>CM063161.1:5698994-6298994 GCA_031885435.1 Passerculus sandwichensis
TGGCTTTTCTAAAAGGCCGGGATTGGGGATGGGACAGGGACAGGGAGGCGGCAGGACATGGGGACCCGGCAGGACATGGGGACCCGGCAGGACATGGGGACCCTCTGGTGGGCACCGCGGTGAGCAGGGGGAGTTAGGCAGGGGCTGGGGAGGCTGAGGGGGCTGAGCTGGATGTTGGGGGGTCTCGGGCAGCCGGGACAGCGCCGTTCGCCGCCGGTGTCCGCAGGGGAGGTGCGAGGCCCGGCCGTGCTGAGCGAGGCACATTCCAGGCGGGGAGGGGACGGCCGGCCCGGGCACCGCGTCCGTGCCAGTGCCGGGCTCCGGCAGAGCCAGGGGAGCGCCGGGCAGGTACCGGGGGGCCCGGGGGCACTCGGGAGGGGGGCCGTGCCGGTTGCCATGCCGCCGCCGGAGGGTTTGCTAAGCTCCGCTCGGAGCCCGCGTGGGCTGCAGCGCTCGGTGCCAAACCCGCCATCGCCTGCTTGTCGCAGGGGGGGGAAGGGATCCCGCGGGGCGAGGGAAAGGGTGGTGGGGGGGGGACACACAAACACACACACGCCACACACCGACACCCTGGGACGGCCGGTGGGGTCCCCGCCGTGCGCCGCTGCCCCGCCGGGGTCAGCGTGGCCCGAGGTGGCACCGGGCGGGACACGGGGGGCACCGGGGGCACGCGTGCGGCAGGTGGGTGGCACCGCCGAGGCTCCGCCACCGTGGGGACCCCCCTGTCGGCCGGGGGCAATGCTGGGGGGTCCGGAGCGGGGCGGTGCGGGGCGCCTGCGGATCTGCGAGCGGACCAAGCTGGTGCTGGTGGAGATCGACACGGGTGGCGTGTTGCAGCCCGGGTGGTGCCGGCATGGCCGCGGGCTGCTGGCCCGAGCCGCCCTGGACCTACCGCCGCATCGCCGGGGAGTACGCGTGAGTGGGGACCGCCATTTGGGGCTGGGGGGGGGTCCGTCCTGCTCCCCTGCCCTGCTCCCCTCCCTCGCTGCCCTCCCTCGCTGCCTTCACTCCCCTCTCTGTCTTGCAGGTACCTGGAGAAACGCTTTGTGGCCGAGCTGGCCCCCCTTGGCCCCCAGCGCCCTCCAACCCCCCTTGTCGCCTGCAGGACTTCACAGCCCGGCCCCGAATCCCCCCCACCCCCTGCCCCCCACCACAGCTTGAGGGGCCGGGGGGCAGCAGCGGACCCTGGGGGGGTCACGCCGCGCCCACCCCTCGGCCCCCGCCGGTGTCGGGGGACAAGCAGGGCCCCCCCACGTACGAGGCGCACATGCAGCGGGTGCAGGCCGCCCACGGCCGCCGAGGGGGACCCCCCCCTTACATCGCGCCCCCCGCCTATGACGGTCCCCACCGCACCCTCCAGCTGCGACCCCCGCGGGGACCCCGCAGCCCCCCGGCGGCTCCTCCTCGGGCCCGGGGCGCCGTGCCGGGCGCCTGGAGCCACACTCTGCCCCGGGCGGCCACCGAGGCCAAGCACCGGTGGCCCCGCGCGACGCTGCCGTGCCCGGCAGGGCCTGGCACCGTCCCCCGGCACTGCCAGACGCTGCCGCGGGCGGCGGCCGGCCGGGAGCGGGCACCGGGGCGCGGCAGGGGGCAGCGGGGAACGGGGGGCCACGTCCTCATCGACGCCACCCGCGTGGTGGTCCGCGCCCAGTACGTGCCACCCCCGCAGCGCCAGCAGGTCCGCTATGCCAGGGCATCCCCTCCTCGCAGCCCTTCGGTGCCCGCCGGGGTGGGCGGCGCTTCGGCAGCGCCCTCGCCGCCCCGGGAGCCCCCCGGCAGCCCCCGCAGCCCGCGGCACAGCCCGGGGGGCCGCAGGGCTGCCCGGGGGCGGCCCCCGCCGCGGCGGCCGGTGCTGTACGCGCAGGCATTGCGGGAAGCCGTGTCCCGCATCCGCCGCCACACGGCGCCCGACTCGGACTCGGACGCCGAGAGCAGCGTGGGGGGTCCCGGCAGCGCCTGTGCCGAGACCCCCGAGCCTACAGCAGCAGCAGCAGCAGCCTGGAGAGCGCCGGAGCCCCCCGGCCCCGCCAGCCCCACCCCGGCCTGAGGGGCGGGGCTTGGCGGGGTGTGGCGCTTTTGGGGCGGGGCTTGGCGGGGCGTGGCTCTCAGGGCTGGAGTTCCCACGGGCTGACCCCAATAAAAGCTCCGGGATCCCCCCCCCCCGTGCTGCCTCTGTCCCTGATTGCGGGAGGTCGGGGTGTGTTACAGCGACCTGAGTGAGAGAGAGACGGTGAATCTCGTTTCTTGATCAGAAGGCTTGATTTATTAAGATATGATATATAATACATTATTACTCTACTAAATAGAATATAGGGAGAGGTTTGCAGAGCTGCTAGCTAAGCTAAGAATAGATAGAAAAGAATCCCAAACAAAGTTGTGTCCAGGGACTCAGTCCCTCGCTTGCCCTGGTGATTGGCCCTTAATTATAAACATAGCAAATGAGCCAATCAAGGTGTCCCTGTTGCATTCCACAGCAGCTGATAATCATTGTTTATAATTGTTTATGCCTCTGGCCTCCCGAAGACGCAGAAATCCGAAACATTTCTATGGAGAAATGTCTGCCACAGGGGTGGGGAGGGGTGTCACCCCTTCAGGTCACTCCGTGCCCCTCCAACAGTGTCACCCCTTCAGGTCACTCCGTGCCCCCCCAACAGTGTCACCCCTTCAGGTCACTCCGTGCCCCCCAACAGTGTCACCCCTTCAGGTCACTCCGTGCCCCTCCAACAGTGTCACCCCTTCAGGTCACTCCGTGCCCCCCCAACAGTGTCACCCCTTCAGGTCACTCCGTGCCCCCCCAACAGTGTCACCCCTTCAGGTCACTCCGTGCACCCCAACAGTGTCACCCCTTCAGGTCACTCCGTGCCCCCCCAACAGTGTCACCCCTTCAGGTCACTCCGTGCCCCCCCAACAGTGTCACCCCTTCAGGTCACTCCGTGCCCCGCCAACAGTGTCACCCCTTCAGGTCATTCCGTGCCCCCCCAACAGTGTCACCCCTTCAGGTCACTCCGTGCCCCCCCAACAGTGTCACCCCTTCAGGTCACTCCGTGCCCCGCCAACAGTGTCACCCCTTCAGGTCATTCCGTGCCCCCCAACAGTGTCACCCCTTCAGGTCACCCCGTGCCCCCCCAACAGTGTCACCCCTTCAGGTCACTCCGTGCCCCTCCAACAGTGTCACCCCTTCAGGTCACTCCGTGCCCCTCCAACAGTGTCACCCCTTCAGGTCACTCCGTGCCCCCCCAACAGTGTCACCCCTTCAGGTCACTCCGTGCCCCTCCAACAGTGTCACCCCTTCAGGTCACTCCGTGCCCCCCCAACAGTGTCACCCCTTCAGGTCACTCCGTGCCCCCCAACAGTGTCACCCCTTCAGGTCACTCCGTGCCCCCCCAACAGTGTCACCCCTTCAGGTCACTCCGTGCCCCCCAACAGTGTCACCCCTTCAGGTCACTCCGTGCCCCTCCAACAGTGTCACCCCTTCAGGTCACTCCGTGCCCCCCCAACAGTGTCACCCCTTCAGGTCACTCCGTGCCCCCCAACAGTGTCACCCCTTCAGGTCACTCCGTGCCCCTCCACAGTGTCACCCCTTCAGGTCACTCCGTGCCCCCCAACAGTGTCACCCCTTCAGGTCACTCCGTGCCCCGCCAACAGTGTCACTCCGTGCCCCCCCAACAGTGTCACCCCTTCAGGTCACTCCGTGCCCCCCAACAGTGTCACTCCGTGCCCCCCCAACAGTGTCACCCCTTCAGGTCACTCCGTGCCCCCAACAAACACTCGGGTGTCCGGGCACGCTCCCGTGACATCCCCGGTGTCCCGTTACGGTGCCGGGGTCACACGGAGGTGCCGGGTGTCCCTGCGGCCACCACGGTGCGTTCATAACGAAAATAAAAAAGATAAAAAAAAAAAAAAAAAAAAAAAACACCGGGCAGGACGTGCCAACCCACCCCGTACCCCCCATAAGGAGGTGACACAGCAGCGCTGGCCTGTGCCACCACCACCGGCCCCACGTCACGGCCGGGGGGGGACCCCCAGTGAGTCACTGTGCCCCCCCAAACAGCCGCCACCTCTCTGAGTCACTGCGGGAGGGGAGGGAAGGGAGGGAAAGGAGGGAAAGGAGGAAGGGAGGGAAGGGAGGGAAAGGAGGGAAAGGAGGGAAGGGAGGGAAAGGAGGGAAAGGAGGGAAAGGAGGGAAAGGAGGGAAGGGAGGGAAGGGAGGGAAGGGAGGAAAGGAGGGAAGGGAGGGAAAGGAGGGAAGGGAGGGAAAGGAGGGAAAGGAGGGAAGGGAGGGAAAGGAGGGAAGGGAGGGAAAGGAGGGAAGGGAGGGAAGGGAGGAAAGGAGGGAAAGGAGGGAAGGGAGGGAAAGGAGGGAAGGGAGGGAAAGGAGGGAAAGGAGGGAAAGGAGGGAAAGGAGGGAAGGGAGGGAAAGGAGGGAAAGGAGGGAAAGGAGGGAAGGGAGGGAAGGAGGGAAAGGAGGGAAAGGAGGGAAGGGAGGGAAGGGAGGGAAAGGAGGGAAGGGAGGGAAAGGAGGGAAGGGAGGGAAAGGAGGGAAGGGAGGGAAAGGAGGGAAGGGAGGGAAAGGAGGGAAAGGAGGGAAAGGAGGGAAAGGAGGGAAGGGAGGGAAAGGAGGGAAGGGAGGGAAGGAGGGAAGGGAGGGAAAGGAGGGAAAGGAGGGAAAGGAGGGAAAGGAGGGAAAGGAGGGAAAGGAGGGAAGGGAGGGAAAGACACATCTCGTGAGAGTGGAAAGGAGGGAAAGGAGGGAAAGGAGGGAAGGGAGGGAAAGGAGGGAAAGGAGGGAAAGGAGGGGAAGGGAGGGAAGGAGGGAAAGGAGGGAAAGGAGGGAAGGGAGGGAAGGGAGGGAAAGGAGGGAAAGGAGGGAAAGGAGGGAAAGGAGGGAAGGGAGGGAAGGGAGGGAAGGGAGGGAAAGGAGGGAAAGGAGGGAAAGGAGGGAAAGGAGGGAAAGGAGGGAAAGGAGGGAAAGGAGGGAAAGGAGGGAAAGGAGGAAGGGAGGGAAGGGAGGAAAGGAGGGAAAGGAGGGAAAGGAGGAAAGGAGGGAAGGGAGGGAAGGAGGGAAAGGAGGGAAAGGAGGGAAAGGAGGGAAGGGAGGGAAGGGAGGGAAGGGAGGGAAGGGAGGGAAAGGAGGGAAGGAGGGAAAGGAGGGAAAGGAGGGAAGGGAGGGAAGGGAGGGAGGATCCCCAGGAAACCGCACAACCATCGCGGCCAATTTGCGCGTTATTTTAAACCCGGGCTCCTCCCCCGCCCCCCCGGCGCGACCCTGTCATTACCGCGGTGCCACCGGCGCGGGGGTCACGGCACGGGGCACCCCGGGAGGCCGGGGGGGCACCCCGAGGCCGCGCCACCCCCACAATGCCCACAAAGTGTCCCCCTGTGCTGGCACTTGGCCAGGGTGGCATCCGAGTGCCACGCCCGGCTCTGGCCGCAACGGCGATTGCAGCCCCCCCGTGGCACAGGGGCACCTGGCACGGCTTGGCGTGGCCTGGCACGGCATAGGGTGGTTGGCAAGGTGCGGTGTGAGCCGCGGATTGTCGCGGCACGGTGCGGCCTGGCACAGCCTGGCACGGTTTGGAACGTGGCACAGCTTGGCATGGCTGGCACAGCAGCCTGGCACAGCCTGGCACAGTTCGGAACGTGGCTTGGTATGACCCAGAACATCTCGGCATAGCTTGGTATAGCCTGGCACAGCTTGGCATGGCCTGGCACAGCTTGGCATGGCCTGGCACAGCTTGGTACAGCAGCCTGGCACAGCCTGGCACAGTTTGGAAGGTGGCATAGCTTGGTATAGCCTGGCACAGCTTGGCACAGTTTGGAACGTGGCTTGGTATGACCCAGAACATCTCGGCATAGCTTGGTATGGCCTGGCACAGCTTGGTATGGCCTGGCACGGCTTGGCAAAGCCCAGAAGAGCCAAGGTCAACTCAGCAGCCTTGGCACGGCTTGGCACGGCCTGGCACGGCATAGGGTGGTTGGCAAGGTGCGGTGTGAGCCGCGGATTGTCACGGCACGGTGCAGCCTGGCACAGCCTGGCACGGTTTGGAACGTGGCATAGCTTGGTATAGCCTGGCACAGCTTGGCACGGCCTGGCACAGCTTGGTATAGCCTGGCACAGCAGCCTGGCACGGCTTGGCATGGCAAGGAACAGCTCGGAACAGCTCAGAGCAGCCTGGCAGAGCCTGGCACAGCCTGATGCCACCTGGCACGGCTCAGCACAGCTCAGCATGGCTCGGCAAAGCCCAGAACGCTTGGCACGGCCTGTTTGGCACAGCTCATCACAGCTGGGCACGACTTGGCACACCTTAGCACAGCCTGGCACGGCTCAGTTTGGCACAGCACAGCACGGCATGGCCAGCACCGGAACAGCTCTTTGCGACTTGGCACGGCTTGGCACAGGCTAGTACAGCCTGGCACGGCTCAGCACAAACTACCACAGCTTGGCACAGGCTGGTATAACATGGCACGGCCCAGCCCAGCCTGGCACGGCTCAGCACAGCCTGGCACAGCTCAACACAGGCTGGTATAACCTGGCACGGCTCAGCACAGCCTGGCACAGCTCAACACAAACTAACACAGCTTGGTACAGCCTGGCACGGCCCAGCCCAGCCCGGCACGGCTCAGCACAGCCTGGCACGGCCCAGCACAGGCTGGCACAGCTTGGCACAGGCTGGTACAGCCTGGCACGGCTCAGCACAGGCTGGCACAGCTTGGCATAGGCTGGTATAACCTGGCACGGCCCAGCCCAGCCTGGCACGGCCCAGCCCAGCCTGGCACGGCCCAGCACAGGCTGGCACGGCTTGGCACAGGCTGGTACAGCCCGGCACGGCTCAATACAAACTAACACGGCTTGGCACAGGCTGGTATAACCTGGCACGGCTCAGCACAGCCTGGCACGGCCCAACACAAACTAACACAGCTTGGTACAGCCTGGCACGGCCCAGCACAGGCTGGCACAGCTTGGCATAGGCTGGTACAGCCTGGCACGGCTCAGCACAGGTTGGTATAACCTGGCACGGCCCAGCCCAGCCTGGCACAGCTCAGCACAGGCTGGTATAACCTGGCACGGCTCAGCACAGGCTGGCACAGCTCAACACAGGCTAGTTCAACCTGGCACGGCTCAACACAAACTACCACAGCTTGGCATAGCCTGGCACGGCTCAGCACAGCCTGGCACGGCTCAGCACAGCCTGGCACAGCCCAGCCCAGCCCGGCACGGCCCAGCCCAGCCTGGCACGGCTCAGCACAGGCTGGCACAGCTTGGCACAGGCTGGTATAACCTGGCACGGCCCAGCCCAGCCTGGCACGGCCCAGCCCAGCCTGGCACGGCTCAGCACAGGCTGGTATAACCTGGCACGGCTCAACACAAACTACCACAGCTTGGCACAGCCTGGCACGGCCCAGTCCAGCCTGGCACAGCTTGGCACAGACTGGTACAGCCTGGCACGGCTCAGCACAAACTACCACAGCTTGGCACAGGCTGGTATAACCTGGCACGGCTCAGCACAGCCTGGCACGGCTCAGCACAGGCTGGTATAACCTGGCACAGCTCAACACAAACTACCACAGCTTGGCATAGCCTGGCACGGCCCAGCCCAGCCTGGCACGGCCCGGCGCGGTGCCCGCCGGGACGTTCAGCCTCTGATCGGGGCCGCGCCGGCGCCGCCGCCTCCCCCCGGCAGCCCCGGGGCACCGGAACGCGCCGCGGCCTCGGGGGTGCCCCGGGGGCCGCCGGGGGCTCGGCCCGTGACAGCCGGGGGGTCCCGCCCGCTACCGGAGCCCCCGCAGAGGGACGCGTGTGGCCGCCAGATGTCGCCGCGCAGCCGGTGAGCGATGGCACCGGAGGGCACCGGAGGGCACCGGGGGGCACCGGGGAGGCACCGGGAGGGCACCGGGAGGCACCGGGAGGGCACCGGGAGGCACCGGGGGGCACCGGGGGGGCACCGGGAGGGCACCGGGAGGGCACCGGGAGGCACCGGGGGGCACCGGGGGGCACCGGGGGGCACCGGGAGGCACCGGGGAGGCACCGGGGGGGCACCGGGAGGCACCGGGAGGGCACCGGGAGGCACCGGGGGGCACCGGGGGGGCACCGGGGGGGCACCGGGAGGCACCGGGAGGCACCGGGAGGCACCGGGGGGCACCGGGAGGGCACCGGGAGGCACCGGGGGGGCACCGGGAGGGCACCGGGGGGCACCGGGAGGGCACCGGGGGGCACCGGGGGGCACCGGGAGGGCACCGGGGGGGTACCGGGGGGCACCGGGAGGCACCGGGAGGGCACCGGGAGGGCACCGGGAGGCACCGGGGGGCACCGGGGGGGGCACCGAGGGGCACCGGGGGGCACCGGGGGGCACCGGGAGGCACCGGGAGGCACCGGGAGGGCATCGGGAGGGCACCGGGGGGGCACCGAGGGGCACCGGGGAGCTGTGACCCTCGTGTGTCACCGGTGTCCCCAGAGGGCAGTGCCAGCTCGGGCTGTGCTCCCGGAGAGCCGCGAGTGTCGCGGGGGCTGGCGGTGTCTGAGAGCTTTGTGTGTCACCCGTGACGGCGATGTCACCGCAGGCCTGTCCCCGTGTGTGTGTCCTGCTGCTGTCCCCAGACAGCCACAACCCCCGTGTGGCACTGGTGGTGCCCAGAGAGCCGTGTCTCGTGTGTCACCGGAGCTGGCAATGTCCCAAAGGAGCCCTGTCATGTGTCACTGGAGTTGGCAATGTCCCAAAAGAGCCCTGTCCGTGTATGTGCCAGTGCTGGCAGTGCCCCCAGCCAGCTGTGACATTTATGTGTCACTGGTGACAACGATGTCCCCAGAGATCCGTGTCCATGTGTGCGCTGCTGCTGGCAGTGTCCCCACAGAGCCGTGACCCACATGTGCAGCTGGCACCGGCCGTGCCATGTCCCAAAGGAGCCCTGTCCCAAAGGAGCCCTGCCCATGTATGTGCCAGTAACGGCGGTGTCCCCAGTGAGCTGTGACATTTATGTGTCACTGGTGACACTCTGGTGACAACGATGTCCCCAAAGATCCGTGTCCATGTGTGTGCTGCTGTGCTGCTGTTGGCAGTGTCCCCACAGAGCCGTGACCCACACGGGCAGCTGGCACCAGCCATGCCATGTCCCAAAGGAACCACATCCATGTATGTGCCAGCGCTGGCGGTGTCCCCAGCCACCTGTGACCTTCGTGTGACAATTGTGTCCCCAAAGATCCGTGTCCATGTGTGCGCTGCTGTTGGCAGTGTCCCCTCAGAGCTGTGACCCACACGTGCAGCTGGCACCGGCCGTGCCATGTCCCAAAGGATGCCTGTCCCAAAGGAGCCCTGCCCATGTATGTGCCAGTGCTGGCAGTGCCCCCAGCCAGCTGTGACATATTTGTGTCACTGGTGACAACGATGTCCCCAAAGATCCGTGTCCATGTGCGCGCTGCTGTTGGCAGTGTCCCCTCAGAGCTGTGACCCTCACATGCAGCTGGCACTGGCCATGCCATGTCCCAAAGGAACTACATCCATGTATGTGCCAGCGCTGGAGGTGTCCCCAGCCACCTGTGACTTTCGTGTGACAACGATGTCCCCAAAGATCCGTGTCCATGTGCGCGCTGCTGCTGGCAGTGTCCCCACAGAGCCGTGACCCTCATGTGCAGCTGGCACCGGCCGTGCCATGTCCCAAAGGAGCCCTGTCCCAAAGGAGCCCTGCCCATGTATGTGCCAGTAACGGCGGTGTCCCCAGTGAGCTGTGACATTTATGTGTCACTGGTGACACTCTGGTGACAACGATGTCCCCAAAGATCCGTGTCCATGTGTGTGCTGCTGTGCTGCTGTTGGCAGTGTCCCCACAGAGCCGTGACCCACACGGGCAGCTGGCACCAGCCATGCCATGTCCCAAAGGAACCACATCCATGTATGTGCCAGCGCTGGCGGTGTCCCCAGCCACCTGTGACCTTCGTGTGACAATTGTGTCCCCAAAGATCCGTGTCCATGTGTGCGCTGCTGTTGGCAGTGTCCCCTCAGAGCTGTGACCCACACGTGCAGCTGGCACCGGCCGTGCCATGTCCCAAAGGATGCCTGTCCCAAAGGAGCCCTGCCCATGTATGTGCCAGTGCTGGCAGTGCCCCCAGCCAGCTGTGACATATTTGTGTCACTGGTGACAACGATGTCCCCAAAGATCCGTGTCCATGTGCGCGCTGCTGTTGGCAGTGTCCCCTCAGAGCTGTGACCCTCACATGCAGCTGGCACTGGCCATGCCATGTCCCAAAGGAACTACATCCATGTATGTGCCAGCGCTGGAGGTGTCCCCAGCCACCTGTGACTTTCGTGTGACAACGATGTCCCCAAAGATCCGTGTCCATGTGCGCGCTGCTGCTGGCAGTGTCCCCACAGAGCCGTGACCCTCATGTGCAGCTGGCACTGGCCATGCCATGTCCCAAAGGATCCCTGTCCCAAAGGAGCCCTGGCCATGTATGTGCCAGTAATGGCGGTGTCCCCAGTAGCTGTGACATTTGGGTGTCACTGGTGACATTCTGGTGACAACGATGTCCCCAAAGATCCGTGTCCATGTGCGCGCTGCTGTTGGCATTGTCCCCACAGAGCCGTGGCCCTCACGGGCAGCTGGCACCGGCCGTGCCACGTCCCACGCGTGCCAGCAGCGCTGTCCGCGTCCCCGCAGCGCGGTGTCACCTGCTGACACCCTGACCGTCCCCACGCCACCGTCCCCGCCGCGTCCCCGTGTCCCTGCCCGCGGTGCCGCCTCTCCCAGGCCGCGCGAGGAGCCGGTGGGAAGGGTCCGCTGAATGCGCCATTGTTGCGCGGGGTTGGAGTCACAGATAATTACCTCAATTAGTTACAATGGCAGAGTAATAAATACAGGCTTAGCGGCTCCTTCCCCACTGCGGCTTCTCAGATTAATCCAGCCCGGGCGAGCGGAGCTGAAAGGATTGATGGACAATTCATTAAACCCGCCGAATGCCGCACAAGGCACCCGTGAAGGCCGGCGTTAGCCCCCGGCGGCTCCGCTTTGTCCCTAATTGTTCGTCTCGGGCCTTGGTCACCTATCAGGGAGTGGGTGACGGCGACGGTCCCCCCGGGGCTGGCATGCCCGGGGATTAGAGGCCAGCGCTGCCACCGTTGCTGGGCGCGTTGGCCCCGCGCCGGAGGAATGCGGCGGAATGGGAGGGGGCGGCCGGACAAGCCGGGAGCTGGCGGGACGTGGGTCCGCATCGACCGGAGGCGAGGGGAGCCGGGACGGGGCTGTGCCGCTGGTGATGGTGACAGGGGATGCGATGGGATGGGATGGGATGGGATGGGATGGGATGGGATGGGATGGGATGGGATGGGATGGGATGGGATGGGATGGGATGGGATGGGATGGGATGGGATGGGGATGGGGATGGTCCTGCAGCTGGGATGGGGCCAGGTGGGCACAGCTCTGTGTGTCTGTCCTGCACCTCTGGATGCTGTCCTGTCCTTCTGTCGTGCCATTTCTGGAAATGGCAGAGTCCTCCTGCCCCCACACTTCTGGGCACTGTCCTGTCCTGCACCTCTGGGAATGCCACAATTCCTCTGTCCTGCACCTCTGGGAATGCCACAATTCCTCTGTCCTGCAGTTCTGGAATGCCACAATTCCCCTGTCCTGCACCTCTGGGCACTGTCCTGTCCTGCACCTCTGGAATGCCACAATTCCTCTGTCCTACACCTTTGGGAATGACACAATTCCCTTGTCCTGCACCTCTGGAATGCCACAATTCCCCTGTCCTGCACCCCTGGGAATGACACAATTCCTCTGTCCTGCACCTCTGGGAATGACACAATTCCTCTGTCCTGCACCTCTGGGCACTGTCCTGTCCTGCACCTCTAGGAATGACAGAATTCCCTTGTCCTGCACCTCTGGAATGCCACAATTCCTCTGTCCTGTACCCCTGGGAATGCCACAATTCCCCTGTCCTGCACCCCTTGGAATGCCACAATTCCCTTGTCCTGCACCTCTGGAATGCCACAATTCCTCTGTCCTGCACCTTTGGGAATGCCACAATTCCTCTGTCCTGTACCCCTGGGAATGACACAATTCCCCTGTCCTGCACCTCTGGGCACTGTCCTGTCCTGTACCTCTAGGAATGACACAATTCCCTTGTCCTGCACCTCTGGAATGCCACAATTCCTCTGTCCTGTACCCCTGGGAATGCCACAATTCCTCTGTCCTGCACCTCTGGAATGCCACAATTCTTCTGTCCTGCAACTCTGGGGACTGTCCTGTCCTGCACCTCTGGGAATGCCACAATTCCTCTGTCCTGCACCTCTGGAATGCCACAATTCCTCTGTCCTGCACCTCTGGCCACAGTCCCGTCCCTTTTCCTGGATTCTGGGAATGACACCATCCCTCTGTCCCACACCTCTGGGCACAGCTCTGTTCTGCATCTCTCTGTGTCATCCTGTCCCTCTGTCCAGAAACTTTGGGTATTGTCCTGTCCTTCTGTCCTGCACGTAGGGTAATGTCACCACCCCACTGTCCCGCACCCCTGGGCATGGCTGTGTCCCTCTGTCCTGCACCCCTGGGCATGGCTGTGTCCATCTGTCTGCACCCCTGGGCATTGTCCTGTCTTTCTGTCCTGAACTTTGGGGAATGTCACCACCCCACTGTCCTGCACCCCTGGGCAGGGCTGTGTCCCTCTGTCCTGCACCCCTGGGCATGGCTGTGTCCCTCTGTCCTGCACCACTGGACATTGTCCTGTGTTCCTGTCCTGAACTTTGGGTAATGTCACCACCCCACTGTCCTGCACCCCTGGGCAGGGCTGTGTCCCTCTGTCCTGCACCCCTGGACATGGCTGTGTCCCTCTGTCCTGCACCCCTGGGCATGGCTGTGTCCCTCTGTCTGCACCCCTGGGCATGGCTGTGTCCCTCTGTCCTGCACTCCTGGGCATGGCTGTGTCCCTCTGTCCTGCACCCCTGGGCAGGGCTGTGTCCCTCTGTCCTGCACCGTTGGACATTGTCCTATCCCAGCGTCCCACATTTCTGGGGAACGACATCTCCGTCCTGGAAGCCCTCCTGTCCCTCTGTCCTGCATTTCTGTGTGTCCCTCTGTCCCACAGCCCCAGGCAGAGCCCCATCCCCGAAAACGGGGCTGTCCCATCCCTCAGCGGGCCCAGCTTGTGGCCACCATCCAGCTGTTCCCCGGCTTCCCAGATGTGACAGCCCGCTGCAGGATGGCACCGCCCTCTCCCTGGCCCTCAGCTGGCCCACAGCAGCTATTTCCAGCACCCAGGCATATTTGCCCACGCCAGGGGAGGTCTGTGCCCCGTGCCCAGGGTGCCCCTGCCCACCCACCCGGGGGTCGCGGCCGCCCGAGGTGCCCAGCAGGAAAAGCTGAGTAACAGAGGTGACTTATAAGAATGTCATTATCTATATTCCTGACTCCTACCGCAGGAAAACAGGCTATTTTCACGCTGAAGCAGGAGCAGAATTTAGCAGGCAGATAAACGGGCAGGCGGGAGATGCTCGGAGGGTTATTTCGGGCTGTGTTCCTTTCCAGGCGTTTTCCTCGCCTTTTGGTATTTTATTCCCCACGCCGGGCTGTGTTTTGACCTCGGCGCGGGCAGCGGGGGCCCCCAGGGTGTTTTTCCCCCCCCTCCTCCTTTGAGTCTCGAAACATCAACTTTTCCACTATCGGCTCCGCGGGATATTTCGGGCGGTGGCAGCGTCATCCCGCAGCCTTTGATGCGGTGCAGCCTCAGGGGCCCCGAGAGGTTCCCGGCTCTGGGGGGGGGGAGCCCGGGCTCTGGGCACCCCCGGGACACCGGGCTGGGGGTCCCCCAAACACAGAGCAGGAGGTTTTGATGTCCCCAAGTGTGAAATAATGGTGCTGAGGGGGGATGTGTGGAGCCTGTGGCCATCCCCCGTGGGATGCCTGTCCCAGAGGGATGCCCTTCCCAAGGGTGCCCGCTCTGGGGATGTGCCCACCCCTTTGGGATGCTTATCCCAGGGAAAAATCCCATCTCAGGGCACGTCCTGAGAGCTGAATTCCCATCCTGGTGTGGTGCCCACTCCAGTGGGAGGACTGTGCCAAGAAGATGCCCATTCTGGGCATGTGCCCACCCCTTTGGGATGCTTATCCCAGAAAAAAACCCATCTCAGGGCACGTCCTGAGAGCTGAATTCCCACCCTGGTGTGGTGCCCACTCCTGCACTGTGCCAAGAAGATGCCCATTCCAAAGGGATGCCCGTTCTGATGGGATGCCTGTCCCAGAGGGATGCCCTTCCCAAGGGTGCCCCTTCTGGGGATGTGCCCACCCCTTTGGGATGCTTATCCCAGGGAAAAATCCCATCTCAGGGCACGTCCTGAGAGCTGAATTCCCATCCTGGTTGGGTGCCCGCTCCAGTGGGAGGACTGTCCCAAGAGGATGCCCATTCTGGGCATGTGCCCACCCCTTTGGGATGCTTATCCCAGGAAAAAACCCATCTCAGGGCACGTCCTGAGTGCTGAATTCCCATCCTGGTGTGGTGCCCACTGCAGTGGGAGGACTGTCCCAAGAAGATGCCCATTCCAAAGGTATGCCCATTCCAAAGGGATGCCCCTTCTGATGGGATGCCTGTCCCAGAGAGATGCCCTTCCCAAGGGTGCCCCTTCTGGAGATGTGCCCACCCCTTTGGGATGCTTATCCCAGGAAAAAATCCCATCTCAGGGCACGTCCTGCGTGCTGAATTCCCATCCTGGTGTGGTGCCCACTCCAGTGGGAGGACTGTCCCAAGAGGATGCCCATGCTGGGCATGTGCCCACCCCTTTGGGATGCTTATCCCAGGAAAAAATCCCATCTCAAAGCACGTCCTGCATGCTGAATTCCCATCCTGGTGTGGTGCCCACTCCTGGACTGTCCCAAGAAGATGCCCATTCCAAAGGGATGCCCATTCCAAAGGGATGCCCCTTCTGATGGGATGCCTGTCCCAGAAGGATGCCTTTCCCAAGGATGCCCCTTCTGGGGATGTGCCCACCCATTTGGGATGCTTATCCCAGGGAAAAATCCCATCTCAGGGCACGTCCTGAGAGCTGAATTCCCATCCTGGTGTGGTGCCCACTCCAGTGGGAGGACTGTGCCAAGAATATGCCCATTCCAAAGGGATGCCCATTCCAAAGGGATGCCCATTCTGATGGGATGCCTGTCCCAGAGGGATGCCCTTCCCAAGGGTGCCCCTTCTGGGGATGTGCCCACCCCTTTGGGATGCTTATCCCAGGAAAAATTCCCATCTCAAGGCACGTCCTGAGTGCTGAATTCCCATCCTGGTGTGGTGCCCACTCCTGGACTGTCCCAAGAAGATGCCCATTCCAAAAGGATGCCCATTCTGATGGGATGCCTGTCCCAGAAGGATGCCTTTCCCAAGGATGCCCATGCTGGGCATGTGCCCACCCCTTTGGGATGCTTATCCCAGAAAAAAACCCATCTCAGGGCACGTCCTGAGAGCTGAATTCCCATCCTGGTGTGGTGCCCACTGCAATGGGAGGACTGTCCCAAGAGGATGCCCATGCTGGGCATGTGCCCACCCCTTTGGGATGCTTATTCCAGAAAAAAATCCCATCTCAGGGCACGTCCTGAGAGCTGAATTCCCATCCTGGTGTGGTGCCCACACTGTGCCAAGAAGATGCCCATTCCAAAGGGATGCCCATTCCAGAGGGATGCCCATCCTGAGGGGAAGCCTGCCCCGCAGAAATGCCCATCCCATGCCAGCAGAGCACCTGCCAACCAACGGAGCTGCACCCTCCCGCTTCTCCACATCATTTCTCTTGTGGTCACACGCGGATGTCGGGCTGTTTGTGGGGCCAGTGGCCATCTCTGTCCCCTCTGGCCCCTGCCCCGGTAACCCCGGTGCCCTCCCCCGGCCCTGCTTTTCCCCCGGAGCCGAGGGGAGCCGTCAGCCCCGGCCGGTAGCGGTGATGGACGATGCTCATTCCCTGTCTGTTGTCTTGTACCTCCCGGGGCCGCTCCCAACTCCCGGCCTCGGCGGCACCAGCCCGACCGCCCCGGCGAATTCCAGCATCGGGGATGCTGCAGTCAAGGTGCCATGGTGATGGGCGCCGCAGCCCTGGGGATCGCACGGTCCCGGCCGGGAGCGGCGGCGGCGGCGGGAATGGCTGCGATGGAGACGGGCACAGCGGGAGAAGGAACGGGGTCTGCGGGGAGGGGACGGCGGAGAGTGGAGGGAAGGAGGGGAGAGATGGACGGACAGCAGGCAGACAGGCTGATGGACGCGGAATGGGGATGGAGAAGGGATGGATGGACAGATGGACAGCTCATCGCACGGTTTGGGATGCATTGGTGTCCCCCCTCCTTCCCCCAGCTCTCCCCCAGACACAAATCAGGGGCAGGACTGATAAAAATATATTCTTTATTCTTCTCTAAAGGCTATCAATGACACCTGTAACAAAGCATCATCATTATTAATTATTATTAATTATTATTATCTTTCATTATAAAAAACAGGGCCTGGGGCCAGCGAAGCAGGGCTGGGGGAGGGTGGAGGGGCGGCAGCACCAAACCGTCCACAATAAATATTTTATTTACAGCAAGAAGCGACCCCGTGGAGCCGGGGAGCGGCCAGCAAGGTGCTTGACACTGAGCCCACCCATGCCAGGACGGGGGATCCCTAGGACACATCCACACCCCCCCACCCATAGGTGCCTTCAATCCAGCCGGGCACCCCTCATGGGGGGTGGGTGGGTGGCGCTGACCCCCATCCGGGGCTGGGCACAGGGCAAGCTCACAGGCACTCGTGCAGCACCTGGGTGTTGGTGCAGTTGAGGCAGCTGACGTGGCAGCACCAGTGGAAGGTGCAGTTGCAGCGCTCGGTGACGCGCTGGGTGCGCGTGCGGTACCCGCGCCCGCAGCACAGCAGCTCGCACCCATCCAGCCCCGGCGAGGAGCTGTTGCAGAACCTCCCGGCCGTGCCCGCCGTGCCCATCTTCCCGCTGTAGGTGCAGAAATTGGGCGACTTCTCGAAGTACACCAGGTCGTGGGGCGACGGGGGTTTGTGGGCCGGGTTCTCGGGCTCCAGGTGGTGCAGCTCCACCCGCGACGCGCGGTTGCTGCCCTTGTTGCCGTAGATGACGCGGGAAGCGCCGTCGAAGCGATCCTTCAGCACGTCGCCCACGGCACGGAAGGTGGGCAGCCGCATCCAGCAGGTGCGCACGGTGCAGGAGCCCGACATGCCGTGGCACTTGCACTCCTGGCGCATCTCCGAGAAGACGGTCTGGAAGGAAAGGGGAATTCGGGGCTTTGTGAGCAGCCTGAGACCCTCCTGGGGACAACCGTGCTCCTACACCCCTCATTTCTGCACTGTCACATCACTCAGACATCACTTATTTATCCCAAAGACAAGTGTGAAACCCATCTCTAACTGTTCCCAGAACATGGTGGTTGTGCTCATCTTTGTGCCTGGAAGGAAATGGGAATCTGGGGCTTTGTGAGCAGCCTGAGATGTCCCTGGGGACCACCGTGCTCCTACACCCCTCATTTCTGCACTGTCACATCACTTATTTATCCCAGAGACAAGTGCGAAACCCATCTCTAACTGTTCCCAGAACAGGCTGAAGGTCTTGGTGGTTGTGCTCATCTTTGTGTCTGGAAGGAAAGAGGAATTTGGGGTTTTGTGAGCAGCCTGAGACCCTCCTGGGGACAACCGTGCTCCTACACCCCTCATTTCTGCACTGTCACATCACTCAGACATCACTTATTTATCCCAAAGACAAGTACAAAACCTATCTCTAACTGTTCCCAGAACAGGCTGAAGGTCTTGGTGGTTGTGCTCATCTTTGTGCCTGGAAGGAAACGGGAATTTGGGGCTTTGTGAGCAGCCTGAGACCCTCCTGGGGACAACCGTGCTCCTACACCCCTCATTTCTGCACTGTCACATCACTCAGACATCACTCGTCCCAAAGACAAGCACAAAACCCATCTCCAAATGTTCCCAACACACACATGGGAACAGGCAGAAGGTCTTGGTGGTTGTGCTCATCTTTGTGTCTGGAAGGAAAGAGGAATTTGGGGCTTTGTGAGCAGCCTGAGACCCTCCTGGGGACAACCGTGCTCCTACACCCCTCATTTCTGCACTGTCACATCACTCAGACATCATTTACCCCAAAGACAAGCACAAAACCCATCTCCAACTGTTCCCAAGACACACATGGGAACAGGCAGAAGGTTTTGGTGGCCGTGCTCATCTCTGTGCCTGGAAGAAAATGGGAATTTGGGGCTTTGTGAGCAGCCTGAGATGTCCCTGGGGACCACCGTGCTCCTACACCCCTCATTTCTGCACTGTCACATCACTTATTTATCCCAAAGACAAGTGTGAAACCCATCTCTAACTGTTCCCAGAACAGGCTGAAGGTCTTGGTGGTTGTGCTCATCTCTGTGTCTGGAAGGAAATGGGAATTTGGGGCTTTGTGAGCAGCCTGAGACCCTCCTGGGGACCACCGTGCTCCTACACCCCTCATTTCTGCACTGTCACATCTCTCAGACATCATTTATCCCAAAGACAAGCACAAAACCCATCTCTAACTGTTCCCAGAACAGGCTGAAGGTCTTGGTGGTTGTGCTCATCTTTGTGCCTGGAAGGAAATGGGAATTTGGGGCTTTGTGAGCAGCCTGAGATGTCCCTGGGGACCACCGTGCTCCTACACCCCTCATTTCTGCACTGTCACATCACTCAGACATCACTTATTTATCCCAAAGACAAGTGTGAAACCCATCTCCAACTGTTCCCAAGACACACATGGGAACAGGCAGAAGGTCTTGGTGGTTGTGCTCATCTTTGTGCCTGGAAGAAAAGGGGAATTTGGGGCTTGGTGAGCAGCCTGAGACCCTCCTGGGGACAACCGTGCTCCTACACCCCTCATTTCTGCACTGTCACATCACTCAGACATCACTTATTTATCCCAAAGACAAGTACAAAACCCATCTCTAACTGTTCCCAAGACACACATGGGAACAGGCAGAAGGTTTTGGTGGCCGTGCTCATCTCTGTGCCTGGAAGAAAATGGGAATTTGGGACTTTGTGAGCAGCCTGAGATGTCCCTGGGGACCACCGTGCTCCTACACCCCTCATTTCTGCACTGTCACATCACTCAGACATCATTTATCCCAAAGACAAGCACAAAACCCATCTCTAACTGTTCTCAGAACAGGCTGAAGGTCTTGGTGGTTGTGCTCATCTTTGTGCCTGGAAGGAAATGGGAATTTGGGGCTTTGTGAGCAGCCTGAGACCCACCCTAGGGACCACCGTGCTCCTACACCCCTCATTTCTGCACTGTCACATCACTCAGACATCACTTATTTATCCCAAAGACAAGCACAAAACCCATCTCCAAATGTTCTCAACACACACATGGGAACAGGCTGAAGGTCTTGGTGGTTGTGCTCATCTTTGTGTCTGGAAGGAAAGAGGAATTTGGGGCTTTGTGAGCAGGTTGAGATCCCCCTGGGGACGCTCCTACACCCCACATTTCTGCAGCGTCACATCACTCAGACATCACTCGTCCCAAAGACAAGCACAAAACCCATCTCCAGCTGCTCCAAACACACACACGGGAACAGGCTGAAGGTTTTGGTGGCCTCGCTCATCTCTGTGCCCGCCCCAGTGCCCTCGGCAAGCCCCCGGTGCCCTCACCATGCGCCCAGCCTCGTTGTTGTGCAGGTTCATGAGGAAACGCAGGTCCCGGCCCTTCTCACTGGAGTCCACAAACTCTCTCCCAAAGAGGCGGCCGAAGTCGATGTTGTCACTGCAGCCCCCCCAGTGCCAGTCGGGACCCCCGGGCCCACGGCGCCGGTAGTCACAGGTGCAGGACTCGATGGAGCCCTCCGAGCACGACCGGGCCACCGAGTGCGTCACGCCAGCGCTGGTGATGGCGAAGATGAACGCGGTCTCCCGGCAGCCTGCGGAGGGAGCGGGGCCTCAGGGTGCTGCCAGGATGGGGAGGGGGCACCCACTGACACCCCCAACCCTCCATCACAACGAGCTGGTGACGCCCCATAGACACCAGGGGTGCTTTGATGAGCATCCCAACTTGGGGAGGTGCATGGAGGAGGTCTGGGGGACCCCCGTGCTTCCCCCCCCGCCAGCCTCACCCCTGTTGACGATTTTGCCGAAGATGTTGGGGCCCTGCGAGGTGGGGCAGTTCCAGCGGCGGTTGCGGAACTGCCACTTGCACTCCTTGATGGCGGTCTGGAGGCCGGAGCTGACGCTGTGCAGGATGCCGGGGTTCTGCCGGATCAGCTTGCGCTGCTTTCGGCTCAGCAGCTGCAGGCTGGGGTCCAGCACCAGCTGCACGTTCTTGGAGTCGGTCAGCAGGTTGGTGGACGAGGCCACGTTGATGATGCCCCTGCGGCACAGGTGGGGATGGTGACCCCAGCGCCTCCCTCCTCAACCTCAGCCTCCCTGCAGGTTCCTCGCTGCCACCGCAGCATCCCCTGCAGGGATCCCAAAGGCGGCTCGCAGCCCCGTGTTCCCCCCACACGCCCCATTCCTGCGCGCAGGGCAGTCCCCGCTGTTCCTGCGCCAGCCCCGCCCTCCCGCCTCGCCACCCCGGTGCCGGTACCGGTGCCGGTGCCGTCCGACTCACCACCACCGCCCGCTGTTGTTCACTGCCAGCGTGTTGGAGAGCGAGGAGAGGGCCAGAGCCCAGAGTGCCCGGAGCGCCAGCCCCAGCGCGGCGGCGCGCATGGCTCCGGCCCCGGGAGCCCCGGCAGAGTGCGCGGGCGAGCGGCCGTCCCGGTATTTATGGTGCCGCAGAGCCCCCGGCCCGGCCGCTACATCCACGCGTGTTTCCGGACGCGCGGGGCGGCTCCGAGATCAGGACGGCCGCGGGGGGACGCGGGGAGCGCCGGGCGGGCGGGCCGGGCCGGCACCGCCGCCGCCGCCGGGCTGCAGCCGGTGGCCGGGGCGCGGCGTCGGGGGTGCGGTGCCCAGCGCGCACCGAGCGGGTCCCGGAGCGCGGCGTCGGGCGCTCCGTTCGCGGCGCCGCTTCTGGGGAGCCGGCGCTCGGCACTCCGCGCGTCGGTACCGCTGCTGGCTCTCGGCGGCCCGTGCGCGGTACCCGGTGCCGGTGGTCGGTACCGGCAGCTCCCCGGGGAGCCGGCACGGCTGGACTGGGCTCGGCGCGGCGGGTGCACGGCGCTCAGCACCCGGGAGCATCTTCCAGCCCCTTCCCTCTTATAGGGGCGGCGCGGAGGGTCCCCGTGGGCCGGTCCCGCCGCGCGGGGCCTCCCCGCGTCCTCGCCCTAACAATGGGGAGCGGCGGAGCTGCGGCATCTCTTACGGGGCGGCGGGAGCGGCGGCGCCGGGGCTGTCCGTCACGGCCCGGATTAGCCCGGCGGGGTGGCTGCGCCCCGGCCCCGTGCCCAGAGCTCCCGGCGGCCGCCCCCCCGCCTTCCCCGCCGTCCCGCGCACACGTTCTGCAGGCACCGGCACCGGCCCGCGACAGCTCCCGGTGCGAGGAGGAGCCGGTCCCGGAATAACCCGGGATGGCCCCGGACGGCTCCGGGCGCACGGAGGGAGCGGGGAACGGGGATAGCCCGGGATGTCCCGGGACAGCCCGGGGCGCACAGGGGCAAGGAGTGACGGGATATCCCGGGACAGTCCCGGGCGCACGGGGGAGGCAGAGCTCCGTGACAGTCCCGGGCGCACGGGAAAGGCCGGGGACACCGTCCCGGGGCTTCCCGGGGGACGCGACGTGCGGTGCCCGGGGACGGGGACCGTCGAGGCTGCCGGGCGCCCCTCCGGAGCCCACGGAGCCCTGTCCCGTCCTACTCCTTGCCCGGTGGAACGGGGGCTACAGCCTCTTCCAGCCGCTGGAGCCCGGCTTGTCCCGGGCTGTCCCGGGCTGTCCCGGACCCCCGTGAACGGTGTGCACAACCCGCGTGGGCGCGGCACGGCCCCGCACGGCTCCCGCTGCCCCGGAGAGCCCGGTCTGGGCCGGTACCGGGTGTCGGAGGTAGGGATGGACCGGAGGGATTGAGGGAGGGCGGACAGAAGGAAGGGCAGGGGGTGCTCGGATGGCGGCGGCCGGACGCGCCCACGGCCAGAACACGGACACGCAGGGCCGGTGCTGGCCCGGTCCCGGTTGGGACACGACTGTCCCCGTCACCCCCGGCCCGGGCCGGTTGTGGGTGGGTGTGAAGTCCCCAGCGCGGGGCCCGACGGGCCGGGGGCCCTGAGCTGAGTCCCCCGTTGGGGCGGGAACCGGGGGGGGTAATCCCCCGGCCGCGGTTTCCCCGGACCAGTCATGCGGGGCCGGATTAGCCCCGCTGGCCCGTCACGGCCCGGGGCCGCCGCTCTCCAGTTTAATTCAAGCACGGACAAAGCCCCGGGACGGCGGCGGGGGTGGGGGGCTCGCACCGGCACCCACCCGCACCCCTTCCCCCGGCCCGGGAGGAACCCAGGGCCGAGCCGGGGTCTGCTCCAGCGCGGCGCTCCCGCCTCCCCCGCCCCGGTTCCCGGCCGGGCCGGGCCGTGTCCACGCCCTCGGGCCTCCGCCCCGTCGGGGCTCCCGGGGCTGAGGTCAGCGGCCGCGGGGAGGCCCCGGGGCGCGGCTGGGAGGGCCCTGCCCGGGGCTGTGCCACCAGCGGCGGGGCGCAACCGCGGCCCTCGCCTCCCCCGCTCCATCCCGGGACTCTCCGGTCCTCGCACTCGCTGCCCGCTGCCCCGAGCCCCCGTTCCCCCCATCCGCTCTGTGCTGCAGCCCTCGGCGGCCCGGTGCTCGGGATCCCCCCCAGTTCTGGGGTGCCGCTGGAACAGTTCCCGCAGCCGTCGGGGCGCCCGGTGCTGCTCGGCGCCCCCGGTACCTGCCTGGGAGCGCGGGGGCATCCGTTCTGTCCCGTGGCGCCGAGCAGGGACGGACAAACGGACGGACGTGGGAAGCACCCGCGGGTTCCCCGCGCCCCGTCCCGTCCCCTGCCCAGCCGGCGAACACCGGGGCGGCCTCGCTACCGACCATACCGGCACGGTGCGGGGGTCCCCGTCCCCCGTGAAACACAGGGACCCCCCCCCAAACCGGGACGCTGCGTCCCCGGTGCTCACGGCGGGGGCGGAAGAGCCGGGACCCCGCTCTCCCCTTCGGACTCGGCTCTGCCCCCCCCCCGGTGCGGGTCCCGGTGCCGCCAGGACCGGGCTGACGGCGGGGTGGGGGGGGCACACACGGGGACCCCCCCTCAGTGTCCCCCCCCCTCAGTGTCCCCCCCCCTCAGTGTCCCCCCCCCACTGCTGCGGCCGTTGCCATGGTAACGCCCGGTGCCTCTCGCCATTGCACCCCCCGCTCCCCCCCCCCCCCCCTCCGCCGCTCCCCGTGCGCGCCCCCGGTCCCGGTGTGGGGGGGGGGGGAGGTTGCGGGAAGCGGAGCGGGGCGGCGGGAGGGGGGTTGGGGGGGGGGTTAACCGGGCGCTCTCGCGAGATCGGCGCGCTCGGGGCCTCCGCTTCCGGCGGCGGGAGCGGTGCAGAGTCAGCGGCGGCGGGGGCGGAACCGGCACCGGCACCGGCACCAGGTGCGGGGGGCCCGCCCGCCGCTCGGGGCTGCGGGGCGCGGGCATCGCCGGGGGGTGCGCGGGGATAACCGGGGAGGCGATCAGCACCGCACCGGCGCGGGGGGGGCTGCAGCCGGTACCGGGGTGCCCGGTGCGGCGGGGGCGCGGAGCCCCGGTGGGTTGGGGTCGTACCGGGCGGCGCGGGGGGATGCGGTGCGGTGCGGCAGGGGCGGGGGGCGATGCGCGGGGGAAGGGGGGGGGGGGCGGCGCAGTGCGGGATGGAGAGGAGGGGGTTTGGGGGCGCGTTGTGATGGGGGGGGTGGTGAAGAGGGGGAGCGGGGATTTGGGGGGTCCCGGGGGCGCGGGGGATGCGCACGGTGCGGGGGAAGGGGCGCGCTGCGGTTCGGGTTGGATGGGGGTTGGGGGTGATGTGGCCTCCCCCTCCGGCGAGGTTGCGGTGATGGGGGCACCGTGCGGAGGCTGGGTCGGGTCCGGTCCGGGGGGGGGGCTCTGCTCTTCTCGAGGGGGGGCGACAGCTCTGCCTCAGTTTCCCTCAGTGCAGCGCCCTGCGCTGTCCTTCTGCAGGGTGCAGCGGGGGCCGGCTCAGCATCCCCCGAGCTGCACACACACAGGCACCCCCATACAGTTCACAACCCCCTTTCATGGGGTCCCCCAAACCCTGCATCCCCGCCAGGACACGAGGATCCCCGATTTCCCCCCTGCTCCGAGCACCGGGGAGCCCTCAGCTCCACCCCTGCAGATTTCAGGGCCTTCCCCCAGCCTGCCCCATGCCCCCGCAGGATCCGGCCTCGGAGCCAGCGCCGCCGTCACCATGGGCAACATCTTCGGGAACCTGCTCAAGAGCCTGATCGGCAAGAAGGAGATGCGGATCCTCATGGTGGGGCTGGACGCTGCTGGCAAGACCACCATCCTCTACAAGCTCAAACTGGGCGAGATCGTCACCACCATCCCCACCATCGGTGGGTGGGCTTGAGGGTGGGGGGGGGGGGCGCTGAGCAGAGCCCGCTCCCAATCTGGGCTCCTTTGAAGGGGCTGCCCCGTGCCTCAGTTTCCCTGCACTGTCGCTCCTTGCAGGGTTCAGCGTGCAGACAGCGGAGTACAAGAACATCGGCTTCACCCTGTGGGATGTGGGTGGGCAGCACCAGGGCCCAGAGTGGGGTGACCAGGGCATAGCACCCTGGAATTGGGTGACCAGAACCAGCACCAGGGCCTAGAATGGGGGTGCCCAGGGCTCCTTTGAAGGGGTGGTGGCTGCCCCGTGCCTCAGTTTCCCTGCACCGTCTCTCCCCGCAGGGTTCAACGTGGAGACGGTGGAGTACAAGAACATCAGCTTCACCGTGTGGGACGTGGGTGGGCAGGACAAGATCCGGCCCCTCTGGAGGCATTACTTCCAGAACACCCAGGGTAGGTGGCTCAGGGCACGGCGCGGTGGGCACTCGGGGAGCAGCACGGGCGGCCCTGACGGTGCCCCCTGCTCTGGCCAGGGCTGATCTTCGTGGTGGACAGCAACGACCGGGAGCGGGTGAACGAGGCGCGGGAGGAGCTGATGCGGATGCTGGCGGAGGATGAGCTCAGGGACGCCGTCCTCCTCGTCTTCGCCAACAAGCAGGTGGGTCCGGGGGTGGGGGGAGCCTTGTGGTGGGGGGAGGCATCCCTGGGGTGTCAGGGCAGCCGTGGGGTGTGGGACGTGCTGCGGCATCAGGGCTGGTGTCAAAGAGGTGGTGGGACAGAGGCACGGCCGTGCCTGTGGCACCAGGGATAGTGGTGGCCCTTGGAGTCCTCCCCGTGGCACCAGGGATGGTGGTGATCCCCAGGGGATTCCAGTGGCATCAGGGATGGTGGTGGCCCTTGGAGTCATCTCTGTGGCACCAGGGATGGTGGTGGCCCCCAGACCCATCTCCATGGCACCAGGGATGGTGGTGGCCCTCTGAGGCACCAGAGATAGTGGTGGCCCTTGGAGTCATCCCCATGGCACCAGGGATGGTGGTGGCCCTCCCTGTGGCACCAGAGATGGTGGTGGCCTCAGGGGTCATTCCCATGGCACAGGGATGGTGGTGGCCCCCAGACCCATTCCTGTGGCACCAGGGATGGTGGTGGCCCTCTGTGGCACCAGGGATGGTGGTGGCCCTTGGAGTCATCCCTGTGGCATGAGGGATGGTGGTGGCCCTCCCTGTGGCACCAGGGGTGGTGGTGATCCCCAGACCCATTCCTGTGGCACCAGGGATGGTGGTGGCCTCGGGGGTCATTCCCATGGCACAGGGATGGTGGTGGCCCCCAGACCCATTCCTGTGGCACCAGGGATGGTGGTGGCCCCCAGGGTCATCTCCATGGCACCAGGGATGGTGGTGACCTCCAGACCCATCCTTGTGGCACCAGGGATAGTGGTGGCCCTTGGAGTCATCTTCATAGCACCAGGGAAGGTGGTGGCCCTTGAAGCTATCCCTGTGGCACAAGGGATGGTGGTGACCCCCAGGGCCATCCCCTGGCACCAGGGATAGTGGTGGCCCTCCCTGTGGCACCAGGGATGGTGGTGATCCCCAGGGGATTCCAGTGGCATCAGGGATGGTGGTGGCTCTTGGAGCCATCCCCATGGCACTAGGGATGGTGGTGGCCCTCCCTGTGGCACCAGAGATGGTGGTGGCCTCAGGGGTCATTCCCATGGCACCAGGGATGGTGGTGATCTCCAGACCCATTCCTGTGGCACCAGGGATGGTGGTGGCCCCTGGGGCCTTTCTCCATGGCACCAGGGATGATGGTGGCCCCCAGGGTCATCTCCGTGGCACCAGGGATAGTGGTGGCCCCCAGACCCATCCTTGTGGCACCAGGGATAGTGGTGGCCCTTGGAGTCATCCCCATGGCACCAGGGATGGTGGTGGCCCTCCCTGTGGCACCAGGGATAGTGGTGGCCTCAGGAGTCATTCCCATGGCACAGGGATGGTGGTGGCCCCCAGACCCATTCCTGTGGCACCAGGGATGGTGGTGACCTCCAGACCCATCCTTGTGGCACCAGGGATGGTGGTGGCCCTCTCTTTGGCACCAGGGATAGTGGTGGCCCTTGGAGTCATCCCCGTGGCACCAGGGATGGTGGTGACCTCCAGACCCATTCCTGTGGCACCAGGGATGGTGGTGGCCCCCAGGGTCATCTCCATGGCACCAGGGATGGTGGTGACCTCCAGACCCATCTCCATGGCACCAGGGATGGTGCTGGCCCTTGGAGTCGTCTCCGTGGCACCAGGGATGGTGGTGGCCCTCTCTTTGGCACCAGGGATAGTGGTGGCCCCCAGACCCATTTCCATGGCACCAGGGATAGTGGTGGCCCCCAGACCCATGTCCATGGCACCAGGGATGGTGGTGGCCCTCTCTGTGGCACCAGGGATAGTGGTGGCCCTTGGAGTCATCCCCGTGGCACCAGGGATGGTGGTGATCCCCAGGGAATTCCAGTGGCATCAGGGATGGTGGTGGCCCTTGGAGTCGTCTCCGTGGCACCAGGGATGGTGGTGGCCCCCAGACCCATCTCCATGGCACCAGGGATGGTGGTGGCCCTTGGAGTCGTCTCCGTGGCACCAGGGATGGTGGTGGCCCTCTCTTTGGCACCAGGGATAGTGGTGGCCCCCAGACCCATCTCCATGGCACCAGGGATGGTGGTGGCCCTCTGTGGCACCAGGGATGGTGGTGGCCCTTGGAGTCATCCCTGTGGCATGAGGGATGGTGGTGGCCCTCCCTGTGGCACCAGGGATGGTGGTGATCCCCAGGGAATTCCAGTGGCACCAGAGATGGTGGTGGCCTCAGGGATCATTCCCATGGCACAGGGATGGTGGTGGCCCCCAGGGTCATCTCCATGGCACCAGGGATGGTGGTGACCTCCAGACCCATCCTTGTGGCACCAGGGATAGTGGTGGCCCTTGGAGTCATCTTCATAGCACCAGGGAAGGTGGTGGCCCTTGAAGCTATCCCTGTGGCACAAGGGATGGTGGTGACCCCCAGGGCCATCCCCTTGCACCATGGATGGTGGTGGCCCCCAGAGCCATGCCTGTGGCACCAGGAATGGTGGTGGCCCCCAGGGAATTCCAGTGGCATCAGGGATGGTGATGGCCCTTGGAGCCATCCCCAAGACCCCAGGAATGGTGGTGGCCCCTGGAGCCATCCCTGTGGTGCCAGGGCTGGTGTTTGACCCAGCTCTGTCCATCCCTGCGGTGCCAAGGCTGGTGTTTAACCCATCTCTGTCCATCCCCGTGGCGCCAGGGCCGGTGTTTAACCCAGCTCTGTCCATCCCTGTGGTGCCAGGGCTGGTGTTTAACCCATCTCTGTCCATCCCCGTGGTGCCAGGGCTGGTGTTTAACCCAGCTCTGTCCATCCCTGTGGTGCCAGGGCTGGTGTTTAACCCAGCTCTGTCCATCCCTGCGGTGCCAGGGCTGGTGTTTAACCCATCTCTGTCCATCCCTGCAGTGCCAGGGCTGGTGTTTAACCCAGCTCTGTCCTTGCCTGCGGTGCCAAGGCTGGTGTCTAACCCAGCTCTGTCCATCCCTGTTGTGCCAGGGCTGGTGTTTGACCCAGCTCTGTCCATCCCTGCGGTGCCAAGGCTGGTGTTTAACCCAGCTCTGTCCATCCCTGTGGTGCCAGGGCTGGTGTTTAACCCATCTCTGTCCATCCCTGTGGTGCCAAGGCTGGTGTTTAACCCATCTCTGTCCATCCCCGTGGCACCAGGGCTGGTGCCTCACATCCCCCTGGCACATTCCCCCTCCTCCCTGCAGCATCAGGCCTGCTGATGCTCCCCTGTGGCAGAGCCGTGCCCACTCCCATGGCATCAGAGCTGGTGCCAGCCCCCGCGGAGGGGCGTGGAGGGCTGGCATCCCTTCCCGTGACACCCCTTGTGCTGCTGCAGGACCTGCCCAACGCCATGAACGCGGCGGAGATCACGGACAAGCTGGGGCTGCACTCCCTGCGCCACCGTAACTGGTACATCCAGGCCACCTGTGCCACCAGCGGCGACGGCCTCTACGAGGGCCTCGACTGGCTCGCCAACCAGCTCAAGAACAAGAAATGAGGGGGGGTCGTCTCCTCTGTGCCCCCCCCCCCCCCCGGGCCATGCCAGGGCCCCCCCCCCCGGCCGCCCCCTCCCCGCCCCGGTTGGGTTTTGCTTTTCTTCTGGCACCGGTTGCTGTGGGGTTTTTTCGCCTTTTTTTGGGGTCCCCCTGGTTCCCCTCGGATCTCGTGTGTGCGTGCGTGGAATTAGAGCTCTATATAACGCCCGGGGGGGGGGCAGGGGCAGAGCCCTGGCAGGGTGGGATGGGGGGCTGGGGGCAGCCACCTCAGCACTGCCCTGCCTTGGGGGGGGGGGGGGGGGGACCAGGGACACCCCGTCCCCATGCATGTCCCTCCTGCACCCCTCGCCTTCCTCTGGACCAAATGTGGGGGCAGCAGGGCCGTGGGGAGGGGGGGGGGGTGGGATTTGGGATTCTACACCTCCTCCACCCTCCCAGCACCCCCTCCCAGCCCTGTTTTGCCCCCTCCCCGGGCATTCCACACGTCCCCCCCCCCCCCATGTCACTTCGAGGCAGGTCTCCTTCCCCTCGCAGAGGTGGCGGTGACACGCAGAGCTGCCAGGACCTCTGTGGTCCCCCCCCCCGACCTCACCCTGGCCGCCTGCCCCCATCCTGTCCCCCCCACCACCCCAACATGCCAGCATAGTGATTGTATGTCCCTGCCCCCTCACGGACGGACAGTGTCCCCCTCCCCACCCCCCCCCAAAAAACCCGTTCTGTGCCCCCCCAGCCCCTTCCCCAGCACCGTATTTATACCCCTGGTCTGTGCTTGGTGTGACGTGTCGCTGCGGCTCTGCCCTGTCCAGGGACGTGTGTTCTCAGCCCCCCAGCCCCCGAGACGGTGGGTGACCCCCCCTGACCCCCCCTGACCCCCCCCCTTGGATATTAAACATGTTTTATGTAGCTCTGCCCCTCGGCTCTTCTTCCGTGGGGGTCCCGCCGAGGGGACGGTGATGGACAGCCCTGGGCTGGCTTTAATTAGAAAGAGCTTAACGGGGACAAGGGGGGGTGGGGGGGGGGTGAGGTGGGGTAGGGGGGCTCCCCCCCCCTTCCCAGGCTCATCTTGAGGGGAATATTGGATGAAATGGTAAATCCCATTAGCGCTAATCCCAGCCGGGGCGTGGGGACGGTGCCAGCGCCGGGATGGGCGCGAGTGGGGCTTGGCCCCCCCCCCTTTCTCCTTGTTGTCACCCCCACCCTGCATGGGTTTAGGGGGGGCTGAGTGGCATTGGGGGCCAGCACTGCCGTGCCATGCCGTGCCATGCCGTGCCACGCCCGTGTCCCCTCTGGATGGTGGCTGGAGGGGGGGTTTGGCCACGTCTGTGTCATTGGGGGGCTGTGGTGGGGGGTCCCTGGTGGGTGAGAGCTGCAGAGACGGGACCGGGGACCAGAATGGGGTGACCAGAACCAGAACCAGGGACCAGAATGGGATGACAAGAACCAGCACCAGGGCCCAGAATGGGGTGACCAGAACCAGCACCCCAGAATGAGGGGACCAGAGCCAGATCCAGGGACCAGAATGGGGTGACAAGAACCAGGGACCAGAATGGGGGTGACCAGGGCCAGCGCCCCAGAATGGGGTGACCAGAACCAGCACCAGGGCCCAGAATGAGGTGACCAGAACCAGAACTAGGGACCAGAATGGGGTGACAAGAACCAGAACCAGGGACCAGAATGGGGTGACCAGAACCAGAACTAGGGACCAGAATGGGGTGACAAGAACCAGAACCAGGGACCAGAATGGGGTGACCAGAACTAGGGACCAGAATGGGGTGACCAGAACCAGCACCAGGGACCAGAATGGGGTGACCAGAACCAGAACCAGGGACCAGAATGGGGTGACCAGAACCAGGGATCAGAATGGGGTGACCAGAACCAGAACTAGGAACCAGAACGGGGTGACCAGGGCCAGCACCCCAGAATAGGGTGAGCAGAACCAGCACCAGGGCCCAGAATGGGGGTGACCAGAACCAGCACCCCAGAATGAGGTGACCAGAACCAGAACCAGGGACCAGAATGGGGTGACCAGAACCAGGGACCAGAATGAGGTGACCAGAACCAGGGACCAGAATGGGGTGACCAGAACCAGAACCAGGGACCAGAATGGGGTGACCAGAACCAGGGACCAGAATGAGGTGACCAGAGCCAGAACCAGGGACCAGAATGGGGTGACAAGAACCAGCACCAGGGACCAGAATGGGGTGACCAGAGCCAGAACTAGGGACCAGAATGGGGTGACCAGAACCAGCACCCCAGAATGAGGGGACCAGAACCAGGGACCAGAATGGGGTGACCAGAACCAGAACTAGGAACCAGAACGGGGTGACCAGGGCCAGCACCCCAGAATAGGGTGAGCAGAACCAGAACTAGGGACCAGAATGGGGTGACCAGAACCACCACCAGGGCCCAGAATGGGGGTGACCAGAACCAGCACCCCAGAATGAGGTGACCAGAACCAGAACTAGGGACCAGAATGGGGTGACCACGGCCAAAACCAGGGCCCAGAATGAGGTGACCAGAACCAGAACTAGGGCCCAGAATGGGGTGACCAGAACCAGCACCAGGGACCAGAATGGGGGTGACCAGGGCCAGCACCCCAGAATGGGGTGACAAGAACCACCACCAGGGACCAGAATGGGGTGACCAGAGCCACCACCAGGGACCAGAATGGGGTGACCAGAACCAGCACCCCAGAATGGGGTGACCAGAACCAGGGACCAGAATGGGGTGACCAGAGCCAGAACCAGGGCCCAGAATGGGGTGACCAGAACCAGAACTAGGGCCCAGAATGGGGTGACCAGAACCAGCACCAGGGACCAGAATGGGGTGACCAGAACCAGAACTAGGGACCAGAATGGGGTGACCAGAACCAGCACCAGGGACCAGAATGGGGTGACCAGAACCAGAACCAGGGACCAGAATGGGGTGACCAGGGCCAGCACCCCAGAATAGGGTGACCAGAACCAGAACTAGGGACCAGAATGGGGTGACCAGAGCCACCACCAGGGACCAGAATGGGGTGACCAGAACCAGGGACCAGAATGGGGTGACCAGGGCCAGCACCCCAGAATGAGGTGACCAGAGCCAGAACCAGGGACCAGAATGGGGTGACCAGAACCAGGGACCAGAATGGGGTGACCAGAACCAGCACCAGGGACCAGAATGGGGTGACAAGAACCAGCACCAGCACCCCATTCTGGGGTGACCAGAACCAGCACCAGGGCCCAGAATGGGGAGTGACCAGGGCCAGCACCCCAGAATGGGGTGACCAGATCCAGCACCACAGAATGGCGTGGCCAGAACTAGCACCCCAGAATGAGGGGCCCAGAACCAGCACCCCAGAATGGGGTGACCAGGGCCACCACCAGGGACCAGAATGGGGGTGACCAGGGCTCCCCAGTGGGGTGGGGGCTGTGGAGGTGACATGGGGGTGCTCCAGCGCAGGTGACCCGTGCCCCACAGCGGGTTGGGGACCATGGAGATGATCCCGGGGAGCCACACTGGGCATCACCGGGGCTCTGGGAGCTCCACCGGGGGCTCAGCGCGGCTCACCGGGACTCCCCGGTGGGCGGGAGCAGCGGAGCCGGCCCCGGTGCGTTCCCAGCGGCCGCACCGAGGGCTTTGTGTGCCGAGGGCTGACCCGGCCGCCCTAATCCCATTAACGGCCCGGGCCCCGCCGCCAGCCCGGCTTCCCCACCTCTCGGCAACCGAGCCTGGTATGTGGGTGCGCCGGTGGGGCCGGCGTGCCGATGCCGTCGTCCGGGAGCTGCACCGGGCGTCGGCATCGCATCCGTCCCGGAGCGGCACCGGCGCCGGTGACAGCAATGAGGTGCCGCCATCCCCGCGGGCACGGGGCGGGGGATCCCGGCTGCCCACCGTGTGCCTGGGTGTCCCCACGGACGGGTTTGCTGGGGCCGGTTCCGTTCCACCGGGCTCCAGCCGGCCCGCGGGCTCGGTGTCGCTTGGAAGAGCGGCGGAGGTACCGGGAGAAGGAGGAAGAAGGACCCGGAGCCGCGGGGTGCTGGAGAAAGCGTCGGGACCCGGGGAGCGGTCCTGGGCGCCGGTGGGTGCCGGTTCCCCGGGCTGTGCTGCCGCCTGCTGGCACCGGGGGTGTTACCGGGGTGGGCTGCACCCAACCGGTGCTCGGGACGCGGACCCTCCGGTTTGACCCCGCGGTCTCTGACCCTCACCCGGAGCCCCCGGGCTGGGGCGGACTCCGGGGTCCCCACGGAGCACCGGGCACCGGAGCAGCGGCCGGTCCTGAGCATCCTCCCGTCCCCCAGCCCCACCGGGGAGGCGCCGGTGCCCGTCCCGGGGCCGCTCTCGGTGTGGGGGCGGTCCCGGGGGCGGGGCCCGAGGTGAGGGGGCGGTCCCGGTGCCGGTGTCCGTTCCTCCGCCGCCAGCCCGGCCATGCCGTTCCCCGCCGCTCTGCTCCTCTTGGCTCTGCTGCTGCCGCCGCCGCCGCCGCTCTGCCGCGCCGCCGAGAGCGAAACCGAAAGCGGCGCCCGGGAGCTACGGCTGGAAACGATCGTGAGCCCCGGGAGGGGAAACCGGGGCAACCGGGGGAACCGGGCACCGGGGAGCCACGCGGCCCCCTTGGGCAGGCTGAGACCGGGGCAGGACCGGCAGGGACCGGCGGGACACCGAGCACCGGCGGGAGGCTCGGGGGGCACCGGGGAGCCCGGCCTGGGCACGGGGCGGGGGAGGAGGCACCGGGAGGCCCGGGCTGCGGCGGGAGCGAGCCACGGGGCACCGGGAGGAGCGGGCTGGCACGGGAGGGCACCGGGAGGAGCGGGCTGGCACGGGAGGGCACCGGGAGGAGCGGGCTGGCACCGGAGGGCACCGGGAGGAGCGGGCTGCGGCGGAGGAAGGCGGCGCACCCAGAACCGGGGGCCCGGTTGGGAGTTCGGCTCTCGGGGGGCTGCGGGGACCCCGAGGGGAGGGGGCTCGGTGCCGGTTCTCCGTGCCGGTTCTCCGCGAGCTCCCCGTTGCAGGTGGCCCCTCCCGAGGGCTGCACGGAGCTGTCGGCGCCGGGGGACACGGTGCACATCCACTACACGGTGAGCACGGGCGGCAGGAACACGTCAGCACTGCGCTCCCGGTGGGCGGGGCGGGGCGGGGGGCACCGGCACCGGCAACGGCAACGGCACCGGGGCGGTACCGGGGTGGTACCGGGTGGTACCGGGGTGGGAAATGGGGTGGTACCGGAGTGAGAAATGGGGCGGTACCGGGGGTGGCACCGGGGTGGTACCGGGTGGTACCGGGGGTGGTACCGGGGAGGGAAATGGGGCAGTACCGGGGCGGTACCGGGGTGGGAAGTGGGGTGGTACCGGGGTGGGAAATGGGGTGGTACCGGGGTGGCACCGGGGGTGGTACCGGGATGGGAAATGGGGCGGTACCGGGGGTGGCACCGGGGCGGTACCGGGGGTGGTACCGGGGTGGGAAATGGGGCGGTACCGGGGTGGCACCGGGGTGTTACCGGGGTGGTACCGGGGTGGTACCGGGGTGGTACCGGGGGTGGCGCCGGGGTGGTACCGGGGTGGTACCGGGGGTGGTACCGGGGTGGTACCGGGGGTGGCACCAGGGTGATACCGGGGAGGGAAATGGGGCAGTACCGGGGTGGTACCGGGGTGGCACCGGGGTGGTACCGAGGTGGTACCGGGGTGGTACCGGGGTGGCACCGGGGAGGGAAATGGGGCGGTACCGGGGTGGCACCGGGGTGGTACCGAGGGTGGTACCGGGGTGGGAAATGGGGCGGTACCGGGGTGGTACCGGGGTGGTACCGGGGGTGGCACCAGGGTGATACCGGGGAGGGAAATGGGGCAGTACCGGGGTGGAACCGAGGGTGGTACCGGGGTAGTACCGGGGGTGGTACGGGGGTGGTACTGAGGGTGGTACCGGGGTGGCACCGGGGCGGTACCGGGATGGGAAATGGGGCGGTACCGGGGTGGTACCGGGGTGGTACCGAGGGTGGTACCGGGGTGATACCGGGGCGGTACCGGGGTGGGAAATGGGGCAGTACCGGGGTGGTACCGGGGGTGGTACCGGGGAGGGAAATGGAGCAGTACCGGGGTGGCACCGGGGTGGTACTGGGGTGGTACCGGGGGTGGTACTGGGGTGGCACCGCGGTGGTACCGGGGTGATACCGGGGTGGTACCGGGTGGTACCGGGGGTGGTACTGGGCAGGGAAATGGGGCGGTACGAGGTGGTACCGCGGTGATACCGGGGTGGTACCGAGGGTGGTACCGGGGTGGTACCGGGGTGGGAAATGGGGCGGTACGGGGTGGCACCGGGGTGGTACCGAGGGTGGTACCGGGGTGAGAAATGGGGCGGTACCGGGGGTGGTACCGGGGTGGCACCAGGGTGGTACCGAGGGTGGTACCGGGGTGGTACCGGGGTGGTACCGGGGTGGTACCGGGGTGGAACCGGAGTGAGCGGAGTGGTGGTACCGGGGTCATACCGGGGTGGCACCGGGGTGGTACCGGGGTGGGAAATGGGGCGGTACCGGGGTGGCACCGAGGTGGTACCGGGGGTGGTACCGGGGAGGGAAATGGGGCAGTTCCGGCGTGGTACCGGTGGTGGTACCGCGGTGGTACCGGGGTGGTACCGAGGGTGGTACCGGGGTGGTACCGGGGTGGTACCGGGGTGGTACCGGGTGGTACCGAGGGTGGTACCGGGGTGAGCGGAGGGGTGGTACCGGGGTGGATATGGGGGCTGGAGAAGTTGGAAGGTGCCATGGTGTCACTGAAAATGGCATGGGGACAGCACCAGGATGGGCTCTGGGTGGCACTGGGGTGGCACAGGGGTGTCACTGGGAATGGCATGGGGACAGTGCCAGGATGGGCTCTCGGTGGGCACCTGGGGTGGCACGGGGGTGACACGGGGGCTTGCATGGGCGTGGCTGGCATTGGGATCAGCCCGAGGATTACCTTGGCATGGCCCTGGGACCAGAGTGACCTGGAGTGTACCAGGACTGGCATCAGCACAGGGGTGGCAGAGGGGTGGCACAGGGACTGGGATCAGCACAGGGACTGGGATCAGCTCAGGAGTGGCACAGGGATGGCACAGGGACTGGCATCAGCACAGGGGGGCTGCAGGAACTGGGATCAGTACAGGAGTGGCACAGGGATGGCACAGGGGCTGGCATCAGCACAGGGACTGGCATCAGCACAAGAGGGGCACAGGGGTGGCACAGGGACTGGGATCAGCACAAGGGGGTCACAGGGATGGCACAGGGACTGGCATCAGCACAGGGGGGCTGCAGGAACTGGGATCAGGACAGGGGTGGCACAGAGGGGCCACAGGAACTGGCATCAGCACAGAGATGGCACAGGGGTGGCACAGGGACTGGGATCAGCTCAGGAGTGGCACAGGGATGGCACAGGGACTGGCATCAGCACAAGGGGGTCACAGGGATGGCACAGGGACTGGCATCAGCACAGGGGGGCTGCAGGAACTGGGATCAGTACAGGAGTGGCACAGGGATGGCACAGGGGCTGGCATCAGCACAGGGACTGGCATCAGCACAAGAGGGGCACAGGGATGGCACAGGGACTGGGATCAGCACAGGGACTGGCATCAGCACAGGGATGGCACAGGGATGGCACAGGGACTGGGATCAGCACAGGGGTGGCACAGGGATTCCCACTGGGATGGCACAGAGATGGCACAGGGGTGGCACAGGGACTAGCATCAGCACAGGGATGGCACAGGGACTGGGATCAGCACAGGGACTGGCATCAGCACAGGGGTGGCACAAGGGTGGCACAGGGACTGGGATCAGCACAGGGGTGGCACAGAGATGGCACAGGGACTGGCATCAGCACAGGGACTGGGATCAGCATAAGGGTGGCACAGAGGGGCCACAGGAACTGGCATCAGCACAGAGATGGCACAGGGGTGGCACAGGGACTGGCATCAGCACAGGGGTGGCACAGGGATGGCACAAGGACTGGGATCAGCACAGGGACTGGCATCAGCACAAGGGGGGCACATGGATGGCACAGGGACTGGCATCAGTACAGGGGTGGCACAGGGATGGCACAGGGACTGGGATCAGCACAGGGGTGGCACAGGGATGGCACAGGGACTGGGATCAGTACAGGCATGGCACAGGGACTGGCATCAGCACAGGGGTGGCACAGGGGTGGCACAGGGACTGGGATCAGCACAGGGGTGGCACAGGGATGGCACAGGGACTGGGATCAGCACAGGGATGGCACAGGGATGGCACAGGGACTGGCATCAGCACAGGAGTGGCACAGGGATGGCACAGGGACTGGGATCAGCACAAGGGGGGCACAGGGATGGCACAAGGACTGGGATCAGCACAGGGACTGGCATCAGCACAAGGGGGGCACAGGGATGGCACAGGGACTGGGATCAGTACAGGCATGGCACAGGGGTGGCACAGGGACTGGGATCAGCACAGAGATGGCACAGGGATGGCACAGGGACTGGCATCAGCAAAGGGGGGCTGCAGGAACTGGGATCAGTACAGGAGTGGCACAGGGGTGGCACAGGGACTGACATCAGCACAGGGGTGGCACAGAGATGGCACAGGGACTGGGATCAGCACAGGGACTGGGATCAGTACAGGGGTGGCACAGGGATGGCACAGGGACTGGCATCAGCACAGGGGTGGCACAGGGACTGGGATCAGCACAGGGACTGGCATCAGCACAGGGGTGGCACAGAGATGGCACAGGGACTGGCATCAGCACAAGGGGGGCAGAGGGATGGCACAGGGACTGGCATCAGCACAGGATTGGCACAGGGATGGCACAGGGACTGGCATCAGCCCCAGAGCAGCACTGGGACCACGCTGGCACCCAAGTGCCACCGTGGCAGGGGTGACCACGGCAGTGCCCCCCACAGGGCACCCTGCAGGATGGCCGCATCATCGACTCCTCCCTGGGCCGGGAGCCGCTGCAGGTGGAGCTGGGCAGGCGCCAGGTGATCCCCGGTGAGTGAGGGGGGAGCGGGGCCGGGGGGGCACCGGGGTCACCCCAACCAGCCCCGCTCACCCTCACCCGGCTGTGCCACAGGGCTGGAGCAGAGCCTGCTGGACATGTGCGTGGGGTGAGTGCGGATGGGGACACGGGGGTGGCGCTGTCCCCTCCCCGGTGTCCCCTCCCCGGTGTCCCCTCCCCGGTGTCCCCTCCTCAGTGTCCCCTCCTCAGTGTCCCCTCCCTGGTGTCCCCTCAGTGTCCCCTCCTTGGTGTCCCCTCCCCGGTGTCCCCTCTCCAGTGTCCCCTCTCCAGTGTCCCCTCTCCAGTGTCCCCTCCCCAGTGTCCCCTCCCCAGTGTCCCCTCCTCAGTGTCCCCTCAGTGTCCCCTCCTCAGTGTCCCCTCCTCAGTGTCCCCTCCCCGGTGTCCCCTCAGTGTCCCCTCCTCAGTGTCCCCTCCCCGGTGTCCCCTCCTCAGTGTCCCCTCCCCCATGTCCCCTCCTAAGTGTCCCCTCCTCAGTGTCCCCTCCCCGGTGTCCCCTCAGTGTCCCCTCCTCAGTGTCCCCTCCCCGGTGTCCCTTCCCCAGTGTCCCCTCCTCAGTGTCCCCTCCTCGGTGTCCCCTCTCCAGTGTCCCCTCTCCAGTGTCCCCTCCCCGGTGTCCCCTCCCCGGTGTCCCCTCCTCAGTGTCCCCTCCTCAGTGTCCCCTCCTCGGTGTCCCCTCCTCGGTGTCCCCTCTCCAGTGTCCCCTCTCCAGTGTCCCCTCCCCGGTGTCCCCTCCCCGGTGTCCCCTCCTCAGTGTCCCCTCCTCAGTGTCCCCTCCTCAGTGTTCCCTCCTCAGTGTCCCCTCCTCGGTGTCCCCTCCTCAGTGTCCCCTCCCCGGTGTCCCCTCCTCAGTGTCCCCTTCCCAATGTCCCCTCCTCGGTGTCCCCTCCCCGGTGTCCCCTCCCCGGTGTCCCCTCCTCAGTGTCCCCTCCTCAGTGTCCCCTCTCCGATGTCCCCTCTCCGGTGTCCATTCCCCGGTGTCCCCTCCTCAGTATCCCCTCCTCAGTGTCCCCTCCCCGGTGTCCCCTCTCCAGTGTCCCCTCCTCAGTGTCCCCTCCTCAGTGTCCCCTCCCCGGTGTCCCCTCCCCGGTGTCCCCTCCTCAGTGTCCCCTCCTCAGTGTCCCCTCCCCGGTGTCCCCTCCCCGGTGTCCCCTCCTCAGTGTCCCCTCCTCGGTGTCCCCTCAGTGTCCCCTCCCCGGTGTCCCTTCCTCAGTGTCCCCTCCCCGGTGTCCCCTCCTCAGTGTCCCCTCCTCAGTGTCCCCTCCTCTGTGTCCCCTCCCCAGTGTCCCCCCTTCAGTGTCCCCTCCCCGGTGTCCCCTCCCCAGTGTCCCCTCTCCAGTGTCCCCTCCTCAGTGTCCCCTCCCCGGTGTCCCCTCCTCGGTGTCCCCTCCTCACTGTCCCCTCCTCAGTGTCCCCTCAGTGTCCCTTCCCCGGTGTCCCCTCCCCGGTGTCCCCTCTGGTGTCCCTTCCCCGGTGTCCCCTCCCCGGTGTTCCCTCCTCAGTGTCCCCTCCCCAGTGTCCCCAGTGTCCCCTCCCCGGTGTCCCCTCCTCGGTGTCCCCTCAGTGTCCCCTCCTCAGTGTCCCCTCCTCAGTGTCCCTTCCCCGGTGTCCCCTCCTCAGTGTCCCCTCTCCAGTGTCCCCTCAGTGTCCGCTCCTCAGTGTCCCCCCCTCAGTGTCCCCTCCCCGGTGTCCCCTCCTCGGTGTCCCCTCCTCAGTGTCCCCTCCCCAGTGTCCCCTCCCCAGTGTCCCCTCCCCGATGTCCCCTCTCCGGTGTCCCCTCCCCGGTGTCCCCTCCTCAGTGTCCCCTCCTCAGTGTCCCCTCCCCGGTGTCCCCTCAGTGTCCCCTCCTCGGTGTCCCCTCCCCGGTGTCCCCTCCTCAGTGTCCCCTCCTCAGTGTCCCCTCCTCAGTGTCCCCTCCCCGGTGTCCCCTCCTCAGTGTCCCCTCCTCAGTGTCCCCTCCCCAGTGTCCCCTCCCCGGTGTCCCCAGCCCAGTTGGTGGCACCAGCGCTGTCACCGTGGCAGGGAGAAGCGCAGGGCCGTCATCCCCCCTCACTTGGCCTACGGCAAACGGGGCTCGCCCCCAACCATCCCGGGTGAGTGCGGCCCTCGGGGGGCTCCGTGGGGTCTTTTGGGGTCTTTGGGGTCTCTTCAGGGTCTCTTTGGGGTCTCTGTGGGGTCTCTGTGGGGTCTCTTTGAGGTCTCTGTGGGGTCTCTATGGGGTCTCTGTGGGGTCTCTTTGGGGTCTCTGTGGGGTCTCTTTGGGGTCTCTTTGGGGTCTCTGTGGGGTCTCTGTGGAGTCTCTTTGGGGTCTCTGTGAGGTCTCTTTGGGGTCTTTGTGGGGTCTCTATGGGGTTTCATTGGGGTCTCTGTGGGGTCTCTTTGGGGTCTCTTTGGGGTCTCTGTGGGGTCTCTTTGAGGTCTCTGTGGGGTCTCTGTGGGGTCTCTGTGGGGTCTTTTGGGGTCTTTGGGGTCTTTGAGGTCTCTGTGGGGTCTCTGTGGGGTCTCTGTGGGGTCTCTGTGGGGTCTCTTTGGGGTCTCTTTGGGGTCTCTGTGGGGTCTCTGTGGGGTCTCTCTGAGGTCTCTGTGGGGTCTCTGTGGGGTCTCTGTGGGGTCTCTGTGGGGTCTTTATGGGGTCTCTGTGGGGTCTCTTTGGGGTCTCTTTGGGGTCTCTGTGGGGTCTCTTTGGGGTCTCTTCAGGGTCTCTGTGGGGTCTTTTTGGGGTCTCTGTGGGGTCATTTTGGGGTCTCTGTGGGGTCTCTTTGGGGTCTCTCTGGGGTCTCTTTGGGGTCTCTGTGGGGTCTCTGTGGGGTCTTTTGGGGTCTCTGTGGGGTCTCTTTGGGGTCTCTGTGGGGTCTCTTTGGGGTCTTTGGGGTCTCTGTGGGGTCTCTCTGGGGTCTCTGTGGGGTCTCTCTGGGGTCTCTTTGGGGTCTCTGTGGGGTCCTTTGGGGTCTCTTTGGGGTCTCTGTGGGGTCTTTGGGGTCTCTTTCTGTGGGGTCTCTGTGGGGTCTCTTTGGGGTCTCTTTGGGGTCTCAGTGGGGTCTCTTTGGGGTCTCTTTGGGGTCTCTGTGGGGTCTTTTTGGGGTCTCTTTGGGGTCTTTGGGGTCTTTTGGGGTCTTTGAGGTCTCTGTGGGGTCTCTGTGGGGCCTCTTTGGGGTCTCTGTGGGGTCTCTTTGGGGTCTCTGTGGGGTCTCTGTGGGGTCTCTATGGGGTCTCTGTGGGGTCTTTTGGGGTCTTTGGGGTCTCTGTGGGGTCTTTGGGGTCTCTGTGGGGTCTCTGTGGGGTCTCTGTGGGGTCTCTGTGGGGTCTTTGGGGTCTCTGTGAGGTCTCTGTGAGGTCTCTCTGGGGTCTCTCTGGGGTCTCTTTGGGGTCTCTGTTGGGTCTCTGTGGGGTCTCTGTGGGGTCTTTGGGGTCTTTGAGGTCTCTGTGGGGTCTCTGTGGGGTCTCTTTCTGTGGGGTCTTTTGGGGTCTTTGGGGTCTTTGGGGTCTCTTTGAGGTCTCTCTGGGGTCTTTGGGGTCTCTGTGGGGTCTCTGTGGGGTCTCTTTGGGGTCTCTATGAGGTCTCTGTGGGGTCTCTTTGGGGTCTCTGTGGGGTCCCTGTGGGGTCTCTTTGGGGTCTCTGTTGGGTCTTTTGGGGTCTTTGGGGTCTCTGTGGGGTCTCTTTGGGGTCTCTTTCTGTGGGGTCTCTGTGGGGTCTCTTTGGGGTCTTTGGGGTCTTTGGGGTCTCTGTGGGGTCTCTGTGGGGTCTCTGTGGGGTCTCTGTGGGGTCTCTTTCTGTGGGGTCTCTGTGGGGTCTCTTTGGGGTCTTTGGGGTCTTTGGGGTCTCTGTGGGGTCTCTGTGGGGTCTCTGTGGGGTCTCTTTGAGGTCTCTTTGGGGTCTCTTTGAGGTCTCTGTGGGGTCTCTGTGGGGTCTCTGTGGGGTCTCTTTGAGGTCTCTGTGGGGTCTCTGTGGGGTCTCTGTGGGGTCTCTTTGGGGTCTCTTTGAGGTCTCTTTGGGGTCTCTTTGAGGTCTCTGTGGGGTCTCTGTGGGGTCTCTTTGGGGTCTCTGTGGGGTCTCAGTGGGGTCTTTTGGGGTCTCTGTGGGGTCTCTTTGGGGTCTCATCTCTTTGGGGTCTTTGGGGTCTCTGTGGGGTCTCTGTGGGGTCTCTTTGGGATCTCTTTGGGGTCTCTGTGGGGTCTCTGTGGGGTCTCTGTGGGGTCTCTGTGGGGTCTCTTTGGGGTCTTTTGGGGTCTTTGGGGTCTTTGGGGGCTCTTTGGGGTCTCTTTGGGGTCTCTGTGGGGTCCCTGTGGGGTCTCTTTGGGGTCTCTGTGGGGTCTCTTTGGGGTCTCTTTGAGGTCTCTGTGGGGTTTCTGTGGGGTCTCTTTGGGGTCTTTTGGGGTCTTTGGGGTCTTTGGGGTCTCTTTGGGGTCTCTTTGGTGTCTCTTTGACGTCTCTGTGGGGTCTCTTTCTGTGGGGTCTCTGTGGGGTCTCTGTGGGGTCTCTGTGGGGTCTTTGGGGTCTCTGTGGGGTTGCTTTGAGGTCTCTGTGGGGTCTCTGTGGGGTCTCTGAGGTCTCTGTGGGGTCTCTGTGGGGTCTCTGAGGTCTCTGTGGGGTCTCTGTGGGGTCTCTTTGGGGTCTCTGTGGGGTCTCTGTGGGGTCTCTGTGGGGTCTCTTTAGGGTCTCTTTGGGGTCTCTGTGGGGTCTTTTGGGGTCTCTTTGGGGTCTTTGGGGTCTCTGTGGGGTCTTTGGGGTCTCTGTGGGGTCTCTTTGAGGTCTCTGTGGGGTCTCTGTGGGGTTTTCTGGGGTCTTTGGGGTCTTTTGGGCTCTCTGTGGGGTCTCTGTGGGGTCTCTTTGGGGTCTCTGTGGGGTCTCTTTGGGGTCTTTTGGGGTCTTTGGGGTCTCTGTGGGGTCTCTGTGGGGTCTTTGTGGGGTCTCTTTGGGGTCTCTTTGAGGTCTCTGTGGGGTCTCTGTGGGGTCTCTGTGGGGTCTCTTCGGGGTCTCTGTGGGGTCTCTGTGGGGTCTCTTTGGGGTCTCTGTGGGGTCTCTGTGGGGTCTCTTTGGGGTCTCTGTGGGGTCTCTTTGGGGTCTCTTTGGGGTCTCTTTGGGGTCTCTGTGGGGTCTCTGTGGGGTCTCTTTGGGGTCTCTTTGAGGTCTCTGTGGGGTCTCTTTCTGTGGGGTCTCTGTGGGGTCTCTTTGGGGTCTCTTTGAGATCTCTTTGAGGTCTCTGTGGGGTCTCTGTGGGGTCTCTTTGGGGTCTCTTTGGGGTCTCTGTGGGGTCTCTTTGGGGTCTCTGTGGGGTCTCTTTGGGGTCCCTGCTCAGGCTGTGCCCCCTTGCAGGTGACGCTGTTCTGCGCTTCGAGGTGGAGCTGGTGGCGCTGTCCCGTGCCAGTTACTGGCAGAAGGTGCTGAACGAGGTGGTGCCACTGCTGTGCCTGGCACTGGTGCCAGCGCTGCTGGGCCTCATCGGCTTCCACCTCTACCGCAAGGCCAGCAGCCCCAAGCTGTCCAAGAAGAAGCAGAAGGAGGAGAAGAGGAACAAAGCCAAAAAGAAATAAAACCGTCCCCCCCTTTTGGCATCTGTGGCTGCCCTTCCTGACACAGGGATGGGCACAGGGCAGGGGGAAGGGGTTGGGATGGGCACAGGGCAGCGAGGAGGGGCTGTGATGGGCACAGGGCAGTGAGGAGGGGTTGGGATGGGCACAGGGCAGTGAAGAGGGGCTGTGATGGGCACAGGGCAGTGAAGAGGGGCTGTGATGGGCACAGGGCAGTGAGGAGGGGCTGTGATGGGTACAGGGCAGTGAAGAGGGGCTGTGATGGGCACAGGGCAGTGAAGAGGGGCTGTGATGGGCACAGGGCAGTGGGAATGGGCTGTGATGGGTACAGGGCAGTGGGAAGGGGCTGTGATGGGCACAGGGCAGGGGAAGGGGCTGTGATGGGCACAGGGCAGGGGAAGGGGCTGTGATGGGCACAGGGCAGGGGAATGGGCTGTGATGGGCACAGGGCAGGGGAAGGGGCTGTGATGGGCACAGGGCAGGGGAATGGGCTGTGATGGGCACAGGGCAGTGGGAAGGGGCTGGGATGGGCACAGGGCAGTGGGAAGGGGCTTTGATGGGCACAGGGCAGTGAAGAGGGGCTGTGATTGGCACAGGGCAGTGGGAAGGGGCTGTGATGGGCACAGGGCAGTGGGAAGGGGCTGTGATGGGCACAGGGCAGTGAGGAGGGGCTGTGATGGGCACAGGGCACTGAAGAGGGGCTGTGATGGGCACAGGGCAGGGGAAGGGGCTGGGATGGGCACAGGGCAGTGGGAAGGGGCTGTGATGGGCACAGGGCAGGGGAAGGGGCTCGGATGGGCACAAGGCAGTGGGAAGGGGCTGTGATGGGCACAGGGCAGGGGAAGGGGTTGGGATGGGCACAGGGCAGGGGAAGGGGCTGTGATGGGCACAGGGCAGTGAGGAGGGGCTGTGATGGGCACAAGGCAGTGGGAAGGGGATGTGATTGGCACAGGGCAGTGAGGAGGGGTTGGGATGGGCACAGGGCAGGGGAAGGGGTTGGGATGGGCACAGGGCAGTGAGGAGGGGCCGTGATGGGCACAGGGCAGTGAGGAGGGGCTGTGATGGGCACAGGGCAGGGGAAGGGGCTGTGATGGGCACAGGGCAGTAGGAATGGGCTGTGATGGGCACAGGGCAGTGGGAAGGGGCTGTGATGGGCACAGGGCAGTGGGAAGGGGCTGTGATGGGCACAGGGCTGTGCACCCCTCAGCTCCCTGCCTGCCCCAGGGCCTGGATGGGTCCTGTCAGGTTACAGACTCAACAAATCCCAGAAATAACACCCTGGAGCACATTTTCAGGCAGTTTTGCTCTTTTAAGGCATATCCAGGAAATCCCTAAGTCCCCAAACACCAGGCAGGGCTGCCAGGGAACCTCAGCTGGGAAAGGAATCCTGGTGGTTGACCCCTCCCCAGAAGCTCTTGGGGTGCACCATGCCCAAGAGCTTCCCCAAGTGTCCCTGAGGTGACTCCCCCTGTCATTTCTGAGGCTTTTGCTTGGTGGCAAGGAGGGCCCAGGGCTTTGATGGGTCCTGTCAGGTTACAGACTCAACAAATCCCAGAAATAACACCCTGGAGCACATTTTCAGGCAGTTTTGCTCTTTTAAGGCATATCCAGGAAATCCCTAAGTCCCCAAACACCAGGCAGGGCTGCCAGGGAACCTCAGCTGGGAAAGGGATTCTGGTGGTTGGTTGCCCCCTCCCCAGAAGCTCTTGGGGTGCACCATGTCCAGTGTCCCAGAAATAACACCCTGGAGCACATTTTCAGGCAGTTTTGCTCTTTTAAGGCATATCCAAGAAGTGACAGTCCCTGAGTCCCCAAACACCAGGCAGGGCTGCCAGGGAACCTCATCTGGAGCTGGTGGAGCCACGAAAAGGGATCTTGGTGGTTGAGCCCTCCCCATGCCCAGTGTCCCTGAGCCCGGCTCACCCCATCATTTCTGGGGATGAGGTTTTTGCTTGGTGGCAAGGAGGGGATGGGGATCTTTGGGCACCCTCTGGTGGATTGTAGCCCCCGCCAGGTACTGCTGGAGGAGCCTCCTGAGCTCCTGGTTCCTGGCTGCCAAGGCTGCCCGTGCCTTCTCCAGCCCCTTCTCCTCCAGCTTGGCCTTGTTGAACCTCTGCCAGAACCTCTCCAGCCCAATGTAGTCCTTCATCACCTGTGGGGAGGCAGCGGGGCGATTTTGGGGTCTCCACCCTGCCCCAAGCACCAGCTGGGGGATCCCCAGAGCTGAACCACAGCCTGAGGACGGCGGTGGTGCCTCCTCACCCGTGCCAGGGGCTGGCTGGCCGTCTCCTCCAGGACCATGCGGGCTTTTTGCTGCTCCAGCTCGCCCAGCGAGGAGGGGTAGAAGGGCAGCACCTTCTCCTCTTCTGTCTCCAGCCTCCGGCACAGCTCAGCCAGGCGCAGGAGGCGCTGAGCCTGGTGGGGACATCAGGAAGGGCAGGTGGGTGTGGGATCTCAGCACCTCAGGATGGAGGTGCAGAGTGGCCGAGAACACCCTTGGGGGGCTCGGAGGTCCTGGAATGTTGCCAGAAGCGTCTGGTGGCTGGACTTTGATCCTACACAGGAGACGACACCTGTATGAGGATGGGAGGATTTCACTGGGTGAATGGTGAAGGGATAAGTTAATTAGAGTGTAAGACACAGGGTTTAGGATTTCTGTACAGGGGGGTCTAAAGAAGTAAGATGGAGGAATTGGGGCGTGTCCTGTCCTTCTTCTTCTTCTTCTTCTTGGCCTCCATCTTCTGTGGTGATGGTGGCACTTTGGGATTGGGTATTACTAGAAGTGCACCGGTTAATAAGGGTAGAAAGTATTGGGGAAAAATGATAAATATTGTACACGTAACTTCAAGTATAAAGATAAGTGACCGCCCCGGGGGCTCGCAGTGTGCTCATAGCTGGCTTGCTGTGCAGACCTCTGTCGAGCTGAAAGAAAATCTTTTAGATAAACAATTAATAAACACCGAGACCGAGACAAGATCAGAAGTCTCTCCTCGTCCTTTGAAGCGCCGGACTGTCCAAAGCCACCCTGGGCCTTTCCAGGCCACCTAAACAGCCGAAAAACCGACAGGTGGGGGACGGACAGCAGGACACAGCGGGGGACATCAGCCAACTCACCTTCTCCACCAGCTGCTGCAGCACCTTGAGGGTGGCAGCGCACTGGGAGCAGAGCGTCACCAGGTGGGTGTGAGCCGTGGCGCCGGCGCCGCTGATCTGAGAGCGGAGCTTCTGCAGTTTCTGCTGGGCGTCCTCGCGGTCGCCGCGGATGCGCTGCGTCTGCTCCTCGCTCCGGCGCAGGTGAGCCGCGATCTGCGCCCGAGTGGCCGTCACCATGTCCTGGGGGAGAAACGGCGGGCGGGGAAATGTTCCTGGGGGGGAAATTCCTGCTTGGAAAGGGTGGCTCGGCTTTGGGATGGGGGAAAATTCTTTCTTGGAATAGGGGAAAATTCCTTCTTGGAAAGGTGGCCCAGCTTTGGGATGAGGGAAAATTCCTTCTTGGAAAAGGTGGCCCAGCTTTGGGATGGGGGAAAATTTCTCCTTGGAAAGGAGGAATTTCTTCTTGGAATAGGGGAAAATTCCTTCTTGGAAAAGGTGGCCCAGCTTTGGAATGGGGGAAAATTTCTCCTTGGAATAGGGGAATATTCCTTCTTGGAAAAGGTGGCCCAGCTTTGGGATGGGGGAAAATTTCTCCTTGGAAAGGAGAATTCCTTCTTGGAAAAGGTGGCCCAGCTTTGGGGTGGGGGGAAATTTCTCCTTGGAATAGGGGAAAATTCCTTCTTGGAAAAGGTGGCCCAGCTTTGGGATGGGGGAAAATTTCTTCTTGGAATGGGGGAAAATTCCTTCTTGGAATGGGGGAAAATTCCTTCTTGGAATAGGGGAAAATTCCTTCTTGGAATGGGGGAAAACTTCTTCTTGGAATGGGGGAAAATTCCTTCTTGGAATAGGGGAAAATTCCTTCTTGGAATGGGGGAAAATTTCTTCTTGGAATAGGGGAAAATTCCTTCTTTGAATAGGGGAAAATTCCTTCTTGGAAAGGTGGCCCAGCTTTGGAATGGGGGAAAATTCCTTCTTGGAATAGGGGAAAATTCCTTCTTGGAATGGGGGAAAATTTCTTCTTGGAATAGGGGAAAATTCCTTCTTGGAAAAGGTGGGCCAGCTTTGGGATGGGCTGTTCGGGGCACTGGTGGAGGCACCATCCCTGGAAGTGCTCAAACACCACATGGATGAGGTTGAGCAGTGGCCCTGGCAGTGCTGAGAGAACAGTTGGACTCGATGATCTCAGAGACTTTTCCAACCTCAATAATTCCACGATTCCATGGCTCAGGCGCTGCTCCACAAACTCTTGGGGGGCCCCTTCTTAGCCTGGCCTGTTGTCACCTCCTTGCCAGTGCCAGGTTGGGCTTGATGGGTCTCAGAGGCTTTTCCAACCTCAACAATTCCACAATCCCATGGAAAAACGAGCGGGGAATGAGGGGTGACCCCACTCCCACAACCACCCAGCACCCCTGCCAAAACCTGCAGCTTCTCCAGCCTCTTCGCCTGCACGTTGATCTCGCTGGAGGTCCTCTCACACTTCTTCTTGAGCTCCTCCAGCTCCACCTTCTTCTTCTCGGTGGCCTGGGCGTAGTTCCTGCGCGCTGTCTGGATCTGCTCCCACAGCCCCTCGAGCCTGGCCCCCAGCTGCAGGCGGCTGTACTGCTGATCCTGCCAGCACTGGGGGGACACACACACGGTGAAAATTGAAATGCAAGATGGTTTTAGTTCCATCTGTATGGCAGATTATCTTTGTCAAGTGGGCAGTTTGCTTTATCTCTCTCTTTGAGTGACCACATTCAGACCTCCCTCTAGGGGGACATCTGCTGATAACAGCTATTGAATGTCAGTGCATGGCTGATAAGAACTGCAGCATCTCATTGGGAGATGTGAGCCTGGGGGGAGGAGCCAGACATTCCTACCTGGATATGATCTGAGATTTCAAACATTCCTGCCTGGATACAATCTGAGATTTCAAACATTCCTGCCTGGATAGAATCTGAGATTTCAAACATTCCTGCCTGGATACAATCTGAGATTTCAAACATTCCTGCCTGGACACAGTCTGAGATTTCAAACATTCCTACCTGGATACAATCTGAGGTTTCAAACATTCCTACCTGGATACAATCTGAGATTTCAAACATTCCTGCCTGGATAGAATCTGAGATTTCAAACATTCCTGCCTGGATACAATCTGAGATTTCAAACATTCCTGCCTGGACACAGTCTGAGATTTCAAACATTCCTGCCTGGATACAATCTGAGATTTCAAACATTCCTGCCTGGACACAATCTGAGATTTCAAACATTCCTACCTTGATACAATCTGAGGTTTCAAACATTCCTACTCAGATATAATCTAGAGGTTTTTGAGACACCAGCACTTCTCCACTGGATTTCCCAGAGGAACAGCAGCTGCCTCTTCTTCCACTGGATCTTCAGAGAATAAATCCTTCTCTACAGGATCCCTGCTCCAGCAGAACCACACCTGACACTGCAGGAGGGCTGAGCCACAATTCCAATGGGACTGCTGCCAACACCCCGACCCACAGGGTGCCAGGTTGAGTTCTGACTCTGTCAGTGTTGTTTTTAGTTCACTGCATTGTTTATTTTATCCTTTTATTTTCTTCCCTATTAAAGAACTGTTATTTCCTGCTCCCATACTTTTTCCTGAGAGCCCCTTAATTTTAAATTTATAACAATTCAGAGGGGTGGGGAGAGTTTGCATTCTCCATTTCAGGGGAGGCTCCTGCCTTCCTTAGCAGACTCCTGTCTTTCCAAAACCAACAGGTTACCCCCAAAACCTCCCCTGCCATCCCTGCCAGCCCCTCCATGCCCCCTTGCCTTGTTTTTGATGTCATCCCGGGCGCTCTGGAAGTTCAGCAAGGCCGCCTGCTCGCTCCTGGCGTGCTCCTCCTCCGTGGCCAGCTCCATTTGCTGCAGGACCCAGCTTTCCCAGTCCCGCTGCTCCAGCATGGCCTTCCTGTGGGGACACAAGGCAGGGCAAAAGGGATTCTTCTATTGTTGGGGGAGATGAAACAGGAAAGCCTTATAAATGAGATTGATCTTGAGAATATGGAAATTATAAGCGAGATTGAAGTGAAAGCAAGTTTAGGTGAGCCGGGGGGTCACTGACAGACAGACACACAGACAGAGAGACAGGTGGAGTGTTGGGGGAGATGAAACAGGAAAGCCTTATGAATATGATTGCCTGGCAAAAGATTTTGAGAATATGGAAACTGTAAGCGAGATTGAAATGAAAGCAAGCTTTGAGATCCCTCAGTTACAGAACAACTGGAAAACAATGGTGTGGCCAGCTGAAGGTGATCCCCTTTTGATGGAACAACACCCTCTGCTTGCAGACAGCTCCAAGGGTCAGAGCAGACCCTGCCAGCTTGGCAGAAGGGGCACAAAGAGGAGTTTTTAGGGTTTAAAACTACTCCAAAGAGGAGTTTTTAGGGTTTCCAAAGAGTAGTTTTTAGTTTTTAGGCTTGGCAGAAGGGGTCCAAAGAGGAGTTTTTAGGGTTTAAAATGTAGCACAGTATGGTGATGTAATGATTCTTATAGGCTGTATGGAAATGCTGTAGGATTTGTATCTTGGACTAGATTGGTTAGTGAGAATTAGAATATTCAACACAGAAGAAGATTTATTGTATTGGAATGGAAAGCTCTCTCTCTTCCCCTTTTACTCTCTCACCCTCTCATCCTCTCTACCCCTCTCTCCTCTCAGTCTTGCTCCAACTGTCCCTGGCAGCTCCCAGGAGCTCCCTGCACTTGGCCCTTTGCAATAAACCCCAAGTTCCATGCCCTGGCTTCAGAGATCTCTCGTGTCTGTCTGTCCTGACCTTCCTACCCCCCTGACACTCTTACACTCCATGACAAAGGCACTGCAGGGTTCCCCATGGCACCAGGGGAGGCTCAGCTCCATTTCAGGACAGCCCATGGGTGCCACTGCTGCTCCATTCCCTTCTCCTCCTGTGTTTTGTTGTGATTTCAGGGTTTACCTCAGAACCTCCCTGATAATTCCCTGCCAGGTGTGTCAGTCACCTCTCCTTTCCCCTCCCAGCACTGTCTGTCAATCCTGGAATTCCAGAAGTGATTGGCAAAATTCAAAAGGTGCTTTCCACCCCTGGGGGGGGGCATTGGGCCATCCAGGTGTCCTTTGTCAATTTGTCCCTCCCCTCCTGTACCTGGTGGGTGGGATCCCTACCCTTTCCCTGCCCCTTGCCCCAGGGTTAAAAGGAACAACAACCACGGAACTGGGGACTTCTGCTGGAGCTGTTGCTGCATTCAGAGGCCTGTGGGCCAGGATAAAGCTCTGGATCCAAACCCGCCATCAGAACTGACTCCTTTTCTTCACCATCACCTTGGAGCTTCTCTGCCAGAGGTAAACCTGAGGTAAACTCCATGAGAGGAAGCTCCATCCTGAGCTGCTGCAGGCCTGGACTTGTGTCCACGTGCCCAGCTGTCACAGATATATTTTATGAAAAATCCTTTCCTTAGAATTTTTTTTCTCCTGAGAAGCTGAGAGCCTCAGAAATGAAATATAAACAATGATTATCTGCTGCCGTGGAATGCAACAGGTGCACCTGTGATTGGTCTCATGTGGTTGTTTTTAATTAATGGCCAATCACAGTGAGCTGTCTCAGACTCTCTGGTCAGTAACAAGATTTTGTCATCATTCCTTTCCTTTTCAAGCCTTCTGATGAATCCTTTCTCTATTCTTTTAGTATAGTCTTAACACATCATTCTCTTTTAACATCATATATATCATAAAATAATAAACCAGCCCTTCTGAAACATGGAGTCAAGATTCTCATCTCTTCTCTCATCCTGGGACTCTTGTGAACCACCACTACACCCAGGTGCAACATCCAGCTGGCCAAAAGTGTCTGTGGGGTGAAAACACCAAACATCCAGCTGGCCTAAAGTGTCTGTGGGGTATCCAGATAGCCGAAAGTGGCTGTGGGGTGAAAACACCACACATCCAGATAGCCAAAAGTGTCTGTGGGGTGAAAACACCACACATCCAGATAGCCAAAAGTGGCTGTGGGGTATCCAGATAGCCGAAAGTGGCTGTGGGGTGAAAACACCACACATCCAGATAGCCAAAAGTGTCTGTGGGGTGAAAACACCACACATCCAGATAGCCAAAAATGTCTCTGGGGTGAAAACACCAAACACCCAGCTGGCCTAAAGTGTCTGTGGGGTATCCAGATAGCCAAAAGTGTCTGTGGGGTGGAAACACCACACATCCAGATAGCCAAAAGTGGCTGTGGGGTGAAAACACAACACATCCAGCTGGCCAAAAGTGTCTGTGGGGTATCCAGATAGCCAAAAGTGTCTGTCGGGTGAAAACACCACACATCCAGATAACCAAAAGTGTCTCTGGGGTGAAAACACCACACATCCAGATAGCCAAAAGTGTCTCTGGGGTGAAAACACCACAGCTGCTGCTATTTGGTTCAGCACCAAGGGCCAGACAAGCTCAGGCATGGCAATATTGATAATTATTCCAACACCCCTTGAATTTCCACACCTCTCAGCCTCAAACTCGGCCTTCAGGGCGCCCACCTGGGCACTAAAGCCCTGCTCCAGGTACTCCAGGCGGCGGCGCTGCAGGTTCAGCAGTTGGTCTGTGAGGTCCAGGTGGCTGCTCAGGGCTCGGTTCTGCTGCTCCTCTGCTTGCTTCAGCTCTGTCACCAGCGCCTGGGGAGGTTTTGGGGAGTCATTTTTTTTTGGGGGGGGGGTCATTTGTGTCACCTGGCATCCCCCTCTGTCACAGATATATTTTATGGAAAATCCTTTTGTTAGGATTTTTCCTCCTGAGAAGCTGAGAGGCCTCAGAAATTAAATATGAACAATGATTATCTGCTGCTGTGGAATGCAACAGGTGCATCTGTGAGTGGTCTCATGTTGGTTGTTTTTAATTAATGGCCAATCACAGTGAGCTGTCTCGGACTCTGGGCAGTCACAAGATTTTATTATCATTCCATTTTTTCCTTTCCTTTCAAGCCTTCTGATGAAATCCTTTCTTCTATTCTTTTAGTATAATATATATCATATATTTTAATACCTATCTTATATTAATCATATATTTTAATATATATCTTATAGAAAAATATATTATAAATATAAGATATATAATATATATCACAATATATATCTCATATATAATAATATATATCTCATATATTTTAATATATACCTTGTATTTTTAATAGATATAATATATATTATACTAAAAGAATATAATGTAATATATATCATAAAATAATAAATCAGCTAGCCTTCTGATGAATTCACTTCTTTTCTTTTAGTATAATATATCCCATATATTTCAATAAATATCTTATATTTATAATGTATTTTTATATATATCTTATAGAAAAATTATAAAAATATATTTATATTTGTATAAAATATATTTATACTTATGACAAATATAAGATATATATCTCATATACATATATCATATATTTTATATTTACCTTATATTTTAATATATATGGTATATATTATACTAAAAGAATATAACATAACATAACATAACATAACATAACATAACATAACATAACATAACATAACATAATATAATATAATATAATATAATATAATATAATATAATATAATATAATATAATATAATATAATATAATATTTCAGCCTTCTGAAACATGGAGCCAAGATTTTCATCTCTTCCCTCGTCCTGGGACCCCTGTGAACACCCCCACATCCCTCCCCACCCTGCCAGCCCCAGAGTTGTGGGATTCATCTGCCCTCAGAACAGAGAGAAGCTGTGAGAAAAGCAAAGGATGTTCGTTGTTTCAAGTCTAAAAATCTGAGTTTTAGGAGAAGATAAAGAGCTTGGTGGATTTCTAAATAGTTATTAATGATTTTCTTTAATAGTTCTCTGTTTCAGGATTCTGCAAGTCTGTTTCAGAACAAGGAAGGACCACGAGTGCTCCAGATTGCAAGGCAAGATGTATTTATTACCATCTGTATGTCAGCTGTCTTTTGTCAGTGGGCAGTTTGCCTTATCTCTTCCACAATCACTCCTCCCTCAGGAGGGGACATCTGCTGATAACAGCTATTGAATGTCACTGCATGGCTGATAAGAACTGCAGCATCTCATTGGGAGATGTGAGCCCAGAGGGAGGAGCCAAACATTCCTACCTGGATACAATCTGAGATTTCAAACATTCCTACCTGGATACAATCTGAGATTCCAAACATTCCTACCTGGACACAATCTGAGATTTCAAACATTCCTGCCTGGATATAATCTGAGATTTCAAACATTCCTGCCTGGATACAATCCGAGATTTCAATCATTCCTACCCGGATATAATCTGAGGTGTCAAACTTTGCTACCCAAATATAATCCAGAGGTTTTTGAGACACCAGCGTGGCTTCTCCACTGGATTCCCCAGAGGAGCAGCAGCTGCCTCTTCTTCCACTGGATCTTCAGAGGAAGAATAAATCCTTCTCTACAGATCCCTGCTCCAGCAGAACCACCCCTGACACTGCAGGAGGGCTGAGCCACAATTCCAATGGGACTGCCACCAACATCCTGACCCACAGGGTGCCAGGTTGGGTTCTGACTCTGTCAGTGTTGTTTTAGTGTACTGCATTGTTTATTTTGTCCTTTTATTTTCTTCCCTATTAAAGAAAGAACTGTTATTCCTGCTTCCATATCTTTGACTGAGAGCCCCCTAATTTCAAATTTATAACAATTCAGAGGGAGGGGGTTTACATTTTCCATTCCAGGGGAGGCTTCTGCCTTCCTTCCTCAGCAGACACCTCTTTCCAAATCAAGACAAACTGTTATTCCTGCTCCCATATTTTTTGCCTGAGAGCCCCCTAATTTAAAATTCATAATAATTTGGAGGGGTGGGGAGGGTTTACATTTTCCATTTCAGGGGTGGCTCCTGCCTTCCTTAGCACACACCTGTCTTTCCAAACCAAGACAAACTGTTATTCCCGCTCCCATATCTTTGCCTGAGAGCCCCTTAATTTCAAATTTATAATAATTTGGAGGGGTGGGGAGGGTTTCATTTCAAATTTATAACAATTCAGAGGGAGAGGGTTTACATCCTCCATTTCAAAGGAGGCTCCTGCCTTCCTCAGCCGACACCTGTCCTTCCAAACCAAGACAACCAGGAATGTCACAGACCAACATCTCCAGGGACTGGACCTTCTCCTGACACTCAGCTGTTTGGATTGAAACCATCAATGTTCTCACAGCTTCTCCCCGTTCAGAGGGCCCGGGAAGAGCACCCAGAGTCACCTCGATGGTGCCATCCTTGCAGTCCATGACCCTTGAGAAGGTCTGGCTGAGGATCTCGATGTCCTGGCGCAGCTCTTTGTCCTTGGCCTTGCGTTGGGCTGAGCGCCAGAGCGTGCGGACCTTGTGGAGACCCCAGAGGCTGCTCTGCTCCTCCCGGCTCAGCTTCTCCTGTGGAGGGGGAATGGGAGGTGGGAAAGGGTCAGGAAGGGGTTTGGGGCTGCTCTGCTATCTGGGGGTGCAGCAAAACAGGGGCGGCCCCAGCCCTGGTGGGGATGATGGGGAAAGCTCTTGGGAAATTTGCTGGTGAAAAGGGGTTTGGGGGCTTTAAGGGTGGAGTTTGGAGGGGATCAGGGGAGGTTGCAGTGGCTCAGCTTCTCCTGTGGAGGAGGAATGGGAGGTGGGAAAGGGGCAGGAAGGGGTTTGGGGCTGCTCTGCTACCAGGGGGGTGCAACAGAACGGGGGCAGCCCCAGCCCTGGTGGGGATGATGGGGCAATTTGCTGGGGAAAAGAGTTTGGGGGGCCTAAAGGGTGGAGTTTGGAGGGGATCAGGGGAGGCTGCAGTGGGGTTCCGGACCTGCATGAAGCGGGTGAGCAGCGCCCTCTTGATTTTGGCCTGCTCCTCCTCCACCAGCGCTTGTCTCTGCAGCAGCAGCAGCTCGGCCTCGGCCGACGTGGGGGCACTGAGTTGGGACCTCGCCATGGCTGGAGGAGGGGACAGGGCAGGAGAGGTCGGGGTGTGCGTGGTGACCCCTCCAGGGCCCCCACCACGGCCTGTTTCCCCTGCCCAGCCCCCTGCACTGTGGGGTACCCCACACCCCATAACCTTCTGCCTCCCTCCCCAGGCTCCCCCAGACCCATTTCCTTGCCCCTCCACTTCGGAGCACCCCCAGGCCCCACCAACCCCTTCTGGCCCCTTCTCCCCTCCCAGGGACCGCCCAGACCTGTCCCCACCTCCTTCCCCAGGCCCCAGGGCCCATTTCCCTCTGCCCATCCCCACTTCCAGAGCCCTCCTAGCTCATCCCTATCTCCCTCCCACGCTCCCCCAGCACCCACCACCCCTTCCAATGGGGTGTCCCCCCCCCCCGCAATTTGGGGTCCCCCCGGTACCGGCCCCGGTCCCGGCCCGGCCCGCGCGTCCCTCCGGTCTCCCGGCAACGGCCGCTGAGGGGGCGGGGCCTCCGCGGCACTTCCGCCCTGACCCGCGCGGGCGCCCCCTGGCGGCCAAGAGCGCGCTCACGGGGCGTGTCCCGCCCGCTCTGCCTCTCCGCTATTGGCCGGCGCTCCGGGATTCCCCGCGCTGATTGGCGGGCGGGAGCCGCCGTGGGCGGGCCCTGCGGGCGGCGGGGTATATAAGGGCGCTGCGGCGGCGGGGCGCAGGGCGGTGGGTGGGTGCGAGAGCGGGGGTCGCGTGCGCGCCGCCGCCATGCGGGAGCGGAGGCCGGCACCGGCCGCCCCGGCCCGGTGCAAGCTGGTGCTGGTGGGTGACGTGCAGTGCGGCAAGACGGCCATGCTGCAGGTGCTGGCCAAGGATTGCTACCCTGAGGTGAGCCCAGAACGGCGCCGGGGAACGGGCAGCGGGCCGCCGGTAAAAGCGGGACCGAGCGGGGCGCTGACGCTCTCGGTGCCGTTGCAGACGTACGTGCCCACCGTGTTTGAGAACTACACGGCGTGTCTGGCCAGCGAGGAGCAGCGGGTGGAACTGAGCCTCTGGGACACCTCCGGTACCGGGGGGAGACGCGCACGGTGCATGTTTGGGGGGGCTGGCGGGGGGCTCCGCTACCGGGGGAGTGCGGCGGGAGCTGCCCCGGCCCTGATCGGGGAAGGTGCTTTGGGCTTTTAGGGGGTCGCGGTTGGGATGCTGCAGTGAGCGGGGGGTCCCTGCAGTGGGGGTGTTTTGGCATCCCGAGGGTGTTTTGGGGACCTGCAGCGTGGGGAGGGGAGGGACTTTGGTGGCCTTGTTGGGGTCTCGGGGGTGTTTTGGGGGGCCGGGGGTGTTTTGGGGTCCCTGCGGCTGCGGAGGGCGCTTGGTGCCCGCACTTGAGGGGTGTTCAGGTTTAGGGTCACACCCGTGGGTTTGGGGATGCAGGCGCTCCCTAGGGACCCACCCCACGGTCACAGGGGGGTCAGGAATTGGGGGGGGGGGTCCCAGGAAGCTGAACCCCTTCTTTGGTGGGGGTCCCCACTCCGCTGAGCCCCCCCCGGGTGGGGTTCTGCCTGCGAATGGGGCGGATTTATGGGGACAGCCCGCTGTTCCGCGTCCCTGGGCACCCCCAATATTTGGCGGGGGGGGGGGGGGGGGGGGGGGGGGGTCGGGGCAGCCCTGCCCGGTGCTGCAGTGTCCCCCCCGGTGTGGAGGGGGGGGGTCCCCGCCGGTCCCCGGTTGCCATGGCGATGCGCTGGCGCAGCCTCTTTGCTATTCCGTGCACGGAGCGTCTGGGCTGCCAAACCCCTCCGAGGCCTTTTGGGGGGGCTGGGGGGGGTGTGGGGGGGGGGACATCCCAGAGCCCCCCACCCCATTAACCCCAACCCCCCCCGCCATTCCCGCACCCCATTCCCGCACCGCCATCCCCGCAGTCCCCGGTGCGGTGCTGGCGGCTCCGTGTCCCCGGGGGATGCCGGGTGGGGGGGGGGGGTGACAGCGTGTGACACCCCCTCCTCTGGCTCCCCCCCTACCCCGAGACCCCCTCGGTGCTCCCCAAAATGGGAGGGGGGGCGGGGGGGGTTGTTACATAAACAGCGCGGGCTCCATTTCCCGCTGCGATGCGACGCCGATGGGGCTGCGGGGACGGAGGTGGCGATTTGGGGGGGGGGTTCCGGAGCTCTGTCCCTTTTGGGGAGCTCTGTCCCTTTTGGGGGGGCTCTGGAGCTGTGCCTCTTGTGTCCTTCTTGGGGTTCTCTAGAGCTGCGGACCACCACCCTGAGCAGGAGGGGAGCTGTGTTTGTTTTGGGGGGCTCTAGAGCTGTGTGTCCGTCTGTCTCTTTTGGGGAGCTGTGTCCGTTTTGGGGGGCTCTGTCTCTTTTGGGGTCTCTAGAGCTGTGTCCTCACTGTGGGTAGGAATCAGGCTGTGTCTATTTTGGGGGGGCTCTGTCCCTTTTGGGGAGCTGTGTCTGTTTTAGGGGCTGTGTCCCTTTTGGGGGGCTCTAGAGCTGTGTCTCCATCTGTCCGTTTTGGGGGCTCTGTGCCTTTTGGGGAGCTCTGTCTCTTCTGGGGTCTCTAGAGCTGTGTCCTCACCGTAGGTAGGAATCAGGCTGTGTCTATTTTGGGGGGGCTGTGTCCTTTTTGGGGGGCTCTAGAGCTGTCTGTCCCTTTCGGGGAGCTGTGTCTTTTCTTGGGGGCTCTGTGCCTTTTGGGGAGCTGTGTCCGTTTTGGGGAGCTCTGTGCCTTTTGGGGTCTCTAGAGCTGTGTCCTCACCGTGGGCAGGATTGGGGTCTGTCCGTCTTGGGGGGCTCTAGAGCTGTGTGTCCGTCTATCTCTTTTGGGGAGCTGTGTCCGTTTTGGGGGGATCTGTCCCTTTTAGAGGCTCTGGAGCTGTGTCCCCACCCCAAGCAGGAATGGGGCTGTGTCCCTTTTGTGGGGCTCTGTCCCTTTTGGGGGGCTCTAGAGCTGTGTCCTCACTGTGGGTAGGAATCAGGCTGTGTCTATTTTGGGGGGGCTGTGTCCCTTTTGGGGAGCTGTGTCTGTTTTAGGGGCTGTGTCCCTTTTGGGAAGCTCTAGAGCTGTGTCTCCGTCTGTCCGTTTTGGGGGGCTCTGTGCCTTTTGGGGAGCTCTGTCTCTTCTGGGGTCTCTAGAGCTGTGTCCTCACTGTGGGTAGGAATCAGGCTGTGTCTATTTTGGGGGGGCCGTGTCCCTTTTGGGGGGCTCTAGAGCTGTCTGTCCCTTTTGGGGAGCTGTGTCTTTTCTTGGGGGCTCTGTGCCTTTTGGGGAGCTGTGTCCGTTTTGGGGGGCTCTGTGCCTTTTGGGGTCTCTAGAGCTGTGTCCTCACCGTGGGCAGGATTGGGGTCTGTCTGTCTTGGGGGGCTCTAGAGCTGTGTGTCCGTCTGTCTCTTTTGGGGAGCTGTGTCCGTTTTGGGGTGATCTGTCCCTTTTAGGGGCTCTGGAGCTGTGTCCCCACCCCAAGCAGGAATGGGGCTGTGTCCCTTTTGTGGGTCTCTGTCCCTTTTTGGGGTCTCTAGAGCTGTGTCCTCACCGTAGGTAGGAATCAGGCTGTGTCTATTTTTGGGGGGCTGTGTCCCTTTTGGGGGGCTCTAGAGCTGTCTGTCCCTTTTGGGGAGCTGTGTCCGTTTTGGGGGGATCTGTCCCTTTTAGGGGCTCTGGAGCTGTGCCCCCCACCCCAAGCAGGAATGGGGCTGTGCCTGTTTTAGGGGCTCTGTCCCTTTTTGGGGGGCTCTAGAGCTGTGTCCTCACTGTGGGTAGGAATCAGGCTGTGTCTATTTTAGGGGGGGCTCTGGAGCTGTGTGTCTGTCTGTCCCTTTTGGGGAATTCAGTCCCTTTTGGGGGGGCTCTAGAGCTGTGTGTCCGTTTGTCCCCTTTGGGGAGCTGTGTCTTTTCTTGGGGGCTCCGTGCCTTTTGGGGAGCTGTGTCCGTTTTGGGGGACTTTGTCCCTCCTGGGGGACTCTAGAGCTGTGTGTCCATCTGTCCCTTTTCGGGAACTGTGTCTGTTTTAGGGGCTGTGTCCCTTTTGGGGGTCTCTAGAGCTGTGTGTCTGTCTGTCCATTTTGGGGAACTGTGTCTTTTTCGGGGGTGCTCTGTGCATTTTGGGGAGCTGTGTCCGTTTTGGGGGGCCTTGTCCTTTTGGGGTCTCTAGAGCTGTACCCCCACTCTGACAGGAATGGGGCTGTGTCCCTTTTGGGGGGTTCTAGACCTGTCTCCCCACCCCAGTCAGGACAGGGGGCTGTGTCTGTTTTAGGGGCTCTGTGCCTTTTGGGGAGCTGTGTCCCTTTTGGGGTCTCTATACCTGTGCCCCCACCCCATTTCGGATGGAGGGACTGTGGCTGTTTTAGGGACTCTGTTCCTTTTTGGGGGTCTCTAGAGCTGTGTCCCCATCCAAGGAGGAATGGGCCTCTGTCTCTTTTGGGGGGTGCTCTGTCCCTTTTGTGGTGCTCTGTCTCTTTTGGGTGGCTCTGTCCCTTTTGGGGGTCTCTAGAGCTGTGTCCCCACAGTCAGGACGGGGGCTGGATCTGTTTTTGCGGGCTCTGTCCCTTTTGGGGGTCTCTAAGCTGTGTCGCCACCCCGGGTGGGAATTGGGCTCTGTCTCTTTTGGGGTCTCTAGAGACATGTCCCCATCCCAGTAAGGCCGAGGGGCTGTGTCTGCTTTGGGGGGCTCTGTCCCTTTTGGGGGTCTCTAGAGCCATGTCCCCACCCCAAACAGGAATGGGGCTGTGTCTATTTTGGGGGACTCTGTCCCTTTTAGGGTTTCTATACCCGTGCCCCCACCCAGTCCGGACGAGGGTTTCTGTCTCTTTTAGGGGGATCTCTGTCTCTTTTGGGGTGCTCTGTCCCTTTTGGGGTCGCTGGAGCTGTGCCCCCACCCTAGGCAGGAATGGGGCTATGTCTATTTTGGGGAGTCTCTGTCTCTTTTGGGGGTCTCTGTCCCTTTGGGGCTCTCTATACTCTTACCCCCACCCCATTTCGGATGGAGGTCTGTCTCTTTTGGGGGGCTCTGTCCTTTTTGGGGGTGCCTAGAGCTGTGTCCCCACCCTAGGCAGGAACGGTGCCCTGTCCCTTTCGGGTGTGCTATGTCTCTTTTTGGGGGCTCTGTCCCTTTGGGGCTCTCTATACCCTTACCCCCCACCCCATTTCGGACGGGGGGGGCTCTGTCCCTTTCCCAGCCCCCCTTTCCCGTGTCCCGGGGCTGGGGGGGCTGATCGGTGTCCCCCCCTTTTCCCCAGGCTCCCCCTACTATGACAACGTGCGGCCCCTGTGCTACAGCGACTCGGACGCCGTCCTGCTCTGCTTCGATGTCAGCCGGCCCGAGACCCTCGACAGCGCCACCAAGAAGGTGGGGAGGGGGCTCAGACCCCGGGACGGCGTCCCTGGGGGGGTTTGGGGGCTCAGAAATGTGGGGACACTGATGCTGTGGGGTTTGGGGGCTCAGGGATGTGGGGACACTGACCCTGAGGGGTTTGGGGGCTCAGGGATGTGGGGACACTGATGCTGTGGGGTTTGGGGACTCAGGGATGTGGGGACACTGACCCTGAGGGGTTTGGGGGCTCAGGGATGTGGGGACATTGACCCTGAGGGGTTTGGGGGCTCAGGGATGTGGGGACACTGATGCTGTGGGGTTTGGGGGGCTCAGGGATGTGGGGACACTGACGCTGTGGGGTTTGGGGGGCTCAGGGATGTGGGGACACTGACCCTGAGGGGTTTGGGGGCTCAGGGATGTGGGGACACTGACCCTGAGGGGTTTGGGGGCTCAGGGATGTGGGGACACTGACCCTGAGGGGTTTGGGGGGCTCACAAATGTGGGGACACTGACCCTGAGGGGTTTGGGGGGGCTCAGGGATGTGGGGACACTGACCCTGAGGGGTTTGGGGGCTCAGGGATGTGGGGACACTGACCCTGAGGGGTTTGGGGGCTCAGGGATGTGGGGACACTGACCCTGAGGGGTTTGGGGGGCTCACAAATGTGGGGACACTGACCCTGAGGGGTTTGGGGGGGCTCAGGGATGTGGGGACACTGACCCTGAGGGGTTTGGGGGCTCAGGGATGTGGGGACACTGACCCTGAGGGGTTTGGGGGGCTCACAAATGTGGGGACACTGACCCTGAGGGGTTTGGGGGCTCAGGGATGTGGGGACACTGACCCTGAGGGGTTTGGGGGCTCAGGGATGTGGGGACACTGACCCTGAGGGGTTTGGGGGGCTCAGGGATGTGGGGACACTGACCCTGAGGGGTTTGGGGGCTCAGGGATGTGGGGGGTTCCTGTGGGTACCTCTGTGGGGTTTGGGGGTTCCTGTGGGTATCTCTGTGGGGTCAAGGGGGTTCCTGTGGGTATCTCTGTGGGGTTTGGGGGGTTCCTGTGGGTATCTCTGTGGGGTTTGGGGGTTCCTGTGGGTATCTCTGTGGGGTTTGGGGGTTCCTGTGGGTATCTCTGTGGGATTTGGGGGTTCCTGTGGGTATCTCTGTGGGGTTTGGGGGGTTCCTGTGGGTATCTCTGTGGGGTCTGGGGGTTCCTGTGGGTACCTCTGTGGGATTTGGAGGTTCCTGTGGGTACCTCTGTGGGATTTGGAGGTTCCTGTGGGTATCTCTGTGGGGTCTGGGGGGTTCCTGTGGGTATCTCTGTGGGGTCTGGGGGTTCCTGTGGGTATCTCTATGGGGTCTGGGGGGTTCCTGTGGGTATCTCTGTGGGATTTGGGGGTTCCTGTGGGTACCTCTATGGGGTCTGGGGGGTTCCTGTGGGTATCTCTGTGGGGTCAAGGCTGCCACATGGAGACACCACCCCCATGGAGGTGACAGGGCGAGGCTTTTGGCGTGTCCCCTGTCCCTGAGAGGTGCCCTGCCCCCTCAGTGGAAGACAGAAATCCTGGATTATTGCCCCAACACCCGCGTGCTGCTCATCGGCTGCAAGACGGACCTGAGGACAGACCTGAGCACGCTGCTGGAGCTCTCGCACCAGAAACAGGCGCCCATCTCCTACGAGCAGGTCTGGGGGCGCCCCGAGGGTTTGGGGGGACCCCGATGGCTGTGGGGGGTGGGATTGGGGTGTCCCAGTGGTCTGGTTTGGGGGGCGGATCCTGGTGTTTGCACAGGGCTCAGTTTGGGGTGGTTTTGGTGGTTTCGGGGATGATTTTTGGGGTGTCCCGGTGGTCTGATATGGTTTTGGGGGATGCTGTTGTTTTTGGGGGTGATTTTTGGGGTGTCCCGGTAGTCTGACATGGGGGTGGGTTTAGGGGGGGGATCCTGGTGTTTGCGCAGGGCTCAGTTTGGGGTGGTCTTGGTGGTTTCGGGGATGATTTTTGGGGTGTCCCGATGGTCTGATATGGTTTTGGGGGATCCTGTTGTTTTTGGGGATGATTTTTGGGGTGTCCCAGTGTCTGTGATGTGCCTGGTGTGTTTGTTGTGCCCCCGTGGCTTTGGGGCTCGCTTTGGGATATCCCAACGTGTTTGGGGCTCAGTTTGGGCTGTCCCACTGTGTTTGGGATAACCCAGTGGGTTTGGGGCTCAGTTTGAGATATCCCAATGACTTTGGGCTGTCCTGGTGGGTTTGAGTTGTCCCCATGGGTTTGTGGGGCTCGCTTTGGGATATCCAGGTGTGTTTGGGGCTCAGTTTAGGATATCCAGGTGTGTTTGGGGCTGTCCCGATGGATTTGGGATATCCCAATGATTTTGGGGTGTCCTGGTGTTTGTAGGGCTCACTTTGGGATATCCCAATGACTTTGGGCTGTCCCAGTGGATTTGTAGGGCTCACTTTGGGCTGTCCCGATGTTTTTGGGGCTCACTTTGGGCTGTCCCAATGTTTTTGGGGCTCACTTTGGGATATCCCAAAGACTTTGGCCTGTCCCAGTGTTTGTGGGGGTGGGTTTGGGATATCCTGGTGGGTTTGTGGCTCAGTTTAGGATATCCCAATGACTTTGATCTGTCCCGATTTTTGGGATACCCCATTGACTTCGATCTGTCTCAGTGGATTTGGGATACCCCAATGACTTTGATCTGTCCCGATTTTTGGGATACCCCAATGACTTTGATCTGTCCCAGTGGATTTGGGATATTACCCAATGACTTTGGACTGTCCCGGTGGGTTTGGGGCTCAGTTTAGGATATCCCAATGACTTCGATCTGTCCCGATTTTTGGGATACCCCAGTGACTTTGTCCCAGTGGATTTGGGATATCCCAATGACTTTGGGGCTGTCTCAATGGGTTTGGGGCTCAGTTTGGGATATCCCGGTGGGTTTGGGGCTGTCCCAGTGGATTTGGGATATCCCAATGACTTCGATCTGTCCCGATTTTTGGGATACCCCAATGACTTTATCCCAGTGGATTTGGGATATCCCAATGACTTCGATCTATCCCGATTTTTGGGATACCCCAATGACTTTGGGGCTGTCTCAACGGCTTTGGGACTCACTTTGGGATATCCCAATGACCTTGACCCACCTTCCCCCTACCCGACTCCCCGCTTTTAGGGCTGTGCGGCCGCCCGGCAGCTGGGAGCCGAGGGTTACCTGGAGTGCTCGGCCTTCACCTCGGAGAAGAGCGTGCACAGCATCTTCCGCGCCGCGTCCGGGCTGTGCCTGAGCAGCGCCGCCCCGCAGCCTCCCCGCAGCCCCGGGCGCGGCCTCTCCAAGCGCCTCCTGCACCTCCCCAGCCGCTCCGAGCTCATCTCCTCCACCTTCAAGAAGGAAAAAGCGAAAAGCTGCTCCGTCATGTGAAGGGGGGGGAAGGGATTCGTGCGCACACACACACACACACACACAAAAACACACAGAGCCCCCTTTCCCGCTCCCACCCCAAATTTGGGAAGCCCCCCCATCATCCCCCCAAGTGCACGGAATGGGGTCTGGGGGGGGCTGGGGAGGGGTTGGGGTGCTGCCCTTGCCCTGGGAGGGGAGGGCTTCACCCAGTTCCCAACCCTGAGGGGGTTTGGGGTGCTCAGACCCTCAGAAACATCAGCTGGGATGGTCCTGGTGAGGTTTGGGGTGCACAGGATCCTGGGGAAATCAGCCCAGAGGGATTTGGGGTGCTCAGACCGTCTGGGACATCAGCTGGGATGGTTCTGGTAGGGTTTGGGGTGCACAGGATCCTGGGGAAATCAGCCCAGAGGGATTTGGGGGTGCTCAGACCGTCTGGGACATCAGCTGGGATGGTCCTGGTAGGGTTTGGGGTGCACAGGATCCTGGGGACATCAGCCCAGAGGGATTTGGGGTGCTCAGATCCTCAGAAACATCAGCTGGGATGATCCTGGTGGGGTTTGGGGTGCACAGAATCCTGGCGACACCAACCCAGGGGGGTCCCCGTGGGGTTTGGGGTGCTCAGAACCTCAAGGACATCAACCCTGGGGGGGTTTGGGGTGCACAGGACCCTGGGGACATGAACCCTGAGGAGGTTTGGGGTGCTCAGGAGCCTGAGGAAACCAACCCAGAGGGGTTCCTGGGGAGTTTGGGGCACACAGGACCCTGGGGACATCAGTCCAGGTGGTTTTGGGGTGCTCAGACCTTCAAGGACATCACCCCAGTGGGGTTTCGGGTGCACAGACCTTCAGGGACAGCAATCCAGAGGGGTCCCTGGGGTGTTTGGGGTGCTCAGACCCTCAGAAACATCAGCTGGGATGGTCCTGGTGGGGTTTGGGGTGCACAGGATCCTGGGGACATCAGCCCAGAGGGATTTGGGGGTGCTCAGATCCTCAGAAACATCAGCTGGGATGGTCCTGGTGGGGTTTGGGGTGCACAGAATCCTGGTGACACCAACCCAGGGGGGTCCCTGTGGGGTTTGGGGTGCTCAGAACCTCAGGAACATCAGCTGGGATGGTCCTGGTGGGGTTTGGGGTGCACGGAATCCTGGTGACACCAACCCAGGGGGGTCCCCGTGGGGTTTGGGGTGCTCAGAACCTCAAGGACATCAACCCTGGGGGGGTTTGGGGTGGACAGGACCCTGGGGACATCAACCCTGAGGAGGTTTGGGGTGCTCAGGAGCCTGAGGAAACCAACCCAGAGGGGTCCCTGGGGAGTTTGGGGCACACAGGACCCTGGGGACATCAGTCCTGGTGGTTTTGGGGCGCTCAGACCTTCAAGGACATCACCCCAGTGGGGTTTGGGGTGCACAGACCTTCAGGGACATCACCTGGGATAGTCCCTGTGGGGTTTGGGGTGCACAGGACCCTATGGACACCCACCCAGAGGGGTCTCTGGGGGATTTGGGGTGTTCAGGACCCTGGGGACATCAACCCAGGGGGGCTCCTGGGGCTGGATAGGGTTTGGGAGGTCCCCCCACAGCTCTAAAGGAGGGTTTGGGGTGCTGCCCTTGCCCTGGGAGGGGGGTTTGGGGAGGGCTTCACCCAGTTCCCAACCCTGAGGGGGTCCCTGGGGGGTTTGGGGTGCTCAGGATCCTGAGGAAACCAACCCAGAAGGGTCTCTGTGGGGTTTGGGGTGCTCAGACCTTCAAGGACAGCAATCCAGAGGGGGTCCCTGTGGGGTTTGGGGTGCTCAGAACCTCAGGAGCATCACCTGGGATGGTTCTTGTGGGGTTTGGAGTGTGCAGGATCCTGGGGACACCAATCCAGGGGGGTCCCTGTGGGATTTGGGGTGTACAGACCCTCAGGGACATCAATCCTGGGGTGTCTGGGGTGCTCAGGACCCTGGGGACACCAAGCCCAGAGGGTTTTGGGATGCTCAGACCTTCGAGGACATCAACCCAGCGGGGTTTGGGGTGCACAGGATCCTGAGTAAACCAATCCAGAGAGGTGCCTGTGGGATTTGGGGTGCTCAGGACCCTGGGGACACCACCTGGGATGGTCTTTGTGGTGTTTGGGGTGCACAGGACCCTGAGGACACGAATCCTGGAGGGTTTGGGGTGCTCAGACCCTTCCGGGACATCACCTGTGATGGTCCCTGTGGGTTTTGGGGGACACAGGGACGCCGTGCCGGGGATCCCTGTGGGATTTGGGGTGCACATCATGGGACTCATCCATGGCCTCATCCTGTTCTCTCCCCCTTCCCCCCATCCCTCATCTGCTGCTTGGCCCTGGGGGACCCTGTGGGTTGGGGAGGGGGGGCTGTTTTATGGACTATATTTTGGGGAGGGGGATTATGGGGGGGGGTGTCTCTGTTCCATGTCAGTGTTATTAAAAAAAGCTTATTTATTATCAGAAATATAACACCTACCTATGTGCAGCCCTGCCTGGCCCTGTGCTTTGGGGCGGGATTTTGGGTTTTGGAGGCTTTTGGGATGTTTTGGTGTCACTGCTGATGGTGACATTGATGTGATCGGGGAGTCTTTTGGGGAGGGGGTGCCAAAAGAGTCCCCCCCACTTCTTCTGCCCCCACATTCTGCCTGGGACTCCCCGATCTTGTGAATAGGAGGGTGAGGCTCCTGCAGGGACACTGATCTGGGGGTCCCTTGTGAGTTTTGGGGTGCTTGGAGCTGCTGATCTGGAGGGGTCCCCGTGAGATTTGGGGTGTGCAGGGACACGGGGGACACTGACTCGGGAGGGTCTCTCCAGGCTTTGAGGTGCTCTAGGCCGTGGGGACCTCATTTGGGTGAGCAGGAGGTGCCTGCGGGCTGTGGGGGACTCAGGGACACGGGGACACCGTCCCGGGGGACTCTTTGCCGTGGGGAGGGGGGAGTTGCCGCGCGGCGGAAGGATCGCGGGGCGCGGCGGTGCTGCGGCCGCGCAGGGGCGCCGGGAGCGCGCGGGGGATGCCGGGAACTGTAGTCCAATGCCGCGAGGGCTGCCGGGAGCTGTAGTCCCGCGCCGTCCCGGTAAACCCCGCGGGCCCGGCAGACATGGCGGCGGAGCGGCGGCGCTGAACGCGGGGCTGCGGCGGTGAGCGGGAACCGGCGGCAGCGAGCGGGGGGGCACTGCAGGGAGCGAGCGAGGGGCCCGGGGGCTGCAGAGCCGTGGTGCCGCGGCACCGGGCAGAGCCCCGGTACTGGGTACCAGCGGCAGGGCCTGGCGCGCCGTTGCGCCGCGTCCCCCGGGCCTCACGGAGCCTTTCCGGGGTCCCTCAGGGCTCCCTGCATTCACTCCCGGGGCCTCCCCGTGCCCTCTCGGGGTCCCCCTTTCCCTCTTCCTTCTCTCCTTGGGGCCTTCCAGCTCTTCCCGCTCTTTGCTGGGTTCCCTCTGTGCCCTTTCGGGGGTCCCTCAGTTCCCTCCCTGACTCCTGAGGGTTCCTTTGCGCTCTCTCTGGGTTCCCCGCTCCCTCCTGAGGGTTTCCTTGCTCTCTCTCTGGGTTCCCCTCTCCTTCCTGAGGGTCCCTTTTCTCTCTTCCCCCTCCTGAGGGTCCCTTTTCTCTCTCTTTCCTCCTGAGGGTCCCTTTGCGCTCTCCCCGGGTCCCCCTCTCCCTCCTGAGGGTCTCTTTTCTCTCTCCATCCTCTTGAGGGTCCCTTTGCGCTCTCTCTGGGTTCCCCATTCCCTCCTGAGGGTCCCTTTTCTCTCTTCCCCCTCCTGAGGGTCTCTTTGTGCTCTCCCCGGGTCCCCCTCTCCCTCCTGTGGGTCTCTTTTCTCTCTCCATCCTCCTGAGGGTCCCTTTGCGGTCTCTCTGGGTTCCCCACTCCCTCCTCAGGGTCCCTTTTCTCTCTTCCCCTTCCTGAGGGTTCCTTTTCTCTCTCCATCCTCCTGAAGGTCCCTTTTCCCTCATCCCGGTGTCCCCCAGCTCTCCCTGCTTCTTTTTGGCGTTTTTCCCTCCCCGGCTCCTTTGACATCTCCCCATTCCCTCCTGGTGCTCCCTCAGCCCTCCCCACTCCTTCTTGGGGTCCCTCTCTTCCCTCACAACCCCTCTCTCTCCCTCCCTGCACCCCAATTTCCCTCCCGGTCTCCCCTCTGACCCTCCCGGTGTTTCCCTCCCCGCAGATGGCCGGAGAAGTGGCGGACAAGAAGGATCGGGACGCATCCCCGGTGAAGGAGGAGAGGAAACGTTCCCGCTCCCCGGAACGGGACCGGGAACGGGACCGGGAGCGCAAGGGCTCCCCCCCGGCCAAGGAACGGAAGCGCCACCGATCCCGGGAGCGCCGGAGGAGCCGCTCCCGATCGCGGTCCCGCTCCAAGTCCACAGAGAGGTGAGGCAGCTGTGATTTGGGAAGAGCTTTGATGGATTTGTCGGTGGGAAATAAAAAGTTGTGAGGGGAGGAGAAGTGTTGTGAAGGTTTTGTGTTGATAATTCATAAATATATATGATTATATTAATAAATATAATGATATATATTATAAAATTATTATATTAATAAATATATTACTGTTAATATATTTTTCTTTATACTCTTTTAAAAGGGTATAAAAATTGTTAACAGTATTTATTTGCTTTAAAGAGGGGATAAAGAAACATTTGTTAACAGTATTTATTTATTTTAAAGAGAGTGTAAAGAAAAAATTATTAGCAGTATTTATTTATTATAAAGAACAACTTATTAACAGCATTTATTTATTTTAAAGAGGGTATAAAGAGGCTCCTTTTTAAAATTTCGAGCCTGCTCTGCCTTTTTCCTCACCCTGCCCCACAGCAGGATTGAGTGCCCTGGGGATTGGGCAGCACTGAGCCCACCACACTCACTGCTGGATTGGCCAGGAAATCTCAAAATAACCAAATCTCAAATTTATCCCTGTGGTTTGGAAGAGCTTTGATGGCTTTGTCAGTGGGAAATAAAAAGTTGTGAGAGGAGAAGAAATATTGTAAAGATTTTGTTATGATTCTTAATACTCTTTATTTTAGTTACTAAATTTTTCTTTATACCCTCTTTAAAAGGATATAAAGAAAAATTATTAATAGTGTTTATCTATTTTAAAGAGGGCATAAAGAAAAATTTATTAACTGTATTTATTTGTTTTAAAGAGGATATAAAGAGGCTCCTTTTTAAAATTTCGAGCCTGCTCTGCCTTTTTCCTCACCCTGCCCCGCAGCAGCAATTGAGTGCCCTGGGCATTGGGCAGCATTGAGCCCACCACAGGAAATCTCAAAACCGTCCAAATCTCAAACTGACAAACCAAAACCACTGCAGAGGGTGGGTGAGGGCTGTGGGGCCATGCTGGGACCCCCCCTGTGGGGCTGTGACATCCCCCTGTCCCACAGGGATCGGCGGCACAAGGAGCGGGACCGGGAGCGCAGCAAGAAGGAGCGGGACAGGGACAAGGATGGGCACCGGAGGGACAAGGACCGTAAGCGGTCCAGGTGGGTCCTGTCACTTCTTTGGGGGGGGTTCCTGCTCTCCCCTAAATCCCCTGGAGGTTTAGGATCTCCCCAGGGCTGTGCTTGGTGTCTTATTCCCGGTGCTGTTTCCCTTGGAAGTTTGTCCCCGGGCAGGGGGAAGGACTCCAAGTCTCGGAAGGATCGGGAGGCACGGAAAGCAGAGGAAGAGGAGGAAAATGCCCTGAAGAAGGAGAAGGTGAGGAGGGGGCGGATGGGGCTTGGATGGAAGGGGCTCCAGATCCTTGGGGAGTAGTTCCAGGGGATTCAAGTCCCCAGGAGTGATTCCAAGGGGTCCAGGTCACTGGGGAGTGGTTCCAGGGGATTCAGGACCCCAGGAGTGGTTCCAGGGGGATCCAGGTCCCCAGAAGTGATTCCAAGGGATCCAGGTCCCCAAGAGTGGTTGCAGAGGGATCCAGGTCCCCAAGAGTGGTTCCAGGGGGATCCAGGTCCCCAAGAGTGGTTGCAGAGGGATCCAGGTCCCCAAGAGTGGTTGCAGGGGGATCTAGGTCCCCAGGAGTGATTCCAAGGGGATTCAGGATCCCAGGAGTGGCTCCAGGGGGATCCAGGTCCCTGGGGAGGGGATCCAGGGAATTCAGGTCCCCACGAGTGGTTCCAGGGGGATCTAGATCCCTGGGGTGTGGCTCCAGGTCCCTGGGGAGTGGCTCCAGGGGGATCCAGGTACCTGGGGAGTGATTCCAAAGGATTCAGGTCCCCAGGAGTGGCTCCAGGGGGGATCCAGATCCCCAGGAGTGGCTCCAGGGGGATTCAGGACCCAAGGAGTGGCTCCAAGGGATCCAGGTCCCTGAGGAGTGATTCCAAGGGATCCAGGTCCCCAGGAGTGGTGCTGACATCTGACCTCATTTGCAGGCACAGCCGCTGTCCTTGGAGGAGCTGCTGGCAAAGAAGAAGGCAGAAGAGGAGGCAGAAGCCAAGGTGGGAGAAGGAACAGGAGCCTCTTCCCTCTGCTGGATGTTTGTGGGGGACCCCAGGAGGGGACAGGGAGGGCTGAGGAACTTGGGGATGCAGAGGGAGCCCAGAAGGAAGCAGGGAGTGCCAGGGGACACCGGGAGGAGTCGTGGGATGGAGCAGGGAGGGCTGTGGGGGACTTGGGAGGGCATATGGGGGGCTGTGGAGACAGGGGAGGCCTGGTGGACCCCCAGGAGGGAGCAGAAGGACCTTGGGAGGGAAGGGGGAAAGGTGAGGGGCACAGAGGGGAGGGAGGGGACACAGGGATGGAGCAGAGAGAGCTCTGCAGGGAGTGGAGAGGTCTGAGGGATCCAGAGAGGGACAGGAGGGAAAGGGGAGGCCTGGGGGCCCCAGGAAGGATCAGAGAAGGCTGAGGGGACCCCCAGCAGCCCAGGGGGTGGCAGCCAGGCCCGGTGTGACATTTCCTCTCTCCCATCCCAGCCCAAGTTCCTGTCCAAGGCAGAGAGGGAGGCCGAGGCCCTGCGGCGGCGGCAGCAGGAGGTGGAGGAGCGGCAGCGGCTGCTGGAGGAGGAGAGGAAGAAGAGGAAACAATTCCAGGAGATGGGCAGGAAGATGCTGGGTAAGGACTCATCCCTGGAGCCCTTCACCCAGCCCTGGGGGTTGGGTGCTGGCTCTGAGCCCCTTCCCCTGCTCCCCAGAAGACCCCCAGGAGCGCGAGCGCCGGGAGCGCCGCGAGCGCATGGAGCGGGAAACCAACGGCACTGAGGACGAGGAGGGCAGGCAGAAGATCCGGGAGGAGAAGGACAAGAGCAAAGAGCTCCACGCCATCAAGGTGGGGATGGGGGCTGGTCTGGGGGGGGGCTGGGGGGGAAGATGGGGGGGGTCCCACTGAGCCTGGGGTCCTGCAGGAGCGGTACCTGGGCGGGGTGAAGAAGCGGCGGCGCACGCGGCACCTCAACGACCGCAAGTTTGTGTTCGAGTGGGATGCATCAGAGGACACCTCCATTGACTACAACCCCCTGTGAGTGCTGGGGTGCCCCGAGGGCTGGGGGTGTCCCTGTGGGGTGCAAGGCCTGCTCCTGATGCTCCCACCCTGCTCCAGGTACAAGGAGAGGCACCAGGTGCAGCTGCTGGGCCGTGGCTTCATCGCCGGCATCGACCTGAAGCAGCAGAAACGGGAGCAGTCGCGCTTCTACGGGGACCTGATGGAGAAGAGGAGGACGCTGGAGGAGAAGGAGCAGGAGGAGTGAGGTTTTGGGGAAGCTGGGAGGGTGCTGAGGGGTGTGTGGGGTCATGGCTGGCTTAGCTTGGTTGGGATGTGGAGCTGGGCTGCAGCAGGTCCTGCAGGTAATTGGCAGAAGAGTTCTAGAGGCACAGGGTGAGCCTTATCCACTTTCTCCTTCCCCTTCCTCACCTTCCTCACTCCCTTTTGTTTTTCCTTTCCTTGCCCTGCCCTCATTCCCTTCCTTCATCCCCCTCCCTCATCTGCCTGTCCTCATCCCCATTTCTCCTATCGTGCTTCCCTCACCCATTTCCTTTATTCTCCTTTTCCTATCCCACTTTCCCCATTCCCTTTTCCCTCATCCCCCTTTCTCCATTCCCTTTTCCCCATTCCCGTTTCACTCCCCCTTTCTCCATTCCCTTTTCCCCATTCCCGTTTCACTCCCCTTTTTCTCCATCTCCCTTTCCCTCTCCCTTTCCCCCATTTCCTTTTCCCTCTCCCCTTTCCCTTTTTCCATCCCTTTCTCCCATTCCCTTTTCCCTCTCTCTTTCCCCATCCCCCATTCCCTTTTCCCTTTTCCCCATCCCCCTCCCTTTTCCTCATCCCTTTCCCTCATTCCCTTTTCCCCATCCCTCATCCCTTTCTCCCATTCCCTTTGCCCTCTCCCCTTTCCCCATTCCCCTTTCCCTTTCCCCATCCCTCTCCCTTTCTCCATCCCTTTCCCTATCCCCTTTTCCCCATTCTCCTTTCCCGTTCCCTTTTTCCTCATTCACCTTTCCCTCTCGCCTTTTCCCCATCCCTTTTCCCTCTCCCTTTTCCCCATTCCCTTTTCCCCATCCCTCTCCCTTTCCCTATCCCCCTTTCCCCATCCCTCTCCCTTTCCCTCATCCCTTTCCCCCATTCCCTTTTCCTATCCTCCTTTGCCTATCCCCCTTTCCCCATCCCTCTCCCTTTTCCCTCTCCCCTTTCCCTCTCCCTTTTCCCATCCCTTTCCCCCATTCCCTTTTCCCTCTCCCCTTTCGCCCATTCCCTTTTCCCCATCCCTCATCCCTTTCCCCCATTCCCTTTTCCCTTTCCCCCTTTCCCTTTTCCATCTCCCTTTCCCCCATTTCCTTTTCCCCTCATTCCCCTTTCCCTCTCGCCTTTTCCCCATCCCTCATCCCTTTCCCCCATTCCCCTTTCCTCTTTCCCTTCTCCCTTTCCCCCATTCCCTTTTCCCCATCCCTCTCCCTTTCCCCATTCCCCTTTTCGCCATCCCTTTCCCTCATTCTCTTTTCCCTCTCCCCTTTCCCTCTCCCTTTCCCCATTCCCTTTTCCTCATCCCTTTCCCTCATTCTCTTTTCCCTCTCCCCTTTCCCTCTCCCTTTCCCCCATCCCCTTTTCCCTCTCCCCACCCCTTCCCTCTCCGGGCAGGGCGCGGCTGCGGAAGCTGCGCAAGAAGGAAGCCAAGCAGCGCTGGGATGACCGGCACTGGTCCCAGAAGAAGCTGGATGAGATGACAGACAGGGACTGGCGCATCTTCCGTGAGGATTACAGCATCACCACCAAGGGGGGCAAGATCCCGAATCCCATCCGCTCCTGGAAGGACTCCTCCCTGCCCCCCCACATCCTGGAGGTCATTGACAAGTGTGGATACAAGGTGAGGGGGAGCTGGGGAGGGAGGGAGGGAGGGGGAAAAAGGGGCGGGCAGGGGGGTTTGGAGAGGGGGAACAGGGGAAGTTCTGCTCCCAACCTGCTCCCCCCGGCAGGAGCCGACCCCGATCCAGCGCCAGGCCATCCCCATCGGGCTGCAGAACCGCGACATCATCGGTGTGGCCGAGACCGGCAGCGGCAAAACGGCAGCGTTCCTGATCCCCCTGCTCGTGTGGATCACCACCCTGCCCAAAATCGACCGGTGGGCACAGGGACACTGCCCCTGGGACGGAGGGGAGTGGCAGGGACAGGGGGACACTGCCTGTGGGACAGGGGGACACTGCCTGTGGGACAGGGGGAGTGGCAGGGTGACCCTGCCCGTGGGACAGGAGTGGCAAGGGGTCACTGCCCGTGGGACAGGGGGAGGAGTGGCAGGGGGACACTGCCCAGGGGGACCGACAGGGTGACACTGCCTGTGGGATGGGGGAGTGGCAAGGGGACACTGCACAGGTGTCAGGATGGGATGACACTGTGAAGGTGACAGGATGGGGTGACAGGGTGACGCTGTCAGAGGATTGAGGCAGGGTTACGGTGTGACATAGTGGAGGGGATGGGGTGACACTGCAGAGGGGTCAGGATAGGGTGGCACTGTGGAGGTGACAGGGTGACACTGCAGAGGGGTCAGGACTGTGGAGGTGACAGGGTGGGGTGACAGGGTGACACTGTCAAGGGATTGAGGCACGGTTACAGGGTGACATGGTGGATGGCATGGGGTGACACTGGAGGGCACACACGTGGCGCTGTGAGTGACACAACCATCTCCTGCCATCCTGCAGCATCGAGGAATCAGACCAGGGACCCTACGCCATCATCCTGGCCCCCACCCGTGAGCTGGCCCAGCAGATTGAGGAGGAAACCATCAAATTTGGGAAACCCCTGGGCATCCGCACCGTGGCCGTGATCGGCGGCATCTCCCGCGAGGACCAGGGCTTCCGGCTCCGCATGGGCTGCGAGGTCAGTGCTCAGGGGTCTCTGGTGTTGAGATGACCCCCAGGTGTTGGAAAATCTCTTTTTCCCAGCCCTGAGACTGAAGAAGAAGAAGCCAGGGTTCCTTGGCTTTCCTTTTCAAAGTTGTTTATTTTTTGTGATCTTTAACATTCTTTCTCCGACCTGCTGAGATCTGTCCAGCACGTCGGTTCATGGCTGGCTTGGTTTGGAAAGACAGGTGGGTGCTAAGGAAGGCAGGAGCCTGCCCTGGAATGGAAAATAAAAACTCCCTCCCCTCTGAATTGTTGTAAATTTGAAATTAAGGACTCTCAGGCAAAACATACGGGAGCAGGAATAACAGTTTTTATTGGTTTGGAAAGACAGGTGTGTGCTAAGGAAGGCAGGAGCCTCCCCTGAAACGGAGAATGTAAACCTCCCACCCCTCCAAATTGCTATAAATTTGAAATTAGGGGGCTCTCAGGCAAAAAATAGGGGAGCAGGAATAAGAGTTTGTCTTGGTTTGGAAAGACAGGTGTCTGCTAAGGAAGGCAGGAGCCACCTCTGAAATGGAAAATGTAAACCCCCTCCTTCTGAATTACTACAAATTTTAAATTAAGGGGCTCTCAGGCAACAAATATGGGAGCAGGGAATAACAGTTCTTTAATAGGGAAGAAAATAAAAGGATGAAATAAACAATGCAGTACACTGGAACAACACTGAGAGTCACAGCCCACCCTGGCACCCTGTGGGTCAGGATGTTGGTATCAGTCCAGTTGGAATTGTGGCTCAGCCCTCCTGCAGTGTCAGGGGTGGTTCTGCTGGAGCAGGGATCCTGTAGGAAAGGGTGGAGTCTTCCTCTGAATGGAAGAAGAAGAATAGGGAAGAAGAGGCAGCTGCTGCTTCTCTGGGAAATCCAGTGGAGAAGCAGTGCTGGTATTCCAGAACCTCCAGATTATATGCGGGTAGGAATGTTTGAAATCTCAGATTATATGCGGGTAGGAATGTTTGAAATCTCAGATTGTATCCAGGTAGGAATGTTTGAAATCTCAGATTGTATCCGGGTAGGAATGTTTGGCTCCTCCCTCTGGGCTCACATCTCCCAATGAGATGCTGCAGTTCTTATCAGCCATGCAGTGACATTCAATAGCTGTTATCAGCAGATGTCCCCCCAGAGGGAGGAGTGATTGTGGAAGAGATAAGGAGAAACTGCCCACTGACAAAAGACAGCTGCCACACAGATGGTAATAGAACACATCTTGCCTTGCAATCTGGAACAATGGCACACAACAACTTGGGGTGGTGTTATCTTTTTATACTAAAACCATTATTTACTATAATTTTCCAATCCTATCACCTGTGTTAGACAGTTTGTCTCTACTCTAAATCAACCGAAAAGTGCCACCATCACAGCAGAAGATGGATGCCAAGAAGAAGAAGGAGGAGAAAGAATGGACAAGCCTCCATCTTGCCTCCTGAACCCCCATTCTAAAAACCCCAAAATTCAACATTTTCAACCTGTGACAAATTCACTACCATTCTATTCAAACTCTTGTAGTTTGTAACTCCTCACACAAAATTGATAATTGTTTCCATGGGTGCTTGTTTGCCTTTATGATGGGATAATTAATGGAGCTAAAATGACAGGAAAATAATCCTAATCCCTCTCCTACTCCCAGTTTACTTTTCAAAATTGTTTTTAAAAAAAAATAAAATTGTTAAAAACAACTTTTTAACCCATGGAAAACACAAAGTTAAAGACACACAGAGGTGTCTTTGTGGGTTCATTCCTACTTCACTGAGGGATGTTCCTGCTCCGTGGAATCACCTTCCTTGTCACAGACACACAGAGCCAAGATCTTCTTAGACCTGGAAGCTCTCTGCTTCTAGAGCAACCAGAGGAACTTCCTGACAAGTTGGGGTGTCTCAGGGAGGGGGGGTCATCTGAGCCTTGAGCTGCTCCCACCAACCCTCCTGTCCCCCCCCAGATTGTCATTGCCACCCCTGGCCGGCTCATTGACGTGCTGGAGAACCGGTACCTGGTGCTGAGCCGCTGCACCTACGTGGTGCTGGACGAGGCCGACCGCATGATCGACATGGGCTTCGAGCCTGACGTGCAGAAGATCCTGGAGCACATGCCTGTCACCAACCAGAAACCTGACACCGACGAGGCTGAGGACCCCGAGAAGATGTTGGCCAATTTTGAGTCCGGGAAGCACAAGTACAGACAGGTGGGTGGTGGGTAAAAGGGGGTCTAGGAGGGTTCCTGTGGGGCTGGGAGGGAGAATTTGGGGTTTTGGGGAAGGGGTTGAGGGGATGGGAGTCACGGTTCTGCTCTGTGGAGGAACGTTCTTGCCTCACAGTGGATGTTCCTGTCCCATGAGGGGACATTCCTGCCCCACAAGGGGACATTTTTGTCCTGTGGGGGCAGTTCTGCTCCATAAGGGATAATCCTGCTCCATGGGGGATGTTCCTGCTCCCTGGGAGCACATTCCTGCCCCACAGTGGATGTTCCTGCCCCATGAGGGGACATTCCTGCCCCACAAGGGGACCTTTTTGCCCTGTGGGGACAGTTCTGCTCCATGGGGGACATTCCTGCCCCACAAGGGGACATTTTTGTCCTGTGGGGACAGTTCTGCTCCATAAGGGACAATCCTGCCCCACTGGGATCATTCCTGCTCCATGGGGGATGTTCCTGCTCCATGGGAGCACATTCCTGCCCCACAGTGGATGTTCCTGCCCCATGAGGGGACATTCCTGCACTACAAGGGGACATTTTTTCCCTGTGGGGTCAGTTCTGCTCCATGAGGGACAATCCTTCCCCTCTGGGGTCATTCCTGCTTCCCTGGGGGATGTTCCTGTTCCATGGTGGGGCACATTCCTGCCCCATCAGAGGTGTTCCCACCTCACTGTGGGATCATCCTGCTCCTTGGGGGATGTTCTCTGCCCCACCAGGACCATTCCTTCCTCACTGGGGATGTTCCTGCTCCTTGAGGAGATGTTCCTGCTCCTTGAGGAGATGTTCCCTGCCCCACCAGGACCATTCCTTCCCCACTGGGGATGTTCCTGCTCCTTGAGGAGATGTTCCCTGCCCCACCAGGACCATTCCTTCCTCTCTGGGGATGTTCCTGCTCCTTGAGGAGATGTTCCCTGCCCCACCAGGACCATTCCTTCCTCACTGGGGATGTTCCTGCTCCTTGAGGAGATGTTCCCTGCCCCACCAGGATCATTCCTTCCTCACTGGGGATGTTCCCTGCCCCACCAGGACCATTCCTTCCTCACTGGGGATGTTCCTGCTCCTTGAGGAGATGTTCCTGTTCCTTGAGGAGATGTTCCCTGCCCCACCAGGATCATTCCTTCCTCACTGGGGATGTTCCTGCTCCTTGAGGAGATGTTCCCTGCCCCACCAGGACCATTCCTTCCTCACTGGGGATGTTCCTGCTCCTTGAGGAGATGTTCCCTGCCCCACCAGGACCATTCCTTCCTCACTGGGGATGTTCCTGCTCCTTGAGGAGATGTTCCTGCTCCTTGAGGAGATGTTCCCTGCCCCACCAGGACCATTCCTTCCTCAGTGGGGATGTTCCCTGCCCCACCAGGACCATTCCCTCCTCACTGGGGATGTTCCTGCTCCTTGGGGGATGTTCCTGCTCCTTGAGGAGATGTTCCCTGCCCCACCAGGACCATTCCTTCCTCACTGGGGATGTTCCCTGCCCCACCAGGATCATTCCTTCCTCACTGGGGATGTTCCTGCTCCTTGAGGAGATGTTCCCTGCCCCACCAGGACCATTCCTTCCTCACTGGGGATGTTCCTGCTCCTTGAGGAGATGTTCCCTGCCCCACTAGGATCATTCCTTCCTCTCTGGGGGCACACTGCCCCCTGACAGGCTGTCCCTGTGCCCTTGCCTTGCAGACTGTCATGTTCACAGCCACCATGCCCCCGGCCGTGGAGCGCCTGGCCCGCAGTTACCTGCGGCGCCCGGCCGTGGTTTACATCGGCTCTGCCGGCAAACCCCACGAGAGGGTGGAGCAGAAGGTGTTCCTCATGTCTGAGTCTGAGAAAAGGTGAGGAGCACGGATTTAGGGGTGGCCTGAGCCCTTCAGCATCTCTTTTGCCCAACTGTCTCCTCCTCCTCCTTTTTGTGCTCTTACAGGAAGAAGCTGTTGGCCATCCTGGAGCAGGGCTTCGACCCGCCCATCATCATCTTCGTCAACCAGAAGAAGGGCTGTGATGTGCTGGCCAAGTCCCTGGAGAAGATGGGGGTGAGGCTGGCTGGGAAGGGGTCACCCTGAGCCCTGTCCCCATCATCCCCACGTGGGATGTGTGGAATTTTTCATCACTCGGGGTCACCAAATGTGGTGGTGTTCGGAGGGGTCTCAGGATAAGGGAAGAGATGAGGATCTGACTTCATGTTCAGAAGGCTTGATTTATTATTTTATCATATATATTATATTAAAACTATGCTAAAAGAATAGAAGAAATTATTTCACCAGAATAGAAAAAGAAGAATGATAACAAAGGTTTGTGTCTCAGACAGAGAGTCCAAGCCAGCTGACTGTGATTGGCCATTAATTAGAAACAACTCTATGAGACCAATCACAGATGCACCTGATGCATCCCACAGCAGCAGATAATCAATGTTTACATTTTGTTTCCTGAGGCCTCACAGCTTCTCAGGAGGAGAAATTCTAAAGAAAGGATTTTTCATCAAATATATCCCTGACAGGGGTTCACCCTGAGCCCTGTCCCCCTCACCCCCACGTGGGGATGTGTGGAGTCTTTTCATCCCTTGGGGTCACCAAATGTGGTGGTGTTTGGAGGGGTCTGAACAGCAGCAGATAATCATTGACTGTGATTGGCCATTAATTAGAAACAACCACATGAGCCCAATCACAGATTCCCCTGTTGCACTCCCCAGCAGCAGATAATCAACGTTTACATTTTTTTTCCTGAGGCCTTTCAGCTTCTCAGGAGGGAAAATCCTCAGCAAAGGATTTTTTATCAAATACATCTGTGCCAGGGACGTGCCCCCATTCACCCCCCCTGTGAATTCCCACAGTACAATGCCTGCACCCTGCACGGTGGCAAGGGCCAGGAGCAGAGAGAATTCGCCCTCTCCAACCTCAAGGCTGGAGCCAAGGACATCCTGGTGGCCACGGACGTGGCCGGACGTGGCATCGACATCCACGACGTCTCCATGGTGGTCAACTACGACATGGCCAAGAACATCGAGGGTGAGGCTTGGGGGGCACTGGGGGGGCTGTGCCCACACTGGGGGGCTTGGTCCTGAGGGGCTTTGGGGGGTTGCTCAGCCCTGGTGCTGCCACACTGAAGAGGCTGGTGCTGGGTGTGCAGGGGGGTGCCTGGCCCTGGTACTGCCCTCACTAAGGGGGGTGCAGAGGTGCCCAGGCCTGGTTCTTGGGATGGAGCGGTGCCCAGCCCCAGTGCTGAGGGTGTGGGGGGTGCCCAGCCCCAGTGCTGAGGGTGTGGGGAGTGCCCAGGCCTGGTTCTTGGGTTGCAGAGGTGCCCATCACTGGTGCTGAGGGTGTGCCCAGCCCCGGTGCTGAGGGTGTAGGGGATGCCCAGCCCCAGTGCTGAGGGTGTGGGGGATGCCCAGCACCAACGCTGAGGGTGTTGTGGGGAGTGCCCAGGCCTGGTTCTTGGGTTGCAGAGGTGCCCAGCCCAGTGCTGAGGGTGTGGGGAGTGCCCAGCCCTGGTTCTTGGGTTGCAGAGGTGCCCATGGCTGGTGCTGAGGGTGTGGGGGGTGCCCAGCCCCGGTGCTGAGGGTGTAGGGATGCCAGCCCCAGTGCTGAGGGTGTGGGGGATGCCCCAGCACCACCGCTGAGGGTGTGGGGAGTGCCCAGGCCTGGTTCTTGCGATGGAGAGGTGCCCATTGCTGGTGCTGAGGGTGTGGGGGGTGCCCAGCACCAACGCTGAGGGTGTGGAGAGTGCCCAGCCCTGGTGCTGAGGGTGTAGGGGATGCCCAGCCCCAGTGCTGAGGGTGTGGGGGATGCCCAGCACCAACACTGAGGGTGTGGGGGATGCCCAGCCCTGGTGCTGAGGGTGTGGGGGATGCCCAGCCCTGGATCTTGGATTGCAGAGGTGCCCATGGCTGGTGCTGAGGGTGTGGGGGGTGCCCAGCCCCGGTGCTGAGGGTGTGGGGGATGCCCAGCCCTGATGCTGAGGGTGTAGGGGGTGCCCAGCCCTGGTTCTTGGGTTGCAGAGGTGCCCAGCCCTGGTTCTTGTGATGGAGGGAGTGCCCAGCCCCAGTGCTGAGGTTATGGGGGGTGCCCAGCCCTGTTTTTTGGGATGGAGGGGGTGCCCAGCCCCAGTGCTGAGGTTATGGGGGGTGCCCAGCCCTGTTTTTTGGGATGGAGGGGGTGCCCAGCCCTGGTACTGGGACTGTCTGGTCCTGATCCTGGGGGCATTGTAGGTGCCCAGCCTGGGTACTGGTGGTGTGGGTGGTACTTGGCCCTGGTTCTGGCACTTGTGGGGTGCCCAACCCTGGCACTGGGAGTGCAGGGGATGCTGCAGGGAGTGCCCAGCCCTGGCACTGCCCACACTTAACCCTTCATGTCCCATCCTCCCAGATTACATCCACCGCATCGGCGGACGGGCCGAGCGGGGAAGAGCGGCGTGGCCATCACCTTCCTCACCAAGGAGGACTCCACGGTGTTCTACGACCTCAAACAGGCCATCCTGGAGAGCCCCGTGTCCTCGTGCCCCCCAGAGCTGGCAAACCACCCCCGATGCCCAGCACAAGCCTGGCACCATCCTCACCAAGAAGCGGCGGGAGGAGACCATCTTTGCCTGAGGGTCCCTTTGTCACCCCTCTGGGGACAGCAGGACTGCCAGGACTGCTCTGGCTGTTGTTTTTCCCAGCTCCTTGTGCTACCCCAGGACTGCCCACGAGCAGAGATTGGGGTTGGGGTTATCCCAAAATTGTCCCCCTGTTCTCCCAGTCCCCTTCCCAGTTTCCCCACGGATCGGAGGAGCTGCTGGAGGCTGTTTTGGGGGCCGGTCCCTCCCTGCTTGCCAGGGTGGGGCTGGGTTTTTCTGGCTGTCCTGGGAGCTGTCTGCACCTCATCCTTTGGGCTTTTGGGGTTTATTATTTTTTTTTTTTTTGTAGCTGAAGCTCCAAGGCTGCAGGAATAAACCGGCAGCGGCGTTACCGGTGTCACCTCCTCATCCTCTCCCTTCCCTGGGTGGAATTGCCAGCCCTCTGGGTGCCACCTCCCATGGGGACAGAAGGCAGCAGTGCCCTAAAGGAGCATTTGGAGGTACTCGGCACCCCCCTCCTCCCCAAACCACTTCCCCACATCCCCCTCCACAGACACGGACACCAGGCAGCTCTGAGCACTCGTGTGTGTTTCTGAAACCAATTACAAGGGAAATCAGTGCTTTCTACAAAAGAAATTATAACAAATCTGTGGCCCCCACCCATTTCCCCCCCAATAATGGCCGCGGGGGGGGGGGGGGGCTCAGCCCACACCAGGACCCCCCATCCGAGGGCGGTGGGCGCCGTATTTACAGGACTGTGGTGACGTGCGGTGACAGCATGGGGACAATGGGGACAGGGCAGTGGGTGGTGCAAGCGTGGTGGAGCAGCCCCCAGAGCCCGGGCAGCCCCCCCCAGGACCCTCCCCATGCTGAGGGCGGGGCCGGGGTGGCCGCGGTGACCGGGGGGGGTGGGGGGAATCGGTGCAGAGCGGTGAGAGCCACTCCTCCCGGGGGTCCATGCAGGGGTGGGGAGGGGGCAGGCCAGGTCCCGGGGGGGTGGGGGGGTGAGCAGGCACCTTCCCTTCCTTCCTCGGCTCTGGGCGGGCTGGGGGATGCTGCTACAACCGCCCCCCCCCTCTCCTTACCTCCCCTTTTTATCGGGGGGGGGGGGGGCACCCACTGTCCGTGGCAGCTGCCCTGCGGAGAATGAGCCGACCTGTGATGGGTAGGGGGGGGACGCTGAGGCACGGCCAAGGCAGGCGTGTGTCTGTCCCCAGGCTCTCCCCAAAACTTCCTCGGGGACTCCCAGGGCATCCTGACCCGCCCCCCCCCCCCCAACCTCGCTGTGCTTATGGCTGAAATCACGCCGGGGTGGGGCCGGGCCGGAGGAAGCTGCCGGTGCTGAGTTCGATTGTCTGAGCACCCCCAGCGCGGGGCTGGGGCGAGGCGGGGAGCACGCCCGGGGTTTGTGGGGGGGGTGGGGCCGGTTCCCAGCCGTGCCCCCCACCCTTCTTATCCCAGCCCTAAATAGCTGTCCTTGGCCCAGGGCCGGCTGCGCTGCCAGTTCCTGTCGTGGTTGCGCTCGCCCGCGCGCTCCGGCGTGCCGGGGCCGCCGCCGCCGTGGTGGTGGTGGTGCCGGTGGGGCTGGTACAGCTCGGGGTAGGGGTCCCCGTACTCCTCTTCCTCCTCCAGGTGCCGGGAGCTGCGCTGGGACGTGGCCCCCCAAGGCTGGGGCGAGGTGTCCCCGGCCTCGTCCGACGGCATCAGGCTGTCGTGCTCCAGCGGGGAGTGCTCGCCCCGCTCGCCCAGCAGCTGCTGGCTCTGCGGGCAGGGGGTGCAGAGGTGGGGGCTGTGTGTGTGCCCTCCTGCCCTGGCACCCTGGGCTGGGTTTCCCCCCCCCCCGACCCTGGCCCCCTGTGGGCAGGATCCCCGTGAGAAGCACGGAATGGATTCTGTGTCCCCTCTGCCCTGGCACCGTGGGCAGGATCCCCATGGGAAGCACAGAATGGGCTCTGTGCCCCCTCTGCCCTGGCACCCTGTGCTGGGTGTCCATGGGAAGCACAGAATGGATTCTGTGCCCCCTCTACCCTGGCACCGTGGGCAGGATCCCCGTGGGGAAGCACGGAGTGGATTCTGTGCCCCCTCTACCCTGGCACCGTGGGCAGGATCCCCGTGGGAAGCACAGAGTGGATTCTGTGCCCCCTCTGCCCTGGCACCCTGTGCTGGGTCCCCGTGGGAAGCAGGGAATGGATTCTGTGCCCCCTCTGCCCTGGCACTCTGGGCTGTGTCCCCATGGGAAGCAGGGAATGGGCTCTGTGCCCCCCCCCAAGCCTTGGCACCCTGGGCTGGGTGTCCATGGAAGCACAGAATGGGTTCTGTACCCACCCCAACCCTGGCACCCTGTGCTGGGTCCCCGTGGGAAGCAGGGAATGGGCTCTGTACCCACCCCAGGCCTTGGCACCCTGAGCTGGGTGTCCATGGGAACTCTATGCCACCCCCAGGCCTTGGCACCCTGGGCTGGGTGTCCATGGGAAGCACGGAATGGATTCTGTGCCCCCTCTGCCCTGGCACTCTGGGCTGGGTCCCCATGGGAAGCAGGGAATGGGCTCTCTGCCCCCCTCTGCCCTGGCACCCTGGGCTGGGTCCCCATGGGAAGCAGGGAATGGGCTCTGTGCCACCCCCAGGCCTTGGCACCCTGTGCTGGGTGTCCATGGGAAGGCACAGAATGGGTTCTGTGCCCCCCCAGGCCCTGGCACCCTGGGCTGGGTCCCCGTGGGAAGCAGGGAAGGGGCTCTGTGTGCCACCCAACCATGGTATCCTGTGCTGGATGTCGATGGGAACTCTGTGCCCTCCCCAGGCCTGGCACCCTGTGCTGGGTGACCATAGGAAGCAGGGAAGGGGCTGTGTGTGCCCCCCACCCCTGGCACACTGGGCTGGGGGTCCATGGGAAGCAGGGAAGGGGCTGTGTGTCCCCCCAGTTCCAGTGGGGAGAATGTAGGGGGCCATGGTGACAATGTGGGGGGTTGTGGGGACAGTGTGGGGGGCTGTGAGGCCTCAGCACCCCAATACTGACTCCCCATGGGGACAGTGTGGGGGGCTGTGTGTGCCCCCCATGCCCTCCCCTGGGTGGCAGTGGCCAGTGGGGTGCACGTAGGGCGCCATGGGGACAGTGTGGGGGGCTGTGGGGACAGTGTGGGGGGCTGTGTGTCCCCCACAGTTCCAGTGGGGAGCATGGAACGTGACATGGTGACAGTGTGGGGGCTGTGGGGACAGTGTAGGGGGCTGTGTGTCCCCCCAGTTCCAGTGGGGAGAATGTAGGGGGCCATGGTGACAATGTGGGGGCTGTGGGGACAGTGTGGGGGGCTCTGTGTCCTCAGCACCCCAATACTGAGTCCCCATGGGGACAGTGTGGGGGCTATGTGTCCCCAGCACCCCAATACTGAGTCCCCATGGGGACAGTGTGGGGGGCTCTGTGTCCCCCCAGTTCCAGTGGGGAGCAGGGAGGGGTGGCATGGTGACAGTGTGGGGGCTCTGTGTCCCCAGCACCCCTATTGCTGAGTCCCCATGGGGACAGTGTGGGGGGCTCTGTGTCCCCCCCAGTTCCAGCAGGGGGCATGGGGACAGTGTGGGGGGCTGTGTGTCCCCCATTTCAGTGGGGAGAATGTAGGGGGCCGTGGTGACAATGTGGGGGGCTCTGAGGCCTCAGCACCCCAATGCTGAGTCCCCATGGGGACAGTGTGGGGGCTCTGTGTGCCCCCCATGCCCTCCCCTGGGTGGCAGTGGCCAGTGGGGTGCATGTAGGGTGCCATGGGGACAGTATGGGGGGCTGTGTGTCCCCCCAGTTCCAGTGGGGAGCATGGAAGGTGACATGGTGACAATGTGGGGGGCTCTGTGTCCCAGCACCCCTATGCTGAGTCCCCATGGGGACAGTATGGGGGGCTCTGTGTCCCCCCAGTTCCAGTGAGGGGCATGGGGACAGTGTGGGGGGCTGTGTGTCCCCCCATTTCCAGTGGGGAGAATGTAGGGGGCCATGGTGACAATGTGGGGGGCCGTGGTGACAATGTGGGGGGCTGTGAGGCCTCAGCACACCAATACTGAGTCCCCATGGGGACAGTGTGGGGGGCATGGGGACAGTGTGGGGGGCTGTGTGTCCCCCCAGTTCCAGTGGGAGCATGGAGGGTGGCATGGTGACAGTGTGGGGGGCTAGGGGGACAGTATAGGGGGCTCTGTGTGTCCCCCACAGTTCCAGTGGGGAGCAGGGAGGGTGGCATGGTGACAATGTGGGGGCTCTGTGTCCCCAGCACCCCCATGCTGAGTCCCCATGGGGACAGTGTGGGGGGGCTGTGTGTCCCCCCAGCTGCCAGGGCGGTGCCATGGGGTTACCTGCAGGCCTGGCAGGCCGGTGGGCGAGGGCACAGCGTGGGAGGCGTGTGGTGGGTGATGCGTGGCACGCCAGTAAACCTCCAGGTACTCGGCCAGGTGCTCACAGGCATCCTCCAGCTGGTTCTCATCCAGGATCACATCAAAGAGCTCCTGGGGGGGGGCAGTGAGAGGGCTCAGGGAGGGTTTGGGGGTCCCCCCCTTGGCATCCCCAGGGTTGGGGGACGGTGGCTCACCGGGGGACACTGCACCAGCTTGTCAGCTGCCATCATCTGCACGTTCAGGTGCTTCACCTGCGACTTCCCCCTGGACTTGATGAGCCTCTGCAGGACCTGGGGATGGGGACAGGGGGGGTGACAGCACCGTGGGGGGGCAGCCAGGACCCCTCCCCAGAGCCGTGGTGCCCCCTCACCTTGGGGGAGGACACCTTGACGTAGACGATGATGGGTGCCAGGGAGGTCTTGGCCAGCTGGGCTGGGTGGTTGATGGTGTCGGCGTCCAGCACCACCAGCTGCAGGGACTTGGCCAGCTCGAAGATTCGCTCGATCTCGCTCTGCACCTCGGCTGGGGGGACACGGGGACACGGAGGGAGGGGGGCGTGTGAGGCTGGGCTGGCCCTGGGAGGGGGTCCCTGCACCCAAAAAGGGGGAGCCTGGCCCCTCACCGATGCTGGAGCGGGTGGTGGAGCGCTCCAGGATCGCCTGCTTGCCCAGGTTGTTGAGGATGGAGCGCTTGGCCAGGGACAGGTCGGCTGTGATGTGGGTGATGGAGATCCTGAGGGGACACAGGGACACCGTGGGCACCTGGGGCCGTGCCAGGAGGGGGGTTCAGGGTTGGGGTGACGCTCTCACCTGCCGTCGAATCTATGCTTGAGGAAGTCGAAGAGCGCTTTCTGCATCATGTCGGTGACCTGCCGAGGGGCCGCCGGCGCCGTGAGCCGCGGCCAGATGGCACCGGCGGGGAGGTGGCAGCCGCTCAGCACCGTGCCACCACCCTGGGCCGTGCCACCTGCCCTCTGCCGGCACACCGTGGCCAGGGAGGGGACAAGGGACACCAGGCCACCACCCCGCATGCCCCCATCCGTACCTCATATCCCTTCAGCGAGGGCCCCACCAGCACCACGGGCCGCATGGAGGGGACCACGTCGTAGGGTGGGATGTGCTGCGTCTGCAGGGGGACACGGGCGGGTGGCAGTGCCCTGTGTCCCCACCCCCAGCCCAGGAGGGGGCATCGAGCCCATTCCAGAGCATCCCAGAGCCCCCCAGCCCCATAAGCAGGGAAAAGGGGGGGGGGGGGGTCTCTGCTCACAGCCACAGCCCCCCGCACCTGGGACTCACCTGCTTCTGCTTCTGCTTGGCTTGGGGAGAGAGAAGAGACAGAGGTTGGTGACAGTAAAGTGGGGACCCCCTCGGGACCCCCACGATTCCTCTGGGCCGGGATCTGCCCTTACCTAAGGAGGGGGGAGGCGATCGCCGGCTCCCGCTGTCGCCGAGGCCCGAGGCATTGCCAGCTCTCCTGGGGAACGAGGGGATGTGAGCGGGTGTTGGGGGTCCCGGAGTGGGGACCGGGGGTCCCGTCCCTACCTGGCTTTCTGCTCCTGCTTCAGCCTCATGGCTTCCAGGCGCTGGGGGCTGGGGATGAAGGCGATGTCCCCCCCCCTCCTTCACTAGGCGCCCGATCCACCAATCATTGCTGTATTTCTGGGCGAGGACAGGGCAGAGGTGAGGGCAGGGGAGGTGCCTGGCCCCGAGCAGAGCCCCCTCAGCGCCCCAGCTGACCTCCTTGATGTGCAGGAAATCTTTGGCTTCGAAGTTGATGGCGGCTCCCTGCACCGGGCACTCCTCATCCAGCGCCCCGCAGTAGCTGACATTGGTGCGCACAGCGAAGGCGACCGGCTTGTGCTGGGGGGGTTTTGGGGGTGATCAGCACCCCTGGGCCCCGGCAGCAGCCCCGAGCCGTGCCCTGGCTGTCTCCCCATCCGTACCTTGGCCCTCTCGAGCTGCTGCTGAGCCTGGCTCTCCACCTCGCGCGGGCGCCCTCACGGTCCTCTTCCAGGGACACGTCGGAGTCCAGGGAAGGGCGGCTGGTGTAGGAGTCCGCCGAGCCCTGGGGGAGCGGGGTCAGTGCCGGGGGGGCTGCGAGGGGACCCCCACAACGAGGGACCCCGTGCCAACCTCGGGAGGGGACCCTGCTGCCCCCCTCCAGCGCTGGCATCACCTCTGTGTCGGGTGGCATCACCCAGCACAGCTGCCCTGGGGTGAAGCCCCCATGCGCTGGGGGGGGGTCGCAGGGGTGGGGAGATGCCCCTTGTCACGCTGAGATGTGAATCTTACCCCTGAGATGTGAATCTTACCCCTGTCCCCCTCCCAAACCACCACCCTGGGGTGCTCAGCCCAGCAACCCCGGCTCCCCCTCCCCGCCGCTCTCCGGTATTTACCCACCGCCCGCTGCGCCGGGAACAGGCGCAGAAGCTGCGGTGAAATATTTATAGGTCCCTGGATGTGGCTGAGCCGCCCCCCGAGGCCCCCCAGGCTGAGCTCAGCCCCACCCCCTCCCCGTTAACCTGCACATCCCACCCCGCTCACACCGAGGGGAGCCCGGACCCCCCCCCTGAACCCCCCCCGGGCAAAATGGATCCCATCAGAGCCCCCCCCAACATGGCCTCCCCAGCGCGGCCCCCCCAGCATCGTCACCGCGCCCCGAGCATCCCCCACCCACCCCCGGCATGCCCAGGGTGGCTCCGCAGCGTTCCGGGGCTGCCCCCCCCCCAGCGCGACCCCCCCCCCGTTATCCCCGGGGAATCCCCCGGTGCAGCATCCCCAGCCCCCCCCTCACGCACGAATCCCCCCAACAACGCAGCCCCCCCCGGCCGTGGGGATCGGGTTCTCTCCCCGCCCGGTCCCGGTGGTACCGGGTTGGGGGGTGGGGGGGGGACGGGAGCGGTGGCGGCGGCGAGGAACAAAGGGCCGGGGGGCGGCACAGCCCCCCCCCGCACCGGGCATGAGCCCCGCACCGGGCACGGCCCCCCCCCCCCCTCGTGCGCCATCACCACCCCGGGGGGCGCAGAGCTCCCCCCCCGAACCCACCGCGACCCCCCGCGCACGCTCCCCCCGGTACCGGAGCCGGTACCGGAGCCGGTACCTCGTTGAGCAGGAAGGTAGCGCTGGAGTCAGAAAACGACATAGACGGGGCGAGCCGAGCCGAGCCCCCCCCCCCCCGCCCGCCCCGCTCCACCGGCTCCGGTTCCGGCTGCGGCTCGGGCTCCGGCTGGCCCTGCCCGCTCCGCCACCGCCCCTCCCCGCCCCTCCCCGCCCCCGCCTCCCACCGCCCCCCCGGGGCTCACGGAGCCGCCCCCGCCGCTCAGCCCGGTGGGGGCACTGGGTGGGTGGGTGCTGTTGGGGGTCGCCGTTCCCCCTTCCCGGTGCTGGCGGGGGGCTCCAGCCCCCTCTCCGGTGGGGACAGCGAGGGGGGCTGCGCTGGCAACCGGGAGACCGGAGCGGTCCCGGTGAGGTGCACCCGGAGCGGTCACCGGAGCAGCTCCCGGTGCCCCGGGAGGAGGGGGGGGATAGTTTGCTAAGAGAGCTCCGGGTGAGAGCAGAGTCCCGGGGCAGCGGCGGAAGGGGCTGTGCAGCCTGCTCGGGGTTCCGGGGCGGCGGCGGGGGGGGGTCCCGGTGGGTACCTCCATGCTCCGGTGCAGCGGCTCCGGTCCTGCCCCGAGCCGGCAGCAGCCCCGTCTGCAGGGCGAGCCCTGCGGCGGGGCCGGAGCCGCTCCCGCCCCCCCCCCGCCGCGCCCCCCCCCCTCCCGCCCCCGTGAGGGGGGCAGCGACGGGTCCCGGGGGACCGGGCCGGCCCGCCCCGTTACCGAGCGGCGGGACCGGCCCGGGACAGCTCACGGCCGGCCCGGGGATATCGGGGATACAGCGCTCGGCGGGGTGGGGGCTTCGGCCAGCGGCGGCACCGCCCGCGGACACCGGCACCGGGCACCGGAATGGAGAACGGGCCCCGGTACCGGGCACACGGCGGGGCCCTCTCCGAGGTGCTGAAGGGGCCGCGCCGGGCGCTGGGCCGGGTCGCGGGGTCCCCGGGGGTACCGGGGAGTACCGGAACGGCGGGCGCTGCCCCACCAGGGACTCGGGATGCTCCGGCCGCTCTGCGCCCCCGGGGCCGCCCCGACCGGAACCCCCCGCCCTCCGCGGAGCCTCCCCGGTACCCGCTCACCGCCGGCGGCCGGGGAGGGGGCGCAGCTCGGGGCCGGAGGAACCGAAGCACCGGCGGAGGGGCGGCGGGGAGCTCTGTGCCTCTCCCGGGCAGCGCGGGGAGCCGGCCCGGTGCCGCCGCTTGAGGGAGCGGCGGGGGAGCCCCGCGGCCGCTTCTACAGCCCCGCCCGGCCCGGTCCCCGTCCGCTGCCTCAGTTTCCCGGGGCCGCCCCCCGCGCCGCAGTGCCGGTGCCCGCCGCCGGCCCGGCCCTGACGCAGCACTCGCTATTTTTAGCCGCGGGGAGCGGCTGTTGCGATGCTACCGGCGCCCGGTGCCGGCGCCCAGCTCCGGTCCCGGGGGAGCGGCGGGGCGGAGGCGGCCCCCGAGCTCCCTCCAGCGCGGAGGTTGGGGTGGGAGACGCTCGGCCGCTCCCCGCTCCCCACCCCGGCTCCGCGCGTTAATGCGGAGCCGCGGCAGCGGCGGACCCGGGGCTGCCGAGGCTGCCCCGCCCCGGTGCCGGTCTCGGTGCCGGTGTAGGTACCGGTGGCGGCCCGCTCACCTGCCTGCGGAGGATGCTGGAGGTGGTGTCGGACGAGGTGCTGCCGTCCGAGCGCTTGAAGCGGCTCTTGCGCTTCGGGAGCCTCCGGGGGCTCTGCGGCGAGAGCGGGCGGTGAGCACCGGGCGGCTCCGGGCGGCTCGGCCCCGCCGCGGAGCCACCACCGGCGACCCCCGGCTCTGCGGGCAGAACCGAACCGGGCCGCACGGGGCCCGCCGCGGCCGGTGAGGCTCCGGTGTGCTCACCTGGAAGGAGCCGGAAGCGTCAGGCTGCGCCGGGGCGGACATCCCCGGCGGCGCCCACCGGAGGAGCCGCGGGGATCCCGGCGGGGCAGCCCCACACCGGACCGCGGCGCTCGGCGGGGAAGGGCCGCGCCGCCGCCGCCACCGCCGCGCTCCGCATCACACGGGGCCGCCGGGGCGTCCCGGCCGTCCCCGCCCCCGCCCGCCCGCCCCCGCGCCCATCCCCGCGGCGGCCGCTCCGCGCCCCCGCAGCCGGGCAGCCACCGGGAGGCACCGGCAGCGGAGCCTGCCCACAACCCGCAGTGCTGCGGGTACCGGCGGCGCCGTACCGGGCAACGGGAGCCCCCCGGGGGCCGCCGCAGCCCTGCCCACGCGCGTGCGGGGATGCGGGAGCCCCTCCGCCCGCATCCCGCCGGGACGGCTCCCGCCGTCACCGCGCCCCTTCCACGGTTCTGTCCGCCACCCCCGCACCGGGGCATCCCCCCCGCTATGGGGTTACGCCCCCGGGGACTCCCGCGTGGGGCGGGCGGGGCCGTGGGGGGCTCGCACCGGTGCCGGTGCTGCGGCATCGCCGGCCCGGAGATGGGGCAGAACGGGAGCGCGGCTGCACCGGGAGCCCCCACGGAGCCCCGCATTCCCCCCCCCCCACGCCCGCGCGTCGGGACTTCCGCGTGGGGCCGCAGGGACACGGCCCCGCCGGCGGCTCCTAATTAATGATTAATCAGCGCTCCCCGGGGCCCGGCGCCGCCGCCGCCGCTGCGGGGGAGGGAAGGGAAGGGAAGGGAAGGGAAGGGAAGGGAAGGGAAGGGAAGGGAAGGGAAGGGAAGGGAAGGGAAGGGAAGGGAAGGGAAGGGAAGGGAAGGGAAGGGAAGGGGGGATACGGGAGATGCTGCCGTGGAGGGAGGGCAGGGTCGGTGCCACGGACACGAGTGGGGTTACCGGGGATGGGGGCCCCCGTGCCAGGGTGGGCACGGGTGAGGATGTGAGGAAATGGGGGGCTCTGCAAGGGGGATGTGTGTGCAAATAAGGGGGCTGTGAGTGTGTAAGGGGTGTGTCGGGGTGCGTGCAAACAAGAGGGGCTGTGAGTGTGTAAGGGCATGTGTGCAAATAAGGGGGCTGTGAGTGTGCAAGAGACGTGTCAGGGTGTGTGTGCAAACAAGGGGGGCTGAGAGTGTGTAAAGAGTGGGTCAGGGTGTGTGCAAACAAGGGGGCTGTGAGTGTGTAAAGAGTCGGACAGGGTGTTTGTGCAAACAATGGGGCTGTGAGTGTGTAAGGGGTGTGCAAGGGTGTGTGTGCGAATAAGGGGGCTGTGAGTGTGTAAGGGTTGGGTCAGGGTGTTTGTGCAAACAACGGGGCTGTGAGTGTGTAAAGAGTGGGTCAGGGTGTTTGTGCAAACAATGGGGCTATGAGTGTGTAAAGAGTGGGTCAGGGTGAGGGCGCGTGTAAGAGGAGCTGTGAGTGTGTAAAGGGGCTATAACGGGGGGTGTGCAAGGGCTGTGTGCGTGAAGGTGGGGCGGTGTGTGTAAGGGCTGTGTATGTGTAAAGGTGTGTGTGCAAGGGGTGGGTGTACGTGAGTGTGCAAGGCAGAGTCTGTGAAGTGTGTGGGGTGTGGGTGAGGGAGGTGCGTGGCCGTGTGAGTGTCTGTGTGTGTGTAAGGGCTGCGTGTGCAAACTGCGTGTGCAAGGGCTGTGTGTGTGCACCCACACCCGCTGTGCCTAAGGGGTTGCACAGGTGTGTGAACACGGGGATTCGTGTGTTTGCACACACATATCTCTATGTCTATATGGGAGTGCATAACGGGGCTGCCTGAGTGTGCAAGGGCGTGTAAATGTGCAAGGGTGTGTAAATGCGCAAGGAGGGCGTGTACGTGCAATATCCGTGTGTGTAAGGGTTTGCTCGTGTGCGTGTGCAAGGCGATGCGTGCGTGTAGGTGCGTGTGTGCTGGCCGCGGGTGTGCAAAGGGATTTTCGTGTGCGCGGGCGTGCAACACGCGTGTGCCGGGGCGTGCAGTGCGTGTGCAAGGGGGCACCGGGATGTGTGCAAGGGGAAGGCGCTGGGGGCACTGGGGTGGGTGTGCAAGTGACACACTCGCGGGGGTTGTGCGGACACGGGGGTCCCCGCCATGTCGGTGCGTGTGTCCGTGTGTCCGTGTGTCCGTGCGCGTGTGCGCAGCCCCGGGGGTGCGCGTCCGCCCCCGCCGCTCCGGGCCGTACCGGGCCGTACCGGGCCGTTCCCGCCGCCGCCGCTGCGCCTTTAAGGCCGCCCGGCCGGGAGCGCCCGGGAGCGGATCCGGGCGGGGGGGGGGGGGAGGGGGGGCGGGCACCGGCCGGGGCGGGCCGGGGCTGCGCGACCGGGACCGGGGCCGCCACCGCCGCCACCGGGGGCCCGGCCTGGGCGCGAGATGGGGCGGCGGGAACGCGGCGCGGCCGCCGTGTAGGAGCGGGCGGCGGCGGCGGCGGGGCCGTGGCGGGGCGCGGGGCCCCGCGGCCGGCGGCGCCGGAGGCGGAGGTGAGCGGGGCCGCCCGGGCGCACCGGGAGCGGCGGGAGGGGCTGGGGGGGGGGTGGATCGGGGCGGCGGCGGCGGCGGGGATCGGCACCGGGACGGCGATCGGGACTGGGAACTGGAACTGGGATTAGGGCGGGGGGCGACACCGGGCTGGGCCCCCGGGCGGCGGGAGCGGTGCGGCCCCCGGGGGGGGTCCGGTGCGGCGGGAGCGGCCGGTGCGGCGGCCGGAGGGCGCTGGTGGGTCCCGGTGTACGGGCCGGGCTCGGCGGGGCTCCCGTGCCCGGAGCGGGGAGGGAGGGAGGGAGGGAGGGGAGGAGGGAGGCGGCCGCCGCCGCCGCCGCCACCCGGGCCGGCCCTTCCCGGTAGCCGTTCTCCGCCGCCGCTCGCCCGGAGCAGGGACAGGCTGCCACGTCCCGGCTGGTTCCCGGTGCCCCGGGGCGGCCGTGCCCGGTAAAACCCGTTGGCCGCCGTTCAAGACAAACAGGGCCGGGACGGCCGGGTCGGTCCCAGCTTTGTCGCAGGTCGCTGCACCGGGAAGGGCGGGCTCGGGGCGGCCTCGGCAGGGCCACGCACCGGGCGCCGGGACACTGGGCGCCGGGACAACGGGAACCCGACACCGGGCACCCAGCGCTGTGCACCGGGACATTGGGGCACCGGGAACCCAGCACAGGGCCCACGGGAGAGCTGGGATTTGGGCTCTGCATCCCCAGGATGGTGGTGGGGACATCAGAACGCTCCACTCCTCGCACGGCTTTGCACTCCCGCGCACACCGGGGCTCCTGTCGGGCTGTCGGGGTGGGAGGACCAGGCCCTGACCCCTCCTCGGTGCCCGCAGCATGTCGTGGTTCAGCGGCATCCTGGTGCCCAAGGTGGACGAGAGGAAGACGGCATGGGGGGAGCGCAACGGCAAGAAGGGCCCGCGGCCCCGGGGCGGCCTCTGCGGCCCCCGCTACATGAGCTGCCTGCAGGACCCTGAGATGGAGCGGGGCGCGGGACCCCCCCGGGGGCTGCGCTGCACTTGGCAGGAGGATCACTACGGCAAGAAGGGGCCCTCGGGCGAGCTGGGACTCAAATCCGTGGATGCGGGCTTGGAGGACGGCGAGGCCAAGGCGCCCAAGGCGGCGGCGGGACGCGGGGGGCGGCCGTCGGCGGGCGAGTGCTGGCGGCGCCTGCTCCAGGTTTTCCGCTCCAAACGCTTCCAGTCGGCCAAACTGGAGCGGCTTTACCAGCGCTACTTCTTCCAGATGAACCAGAGCAGCCTGACGGTGCTGATGGGAGTGCTGGTGCTGGTTTGCGGGGTGATGCTGCTCTTCCTCTGCCTGCCCGGTGCCCCCCACGTGCCGGCGGCCGCCGCGCTGGCCGGGGCCACGGCGCTGTTCCTGCTCCTCATGGTGCTGTGCAGCCGCAGCGCTTTCCCCCAGGACTACATGTGGGTGGTGAGCTACGTGGTGCTGGGGCTGCTGGCCGGGGTGCAGGCGCTGGGCACGGTGGCCGTGGCTCCCCGGAGCGCTGCCGAGGGGGTTTGGTGGAGCGTTTTCTTCATCTACATCACCTACACGCTGCTGCCCGTGCGGATGAGGGCGGCGGTGCTGGCCGGGGTCCTGCTGTCCGCCCTGCACCTCGCCATCGCCTGGCACCGCAATGCCACCGACCCTTTCCTCTGGAAACAGGTGAGGGACACACCTGGGATGTCCGCACCAGGTCCCCCGCCCTGCTGCCATCCCTGAATGCCGCTCTGCAAATTTGGGATTTTTATCTTTTTTTTTTTTTTTATTTTTTTAAATTTTTTTTTGCTGGAAAGTTCTAGATGTGGAAGGGGCCTCTTGGGGGAGGTTCCATGCTGGGGTCTCGCTGTGGGGTGGGATGGGCTCCTCGTGCCGGCACAGAGCCACCATTGTGGGCTGCACCCACAAAGCCCCCGTTGTGGGGCTGGCGGAAACCCCCGAGGAGGGACGCGGGTCCAGGGCAGCGGGGCAGGGGAGTGGCCGTCACCCAGAGGGGCTGGGACACTGCCAATGTCCCCGATGTCCCCAATGTCCCCTGTCCTGCCTCTCTGAGGGCGCCCGGAGGCGTGCTGCTCAGCACAGGGGGTGCAGAGGGGTCCCCCATCCCTGGGGGTGTGTGTTCTGCCTGGGGGAGAAATGGGGGAAAACCCCCCGAAATGGGCAAAAATGGAAATATGGGAATGGAGGAGAGAGACTGCGGGGGATGGGATGGGGAGAAATGGGAGAAAAAACCCCAAAAATGGGCAAAAATGGGGGAAAAGTGGAAATATGGGAATGGGGGAGAGAAACTTGCAAGGGATGGAGGGGGAGAAATGGGGTGAAAATCGCAAAAATGGAAATATGGGAAATATGGGAATGGGGCAGAGAGACTGCGAGGGATGGGGGGGGGAGAAACGGGGTGGAAAACCCAAAAAACGGGCAAAAATGGGGGAAAACTGGAAATATGGGAATGGGGGAGAGAAACTGCAAGGGGTGGAGGGGGAGAAATGGGGTGAAAATCGCAAAAATGGAAATATGGGAATGGGGCAGAGAGACTGCGAGGGATGGGGCGGGGGAGAAATGGGGTGGAAAACCCAAAAAAACGGGCAAAAATGGAACTATGGGAATGGGAGAGAGAGAGAGCCCCAGCAGCTCCCCCTCCTTGAGCAGCGCCGCTCGTCCCCGTCACCCTCGCCCTGCCTGGCCGGGGCCGGGGCCACGTGCTGTCCCCGCGGGGCACGGGGCGAGGAGCGCGGCGACACCGGAGGCCGGCGGGGTCACGGGAAGCGCCCCCGGGGAGGGTTCGCCCTTTCGGGGCAGCAGCGCTGGGGCTCCGGGGGGATGCGGTGGGGCCGGGCAGGGGATGCGAGGCCTCTGCTCCTCGGTGTCCCAGCGTGCTATCTATAAATAGCGCTGGCCCCGCTCCCGGGGGATGGGGACGGGGGGGAAACCGCAGCTCCCTCCGCGGCCATCGCCGCTTTCTGGCTTCCTCTGCTTCCCGAGGGCGTCCCCATTGACCCCCCGTGCTCCAGGCTCCCGTGCAGCCCCGGCTCCTGTATCCTCAGATCCCCCCTGCTCTGGTTTTAACATCCCCACGTCCCCCTGCCCTGGCTCTCCAGGCCCTCCACATTCACCCTTTGCACGTCCCCTGTGTCCCCAAGTCCCCTCTGCCACCCTAACCTGTGTCCTCAGGCCCCTGTGATCCCCCTACCCATGTGTCCCCTTTGCTCCACCTACCCTGTGTCCCCACGTCCCCTTTGCCCCCCATCCTGTGTCCCCAGGGCCCTGCATCCTCTTTTCCCTGGTTTCTCACAGCCCCAAGTCCCTCATGTCCCTGCAGCCCCCTTGCCTTGTTTTCCCACGTCCTTTGGTGCCCCACATCCCCCTGACCCTGTCCCCTGTGTCCCAGGACCCCCCTGTCCCCCTGCCCTGAGTCCCCATGTCCCCATACCCACTCCCTCCTCTGGTTCTGTGCTGCAGGGGAGGGTGGCAGAGCTGCCTGGGGGTCCCTGGGTGGTCTCTGGCTACCTGGGGGTCCCTGGGTGGTCTCACCGAGCCCACCTCCCCTTCCAGCTCAGCGTCAATGCCCTGATCTTCCTCTGCACCAACGTGTCCCTTTGCCCCCCATCATGGGTCCCCAAATCCCTCATGTCCCTGCAGCCCCCTTGCCTTGCTTTCCCATGTCCTTTGGTGCCCCACATCCCCCTGACCCTGTCCCTGTGTCCCCCTGACCCTGTCCCCTGTGTCCCCCTGACCCTGTCCCCTGTGTCCCAGGACCCCCCTGTCCCCCTGCCCTGAGTCCCCATGTCCCCATGCCCACTCCCTCCTCTGGTTCTGTGCTGCAGGGCAGGGTGCCAGAGCTGCCTGGGGGTCCCTGGGTGGTCTCTGGCTGCCTGGGGGACCCTGGGTGGTCTCACCAAGCCCACCTCCCCTTCCAGCTCAGCGCCAATGCCCTGATCTTCCTGTGCACCAACGTGGTGGGGGTCTGCACCCACTACCCGGCCGAGGTGTCGCAGCGCCAGGCCTTCCAGGAGACCCGTGGCTACATCCAGGCACGGCTGCACCTCCAGAGGGAGAACCGGCAGCAGGTGGGGATGGATGGGGGGGTCCCGGGGGTCCCCCGAGCTGAGCTGGTGGGTCCAGCAGCACCCCCTGACCCTGCTGGTGGGGTTGCTGTGGCTGCAGGAGCGGCTGCTGCTGTCGGTGCTGCCGCAGCACGTGGCCATGGAGATGAAGGAGGACATCAACACCAAGAAGGAGGACATGATGTTCCACAAGATCTACATCCAGAAGCACGACAACGTCAGGTACTTGTGGGGACAGGGCGTGGGACGGCTTTGGGGGAGGCGTCACCAGGGGGCCATATGGGGTGCTCGAGGGTGTTGTAGGGTGCTTGGGGGTGCCATGGAGGTGCCATAGAGGGTGCCAGGGGGTGCTTGAGAGTGTGTAGGGTGCTTGGGGGTGCCATGGAGGGTGCCAGGGGGTGCTTGAGGGTGTCGTAGGGTGCTTGGGAGTGCTATGGAGGGTGCCATAGAGGGTGCCATGGGGTGCTTGAGGGTGTTGTAGGGTGCCATGGAGGGTGCCGTGGGGTGCTTGAGGGTGTCATAAAGTGCTTGAGGGTGCCATGGAGGGTGGCATAAAGGATGCCATGGGGTGCTTGAGGGTGTCGTAGAGTGCTTGGGGGTGCCATGGAGGTGCCATAGAGGGTGCCAGGGGGTGCTTGAGGGTGTCGTAGGGTGCTTGGGGGTGCCATGGAGGGTGCCAGGGGGTGCTTGAGGGTGTCGTAGGGTGCTTGGGGGTGCCATGGAGGTGCCATAGAGGGTGCCAGGGGGTGCTTGAGGGTGTCATAGTGTGCTTGGGGGTGCCATGGAGGTGCCATAGAGGGTGCCAGGGGGTGCTTGAGGGTGTGTAGGGTGCTTGGGGATGCCATGGAGAGTGGCATAAAGGGTGGCATGGGGTGCTTGAGGGTGTCATAGTGTGCTTGGGGGTGCCATGGGGTGCTTGAGGGTGTTGTAGGGTGCCATGGAGGGTGCCGTGGGGTGCTTGAGGGTGTCGTAAGGTGCTTGGGGGTGCCATGGAGGGTGGCATAAAGGATGCCATGGGGTGCTTGACGGTGTCATAGGGTGCTTGGGGGTGCCATGGAGGTGCCATAGAGGGTGCCAGGGGGTGCTTGAGGGTGTCGTAGGGTGCTTGGGGGTGCCATGGAGGTGCCATAGAGGGTGCCAGGGGGTGCTTGAGGGTGTGTAGGGTGCTTGGGGATGCCATGGAGGGTGGCATAAAGGGTGCCATGGGGTGCTTGAGGGTGTGTAGGGTGCTTGGGGATGCCATGGAGAGTGGCATAAAGGGTGGCATGGGGTGCTTGAGGGTATCATAGTGTGCTTGGGGATGCCACGGGGTGCTTGAGGGTGTGTAGGGTGCTTGGGGATGCCATGGAGGTGCCATAGAGGGTGCCAGGGGGTGCTTGAGGGTGCCATGGGGTGCTTGAGGGTGTTGTAGGGTGCTTGGGGGTGCCATGGGGTGCTTGAGGGTGTTGTAGGGTGCCATGGAGGGTGCCATGGGGTGCTTGAGGGTGTCGTAGTGTGCTTGGGGGTGCCATGGAGGGTGCCATGGGGTGCTTGAGGGTGTGTAGGGTGCTTGGGGATGCCATGGAGGGTGGCATAAAGGGTGGCATGGGGTGCTTGAGGGTGTCATAGTGTGCTTGGGGGTGCCATGGGGTGCTTGAGGGTGTTGTAGGGTGCCATGGAGGGTGCCATGGGGTGCTTGAGGGTGTCATAGTGTGCTTGGGGATGCCATGGGCTGCTTGAGGGTGTCATGGGGTACGTGGGGGTGCCATGGAGGTGCCATAGAGGATGCCATGGGCTGCTTGAGGGTGTCATGGGGTACTTGGGGATGCCATGGAGGTGCCATAGAGGATGCCATGGGCTGCTTGAGGGCGTCTGGGGCAGCGTGTGGGCCATCCTCAGCCCGTGCTCTTCCTCCTGGCAGCATCCTCTTCGCGGACATCGAGGGTTTCACCAGCCTGGCCTCGCAGTGCACGGCGCAGGAGCTGGTGATGACGCTCAACGAGCTCTTTGCCCGCTTTGACAAGCTGGCAGCGGTGAGTGGAGGGGCCGGGGGATTTTGGGGGGCTCGCGGAGCCCTCCTGACGTGCCGGTGCCCCCCCAGGAGAACCACTGCCTGCGCATCAAGATCCTGGGGGACTGCTACTACTGCGTGTCGGGGCTGCCCGAGGCGCGCGGGGACCACGCTCACTGCTGCGTGGAGATGGGCGTGGACATGATCGAGGCCATCTCGTGAGTGGGGCAGAGCCGGGGGCTGTGCCCGTGCCCGGGGCTGGCACAGCTTGGGGGGCTGCACCTGACCTTGCTGTGCCCGTGCCCTGGGCTGGCACAGCTTGGGGGGCTGTTTCTGACCCTGCTGTGCCCATCCCCAGTGCCACCACAGCTTGGGGGGCTGCTCCTGACCCTGCTGTGCCCATCCCCTGGACTGGCACAGCTTGGGGGGCTGCTCCTGACCCAGCTGTGCCCGTCCCCTGGACTGGCACATTTCTGGTGCCTGACCCTGCTGTGCCCGTCCCCAGTGCCACCACAGCTTGGGGGGCTGCTCCTGACCCAGCTGTGCCCGTGCCCTGGGCTGGCACAGCTTGGGGGGCTGTTTCTGACCCTGTTGTGCCCATCTTGTGCCACCACAGCTTGGGGGGCTGCTCCTGACCCTGCTGTGCCCGTCCCCTGGGCTGGCACATCTCTGGTGCCTGACCCTGCTGTGCCCATCCTCAGTGCCACCACAATTGGGGGCTGCACCTGACCCTGCTGTGCCCGTCCCCAGTGCCACCACAGCTTGGGGGGCTGCACCTGACCCTGTTGTGCCCGTGCCCTGGGCTGGCACAGCTTGGGGGGCTGCTCCTGACCCAGCTGTGCCCGTCCCCTGGACTGGCACATTTCTGGTGCCTGACCCTGCTGTGCCCGTCCCCAGTGCCACCACAGCTTGGGGGGCTGCTCCTGACCCTGCTGTGCCCATCCCATAGGGTGCTTGGGGGTGCTATAGAGGGTGCCATAGGGTGCTTGAGGGTGCCATGGAGTGCTTGAGGGTGCCATAGGGTGCTTTGGGGTGCCATGGGGTGCTTGGGGGTGCCATAGAGGGTACCATGGGGTGCTTGAGGGGGGAATGGGCTGCTTGAGGGTGCCATGGGGTGTTTGAGGGTGCCATGGGGTGCTTGGGGGTGCCATAGGGTGCTTGGAGGTGCCATAGGGCACCATGGGGTGTTTGAGGGTGCCATAGGGTGCTTGGAGGTGCCATAGGGCACCATGGGGTGCTTGGGGGTGCCATAGGGTGCTTCGGGGTGCTATAGAGGGTACCATGGGGTGCTTGAGGGGGGAATGGGCTGCTTGAGGGTGCCATAGGGTGCTTGGGGTGCCAAAAGGGTGCCATGGGGGTGCCATAGAGGGTGCCATGGGGTGCTTGGAGGTGCCATAGGGCACCATGGGGTGTTTGAGGGTGCCATAGGGTGCTTGGGGTGCCATGGAGGGTGCCATAGAGGGTGCCATGGGGTGCTTGGGGTGCCATAGAGGGTGCCATGGGGTGCTTGGAGGTGCCATAGGGCACCATGGGGTGTTTGAGGGTGCCAAAAGGGTGCCATGGGGGTGCCATGGAGGATGCCATGGGGTGCTTGGAGGTGCCATAGGGCACCATGGGGTGTTTGAGGGTGCCATAGGGTGCTTGGGGTGCCATGGAGGGTGCCATAGAGGGTGCCATGGGGGTGCCATGGAGGATGCCATAGGGTGCTTGGAGGCGCCATAGGGCACCATGGGGTGTTTGAGGGTGCCATAGGGGGTGCCATGGAGGGTGCCACACAGGGTGCCATGGGGTGCTTGGGCGCACCATGAGGTGCCTGGTGCCCAATGGGTTGCTGTGGCGCTCGGGCACTCCCGAAAAGCCAAAGGCTACTCGGCGATGCCCCGAGGGCACCTGGCGGTGCCACGCAGCGCCCAGGGGGTGACGCGGCGCCGCTGCCCTCCCCAGGCTGGTGCGCGAGGTGACGGGCGTGAACGTGAACATGCGCGTGGGCATCCACAGCGGGCGCGTTCACTGCGGCGTGCTGGGCCTGCGCAAGTGGCAGTTCGACGTCTGGTCCAACGACGTCACCCTGGCCAACCACATGGAGGCGGGCGGCAAAGCCGGGTGAGCCGGGCACGGGGGGCCGGGCAGGGGGCTGGGCAGGGGGTGCCGGGCAGGGAGGGCTCAGCGTCTTCATCCTGTGGCCCCCAGGCGAATCCACATCACCTGGGCCACGCTGCAGTACCTGAACGGGGACTACGAGGTGGAGCCGGGCCACGGGGGCGAGCGCAACGCTTACCTCAAGGAGCACAACATCGAGACTTTCCTCATCGTGGGCTGCAGCCAGAAACGCGTCAGTTTTGGGGTGTTCCGAGGGGGCAGCGGGGGTTGGGGAAGCTGGGGGTCGCCCCCCTCATGGCCGTGTCACCCCGCAGAAGGAGGAGAAAGCCATCCTGGCCAAGCTGCAGCGCGCCCGCGCCAACTCCACCGAGGGGCTGGTGCCACGCTGGGTGCCCGAGCGCTCCTTCTCCCGCACCAAGGACTCCAAGGCCTTCCGGCAGATGGTGAGCGGCCCTGGGCAGGGCGTTGGCGTGGGGGGACCCTCGGCACAGCGCTATCAGCCCCTCGCTGCCCTTCCGGGGCTGTCGGTGGCTTCCCCAGCCCTGCCCGCAGCTCTCGTGGCTTCCTCTGCTGCCTGTGGGCCTCAGGGAGTTCCTGGGTGGGCCCTGGTGCTCAGCGGCCCTTGGAGATGCTGCTGTGCCCATCCCCAGTGCCACCACAGCTTGGGGGGCTGCTCCTGACCCTGCTGTGCCCATCCCCAGTGCCACCACAGCTTGGGGGGCTGCTCCTGACCCTGCTGTGCCCGTCCCCTGGGCTGGTACATCTCTGGTGCCTGACCCTGCTGTGCCCGTCCCCAGTGCCACCACAGCTTGGGGGGCTGCTCCTGACCCTGCTGTGCCCATCCCCAGTGCCACCACAGCTTGGGGGGGCTGCTCCTGACCCTGCTGTGCCCATCCCCAGTGCCACCACAGCTTGGGGGCTGCACCTGACCCTGCTGTGCCCATCCCCAGTGCCACCACAGCTTGGGGGCTGCACCTGACCCTGCTGTGCCCATCCCCAGTGCCACCACAGCTTGGGGGGCTGCTCCTGACCCTGCTGTGCCCATCCCCAGTGCCACCACAGCTTGGGGGCTGCACCTGACCCTGCTGTGCCCATCCCCTGGGCTGGTACATCTCTGGTGCCTGACCCTGCTGTGCCCGTCCCCAGTGCCACCACAGCTTGGGGGCTGCTCCTGACCCTGCTGTGCCCGTCCCCAGTGCCCTGGGCGTCCTCAGGGGTGTTAGACATCCCCTCCCTCCTCCCTTTGCAGACCCCTGGGACCCTCTTGTCCTTGCCACAAGCCACTGGGGACTTCTCCTGCCCCATTTACCCCTGGAACTCTGTTCCCCCCCATCCTGGGTGACGCTGGGGGATGTCCCATGCCCTTGTCACTCATGAGGGTTGCCCCCATCCGTGCCAGTGTCTCTGACACCTCCCTTGTGTCTCCCAGGGCATCGATGACTCCAGCAAGGACAAGTGAGTGTTCCCATGCTGGGCTGCTGGGGGGGGGGTCGTGAGCAGCCCCTCCCCGGGGCAGAGCTGGGAGGGTCCTGACCCCCCCCATTCCCCAGCCGTGGTGCCCAGGAGGCCCTGAACCCTGAGGATGAGGTGGATGAGTTCCTGAGCCGGGCCATCGACGCCCGCAGCATCGACCAGCTCCGCAAGGACCACGTCAAGAAGTTCCTGCTCACCTTCCAGACCCCCGAGCTGGAGAAGAAGGTTGGGGGGCCCCTCTGTCCCATTTTGTTCTGGACCCACCATTCTGTCTGTCTCTCGAAGTCCTCTCTGCCCTGGCCCCATCAGCATCTTTGTCCTCCCTTCTCTCCTCCATCCCTTTGTGCTGGTTTCGTGGTTCCTCCACCTTCTCAGCCTCATTCCCTTCATTCCATCCCCTGGGGTCCCCCCTGTCCCTTCCCATCCTCTGGGGTCCTCTCATCCCCCACCATTCCATCTTTCCATCCCCTGGGGTCCTCTCATCCCCCACCATTCCATCCCCTGGGGTCCCCCCTGTCCCTTCCCATCCTCTGGGGTCCTCTCATCCCCCACCATTCCATCCCCTGGGGTCCCCCCTGTCCCCTCCCATCCCCTGGGGTCCTCTCATCCCCCACCATTCCATCTTTCCATCCCCTGGGGTCCCCCCTGTCCCCTCCCATCCCCTGGGGTCCTCTCATCTCCCACCATTCCATCTTTCCATCCCCTGGGGTGCCCCCATTTCCCTCCCATCCCCTGGGGTCCCCTCCCTACATCCCATTCCCATTCCCACCCCATGCCCCAGGGTGTTCTTGTCCCCCTTTTCCCCACCCCCTGGGGTCCCCCCCATTTCCCTCCATCCCATTTCTTGCATCCCCTGGGGTTCCCCCATTCCCCTCTGTCCCATCCTTTGGGGTTGCTCCTGTCCCCCTGTATCCCAGTCCCCCTTCATCTGCATCCCTTGGGGTTCCCCCATTTCCCTCCATCCCGTCCCCCAGGTTCCCCCATTCCCTGGTGTCCCCTCAGTGCCACCTCCACTCTTCCCCTGGGATCCCCCTGAGGTTCTGGGGTCCCCCCTTTCTCCATCCAACCATCCCACCCTCCCCGTGTCCCCTCAGTACTCCAAGAAGGTCGATGACCGTTTTGGTGGCTACGTGGCCTGTACCCTCCTCGTCTTCTGCTTCATCTGCTGCCTCCAGATCCTGGTGTTCCCCCAGTAAGTGCTGCAGCCCCCCAAAATACCAGCTCCAACCCCCCCCCCCGAACCCCATCACTCACCTCCCACCTCTCCCCAGCTCCTCGCTGATGCTCGGGGTCTACGTCAGCATCTTCATCCTCCTTGCTGCCATCCTCTTCATCTGCGCCATCTACTCCTGCGTCGCCGTGAGTACCTGAGGGCTGGGGGAGGGTTTTTGGGGGGGCTCAGCCGCGCCTGACGGGCTCCTTGGTGCCCCCCCAGCTCTTCCCCGCCGCCCTGCAGCAGCTCTCCCGTGGCATCGTCCAGTCCCGCGCCCGCAGCACCGGCATCGCCGTCTTCGCCATCCTCCTCGTCTTCATCGCTGCCTTTGTCAACATGGTAGGGTCACGGGGGGTCTGGGGGGGTTTTGGGGGGGCTGTGGGGCACCGGCTCACCCCTCTTTTCTTCCCTCAGTTCTCCTGCAGCCGCGTGGCCCTGCGGGACTGTGCTGCCCGTGAGCTCAACGTCACGCCCGGCTCCGTGGGGCCGTGCCAGCTCCGTGCCCTCAACTTCTCCCTGGGCACTGCCGCGGGCTCCTGCCACGGGGACGGGCTGGCCTGTGACTTCCCCGAGGTGAGTGGTGGCCGTGGGCACCGCCTGGCACAGGGCGTGGCTCCCACAGGGGGCCCTGCTGGTGCCAAGTCCTCCCTGGGGGCTGGCAGAGGGTGCCCATGCATGCAGTGTCCCCAGGGATGCTGGCATGGGGTCCCAGAGGGTTCAGCTTCCCCCAGAGCGCTGGCACTGGGTCCCCATGGGTGCAGTGTCCCCAAAAACGCTGGCACTGGGTCCTTGAGGACGCAGGGTGCTGGAATGGGGTCCTTGCAGGCACTGTGTCCCCAAGGGTGCTGGTGTGGGGTCCCCATGGGTGTAGTGTCCCCAAAAGCACTGGCACAGGGTCTCTGACGATGCAGGATGCTGGCACAGGGTCTCTGTGGGCACTGTGTCACCAGGGATGCTGGCACTGGGTCCCAGAGGGTTCAGCGTCCCCCAGAGTGCTGGCACTGGGTCCCCATGGGTGCAGTGTCCCCAAAAACGCTGGCACAGGGTCCCTGAGGACACAGGGTGCTGGAATGGGGTCCCTGCAGGCACTGTGTCCCCAAAGATGGTGGCACTGGGTCCCAGAGGGTTCAGTGTCCCCTCAGGGTGGTGGCACTGGGTCCCCATGGGTGCAGTGTCCCCAAAAACGCTGGCACAGGGTCCCTGAGAACTCAGGGTGCTGGAATGGGGTCCCCGCAGGCACTGTGTCCCCAAAGATGGTGGCACAGGGTCCCAGAGGGTTCAGCGTCCCCCAGAGCGCTGGCACTGGGTCCCCATGGGTGCAGTGCCCCCAAAAACGCTGGCCCTGGGTCCCTGAGGGTTCAGGGTGCTGGAATGGGGTCCCTGCAGGCCCTGTGTCCCCAGGGGTGCTGGTGTGGGGTCCCCATGGGTGCAGTGTCCCCAAAAGCACTGGCACAGGGTCTCTAACGATGTAGGATGCTGGCACAGGGTCTCTGTGGGCACTGTGTCCCTAAGGATGCTGGCACAGGGTCCCAGAGGGTTCCGTGTCCCCCAGAGCGGTGGCACTGGGTCCCCATGGGTGCAGTGTCCTCAAACATGCTGGCACAGGGTCCCTGAGGACACAGGGTGCTGGAATGGGGTCCCTGCAGGCACTGTGTCCCCAAGGGTGCTGGTGTGGGGTCCCCATGGGTGCAGTGTCCCCAAAAACGCTGGCACAGGGTCTCTAATGATGCAGGACGCTGGCACAGGGTCTCTGTGGGCACTGTGTCCCCAAAGATGGTGGCACAGGGTCCCAGAGGGTTCAGTGTCCCCCAGGGTGGTGGCACTGGGTCCCCATGGGTGCAGTGTCCCCAAAAGCACTGGCACAGGGTCTCTAACGATGCAGGATGCTGGCACAGGGTCTCTGTGGGCACTGTGTCCCCAAAGATGGTGGCACAGGGTCCCAGAGGGTTCAGTGTCCCCCAGAGTGCTGGCACTGGGTCCCCATGGGTGCAGTGCCACCAAACACGCTGGCACAGGGTCCCAGAGAACTCAGGGTGCTGGAATGGGGTCCCTGCAGGCACTGTGTCCCCAAAGATGGTGGCACAGTGTCCCGGAGGGTTCAGTGTCCCCCAGAGCGGTGGCACTGGGTCCCCATGGGTGCAGTGTCCTCAAACATGCTGGCACAGGGTCCCTGAGGGTTCAGGGTGCTGGAATGGGGTCCCTGCAGGCACTGTGTCCCCAAGGGTGCTGGTGTGGGGTCCCCATGGGTGCAGTGCCACCAAACACGCTGGCACAGGGTCCCTGAGAACATAGGATGTTGGAATGGGGTCCCTGCAGGCACTGTGTCCCCAAAGATGGTGGCACAGGGTCCCAGAGGGTTCAGTGTCCTCCAGGGTGGTGGCACTGGGTCCCCATGGGTGCAGTGTCACCAAACATGCTGGCACAGGGTCCCTGAGAACATAGGATGTTGGCACTGTGTCCCCAAAGATGGTGGCACAGGCTCCCGGAGGGTTCAGTGTCCCCCAGAGCGGTGGCACTGGGTCCCCATGGGTGCAGTGTCCCCAAAAACGCTGGCACTGGGTCCTTGAGGACACAGGGTGCTGGAATGGGGTCCCTGCAGGCACTGTGTCCCCAGGGGTGCTGGTATGGGGTCCCCATGGGTGCAGTGCCACCAAACATGCTGGCACAGGGTCCCTGAGAACACAGGGTGCTGGAATGGGGTCCCTGCAGGCACTGTGTCCCCAAAGATGGTGGCACAGGGTCCCAGAGGGTTCAGTGTCCCCCAGGGTGGTGGCACAGTGTCCCCATGGGTGCAGTGTCCCCAAAAACGCTGGCACTGGGTCCTTGAGGACACAGGGTGCTGGAATGGGGTCCCTGCAGGCACTGTGTCCTCAGGGGTGCTGGTGTGGGGTTCCCATGGGTGCAGGGTGCCACCAAACATGCTGGCACTGGTGCAGTGTCCCCAAAAGCACTGGCACAGGGTCTCTAACGATGCAGGACGCTGGCACAGGGTCTCTGTGGGCACTGTGTCCCTAAGGATGCTGGCACAGGGTCCCGGAGGGTTCCGTGTCCCCCAGAGCGGTGGCACTGGGTCCCCATGGGTGCAGTGTCCTCAAACATGCTGGCACAGGGTCCCTGAGGGTTCAGGGTGCTGGAATGGGGTCCCTGCAGGCACTGTGTCCCCAAGGGTGCTGGTGTGGGGTCCCCATGGGTGTAGTGCCACCAAACATGCTGGCACAGGGTCCCTGAGAACACAGGGTGCTGGAATGGGGTCCCTGCAGGCACTGTGTCCCCAAAGATGGTGGCACAGGGTCCCGGAGGGTTCAGTGTCCCCCCAGGGTGGTGGCACTGGGTCCCCATGGGTGCAGGGTGCCAGCACAGGGTGCCCACACACACACGGGGTGCTGGCACAGGTTGCTCAGGTCCAAGGTCCTCAGTGGGTGCTGGCACTGAGCCCTCGGGGTTGCTGGGTGCTGGCACAGTGTCCCCAGGGGTGCAAGGTCCCTGTGGGCGTGGGGAGGTGCTGGCATTCCTGGGGTGCTGCAGGAGTTCCTGGGGTGCTGCAGGCTCCCCAAGGTGCTTCAGGGGTTCCTGGGATGCTGCCTGGGGTCCCTGGGGTGCTGCAGGAGTTCCTGGGGTCCCCAAGGTGCCATTCAGGGTTCCTGGGGTACCATCCGTGGTTCCTGGGGTGCCATCTGGGGTTCTTGGGGTGCTTCAGGAGTCCTGTGGTGCTGGCTGGGGTTCCCAGGGGTGCCATGTGGGGTTCCCAGTCTGCTGCAGGGGTTACTGGGGTGCTGCAGAGATCCCATGGGTCCGAGGTTCCCTGTCCTGGGGTGCCATGTGGGGTTCCTGGGGTGCCATGTGGGGTTCCTGGGGTGCCATGTGGGGCTCCCAGTGTGCTGCAGAGATTTCTGGGGTGCCATCAGGGATTTCCAGGAGTGCCTGGAGTATTCTCAGGGGTGTCTGCCAGTATTCCCAGGGTGCTCCAGGGGTTCCTGGAATGCCAGTCTTGGTTCCTGGGGTGCCATCTGCAGCTCCCAGTGTGCTGCAAAGATCCCAGTTCTGCAAAGTGCTGGCTGGTGTTCCCAGGGGTGCCATGTGGGGTTCCCAGTCTGCTGTAGAGGTTACTGGGGTGCTGCAGAGATCCCATGGGTCCGAGGTTCCCTGTCCTGGGGTGCCATCTGGGGTTCCTGGGGTGCCATCTGGGGTTCCCAGTCTGCTGTAGAGGTTTCTGGGGTGCCATCAGGGATTTCCAGAAGTGCCTGCCAGTATTCCCAGGGTGCTCCAGGTGTTCCCAGGGTGCCCTCCAGCATTCCAGGGGTGCTCCAGGGGTTCCTGGAATGCCACTCTTGGTTCCTGGGGTGCCATCTGGGGTTCTTGGGGTGCTTCAGGAATCCTGGGGTGCTGGCTGGGGTTCCCAGGGGTGCCATGTGGGGTTCCCAGTCTGCTGTAGAGGTTACTGGGGTGCTGCAGAGATCCCATGGGTGCGAGGTTCCCTGTCCTGGGGTGCCATCTGGGGTTCCTGGGGTGCCATGTGAGGTTCCTGGGGTGCCATCTGGGGCTCCCAGTGTGCTGCAGAGGTTTCTGGGGTGCCATCAGGGATTTCCAGAAGTGCCTGCCAGTATTCCCAGGGTGCTCCAGGTGTTCCCAGGGTGCCCTCCAGCATTCCAGGGGCGCTCCAGGGGTTCCTGGAATGCCAGTCTTGGTTCCTGGGGTACCATCTGGGGTTCTTGGGGTGCTTCAGGTATCCTGTGGTGCTGGCTGGGGTTCCCAGGGGTGCCATGTGGGGTTCCCAGTCTGCTGTAGGGGTTACTGGGGTGCTGCAGAGATCCCACAAGTCCAGGGTTCCCCATCCTGGGGTGCCATCTGGGGTTCCTGGGGTGCCATCTGGGGCTCCCAGTGTGCTGCAGAGGTTACTGGGGTGCCATCAGGGATTCCCAGGAGTGCCTGGAGTATTCTCAGGGGGGTCTGGAGTATTCTCAGGGGTGTCTGCCAGTATTCCCAGGGTGCTCCAGGGGTTCCTGGAATGCCAGTCTTGGTTCCTGGGGTGCCATCTGTTGTTCCTGGGGTGCCATCCGGTGTTCCTGGGGTGCCATCTGGTGTTTTTGGGGTGCTGCTGACATCCCGCCGTGTGCCCCCCAGTACTTCAGCTACAGCGTGGTGCTCAGCCTGCTGGCCTGCTCCGTCTTCCTGCACATCAGCAGCATCGGGAAGCTGCTGCTCATGGTGGGCATCGAGGCCACGTTCCTGCTGCTGGTGGAGGGGCCTCACGCAGCTCTCTTTGACAACGCCGACCTGCTGGTCCTGGCCAACGCCCTGTGAGTGTCCCCAGTCCTCCCCCAGGGGTCCCCACATCGGGGCTGTGTCCCCACCCCACTGACACCTGGCTCCTGTCCCCACAGGCCCCCCTTCAACATGACCCAGGGAGAGTGGTGAGTGGGAAACTGGAGCCACTGGGGTGGGCAGAAGCAGGAGGGTCCCTTGGGGGGTCTGGGTACAGCCTCGGGGTCTCTGGTGTGGGTTCAGTTTTGGGGTCTGGGTGCAAAGCTGGGGCTCCTTTGGGTGGGTGAGTGGATCTTTGGGGTCTACCATGCAGATTTGGGGTCCCTAGGATGGGAGGGTGAATAGGGAGGGTGTGGATGTAGCTGTGGGGTTCCTGAAGGGGGTGGTCTGGGTGGATCTTTGGGGTCAGATGCATGTTTGGGGTTGGGTGAGTGGGAACTTTGGGGTCTGAGTGCAGATTTGGTGTCCCTTGAGTGAGTGGGTGGGTGGATCTTTGGGCTCTGGGTGAAGGTTTTGGGTCTCTTGGATGAGTGGGTGAATCTTTGGGGTTAGGTGCATGTTTGGGGTTCCCCTGTGTGGGTGAGTGGGAACTTTGGGGTCTGAGTGCAGATCTGGTGTCCCTGGAGTGGGTGGGTGGATCTTTGGGGTCTGGGTGAAGTTTTTTGGGTCTCTTGGATGGGTGGGTGAATCTTTGGGGTTCCCCTGTGTGGGTGAGTGGGAACTTTGGGGTCTGAGTGCAGATTTGCCATCCCTGGAGTGGGTGGGTGGATCTTTGGGGTCTGCAGGGTGAAGGTTTTGGGTCTCTTGGATGAGTGGGTGAATCTTTGGGGTTCCCCTGTGTGGGTGAGTGGGAACTTTGGGCTCTGAATGCAGATTTGCCATCCCTGGAGTGGGTGGGTGGATCTTTGGGGTCTGAGTGCAGATTTGGGGTCTCTTGGAAGAGGGGGTCAATCTTTGGGGTTAGGTGCATGTTTGGGGTTCCCCCGTGTGGGTGAATGGAACTTGGGGGTCTGAGTGCAGATTTGGTGTCCCTTGAGTGGGTGGGTGGATCTTTGGGGTCTGAGTGCAGGTTTTGGGTCTCTTGGATGAGTGGGTGAATCTTTGGGGTTCCCCTGTGTGGGTGTGTGGGAACTTTGGGCTCTGAATGCAGATTTGCCATCCCTGGAGTGCGTGGGTGCATGTTTGGGGTCTGGGCGCACGTTTGGGGTCCGGGTGCAGTTTGGGATCTCTGGGTGCACGTTTGGGGTCCGGGTGCAGTTTGGGGTCTCTGGGTGGGCAGGGACAGATCCCCCAGCCCACCTCAGGGCTCCTGGGGGTCCTGCAGCCCGGCAGAGGGGAAGGTGGCCCTGCGCTACGTGACCCCCGTGGTCCTGGCCGTGTTTGCCCTCGCGCTGTACCTGCACGCGCAGCAGGTCGAGTCCACCGCCCGCCTCGACTTCCTCTGGAAGCTCCAGGTAGGAGCAAGGTGTGGGGGGCTGGGAACGACCCTTTTCCTGCAGCCTGAGACTGGGACTGACCCCCTCCCTGCAGCCCAGCACTGGGGTGACCATGAGGCTGGGAGCAACCCCTGGACTGGGGTGCCCATGGGGCTGAGACCAAACCCAGCACTGCACCCCAGGACTGGGGTGACCATGGGGCTGGGACCAACCCCAGGACTGGGGTGACCATGGGGCTGGGACCAACCCCTGGACTGGGGTGCCCATGGGGCTGAGACCAAACCCAGCACTGCACCCCAGGACTGGGGTGACCATGGGGCTGGGACCAACCCCTGGACTGGGGTGCCCATGGGGCTGGGAGCAACCCCAGGACTGGGGTGACCATGGGGCTGGGACCAAACCCAGGACTGGGGTGACCATGGGGCTGGGAGCAACCCCAGAATTGGGGTGCCCATGGGGCTGGGAGCAACCCCAGGACTGGGGTGACCATGGGGTTGGGACCAAACCCCTCTCCACACCCCAGGACTGGGGTGACCATGGGGTTGGGACCAAACCCCTCTCCACACCCCAGGACTGAGGTAACCATGGGGCTGGGACCAACCCTTTCCCTGCACCCCAGGACTGGGGTGACCACGGGGCTGGGACCAAACCCAGCACTGCACCCCAGGACTGGGGTGACCATGGGGGCTGGGACCAACCCCAGGACTGAGGTGCCCATGGGGCTGGGACCAACCCCAGAATTGGGGTGACCATGGGGTTGGGAGCAACCCCAGAATTGGGGTGACCATGGGGCTGAGACCAACCCCAGGACTGAGGTGCCCATGGGGCTGGGACCAACCCTTTCCCTGCACCCCAGGACTGGGGTGACCATGGGGTTGGGACCAACCCCAGAATTGGGGTGACCATGGGGCTGGGACCAACCCCAGAATTGGGGTGACCATGGGGCTGGGAGCAACCCCAGGACTGGGGTGACCATGGGGCTGGGACCAACCCCAGGACTGGGGTGACCATGGGGCTGAGACCAACCCCAGGACTGGGGTGACCATGGGGTTGGGACCAACCCCAGAACTGGGGTGACCATGGGGCTGGGACCAACCCCAGGACTGGGGTGCCCATGGGGCTGAGACCAACTCCCTCTCCACACCCTGATGCTGGGGTGGCTGTGGGGCTCCTGTGGCAGCTCCCACCTGGCTCTGCGCCCACAGGCAACGGGTGAGAAGGAGGAGATGGAGGAGCTCCAGGCCTACAACCGGCGGCTGCTGCACAACATCCTGCCCAAGGACGTGGCCGCGCACTTTCTGGCCCGGGAGCGGCGCAACGACGAGCTCTACTACCAGTCCTGCGAGTGCGTGGCCGTCATGTTCGCCTCCATCAGCAACTTCTCCGAGTTCTACGTGGAGCTGGAGGCCAACAACGAGGGGGTGGAGTGTCTGCGGCTGCTCAACGAGATCATCGCCGACTTCGATGAGGTGCTGGGGCGAGGCGGTGCATGGGGGTGAAGGGCACGGGGATGGGGGGCAAAATGGGGTTCGTGGAGTGCGGGAGAAGCTGTGGAGCACCATGAGTGAAGATGAGGTGCAGAAGTTTTAACAGCCACAGATTGCAGGAGAGGCTGTGGAGCACCATGGATGAGGTGCAAGATGGGGTGCACAAGATACGGAGAGCCTGCAGAGCACCATATTTGTGACAGGGTGAAGGAGATGGTGGAGAGGTTGTGGAGCACCATGGAAGAAGATGGGGTGCAGGGGATGTGGTCATGGGGTGCTGGAGAGGCTGTGGAGCAGTGGGGATGAGGTACAGGATGTACTTCATCCTTGGAGAAGCCATGGAGCAGCTTTCATGGAGCCACAGGAATGGGTGCAGGGTGTGCTGGAGAAGCTGTGGAGCAGCGTGGATGGAGTGCACAAGGATGAGGTGCAGGAAGATGGGGTGGTGGAGAGGCTGTGGAACACCAGGTTTGGGGACAGAGTGCAGGAGATGGTGGGCACAGGGTGCTGGAGAAGCTGTGGAGCACCATGAATGAAGATGGGGTGCAGAGAACACAGACACAGGTTGTGGAGCACCATGGATGAAGTGCAAGATGGGGTGCACAAGATATGGAGAGCCTGCAGAGCACCATGTTTGTGACATGGTGAAGGAGATGGTGTGCAGGGGGTGTGGGAGAGGTTGTGGAACACCATGGAAGAAGATGGGGTGCAGGGGATGTGGTCATGGGGTGCTGGAAAGGCAGTGGAGCAGTGGGGATGAGGTACAGGGTGTACTTCATCCTTGGAGAAGCCATGGAGCAGCTTTCATGGAGCCACAGGAATGGGTGCAGGGTGTGCTGGAGAAGCTGTGGAGCAGCGTGGGTGGAGTGCACAAGGATGAGGTGCAGGAAGATGGGGTGGTGGAGAGGCTGTGGAACACCAGGTGTGGGGACAGAGTGCAGGAGATGGTGGGCACAGGGTGCTGGAGAAGCTGTGGAGCACCATGGATGAAGATGGGGTGCAGAGAACACAGACACAGGTTTGGAGCACCATGGATGAGGTGCAAGATGGGGTGCACAAGATATGGAGAGCCTGCAGAGCACCATGTTTGTGACAGGGTGCAGGAGATGGTGTGCAGGGGGTGTGGGAGAGGTTGTGGAACACCATGGAAGAAGATGGGGTGCAGGGGATGTGGTCATGGGGTGCTGGAGGGGTTGTGGAATGCCATGGAGGAGGTTGGGGTGCCAGGGGATGTGGTCATGGCGTGCTGGAGAAGCTGTGGAGCACCATGGATGAGGTGCAAGATGGGGTGCACAAGATATGGAGAGCCTGCAGAGCACCATGTTTGTGACAGGGTGCAGGAGATGGTGTGTAGGGGGTGGTGGAGAGATTGTGAAGCACCACGGAGAAGGTTGGGGTGCAGGGGATGTGGTCATGGGGTGCTGGAGAGGTTGTGGAATGCCATGGAGGAGGTTGGGGTGCAGGGGATGTGGTCATGGTGTGTTGGAGAGGTTGTGGAATGCCATGGAGGAGGTTGGGGTGCAGGGGATGTGCTCATGGCGTGCTGGAGAGGCTGTGGAGCAGCTTTGCTGGAGCCACAGTGCAGGAGGTGCTGGAAAAGCCACGGAACAGCACTCACAGAGCCACAGGAGGGCGTGCAGGATTTGGGGTACCCATCACCCTGCCGAGGTGCTGTGGGGGTGAGCCCAGCCCGTCCCCCCAGATCATCAGCGAGCAGAAGTACCGGCAGCTGGAGAAGATCAAGACCATTGGCAGCACCTACATGGCGGCCTCGGGGCTCAACGCGGCCACGTACGACCGCGAGGGCCGGAGCCACATCGCGGCGCTGGCCGACTACGCCATGCACCTCATGGAGCAGATGAAGTACATCAACGAGCACTCCTTCAACAACTTCCAGATGAAGATTGGTGAGCCCTTGCACGCCCCTTGCACGCCCCTCTGCACCTCCAGCCACCCCACACCGTTGTTTATGGCTTTGTTCTGGCGGCTTTTGCACCCCTATTTCCTCTCTCATCCCCTCCCTTTCCCGATCACCTTTTCTTTTTCCCTTTCATACCCCATTTTCCTCACACCCCTTTTCCTTTTATACCCCCTTTTCTCCTCTCCTGCCCTTTTTCTGCTCTTGTGCCCCCTCACCCCCTTTTGTCTTCTCACCTGTCCTTTCCCCTCACCCCTTCTTTACCAATCTCACTTTCCCCCTTTCCCCACCCAATTTTCCCCTCTCCCCCTCACATCCCCATTTCCCCCTCTACATTCCTCTTCTCCCTGTCACTCTCTCCTTTTCCAATCTCACCCCCTACCCCTTCTTTTCCCCCTTTTCCCTTCTCCCCATCACCTCCCCTTTTTCCCCTCCACATTCCTCTTCTCCCTGTCACTCTCTCCTTTTCCAATCTCACCCCCTACCCCTTCTTTTCCCCCTTTTCCCTTCTCCCCATCACCTCCCCTTTTTCCCCTCCACATTCCTCTTCTCCCTGTCACTCTCTCCTTTTCCAATCTCACCCCCTACCCCTTCTTTTCCCCCCCCTCACTCCTTTTTTCCCCCTCTTCCCCGAGTGTTTGGGTTTTCCCTGACTCTCAACCCTGTCCCCCCAGGCCTGAACATGGGCCCAGTGGTCGCAGGGGTCATCGGGGCTCGCAAACCCCAATACGACATTTGGGGCAACACCGTCAACGTCTCGAGCCGCATGGACAGCACCGGGGTCCCTGATCGTATCCAGGTCAGTCAGGGCTGGGAGGGACACGGGACACCTGCCCAGAGACCCCCAAATCCCCCCCCTTACCCTTGTGTCCCCCCCCTCCAGGTGACAACAGACCTGTACCAGGTGCTGGCGGCCAAGGGCTACGTGTTGGAGTGCCGGGGGCTGGTCAAGGTCAAGGGCAAGGGGGAGATGACCACCTACTTCCTCAATGCGGGCCCTGGGGGCAGTTAGAGGGGGTCCCCGTGGTGTCCCCTCATGCTGGGGGACTCCCCCAGGCAAAAAAAAAAAGAAAAAAAAAAGGAAAAAAAATCCCCAAATATATTAAGAAAAAAAAAAAAGGGAGAAATGGACGCAAGGAGGTGGTTGGGGAGGTAACCCTGTGCCCCCCCCTCCGTGGGTGTTTTAGGGGGTGTTTCCCAGCCCTGCACCGGGGTGTTTTTTGTGGGTGGGGGTCACGGTAACCCCCCCCCAATCTCTTTGCTGAACCCCCCCATGTGCCAAAGAGGGGAGATGGGCCCCCCTCCCCCCCCAGAAAAGGGACTGCAGGGGGTTTTGGGGGTCCCCAGCCCCCTCCATGTGCCAAATTGAAGTGCCGCCTGCGGGGGTGGGGAGGCGCAGGCCCAGCATCTCCGCAGCCCCCTCACCCCCCGGGGGTCCCAGCTCCTTCTGGGGGGCTGTGGCGGGGAGGGGAGGGGGGAAAGACCCTCCCCCTTTTAAATGCAAAAAAAAAAAAAAAAAACAACTTAATGAAGTGACTTTTTTTTTTTTTCTTTCTTTTATTTTTTTTTGGAAGCAGTTTTGGGGCGGGGAGGGGGGGAGTGGGGGGGGCACTGGCCCCCTCATCCCAGCGCAGACCTGAGGTACTTTGTCCTTCGTGTGTACAGATAAATTATATATAAAACACTTTGGATACGAGCTGTGGCCTGGCCTGTGGGGGCGTACGGGGAGGGGGGGTCGGGATCCCGGGATCCCAGGGGGGGAAAACACCGGGAACCGGGTCCCGGAGGGAGACACAGCCGAGTCCCGGTGTGAGGAGAGGGGGTGTCCCGGTAAAGGAACTTGTCTCACTGGGTAAAGGAAAGGGGGTGAAAAGTTGGTTGGGGGGGTACAGGCAACGTCTTGAGGCTGCGGGACCCCGGTAAAACCGGATCTTGGAGGACTGTGGGGCTCCCGGTGCTCCCGGGAGTAGGGGGGGAACATACCGGAGGGGTACACTGAGGGGGGGTTCGGGTTGGAGTACCACACCGGGTGTCAGTGCGTGGAAGGGGGAGGTGAGAAGCCGCTGGTGGGACCACGGGGACCGCCCCGAGGTGCGGGAGTGTTGCGGGACCGCCCGAAACCGGAGCCCCTCACGGCGTGAGGGGAAGCGCGGGCGTCCCGGTAAGGGAAAGGGGGTGGAAAGTCGGTTGGGGGGGGCACAGGCAACGTGTTGGGGCTGCGGGAACCCGGTAAAACCGGATCTTGGAGGGATGTGGGGCTCCCGGTTCTCCCGGGAGTAGGGGGGAAACATACCGGAGGGGTACACTGAGGTCCCGGTGAGGCGGGGGTCTCGGGTTGGATACACCGGTATCCCGGCAGTCCTCGGGTGTCAGTGCGTAGAAGGGGGAGGTGAGAAACCGCCGGTGGCGCCACGGGAACCGCCTCGTGGTGCGGCACCGGCCGAAACCGGAGCCCCTCACGGCGTGAGGGGAAAGCGCGGGCGCCCCCTCAGCGGGCGGGGCGTGGCCTGTCCGCGAGGAGGGCGTGGCCTCTCTTAGCCCCGCCCCCCTTAACGTCCCGCCCTGCTTTGGAACGCTCGCACCACCAACGGCTCCCCCCCGCGGCCGCCCACCCGACGCTTGACGTCATCGCGCCGCCGCGCTGCGTGCGCACGCCGCGTCCCCCGCGCGGGCGCAGAGCCGCCATGGAGGCCTCGGCGGGCGGCGGCGGCGCCGGGCCCGGGCGGCGCTGGTACTTCAGCCGCGAGCAGCTGGAGCGGAGCCCATCCCGCCGCGCCGGCCTGGACCCCGACAAGGAGCTCTCGTACCGGCAGCAGGCGGCTAACCTGCTGCAGGACATGGGGCAGCGCCTCAACGTGTATCCGGCCGCGCTAGGCCGCGCTAGGCCGCGGGGTGGGAGCGGGGCGGGGCGGGGAGAACCGGGAGGGAGTGAGGGGAGAGCCGGGAGTCGGTACCGGGAGAGGCGGGAGGGCGTGCGGGGAGAGCTGAGTGTTGTGGGGGATCGAGGGGAGCCCGGTTCCAGCTCGGTGCTGGGTGTCAGGAAGGCCCCGGCCGCTCTCGGGGCGGGGAGAGCCGGGCCCGGGGACAGACGGGAGTCGGTACGGAGAGAGCCGGGAGGGAGTGAGGAGAGAGCCGGGAGTCGGTACCGGGAGAGCGGGGAGAGCTGAGTGTTGTGGGGATCGAGGGAAGCCCGGTTCCAGCTCGGTGCTGCGGTGTCGGGAAGGCCCCGGCGGCTCTCGGGGCGGGGAGAGCCGGTAGTCGGTACGAGGAGAGCCGGGAGGGCGTGAGGAGAGAGCTGAGTGTTGTGAGGATCGAGGAGAGCCCGGTTCTAGCTCGGTGCTGCGGTGTCGGGAAGACCGGGGGGACCCGGGCGGGAGTGAGGAGAGAGCCGGGAGTCGGTACCGGGAGAGCGGGGAGAGCTGAGTGTTGTGGGGATCGGGGGGAGCCCGGTTCTATCTCGGTGCTGGGGTGTCGGGAAGGCCCCGGCGGCTCTCGGGGCGGGCAAAGCCGCTTTTCCCGTTTTTGGCTCGGCAGATCGCGTTTTGGGGCGCGGGGAAAGCTGTGCTGGAGTGTTGGAGAAGGAGAGCTTGGAAAGGGAGCTGGGGTGCGCCGAGCCCGGTTTGGGATCCAGGAGGTTTTAGAAAGCGAAAACACAACCGGAGAGGGGAGCAGGGGCAGCCGAGCCCCTTTGGAGACCGCGGAAATTCCGTTCCAGGAGCAGGGAAAGCTGCGCTGGTGACTCGGGAAGGGCCGGCCCGGGAGTGGGGAGAGCCGAGCCCGTTTTGGGATTGAGGAAATCCGGTCGGAGGAGTGGGAAAAGCTGCACTGGGATGTTGTAGAAGCTCAACCCACGAGTGACTGGGAAAGCTGAGCTTGTTTGAACATCCCAAGAAGATCCCAAAAAGAATTTTGGGAGCAGGGAGAGCTCTCCTGGGGTGTTGGGAAGGCTCAGTTTGGTTATGGGGAGCACTGAGCCCGTTTTGGGATTGAGGAAATCCGGTCGGAGGAGTGGGAAAAGCTGTACTGGGATGTTGGGAAAGCTCAGCCCGTGAGTGCCTGGGAAAGCTGAGCTTGTTTGAGGATGAAGGAGATCCTAAAAAGGGTTTTGGGAGCAGGGAGAGCTCTCCTGGAGTTTTGGGAGCTGGGGTTGAGGAAATCTGGTTAGAGGAGCGGGAAAAGCTGTGCTGAGATGTTGGGAAAGTCAGCCCATAAGTGACTGGGAAAGCTGAACTTATTTTAGGACAAAGTAATTCCTAAAAAGGGTTTTGGGAGCAGGGAGAGTTGTGCCTGTTTGGGATGGAGGAAACCTCATTTTGGGAGCAGGGAGAGCTCTCCTGGAGTTTTGGGAGCTGGGGTTGAGGAAATCTGGTTAGAGGAGTGGGAAAAGCTGTGCTGGGATGTTGTAGAAGCTCAATCCACGAGTGACTGGGAAAGCTGAAGTTATTTTAGGACAAAGTAAATCCTAAAAAGGGTTTTGGGAGCAGGGAGAGCTGTGCCTGTTTGGGATGGAGGAGACCCCATTTTGGGAGCAGGGAGAGCTCTCCTGGGGTGTTGGGAAGGCTCAGCTTGGTTATGGGGAGCACTGAGCCCGTTTTGGGATTGAGGAAATCTGGTTAGAAGAGTGGGAAAAGCTGTACTGGGGTGTTGGGAAAGTCAGCCCATGAGTGACTGGGAAAGCTGAGCTTGTTTGAGGACCAAGAAGATCCCAAAAAGAATTTTGGGAGCAGGGAGAGCTCTCCTGGGGTGTTGGGAGCTGGGACTGAGGAAATCTGGTTAGAAGAGTGGGAAAAGCTGTACTGGGATGTTGTAGAAGCTCAACCCACGAGTGACTGGGAAAGCTGAACTTATTTTAGGACAAAGTAATTCCTAAAAAGGGTTTTGGGAGCAGGGAGAGTTGTGCCTGTTTGGGATGGAGGAAACCTCATTTTGGGAGCAGGGAGAGCTCTCCTGGAGTTTTGGGAGCTGGGGTTGAGGAAATCTGGTTAGAGGAGCGGGAAAAGCTGTACTGGGGTGTTGGGAAAGCTCAGCCCGTGAGTGCCTGGGAAAGCTGAGCTTGTTTGAGGACCAAGAAGATCCCAAAAAGAGTTTTGGGAGCAGGGAGAGCTCTCCTGGGGTGTTGGGAAAGCTCAGCTTGGTTATGGGGAGCACTGAGCCCGTTTTGGGGTTCAGGAGAGCTGTGTTAGGATGCAGGGAAGTGCCCTGGGAATGAGGGGAGGCTGTCCCATCTTGCTGTTGGTGTGTGGGGCTCTGTTCCAGGGGCTCCCCTGGGTGTTTTTTGGGGGGTCTCTCTGTGCTTTTCCTTAACCCCCTTGCCAGCTCCCAGCTCACCATCAACACGGCCATCGTGTACATGCATCGCTTCTACATGGTGCAGTCCTTCACCCAGTTCCACAGGAATGTGAGTGCTGGGCTTTGGGGGGGGGGTGCTGGGAACCCCCAAATCCACTCCTGGGGAGGGGAACCCACCTTGGGAGGAGTTTTGGGAAGGCAAAGGGACCCTTCTGTCCCTCCTGTTGGTGGCCAGATCTGAACAGCCTTAATTAATTCCCTGCAGGAATATTAAGAATCCACCTGGTTTATTTATTTTCATCTTCAATTTGGTGACTTTTTAAGCAAACAGAGCATTTTCCTCCACAGTCAGTGGTGCCAGCAGCTCTTTTCCTGGCAGCCAAGGTGGAGGAGCAGCCAAGGAAGCTGGAGCACGTCATCAAGGTGGCACATGCCTGTCTGCACCCCCAGGAGCCTCTGCTGGACACCAAAAGTGAGGTGAGGATGGGGAGGAAGGCTTGGGATGTGCTGGGAGAGCTGCAAGAGTGGGGATGGCTTTGGAATCTTGGGGTTCCTCCACCTTGCTGAGGTGCTCAGGGGCAGCTTCTCCATCCAGGAGAGATTTGGGTTTCCCCCATCTGTGCAAAGCTTTTTTTTTTTTTTTTTCTCCTCTGCTGCACATCTGGATCCAGGTGTGCTGTGTGCCAGTGGCTGCAGGAGGAGCTTCCCTGTGGGAGAATGTCCCAGCATTTGTCTCAGTGGGTTAAAAATGTTGCTGGTCCCTCATCTCTCCTGGAGCTGAGCAGTGAGTCCTGCAGGAAGGGGCAGCTTTTTCCATGGAAATTGCCAGAAAATTAAAAAAAGAAAAGGCAGGAAAAGCTGATTCCTGCACTGCTCCTGTGGAGGATCAGCACCCAAACACTCTGATCCCTCTTTCTTAGAATCTTTCTTAGAATCTCCAGATGTTTTGGGTTGCAAGGACCTTAAATCCCATCCCATTCCACCCACCTGCCACAAGCAAGGACATTTTCCAATATTTCATTTTGCTCTGAGCCCCATCCAGCCTGGCCTTGAACACTTGCAGGGAATCTCTTCCAGTCCCCCCATGCAGGGAAATTCCCATTTTTTTCTTGGGTGTTAGGAATGTGCAGGCTTGTTCAGGAAATTCCCATTTTTCTCTTGGAGAGAAGGGTGTTAGGAATGTGCAGGCTTGATCAGGAAATTCTCATTTTTTCTATTGGAGAGAAGGGTGTTAGGAATGTGCAGGGATAAGGAACATTTTTAACCTTGTGCAGGTTAAAAACCTTCCTGATCCCTCATCTCTCCAGCCAGCCCCTTTTATCTGGAGCAGAGCAGTGACTCCTGCAGGAAGGGACAGCTTTTTCCATGGAAATTGCCAGAAAATTAAAAAAAAAAAAGGCAGGAAAAGCTGATTCCTGCACTGCTCCTGTGGGGGATCAGCACCCAAACACTCTGATCCTTCTTTCTTAGAATCTTTCTTAGAATCTCCAGATGTTTTGGGTTGCAAGAACTTTAAATCCCATCCCATTCCACCCACCTGCCACAAGCAGGGACATTTTCCAGTATTTCATTTTGCTCTGAGCTCCATCCAGCCTGGCCTTGAACACCTGCAGGGAATCTCTTCCAGTCCCCACCATGGAGGGAAATTCCCATTTTTTTCTTGGAGAGAAGGGTGTTAGGAATGTGCAGGATTGATCAGGAAATTCCCATTTTTGCCTTTCAGAGAAGGGTGTTAGGAATGTGCGGGATTGATCAGGAAATTCCCATTTTTCTCTTGGAGAGGAGGGTGTTAGGAATGTGCAGGGATAAGGAACATTTTTAACCTTGTGCAGGTTAAAAACCTTCCTGATCCCTCATCTCTCCAGCCAGCCCCTTTTAGCTGGAGCTGAGCAGTGACTCCTGCAGGAAGGGGCAGCTTTTTCCATGGAAATTGCCAGAAAATTAAAAAAATAAAAGCAGGAAAAGCTGATTCCTGCACTGCTCCTGTGGGGGATCAGCACCCAAACACTCTGATCCTTCTTTCTTAGAATCTTTCTTAGAATCTCCAGATGTTTTGGGTTGCAAGGACCTTAAATCCCATGCCATTCCACCCACCTGCCACAAGCAGGGACATTTTCCAATATTTCATTTTGTTCTGAGCTCCATCCAGCCTGGCCTTGAACACTTGGAGGGAATCTCTTCCAGTCCCCCCATGCAGGGAAATACCATTTTTTTCTTGGAGAGAAGGGTGTTAGGAATGTGCAGGATTGTTCAGGAAATTCCCATTTTTGCCTTTCAGAGAAGGGTGTTAGGAATGTGCAGGCTTGATCAGTAAATTCCCATTTTTCTCTTGGAGAGAAGGGTGTTAGGAATGTGCAGGGACAAGGAACACTTTTAACCTTGTGCAGGTTAAAAACCTTCCTGATCCCTCATCTCTCCAGCCAGCCCCTTTTAGCTGGAGCTGAGCAGTGACTCCTGCAGGAAGGGGCAGCTTTTTCCATGGAAATTGCCAGAAAATTAAAAAATAAAAGCAGGAAAAGCTGATTCCTGCACTGCTCCTGTGGGGGATCAGCACCCAAACACTCTGATCCCTCTTTCTTAGAATCTTTCTTAGAATCTCCAGATGTTTTGGGTTGCAAGGACCTTAAATCCCATCCCATTCCACCCACCTGCCACAAGCAGGGACATTTTCCAGTACTTTATTTTGCTCTGAGCTCTATCCAGCCTGGCCTTGAAGACTTACAGGGAATCTCTTCCAGTCCCCCTATGCAGGGAAATTCCCTTTTTTTTTCTTGGGTGTTAGGAATGTGCAGGATTGTTCAGGAAATTCCCATTTTTCTCTTGGAGAGAAGGGTGTTAGGAATGTGCAGGGATAAGGAACATTTTTAACCTTGTGCAGGTTAAAAACCTTCCTGATCCCTCATCTCTCCAGCCAGCCCCTTTTAGCTGGAGCTGAGCAGTGAGTCCTGCAGGAAGGGGCAGCTTTTTCCATGGAAATTTACAGAAAATTTAAAGCAAAAAAGGCAGCAAAAGCTGATTTTTTTTTTTCATTTTCCATCTTGCTCTGAGCTCCATCCAGCCTGGCCTTGAACACTTGCAGGGAATCTCTTCCAGTCCCCCCCATGGAGGGAAATTCCAATTTTTGCCTTGCAGAGAAGGGTGTTGGGAATGTGCAGGATTAATCAGTGCCTCTCCATGAGTAACCTGCCTGTCCTCTCAACCCCAGGCTTACCTGCAGCAAGCCCAAGACCTGGTCATTCTAGAGAGCATAATCCTACAGACCCTGGGTAAGTTCCTCAGAGCGGCCGGACCGACCCCAGAGCCAGGAGAATTCCACAACAAAACCTGTTTTTAACATCAATTTTTCAGGTGTAACCCGTGCCAGGCTTGTTGCTTAGAGATTTAAGTGTGGTTTGTAATTTTCTTGGTTTTTTTTTCCCTAAAAAAATCAGGATTTGTGCTGTTTGGACACTGTTTTTTGTCCTGGGTTGTGCTCAATTATAGAATGATGGAATGGTTTGGGTTTGAGGGGACTTTAAAGAACATCCAGTTCCAGGCCATAATACTCCAGTTCTGTTGCAGGAAGCAGTTTGTACTGAGAAATGTCTTAAAAAATGGGTTAAAACTGAATATTTTGATTAAAGAATTAAATGGGGGGAAAAATCTCCAGAACTCAACAAACCAGGAGGAGTTTCTGGGTGTTTGTTCTGGGTGTAGGATTGTGACTGGTGGAGCTGGTGCCCTGTTTCTTTATCAAATGTACTGTTCAAAGTGGTGTTCACTAACAAATATTCTGTTTCAGAGGCAGTTTTTAGGTAGATTTTTCCCTCCAAAAGAGCAGAATTTGTTATTCCTGACTGGACTCAGAGCAGACTCGGTGTCCCTCCATCAGTGTGGCCGTGAGCCATAAACCTGTGGCTAAACCCAGCCTAATTCTGCAGCCTCTCAATTCTCCAGGGACCTTCTAAAACCCCCAAATTCTCCCAGAACGTTCTGCAGATCTGCTGTGCACATGGACCAAGTTGGAATTTTTTTCCCTTTTTCAAACAGAATTCCCAAAGTGAGGAGGAAGCAGGAGCCAGGATTAAACTCAGTTGTCCTCAATGCTTTAGGCCCATTCAAAGGGAAAACAAATCTGCTTCCTCTCAGCTTTTTGGGTGAGAGAAATCCCTTGGAGCAGATGCCATTGTGTTTGCCTTCCTCCCAGCTGCTTCAAGAGGCTTTTGTCTTGCTATTTTTAAAAATTCTTTAATGGTTGTTTTGTTTCCAGCAGCGAGGCCTTTCAGAAGCTGGGAGGTCTGGCAGCAGCAGAAACTTTCTGAGTTTGTAGCTGGACAAATTTGAGGCTTCTGGATACAGGAAAAAAAAATGGGTTCCTCTATTCCTGCAGGGCTCTGGGAGGGAAGGGATGCAGGAAAACACAAATCCAGGTTCTGATGGATCTTTGTCTGTGTCCTTCCAGGCTTTGAGATCACCATTGACCATCCTCACACCCACGTGGTGAAGTGCACCCAGCTTGTCCGAGGTGAGAGGGAATTGGGGGAGGGAAATAGGGGGAAATTTCCAGCTGGGATTGCTCCAGAGCTTCCCAGAACCTGGAATGGGTTGGGTGGGGAGGGCAAGGACAATTCCCACTTCTCTTGGTTGCTCCAGCTTGGCCTTGAACACTTCTAGAGATGGGGCAGCCACAGCTTCTCTGGGCAGTCAGGGCCTTCCCACCCTCACAGGGATTTCTTCCCAGTTTCCCATTTTATTTTTATCTTTTCCAAGTGAAAAACCATTCCCCCTTTTCCTGCCACTCCAGAATCCCACTTCAGCTCTATTGGAACCTGAAAAGGCACAACAGGGTCACCCCAGAGCTGAAAATTCCCAATTTTCCTAGATTTTCCTCCCAGGAGAGCTGCTTCATCCCTCTGATTCTCAAAGGGATCTCTCACAGGGAGGGATTTCTTCCCAATTTCCCATTTTATTTTCCCTTTTCTAAGTGAAAAACCATTCCTGCCACTCCAGAATCCCACTTCAGCTCTCTTGGAACCTGAAAAGCCCCAACAGGGTCACCCCAGAGCTGAAAATTCCCAATTTTCCCAGATTTCCCTCCCAGGAGAACTGCTCCATCCCTCTGATTCTCAAAGGGATCCCTCACAGGGAGGGATTTCTTCCCAATTTCCCATTTTATTTTCCCTTTTCTAAGTGAAAAACCATTCCTGCCACTCCAGAGCTTATTGGAACGTTAAAAGCCACAACAGGGTCTCCCCAGAGCCTTGTCCAGGCTGAAAATTCCCAATTTTCCCAGCTTTTCTTCCCAGGAGAGCTGATCCATTCCTTTGATTCTCAAAGGGATCTCTCACAGAGAGGGATTTCTTCCAAATTTCCCATTTTATTTTTATTTTTTCCAAGTGAAAAACCATTCCTGCCACTCCAGAATCCCACTTCAGCTCTATTGGAACCTGAAAGGCACAACAGGGTCACCCCAGAGCCTTTTCCAGGCTGAAAATTCTAAATTCTCCCAGGAGAGCTGATCCATTCCTTTGATTCTCAAAGGGATCTCTCACAGAGAGGGATTTCTTCCAAATTTCCCATTTTATTTTTATCTTTTCCAAGTGAAAAACCAGTCCTGCCATTCAGAGTCCCACTTCAGCTCTCTTGGAACCTGAAAAGCCACAACAGGGTCACCCCAGAGCTGAAAATTCCCAATTTTCCCAGATTTTCCTCCCAGGAGAGCTGCTCCATCCCTCTGATTCTCAAAATAAAGGCATTTTTAGATGATTCAGGCATTTTTAGATGGTTTTTAGACTCTTCTGAACCACACAAAGCTCTCAGTGAGCAGCAATTCCCCAAATCCTTGTGGCTGTGGCCTGGTCAATCTGTGGGTGGCCCATGGTTCTTGCACTAAAAAAACCATGAAAATTATGCAAATAACACCCTGATTGTTCTTATTTTTATTTTTTTTTTTCTTGCAGCCAGCAAGGACTTGGCACAAACTTCCTATTTCATGGCTACAAACAGGTTATTATTTTATAATTTTATAATTGGTTGATCATTTATCTTGCTGCTCCAGAGGCATTGCTCAGCTGGGAATCCCACAGGAAGAGCCTTGAGGAAAGGTTCCAACCATTTTTCCTGCCAGCTGCTGGGTAAAATGAGCTGGAAAATAAGGCAGATGGGATAATCAGGAGCTTCACTGCTTATTTAATAGGAATTTAGATGTGAAAGTTTGCAAAAAAAAAAAAACAAAAAAAAAACCCAAACAAATCAAAAAGATTGAGGGGGAAATGAGTATATAAATATTTTCTTGCTTATTCCTGGGTGTTGGAGAGTTTTCACTCAAGAAGGTGCTGTGGAAATTGGCCACAAATATGGTTTGTACCCCAAAAAAAAAAGGCTGATCTGGGGCATAAATGAAGAAAAAAATCAAGCACAAATTTTTTGTATGGGTTGTTTTACCCCCTAAGTTTTCCCTGGAAAGAAAAATCACTCCCAAGTTCTTATTTTGTGTTGTTTTGTCCCTAAATTTTCCCTGGAAAGGAAAATCAGCCCCAGATTCTTTCTCTGCTTTGTTTTGTCCCTAAATTTTCACTGCCAGCTTGATGCCAGGATTTTATTAGGATTACTACTAAATTTAATTATTAATTAAATTTTAATTTAATTAATTATTGATTAAATTAATAAAATTATTACTTTTATTCGGATTATTTCTAAATTTAATTTCCTGGATTATCATCTCCAGACAAATAATGGAGTTCATGTTTGGGACAGCCATGAAAAACCCTGAATTTTTAGGAGATTACAGAGGGAAAAGTGGTTTAGGTGCCAACACAGGTGAAACTGTAGGGCTGGAGATTCCAACCTAAATTTTCACTGCCAGCCTGATGGCATCACTTTTGTTGAGATTATTTCTAAATTTAATTTCCTGGATTATCAGCTCCAGACAAATGGAATTTATTTTGGAACAGCCATGAAAAACCCTGAATTTTTAGGAAATTACAGAGGGAAAAGTGGTTTAGGTGCCAACGCAGGTGAAACTGTAGGGCTGGAGATTCCAACCTAAATTTTCACTGCCAGCCTGATGCCAGCACTTTAATTAGGATTATTTCCAAATTGAATTTATCATCTTCAGGCAAATGGAGTTTGTGTTTGGAACAGCCATGAAAAACACAGAATTTTTAGGAAATTACAGAGGGAACAGTGGTTTAGGTGCCAACACAGGTGAAACTGTAGGGCTGGAGATTCCAACCTAAATTTTCACTGCCAGCCTGATGGCATCACTTTAATTAGGAATATTTCCAAATTGAATTTATCATCTTCAGGCAAATGGAGTTTGTGTTATGTAAAACATAGAATTTTTAGGAAATTCAGGGAAAAGTGGTTTAGGTGCCAACACAGGTGAAGCTGCAGGGCTGGAGATTCCTCCAAGCTCAGTCTGGGAATGTGATTTCCCTTTTCCACCTGGGAGGTGTTTCCTGCTCACCTTCAGTGTTTGTCGAAGATGTTTTGTGCTCCAAAGGGCACCCTGTGCATTTCCACCCTCAGGAATGTGCTGGTGCTGATATTTGGGTAAACACAGCCCTAAAACCTGGTTTATCCCTGCAGCCAGAATTTCAAAGCCGTGGGATTAGGAGTTAAGGCTGTAATTGAGGGAAATCCAGGCAGAAAGTGTGAGAAGAGCTTTGGTTTTACCTGAGAAAACCAGTTCTGGCATGAACTTGAATTAATCCCTTTGGTTTCATTCTGGCAGGGTTAAGTCTCTTTGTTGTCCTTGAATTTCTCTCTCCCAAGGTTCTGAATTTCTCTGGATAAACCCAGAATCCATAAAACATGAGGATTTTTGGTTGTAGATGCCAAACTTCCAACTTCTCCACTTTTCACTGATGGGAAAGGTGGTGAGATGGTGGCAGAATCCCCAAAAGGCCCATCCAGGAGTGGGCAAATCCCACATTCAAGATTTGGTTTCTGTGTTTCCTTAAGCTCTGGTGTCCTCATAATCCCTCAGTTCTGGTCCTGGTGCTGCCCACACACTCCCAGCACTCATGGCCGTGTGGAAAATTAATTTATTAATGAAAAATATTTCATAGATCACCTGGCTCAGGTTCTCTTCAGCATCTGGTGTATTCCTAAAAATCCTTTGGGAAGGAACACACCCTTCCTAAAGCTGCCATCTGGGAGCTGTGCTTGGAATTTTTCTCCCCAATGCAGAGGTGAGGCTGGCAGGACTGACTTTTGTCCTTGGAGATCCCAAATTTTCTGTAGCAAGACAGGGATCAACAAGGAAACCAATGGAGGAGATGCCAAATTTTTCTGTAGCAAACCAAGAATGACCAGAGATGGAGAAAATTCCAACTTTCCTGTAGCAAAACAGGGATGAGCAAAAAAAACAGACAAATTTCTCTTCATGAGCAGAGCTGGGGCTGGTGCCCAGTGATTTTTGTCCCTTGGAGAGGAATCCCAAATTTCCTGCATGAAAAGAGGGATAAACAGGGAAATTGATGGAAGAGATCCCAAATTTCCTGCATCAAAACAGGGATAAACAGGGAAATTGGTGGAGGAGATCCCAAATTTCTAGTAGTAAAACAAGGATGAGTTTCTCCTCAGAGCAGAGGTTGTTGGGGTGACCTCAGCACTGACTTTCTTTCTTTTGGAGGAGATCCCAAATTTCCTGCACCAAAACAGGGAAATTGATGGAGGAGATCCCAAATTTCCTGTAGCAAAACAGGGATGAGCAAAAAATCAGACAAATTTCTCTTCATGAGCAGAGCTGGGGCTGGTGCCCAGTGATTTTTGCCCCTTGGAGAGGAATCCCAAATTTCCTGCATGAAAAGAGGGATAAACAGGGAAATTGATAGAAGAGATCCCAAATTTCCTGCATCAAAACAGGGATAAACATGGAAGTTGGTGGAGGAGATCCCAGATTTCTAGTAGTAAAACAAGGATGAGTTTCTCCTCAGAGCAGAGGTTGGTTGAGTGACCTCAGCACTGACTTTCTTTCTTTTGGAGGAGATCCCAAATTTCCTGTAACAAAATGGGGATGAGCAAAAAAAACCAGACAAATTTCTCTTGATGAGCAGAGGTGGGGCTGGTCCCCAGTGATTTTTCCCCTTTGGAGGGGAATGCCAAATTTCCTGTATCAAAAGAGGGAAATTGGTGGAAGAGATCCCAAATTTCCTGTAGCAAAACAGGGAAATTGGTGGAAGAGATCCCAAATTTCCTGTAGCAAAACGGGGAAATTGGTGGAAGAGATCCCAAATTTCCTGTAGTAAAAGAAGGAAATTGGTGGAGGAGATCTCAAATTTCCTGCATCAAAAGAGGGAAATTGGTGGAAGATATCCCAAATTTCCTGTAGTAAAACAGGGAAATTGGTGGAGGAGATCCCAAATTTCCTGCATCAAAAGAGGGAAATTGGTGGAAGAGATCCCAAATTTCCTGCAGTAAAACAAGGATGAGTTTCTCCTCAGAGCAGAGGTTGGTGGGGTGACCTCAGCACTGACTTACTTTCTTTTGGAGGAGATTCCAAATTTCTTTCATGAAAAGACAGAGGAACAGGGAAATTGGTGGAGGAGATGCCAAATTTCCTGCATCAAAAGAGGGATAAACAGGGAAACTGGTGGAGGAGATCCCGAATTTCCTGTAACAAAACAGGGATATGTTTCTCCTCAGAGCAGAGGTTGGTGGGGTGACCTCAGAGGTTGGTGGGGTGACTGATTTTCTTTCTTCTGGAGGAGATCCCAAATTTCCTGTAGTAAAACAAGGAAATTGGTGGAGGAGATCTCAAATTTCCTGCATCAAAAGAGGGAAATTGGTGGAAGAGATCCCAAATTTCCTGCAGTAAAACGAGGATTAGTTTCTCCTCAGAGCAGAGGTTGGTTGGGGTGACCTCAGCGCTGATTTTCTTTCTTTTGGAGGAGATTCCAAATTTCTTTCATGAAAAGACAGAGGAACAGGGAAATTGGTGGAGGAGATCCCAAATTTCCTGCATCAAAAGAGGGATAAAGAGGGAAACTGGTGGAGGAGACCCCGAATTTCCTGTAACAAAACAGGGATATGTTTCTCCTCAGAGCAGAGGTTGGTGGGGTGACTGATTTTCTTTCTTTTGGAGGAGATCCCAAATTCCCTGTAGTAAAACAGGGAAATTGGTGGAGGACATCCCAAATTCCCCGCATCAAAACAAGGACGAGTTTCTCTGCAGATCCCCAGTGACTTTTCCCCTCTCAGAAAAATCTCCCAAATTACCTCCACACAAAACCTGCTGGAGAGGAGCAGAACCCAAACTCCCTGTTTAAAAACAAGCCCAACCAAGCTGTGCTGGAGCAGGATGGAGCTGCCTGTGCCCCAGGGTCCTTTTGGGGTGCTCCAAGGGGCCGCGTCCCCCCCAAAATCCCGCGTGGATCTGCAGCTCAGGCGTGGGAGTTGATGGATTTTTGTTTTCTCTCCCGGTGATGTCAGCCTGCACCTGACCACCTTCAGCCTGCAGTACACCCCTCCCGTTGTGGCCTGCGTCTGTATCCACCTGGCCTGTAAGTGGTCCAACTGGGAGATCCCAGTCTCCACGGACGGCAAGCACTGGTGGGAGTACGTTGATGGCACTGTAACTCTGGAGCTCTTAGATGGTAAGTTTGGGAGAGAGAGGTGTTGCTTTTTTTTGTTTTTTTTTTCCTCCCCCCCTGCAAAAGGCAGCTTGAAAAAAAAAAAATATTATTTTGGCATCGTTGGTCCTGGGTCTGATGGTTCCAGCATCGCCTCATGGGTTCTCCAGGTGTTTCAGGGCTTGGTGAGGTTTTCCAGCAGCAGCAGCTTCTGTAGCACCACAGAGGAATGAGTTTGAACGGGTTCACTAGCTCCGTGTGGCAGATGAGGGGGTTTGTCCTGCTGGACTGGGGCTGTTCTGACCCTCCTGCTTGGCTTTGTGTCTCCTCTGCAGAACTGACTCACGAATTCCTGCAGATCCTTGAGAAAACTCCCAGCCGGCTGAAACGGATCCGGAACTGGCGGGTAAGAACCTCGGCCACGGGCTGGGATTCCTTGGGGGGAATCACCGTGCAGGACAGCAAGGGAGGGAGCTGTGTGTGGGATTGGGATACTGTGGGTGATGCTTGTGGTGCTGAAGTTCATCTGTTGTGATTTGTACAGAAATTGTGTGTGGAATTGGGATATTGTGTGTGGTGCTGAAGTTCATCTGTTGTGATTTAACTTGTACAGAAATTGTGTGTGGAATTGGGACACTGTGTGTGATGCTTGTGGTGCTCGAGTTCATCTGTTCTGATTCATACAGAAATTGTGTGTGGAATTGGGATATTGTGTGTGGTGCTGGAGTTCATCAGTTGTGATTTAACTTGTACAGAAATTGTACAGAAATTGTGTGTGGAATTGGGACACTCTGTGTGATGCTCGTGGTGCTCGAGTTCATCTGTTTTGAATTAACCTGTACAGAAATTGTGTGTGGAATTGGGATATTGTGTGTGGTGCTCGAGTTCATCTGTTGTGATTTAACTTGTACAGAAATTGTGTGTGGAATTGGGACACTGTGTGGTGATGCTCGTGGTGCTCGAGTTCATCTGTTTTGAATTAACCTGTACAGAAATTGTGTGTGGAATTGGGATATTGTGTGTGGTGCTCAAGTTCATCTGTTGTGATTTAACCTGTACAGAAATTGTGTGTGGAATTGGGATACTGTGTGTGGTGCTCGAGTTTATCTGTTGTGATTTAACCTATACAGAAATTGTGTGTGGAATTTGGATACTATGTGTGGTGCTGAAGTACATCAGTTGTGATTTAACTTGCACAGAAATTGTGTGTGGGATTGGGACACTGTGGGTGATGCTCGTGGTGCTCGAGTTCATCTGTTGTGAATTAACTGTTACAGAAATTGTGTGTGGAATTGGGACACTGTGTGTGATGCTCAAGTTCATCTGTTGTGATTTAACTTGCACAGAAATTGTGTGTGGAATTTGTGTACTGGGTGATGGTTGTGGTGCTCGAGTTCATCTGTTGTGATTTGTACAGAAATTGTGTGTGGAATTGGGACACTGTGTGTGGTGCTCGTGGTGCTCGAGTTCATCTGTTTTGAATTAACCTGTACAGAAATTGTGTGTGGAATTGGGATACTGTGTGTGGTGCTCAAGTTCATCTGTTGTGATTTAACTTGTACAGAAATTGTGTGTGGAATTGGGACACTGTGTGTGATGCTCATGGTGCTCGAGTTCATCTGTTTTGAATTAACCTGTACAGAAATTGTGTGTGGAATTGGGATACTGTGTGTGGTGCTCGAGTTCATCTGTTGTGGTTTAACTTGTACAGAACTTTGGTTTTCCAGCTGCATTAGCAGCCCTGCTTCCAGGGGTTGGGGAATTTTTCCACAAGGAGGGATGGGAGCAGAGTGGATCTGTCTGTAAAGAAGACCTTGCACTGTCCCGCTGAGCTGCTTGGATCACACCAACTCCATCAACACCCCTGAGTAAACACCCCACTGATCTGTTTAATTCCAGGCCTCTCAAGCAGCCAGGAAATCCAAAACCGACGACCACGGCGACGACGAGAACCTGTCGGAGCAGACAATCCTCAACATGATCTCCAGGAACAACAGCTCGGACATGAACATCGCCGGCCTCATGAGCATGTCCACATCCTCCACGGCCGGAGCGGGGCCGGCTCTCCCGGCCTCCACCGATTCCCCCGGGGAGCCGAGCGCCGCCGACCCGTCCCAGGCCGATCATTGGCACCCCCTGGCCAAGCTGGACGTCCACAGGACTAACGAGGCCACATCAGGCACTGAGCACCAGCAGCAGGACGGTGCTGCTGCTGCCTACCCCAAGCAGAGCACCAAGAACGCGCCCTCGGCCAAGGTGTCCCTCAAGGAGTACCGGGCCAAGCACGCCGAGGAATTGGCGGCGCAGAAGCGGCAGCTGGAAAATATGGAGGCGAACGTGCGCTCCCAATACGCCTACGCCGCTCAAAACCTCCTGGTGCAGCAGCAGAGGGAGAGGGAAGGGCAGCAGGACGGCAACCCCTCCCCAATCGTCCTGAAAATCCCCAGCACGGGGCAGGAGAACCCAGGCAGCGCCGACAAGGGCGACAAAGCTCTCAAGATGAGGATCCCGGCGGTGGCGGGAGGCGGGGAGAGGCCCATCCCCTCCAAGCAGGAGGATATCAAGATGCGGCTCAAAGTGCCGGCTCCCGGAGACAGACACAGCTCTGCAGACGAGAGCAGCAGCAGCAGCAGCGGCGGCAAGAGCAGGGAGTACAAAGAGAAGCACAAGGGCCACTCGTCCAACCACCACCACCACCACCACAACCACCACTCGCACAAACACTTGCACGCCCAGCTCGGCGCCGGCCCCAGCACCGCGCCCAAGCGCCCGGGGGACTCCAAACACGGCGCCCAAGCCGGCGCCGCCGCCGCCCCCCACAAGGGCTACGGGCCCCTGGCACCCACCCGCAAAAGACCCCTGCCCGAGGAGCCCCCTGCCATGCCCCACGAGCACCAGCCCAAGGTGGGCAAAGTCTCCAAAGGGCCCGCAGTGCCGTTCCCGTATGCCCACCTGGCCGGGGCTGCCCACCTGGCCGGGCACAGCTCGGATTTAGCGCAGCCCAGCAAAGCTCGGGGCGCTCACAAATCGGACAAGGGGCCCTCGGGGGCCAACGGGCACAACGTCAGCCAGGCCAGTGACTATCAGGACACGGTGAACATGCTGCACTCGCTGCTGAGCGCTCAGGGCATGCAGCCCACGCAGCCCCCGGCCTTCGAATTCCACTCGTACGAGCTCCTGAACCCCCGGGCTTCCAGCGGCTCCAGAGCTGCCAGCAACACGGACAAGCCCCGACCGCCCCCTCTGCCCTCGGAACCGCCCCCTCCGCTGCCTCCCCTCCCCAAATAACCCCTCCCCCTTTTTACTACTGAGTCCAGAGCCCGAGCCCGAACCCTGCGGGGCTTTTCTAAGGGCTTTTTGATCTCCACTGCCTCACGAAGAACTTATTTTATTATAATATAACTTTTATTATTGATATTTAGTTGTTAAAAGCTGTGAAAGGATAAGGAACCCTTTCTCTATTCCTCCCTTTTTCCCCCATAGGCTCCTCCAGTTAGTGTTGGGCTTTGACCCCCCCATCTGGGGAACGTGGGGGATATTTAAAATATGTCACAGAAAATTTAAGATGTTTTACAAATAATTTAAGCATTAACTTATATCTCAGTGGTTTGGTTCCTTTTAATTTCGAGGGGCTGTGGCAGAGCCTGGGGGGACTTTTGGGGGAGGTTCCATTTGAGGCATTGGTGTTGAGTTTTTGGGGTGATGGAGGGATGGGAGCTGGGTTGTGTTTCCTTGCCCCTGCACCTGTTCTGCTTTGAGATTCTGTCTCCATCCCTTGCTCCCCTCCTGCAAATCCCTGGATTTCCTCTGGAAAAATCCAGGATTCCCACTGGGATCTGGGATGAGAAAGTGCCAGGCTGGTCCTGTAGGCACCATGCCCCGGGGCAGCCCTTCAGGGAATCAATTGGCACAAGGCTGTGCCCAGCTGAGCTGGGAGCAGCTCCTCCTGAAACCTCAGCCCAGGGCCAGGGGACCTGCCAGGGTTTGGGTTGAATATTTGAGGAAAAAAGCCCTATTTCCTTTTTTAGACTTGACTTTTCTGACCTTCAATAAATGGGTGGTCTCTGGATGCTTTTGGGAAACTCTTGTTCCACGTCGAGCTTGATTTTAGGAGGAACTGCTGCTACCAAACCCCCTCCAAGGATCGATTTGGTCCAGTTTTGGGACCAATTCTTGGATTTCAGGCCCATCCCTTGCTTCCCTTCCCTCTTTTGGAGCCCCTCTTGGGGGCGGCTCCTCCCGGGATGTCGTGGCTCTGTCGGTTCGTGGCAGGCTCGGGAAACCGGGAGGGCACCGAGTGATGCCGGGGGTGCCCAGGGTGGTGCTGTGGGACGGAGCCCAGAGCATCTCCTGACCCGGAGCCAAAACCCGGTCCCGCCTCGTTCCCCCTCTCCACCCTCGGTTTTGGGGCCGGTGTCCTGACCCGGGACCTCCCTCTCCCCCGGTGTCCTGGCTCGGGATCTGCCCCGGTCCTGTCCCGGGACCCCCTCTCCCCCGGGACCCGCCCCAGCCCTGTCCCGAGACCCCCGCCCCGGTGTCCTGTCCCGGGACCCCCTCTTCCCCTGGAACCCGCCCCAGTCCTGGCCCGGGACCCCGCTCTCCCCTAGGTCCTGTCCCGGGATTCGCCCCGGTCCTGTCCCACTCCCGCCGCCCCCACGTGTCGCGTTCCCGCCGCGCCGCCCCCACGTGACCCTAGGAAGGCGTGGTCTCTCCCAGCGTGAGTGACGGCGAGCTGAGCCAATCACCCGCGAGAACGCCCCCGTGCTCGCCGCTGATTGGCGGACGGGCGGGCCAGTGAGGAGGCGGGGCGGGCGCACGGCGCGGCAGCGCGGAGGCCGCGGCGGCAGAGAGGTAAGATGGCGGCGGCGCCTCCTGCTCACAATGGGGCCCGGTGTGCCCCTCAGCGCGGCCCCTGAGTTCTCCTCCAGGGCTCGTCTGCCCTGCGCCGTCCCGGGGGCGGCTTTCCTCTCGCTCTCCGCTCCGGTAGCGCTTCCTGGGCTCCCCTCAGGGGTGCCCCTTATGCCCGCCGCCCGCGGACAAAATGGCGGCGCTTGGGCGGCGGGAGCGCGCATGCGCGGGAGCGGGGCGGCAGAGCACGTGCGCGGGCGGGAGAGCGCCGGGACAGACCGGGACAGGCACCGGGAGAGAGACTGGGATGGACCGGGATGGGCAGCGGGAGAGAGACTGGGATGGACCGGGATGGGCACCGGGAGAGGGACTGGGATGGACCGGGATGGGCACCGGGAGAGAGACTGGGATGGACCGGGATATACCGGGATGCGCGCCGGGAGAGAGACTGGGATGGACCGGGATAGATCAGGAGGAGCACCTGGAGAGAGACTGGGATGGACCGGGATAGATCAGGAGGAGCACCTGGAGAGAGACTGGGATGGACCGGGATATAGCGGGACAGGCACCGGGAGAGAGACTGGGATGGACCGGGATGGGCACCGGGAGAGAGACTGGGATGGACCGGGATAGATCAGGAGGGGCACCGGGAGAGGGACTGGGATGGACCGGGATGGGCACCGGGAGAGAGACTGGGATGGACCGGGATATACCGGGATGGGCACCGGGAGAGAGACTGGGATGGACCGGGATAGATCAGGGGGAGCACCTGGAGAGAGACTGGGATGGACCGGGATAGATCAGGAGGGGCACCGGGAGAGGGGCTGGGATGGACCGGGATAGATCAGGAGGGGCACCGGGAGAGGGGCTGGGATGGACCGGGATAGATCAGGATAGAGACGGTGATAGATCAGGATGGGCAGCGGGAGAGAGGCTGAGATGGACCGGGATATACCGGGATAGATCAGGATGGGCACCGGGAGAGAGCCTTGGATGGACCTGGATAGACACGGGGATAGATCCAGATTGGCACCGAAATACACCCGAGGATAGACCGGGATGCGCACTGGGGGATACCGGTACAGAGGCGGGAATAGAGCGGGGTGAGCACCAGAAAGGACCGGGAATAGAGCGGGGTGAGCACCAGAAAGGACCGGGATAGAGCGTGCTCGGGGCTGGGTGGGCAGCGGGGATGCCCCGGTACGGAGCCGTGCAGGGGCACAGGCGGCGGAGCAGGACGAATCACCGGGACGCATCGAGGTAGAGGCACTGGGGGTTCACTGGGAGGATCCCCCCAGATTCATGCAGGGCTCAAAGCTCCCTCCAGCATTTTTGGGAGTTACCTCCACAGGAGCAGCCTCATCTTCTGCTGAAGGGCTCGGATCGGATTCAAATTCTTCCCCGCTGCTACTTTTCATGGTATCAGCGTTTCATTCCCCTCCCTTCCCTTGCTCTGCAGCATGAACAGGATCCGCATTCACGTGTTACCGACCAGCCGGGGCCGCCTGACCCCGGTGCCGCGGCCTCAGGAGCCCCTGGCCTGCTCCTTCAGCCCCCGGCCCTGCTCGCAGCCCCGCCTGGAGGGGCAGGAATTCTGCATCAAGCACATCCTCGAGGACAGGAATGCTCCCTTCAAACAGTGCAGCTACGTGTCCACCAAGAACGGGAAGCGTTGTCCCAATGCTGCTCCCAAACCTGAGAAGAAGGATGGGTGAGTGGCTTTTCCTCCTGCTTTTCCAGTCCCAGACTCTGTAGAATTAAAACAGGCAGGGGGAGGGTTTTTTTTTCTTTGCCTTCCCTTTTGAAGGAATGGCTGGAGTTGTGTCAGGGGAGATGTAGGCTGGATTTTGGGGAATCTTTCCCCAGTTGAGTACTTGAGCAGCTCCTGAGGGCAGTGGTGACATTCACAGCCCTGCCAGAACCCAAGGAATGTTTGGATAATGCACCCAGGAACGTGGTGGCATTTTGGGATGTCCCAGGAGTTGGACTTGGTGATCCTTGTGTGTCCCTTTCAGGATATTCCATGATTCTTCTCTTCCATCTGCTACATTGGATTACCTCTGAGAAGCATCTCCCTTTTCCCAAAAATGTTTTTAAGCTGGAGAAAGACTCCATGGAGTTATCTGGGGACTGTGGGCTGTGCCCTGAGCCGGCAGAAGGTGGCTGCAGTGCTCCAGGCCCTTGCACTGGATCTGTGTGTGCAGTCCCTCCCTCATCCCAGCACATCCCCAGATAATCCCCAGAGCAGCCACTCAGATCCCTCTGGAGCTTTGGTTGTGCTGCTGCTTCCCTTATGGCCTTTAAAATGTTTAAGGGGTGGAACAGTTATGCATGATAGAGCACAGATTCCTGACAGGAGCATTGTTTCAGGGATTTACTGGAATGTGGGCAGTGGATGTCTCCACCCTAGTCCCTGTGCCATAAAATGTGAGGACATTTGGAAGCAGAAGAGCTCAAAAACTCCCTCACCTCGCTGGTTTTAACCAAAAGCTGGTTTTACTCCCTGCTGCTGGTGGCAGAGGTGATGTTCCCGCAGTGGTGGGTGGCATCTCAGCATTCCCAGACTGGATCTGCAGCTCCCTGTGAGAGATTCCAGGTGCCAGGGCTTGTTCCTTGCACTTCTGCCCTGCTCAGGTGAAACCCTGCATCCAGAGCTGCCTCCAGAGCTCAGGAAGCTTTTCCTGACCCCCCCCAACTCAGGGAAAAACATGGAGCAGTTGGAATGAGTTCAGAGATGAGCGTGGAGCAGCTCTCTTAGAAGGAAAGGCTGAGAGAATTTAAATTGTTCTGGAGAAGAGAAGCTCAGAGATGACTAAAGAGCTGCAGGAAAGATGGAGAGATTATTTTCAAGGGATGGAGTGCCAGGACAAGAGGGAATGGCTTCCCACTGCCAGAGGGCAGGGCTAGGTGGGATATTTGGAACAAATTTCTTCCTGTGAGGGTGGGGAGGCCCTGGAATGGATTTCCCAGAGAAGCTGGGGCTGTCCCTGGATCCCTGAAAGTGTCCAAGGCTAGGTTGGACAGGGCTTGGAGCCACCTGGGACAGTGGAAGGTGTCCATGTCCCTGTCCATGGATGATCTTTACCTTCTAAAGCATCCTGGGAGTCTGAAAATGCAGGAATGGGAAAGGTTTGGGAGCTATTCCAGGCTTGGTGGCTGCTCCTTTGGAATGGCTGTGCTCATTTAAATGCCTTAAAAAGAGGATTTTTTTTTTATCCCCCACCCCCATTTTCTCCGGCACGAGGAAAACAGGAAGATTTTAATCCCCAGATTATTGTGGCATCATGGTGCATTTAAAGCAACAGAGCTCAGAGCCTCAGGAGTGCATTGAGGCTGCTCCTGTCAGGGTCCCCTCAGTGTTGTCCCCTCCTCAGGGGATTCATCCCTGAGGAAACCCCAAACTTTTCAGCAGAAAATACCCATGGAATCTCCACACCATTTGGGGATTTGTCCTTTGGGGGCTGCTGAGCTCTGCTCTTGGAGGCAAACCTGCACTGTGATTTGGCATTTTGTGGCCACATTTCTCTCCACAGTAATTCTTCCCAAGAATATTTCTGGGATTGACATTCTCTGAACCTTAGAGGAAGGAAACAGAATTCTTATCGTTTGCTGTGCCTGTGTTTGTGCAAATATGAATGCAATAGGGAGATTGTTTACCCAAAGTGATGGTGTTTTGTTTCCTTGGCCTATGAGGGCCGTGTGTGTGTGTGGTGACAGTCACGAGTTTCAGAATGTTGAGATCTTGGCAGATGCAGTTTAGATGTGATGTAATATATTATAAAATATTACAGTATAGAATATTAATAAATACTATATATAGTATACTATGTATACTATAACCCCATATATGTATAGTATGTATAGTAAAATTCTAGTATAGAATATACTATATATAGTATACTATATTATATATAGTATACTATATTATATACAGTATAACCCTATATATTATATATAGTATAATTATAATATAGTATAATATATAGAATATAATATAGTGTAATATATATAGTGTATGTATAGTGTATATGGTACTATATCTGGTATATAGAATATATATAGTATAGAGTATTATAGCATATGTATAATAAATATAGTATAATAAATATAATATAATATATAATATAATATAATATAATATAATATAATATAATATAATATAATATAATATAATATAATGTGTATATATAGTGTATATAGTACTATATATAGTATGTAGAATATATATAGTATAGGGTATTATAGTATATGTGTGTATATATACATTATATATAGTGTATATATAGTATATAGAATATTATAGCATATGTATATATATTATATATAATATATATAGCATATATAGTATAGTGTATTATAGTATAATATAGTATATAATATACTATAATATTATAATATAGTATAATAAAGTAATTAATTAATTAGCCTTCTGATATCAATGGAGTCCTCCTCATCATTCCTCTTTTGTTTAGATGTAATGCAATATAGTATAGAATATTATAGTATACTATATATAGTATATACTATATATATAGTAAAATCCTATATATATAATATGTAGTATAATTATAGTATAGTATAATATATATAGTATATAGAATATATATAGTGTAGAGTATTGTAGTATATGTATGCATATACATTATACATAGTGTATATAGTATATAGCATAGAATATTATAGTATATATATATTATATATAGTATATATAGCATATAGTATAGTATATAGTATAGTATATAGTATAGTATATTATAATATAATATAGTGTATCCTATACTAGAATATTATAGTATAGTAAAGTAATTAATAAGCTTTCTGATATCAATGGAGTCTTCCTCCATTATTCCTCATCATTCTTCATCAGGGCCTCCTCATTGCAGCTGTAGTGTTTGCTGATGGACGAGGGATTCCAGCAGCAGCAGCTGGGAGAGCAAGCAGGGTCAGGCTGGGGAGGAGGGGAGGCTCAAATCAGCTTTTAGCTTCTTCCTACCCAAACTACCCCCACAAAATCCTCCGCTGCTTTGTCCCACAGCACCTCGTTCTGCGCGGAGCACGCCCGGCGCAACGCGCTGGCACTGCAGGCTCAGGTGAAGAAATCCAACCCCGGGCCAGTGGGTGAGACCCTGCTGTGCCAGCTGAGCTCCTATGCCCGGGCAGAGCTGGGCAGCCAGAGTGCCGAGAGCAGCCGCAGCGAGGCCAGCCGCATCCTGGGTGAGCACTGAGCCCCTTGCCTTGAGATTTGAGCTTTTAGTTTTTTACAAATCCTCTGGGGGAACCACTCGTTGGTTTTTCTGGGTCTGGATTGAAGGAATTTAAACCAGTAATTCATGTTCCAGCTCAGGTGGTTTTTATTTCTTATCAGAAAAACAGTCTCACTACTGTGAGTTCAGCCACAAGGCACAAAACAGCCAACAATCTCTTGTTCCAAGGTCTTTTAAGACTAAACTATCCAATTAAGAACTGACACCTAGATTATTTTCACTTTTAACCCAATAACTGACTCCAAAGAACTGATCCCCTTTTGGCACCTGGATTATTTTCCTCTTTTAATCCAATAACTGACCCCAAAGAACTGATCCCCTTTTGACACCTAGATTATTTTCCCTTTTAACCCAATAACTGATCCCAAAGAACTGATCCCCTTTTGGCACCCGGATTATTTTCCCTTTTAATCCAATAACTGATCCCAAATAAATGATCTCCTTTTGGCACCGGGATTATTTTCCCATTTAACCCAATAACTGATCCCAGAGAGCCCCCAGTGCTGACTGAATTCCCTGGTTCCTGGGAGGGCTGAAGCATCATTCCAAGTGTGTTCTGGAATTCCCTGGTTCCTGGGAGGGCTGAAGGATCATTCCCAGAGTGTTCTGGAATTCTGTGGTTCCTGGGAGGGCTGAAGCATCATTCCAAGTGTGTTTTGGTTGTTCTGGTTGTTCCAAACTGTGATGTTTTCTGTAATTTCCTGCTCCATGTCCCTCACTCAGAGTTTTGAGGTGGAGAATTCCCTCTTGGCATGAGGCAGAGCCTGCTCAGCTCCATGGGGCTGAGCTCCAGGGTGTCCCTGGCCATGTTGGGATGGGGCTGAGCTCCAGAGTGTCCCTGGCCATGCTGGGATGTGGGACAGTGTCCTGTCACTCTGCTGCTGTGTCTTGCAGACGAGGACAGCTGGAGTGACTGTGAGCAGGACCCTGTCACTGTGGAGCAGACGTGGCGTGGGGACCCTGACAGTGAAGCCGACAGCATCGACAGTGACCAGGAGGATCCCCTCAAGTAGGTTGGGGGAGTAGTTAAATTTATATTTTGGGGGGGCTCAGCCTGGAACCCAGACTCTTCAGCAGGAAAAAACCCATGGGATCCCCACACCATTTGGGGTTTCATCCCTGAAGGACCCTCAGACTCTTCAGCAGAAAAAAACCCATTAAATCCCCAGACCATTCAGGGATCAGCCCTTAGGGACCCCCACACTCTTTGGGGGCTCATCCCGGAGGAAACCCCAAACTTTTCAGCAGAAAAAAATCTATGGAATCCCCAGACCTTTCAGGGATCAGTCTCCAAGATACCCTCACACCTTTTAGGGGTTCATCCTTGAGGAACCCCCAGACTCTTCAGAAGAAAAAACCCTGGGATCCCCAGACCCTTCAGGGATCAGCCCCAAAAGATCCTCACACCTTTTGGAGACTCTTCCATGAAGAACCCTCAGACTCTTCTGCAGAAAAAACCCCTGGGATCCCCAGACCCTTCAGGGATCAGCCCTGAGGAACCCCCACACCCTTTGGGGGAATCGGTCTCCAGGAAACCCCCAAACAGACGCTATTTCCCTGGGTTTTCCAGGCATGCTGGTGTGTACACAGCCGAGGAGGTGGCTCTGATCATGAGGGAGAAGCTGATCCGCCTCCAGTCCCTCTACATTGACCAGTTCAAGCGGCTCCAGCACCTCCTGAAGGAGAAGAAACGACGGTTCCTGCACAGCAGGAAGGGAGAGCACGAGGCCATCGGTGAGCCCAGACCTCCTGCCTGGGGGTGGGCACAGAAATCTGCTAAAAATGGAGGGGTTGGGCCTTTCTAGAGGCTGATTTCAGAGCAGGATAAAGGGGGGGGGGGGGGGTCCCACACTCGGTGTTTTGTTGAAGAGATGGGGAAGTGGCTGGAGCACAAGGAGGAGGATCTGGAGAGCTGGGGAGGGGCTGAACCTGGAGAAAAGGAGGCTCAGGTGGGACCATCTCAGTCTGTGACTCCCTGAGTCCTCCTCATCATTCCTCCTTTGTTTAGATGTAGTGTAATATAGTATAGAGTATATAGTATAGGATATGTAGTAATGTAATATAGTATAGAATATATAGTATAGGATATGTAGTAATGTAATATAGTATAGAATATATAGTATAAAATATATAGTAATGTAATATAGTATAGAATATATAGCATAGTGTGTATATATAGTATGTATAGAATTGTATATAGAATATATGTAGTATGGAATATTATATGGGATACTATATATAGTGTACACTATATATAGGATACTATATATAGTATAACCCTATATGTATATAATTATAGTATAGTACAATATATATAGTATATATAGTATATAGAATATATATAGTATAGAATATCTTAGTATATGTACATATATATAACATATATACTATAATATAGAATACATATAATACTTATATAGTTTATAGTATAGTATATTATAGTATAATATATATAGTATATATATAGTATATATAAATACTATATATACTATATACTATATATACTGTATAAATAGCATATATACTATATATATTATATATAATATATATAGTATATAGAATATATATAGTATAGAATATCTTAGTATATGTACATATATATAATATATATACTATAATATAGAATACATATAATACTTATATAGTTTATAGTATATTATAATATAATATATATAGTATATCTATAGTATATATAAATACTATATATACTATATACTATATATACTGTATAAATAGTATATATACTATATATATAATATATATAGTATATATATACACTATATAGTATAAAATATAGTATATGTATATAATATGGTATATGTATATAATATTTTATACTATATACTATATATAATATACATTTACTATGATATTCTCTACTATATATGATATATATTATAGAGTATCATAGTATATATATATATATAGTATAGTATAATGTAGTGTATGCTGTACTATAATACTATAATATATTGTAATATATCTGCTCCCACAGAACAATGCGACAAAAGGAAATAGCCTCACACTGTGCCAGGGGAGGTTTGGGGTGGGCATCAAGAGGATTTCTGTATGGAAAAGGTGGTCAGGCATTGGAAATGCCCAGGAAGGAGTTCACTGCACAGCTGGACATTGCACTCAGTGCACTGGTCTGGTTGGCAAGGTGGGGATCAGTCACAGGCTGGACTCTGATCCTGGAGAGCTCTTCCAGCCTGAGTGATTCCATGATTCTGTGCTGGTCCTGTGCCCAGAGATCCCTATCACTGCAGCTCCAAAGCTTGTGCATTTCTTTGCTCTTCAGAGCTTGCAGTGTTGGCAGGAAATGAGCTATAATGTTAATTCTGAGACAAAAGTGCTTATTTTGTACTGGGATTTCCTGTTTTTTCCTTTTACGAACAAAAAATATTCATCCATAAGGCCCTTGGTGTGTGGACAGGAGCTGGTTCCAGTAACACCAGTGCTGCTGTATTGGTTTATCCCTCCTTAGCAGCTTTCCCTCTGCCTCTCCTGGCGTTCTCTCTATGCAGAGCATACTTTTGAAAGCAGGAATTCCCAGTTCAACAGAGGCAAAACCCAGTTGTGTAACTGATCCCAAGTATTGCAGAGCAAAGGACTCTTTTTTTCCAGCATCATCCTTTAATAGCTCATCCTGGGAAACGCCATAATTCAGCTCAGGCTTGAGCAAAAATAACCAGGAGTTTGGTACGTACCAGTTTTGCAGAACTCTTTTTAGCAAAGCGGGCAGAGAAAAACAGATCCTGTAATTACACCAGGAATGCTGGCAGGAAGCTTCCAGAACTCACCCAGGAGTGACCTGGAATTGGACAAGTTTTTTGTTCTGCTGAAATCACAGTGCACAGGAGCGGCTCGAATTATTTTTATAAAGGAGCTTTTAAAAATACCCTTGTGGGTTCCTGGTGTTCAGCAGAGGTCAGGATAAATTTTGGGACGGGACCTGCACCGCCAGGCGTCACCCAAAGCTGGTGGGTTGAGGGATGGAGCCCTCAAACCCCAAAAATCCAAGGCAGATTCGTGACTCTTCCTTTACTCCTGCAGGCAGCAGCCTCCTGACAGGGCCAGAGGGGCTGATGGCCAAGGAGAGGGAGAACCTGAAGAGGCTCAAGTGCCTGCGGCGGTACCGGCAGCGCTACGGGGTGGAGGCTCTGCTGCACCGGCAGCTCCGCGAGCGCCGCGTCCTGGCCACCGACGGCGCGGCCCAGCAGGTCCGTGGGGACACCCTGGAGGGGGCTCCGTGTTCTCCTGTCACCCTGGCAGTGACCCCAGGCCCTGGCAGATTGCCCCACGTAACGTCCTTCCTGCCAGAGTGCTGCCCTGCTGGGTTTGGAGAAGCTTTTTTGGAGTTGCTGTGGGAGCTTTGGGGTTTGTAGGAGCTCCTGGGGATGTTGTGGGAGCTCTCGGGTTTGTAGGAGCTCCTGGGGATGTTGTGGGAGCTCTCGGGTTTGGAGAAGCTTTTGGGGTTGTTGTAGGAGCACCTGGGGATGTTGTGGGAGCTCCTGGGTTTGTAGGAGCTCCTGGGGTTGTTGTAGGAGCTGCTGGGTTTTTAGGAGCACCTGGGGTTGTTGTAGGAGCTGCTGGGTTTGTAGGAGCACCTGGGGATGTTGTGGGAGCTCTCGGGTTTGTAGGAGCTCCTGGGGATGTTGTGGGAGCTCTCGGGTTTGTAGGAGCTCCTGGGGATGTTGTGGGAGCTCTCGGGTTTGGAGAAGCTTTTGGGGTTGTTGTAGGAGCTCCTGGGGTTGTTGAAAGAGCTGTTGGGTTTGGAGAAGCACCTGGGGTGGTTAAGGGAGGTCCTGGGTTTGGAGAAGCTCCTGGGGATGTTGTGGGAGCTCCTAGGGATGTTGTAGGAGCTTCTGGGTTTGTAGAAGCTCCTGAGGATGTTGTAGGAGCTCCTGGGTTTGGAAAAGCTCCTGGGGTTGTTGAGGGGAGCTCCTGGGGATGTTGAAAGAGCTCTTGGGTTTGGAGAAGCACCTGGGGTGGTTAAGGGAGGTCCTGGGGTTATTACAGGAGCTCTCAGGTTTGGAGAAGCAGCTGGGGTTGTTAAGGGAGGTCCTGGGTTTGGAGAAGCTCCTGGGGATGTTGTAGGAACTCCTGGGTTTGTAGGACCTTCTGGATCTGTGGGACCTCCTGTCCTTCCTGCAAGGACAGCTCTAGCTGCCACCATCCTGGGTTTGGAGAAGCTCCTGGGGTTGTTGTAGGAGCTCTTGGGTTTGGAGAAGTTTTGGGGTTTTTGTAGGAGCTCCTGGGGTTGTTGTGGGAGATCCTGGGGATGTTGTAGGAACTCCTGGGTTTGTAGGATCTTCTGGATCTGTGGGAGCTCCTGTCCTTCCTGCAAGGACAGCTCTAGCTGCCACCATCCTGGGTTTGGAGAAGCTCCTGGGGATGTTGAGGGGAGCTCCTGGGGATGTTGAAAGAGCTCTTGGGTTTGGAGAAGCACCTGAGGTTGTTAAGGGAGGTCCTGGGTTTGGAGAAGCTCCTGGGGTTGTTGTGGGAGCTCCTGGGGTTGTTGTGGCAGCTCTTGGATTTGTAGGAGCTTCTGGATCTGTGGGAGCTCCTGTCCTTCCTGCAAGGACCGCCCTGGTTGCCACCATCCTGGGTTTGGAGAAGCTCCTGGTGTTGTTGTAGGAGCTCTTGGGTTTGGAGAAGCTTTTGGGGTTGTTGTAGGAGCTCCTGGGGTTGTTGCAGGAGCTGTTGGGTTTGGAGAAGCACCTGGGGTTGTTAAGGGAGGTCCTGGGTTTGGAGAAGCTCCTGGGGTTGTTGTGGCAGCTCTTGGATTTGTAGGAGCTTCTGGATCTGTGGGAGCTCCTGTCCTTCCTGCAAGGACAGCCCTGGTTGCCACCATCCTGGGTTTGGAGAAGCTCCTGGGGTTGTTGAGATTTGTGGGAGCTTCTGCATCTGTGGTAGCTCCTGTGTCCGCAAGAGCCCTCAGGTGTGTGGGAGCTCTTGGTTCCACACCTTGAATGCTGGGCTCGGTTTTGGGCTCCTCACAGCAAGACAGACATTGGGGGTCAAATCCAGAGAAGGAAAAAGAGACTGGAGGCCAAGAAAGGTCTGGAAAACTCCTGAGGAGACGAGGGAGCTCATCCTGGAGAAAAGAGGGCTCAGGGTGTTGGGAGGTTTGAGGATTTTTAGGAGCTCGCAGCTTGTGGAAGCTCATGGGTTTGTTTGTCAAGGCTCTCAGGTTTTTGGGAGCTCCTGGCTCTGAGTGAGTCCATTCCAGTGCCTAAAAGAGGCTTAAAAAAAAAAAGGAGTGGGAGTTTTAAATAGACATCCAGTGACAGGACAAGAGGAAATGGTTTTAAACGAAGACATGAGAGGTTTAGATGGGATATTGGGAACAAATCCCTCCCTGTGAGGGTGGCGAGGCCCTGCAATGGATTTCCCAGACCAGCTCTGGGCTGCCCCCATCCCTCAGATGCTCAAGACCAGCTTGGATATGACTTAAACCAGCGTGGGGCAGTGCAAAATGTCCTTGCTGTGGGAACATGAGCTTTAGGATCTCTCCCAACCCAAACCTTTGCACGATTCCAGGCTCACACCACCCGCTCCAGCCAGCGCTGCTTGGCCTTTGTGGACGATGTCAGATGCTCCAACCCCTCCCTGCCACTGACCAGGCACTGCCTCACACGTATCCTTTGGTCCCAGCCTCTCCCTGAGTGTTTTCCAGCAGTTTTTCCCCCCTGGTTGTGCCTCTTTTCTCCCTCCCTGGCCCTGAATCAAGGCCCTCGGTTTGCTGTAGCCGTTGGTTTCAAGCAGGAGCCCAGAGGAAATGTCTCCCCTGTCTGTTGGTGCTCCCCTGCCATGGATCAGCCAGTTCGTGTGGGAGAAACAATGTCTGAGCTTGTTTTCTGTGGAAAAATTCCTCCTGATTAATTCAGAAATCCCTGATGAGCTCAGAGATCCCTGAATTCAGAAATCCCTGGTGAGCTCAGAAATTCCTGATGAATTCAGAAATTCCTGATGAGCTCAGAAGTCCCTTAGGAATTCAGAAATTCCCCTGATGAATTCAGAAATTCCTGATGAGCTCAGAAGTCCCTGGTGAGCTCAGAAATTCCTGATGAGCTCAGAAATCCCTGATGAATTCAGAAATCCCTGATGAGCTCAGAAATCCCTGAATTCAGAAATTCCTGATGGATTCAGAAATCCCTAATGAGCTCAGAAATTCCTCCTGATGAATTCAGAAATCCCTGATGAACTCAGAAATTCCTCCTGATGAATTCAGAAATTCCCCTGATGAATTCAGAAATTCCTGATGAGCTCAGAAGTCCCTGGTGAGCTCAGAAATTCCTGATGAGCTCAGAAATCCCTGATGAACTCAGAAATTCCTCCTGATGAATTCAGAAATTCCTCCTGATGAATTCAGAAATACGTGATAGATTCAGAATTCTGTCTCCCCTGTCTGTTGGTGCTCCCCTGCCATGGATCAGCCAATTCGTGTGGGAGAAACAATGTCTGAGCTTGTTTTCTATGGAAAAATTCCTCCTGATGAATTCAGAGATCCCTAGTGAGCTCAGAAATCCCTGATGAGCTCAGAAATCCCTGAATTCAGAAATCCCTGGTGAGCTCAGAAATTCCTGATGAGCTCAGAAATCCCTAATGAATTCAGAAATCCCTGATGAGCTCAGAAATTCCTGATGAATTCAGAAATCCCTGATGAATTCAGAAATCCCTGATGAGCTCAGAAATCCCTGAATTCAGAAATCCCTGGTGAGCTCAGAAATCCCTGGTGAATTCAGAAATCCCTGAATTCAGAAATCCCTGATGAACTCAGAAATTCCTCTTGATGAATTCAGAATTCTGTCTCCCCTGTCTGTTGGTGCTCCCCTGCCATGGATCAGCCAATTCGTGTGGGAGCAACAATGTCTGAGCTTGTTTTCTCTGGAAAAATTCCTCCTGATGAATTCAGAAATCCCTAATGAGCTCAGAGATCCCTAATGAGCTCAGAAATCCCTAATGAGCCCAGAAATTCCTCCTGATGAATTCAGAAATTCCCCTGATGAGCTCAGAAATCCCTGAATTCAGAAATCCCTGAATTCAGAAATTCCTGATGAATTCAGAAATTCCCCTGATGAATTCAGAAATCCCTGAATTCAGAAATCCGTGAGCTCAGAAATTCCTCCTGATGAATTCAGAAACTCCTCCTGATGAATTCAGAAATTCCTGAACCTCCCCTGACAAAGATTGAGGCTCTTCCCTCTTGTCCTGTTCCTTGGGAGCAGAGCCCCAAAATGGGATCAAGGATCTCCCAGCTCAGGGATAACCCCAAATATGGGATCAAGGATGCCCCAAATATGGGATCAGGGACCCCCAATATGGGATCAAGGATTCCCCAAATATGGGATCAAGGACCCCCCAGCTCAGGGATCACCCTCAAATATGGCATTAAGGATTCCTCAATATGGGATCAAGGATCCCTCAGCTCAGGGATGACCCCCTAATATGGGATCAAGGACCCCCAATATGGGATTAAGGATTCCCCAATATGGGATCAAGGACCCCCAGCTCAGGAATTTGTGGGAGCTGCTGGGTTTGTGAGCTCTTGGGGTTATCAGAGTTCCTGGGTCTTTGGCAACTCTGAGTTTGTGGGAATTGCTGGATTTGTGGGAACTCCTGGGTCTGCAGGAGCTCCTGAGTTTTTGGGACCTCTTGGGTCTTGAGAAGCTTTCAGATTTCTTTGGAAATTCTGGATTTTTGAGAGCCTTTGTTTTGTTTGGGGTTTTTTTCTCCCTGGAGTTCTCCTACTCTTCCAGCCTTGTGCAGGGAGATGAAAACTGCTTTTATTTCTCTCTGACCACCACAAACCTCAAAATAAAGCCAGGAGAAATCCCATAAAACAGCCAGAGAAGCTGCTGTGGGCAGCTGGTGCTCCTGGGAGGGAGGAAAGAGCTGGGTCTGACTCTCAGTGACACAAACAAGCTTTTCCTGGGGCAGCTGATAACATCTGATAACATCTGTGGCTTTTCTGGAGCTCTGTTTGTCTTCCAGGAGCTGGATTGTTTGTAACAGGGCACTAAAGGGATGGGGGAAAGCTCCAGATGGAGCTTGGGATTTTTGTCCTCTTGGTGATCTGTGCTTTTGGCTACCAGTAAAGCCAGTGCTGGAGCTGAAAATCTGATTTTCCCACTCCCTGTTCCCTCACCACAGCTTCCCTTGGGTGTCCCAGGTCCTTTTCTCTTGGGCTGGGCTCTGATTTTGCTGCCAGCCCAAATTCTGGCTCCCCCACAGCCTGCCAGGAAATGAATTCCTGAGAAATCCATGGAGTAGGGAGGAGAGGAGGGAGGGGTGAATCTCAAACCCAGCCAGCTTTAAGAAACCGCCTTAAATTTGGTGTCTTTTTCCCCATTTTTTGTGAGTTTGGGGGATTTTTTTCCCCTCCTCCCACACTGGTGTGTGTGTGTGAGGAAATTGCAGTTGGGATGATTCTGGTTGGAAGGGGATGGAAGAGGAGAAAGGTGTGGGAGGAGGAGGAGGAGGAAGGGGTTGGAATAAAAGGATGAGGATCAGAAGGGGAGAAAGGGATGGAAGAGAAGGAAAAGGTTGGAAGATAAGGGTGGGGAGCAGAAAATGAGAGAAAGAAATGAAAGAATAGGAAAGGATGGGAAGAAAAGGTTGGAAGGAGTGAATGGGGATTGAAAAAAAAAAGAGGAAGGGATTGGAAGAAAAGGATGGGGATCAGAAGAGGAGAAAGAGAAATGGAAGAGGAGGAAAGGGTTGGGAGGAAAAGGATGGGGATCAGAAGAGGAGAAAGAAATGGAAGAGGAGGAAAGGGTTGGGAGGAAAAGGATGGGGATCAGAAGAGGAGAAAAGGATGGAAAAAGAGGAAGGGGTGGGAGGAGAAGATTGGAAGAAGTGAATGGGGGTTCAAAAAGAGGAAGGGGTGGGAAGAAGAGAAAGATTAAAAGAGGAGGAAAAGGAGGAGTGGAGTCAGAAGAGGAGGATGGGATCAGAATAGGGCTTGGAAGAGGAAGAAGAGGGTGGGTGTGGGAAGAGGAGGAGAGGGTTGGGAGGTGATGGCTTTGATCTGGAGCTCCTTTGCCTCTGGATGGCTCTGCAAGTGTGATGCAATTGAAGAGGAGTTTCTGTCTGGGATTAAAGGCAGGAAATCCCATTTACACCTCTGGCAGGAACAGCTTTTCCACTGGGGAGGAAAATGCAGTGAGAAAATAGCAATAGCAGAACTAAAATGCTGGCTTGTGGGAGAGGCATTGTGTGTGCTGGGATCTCCCTGCCCCTGGGGCTGGAGCTGCTCCTTTCCCAGGGATGTCTGCAAACAAAAGTTAATCCTGAGCCTTTGTGCCATCCAGCTGAGAATCTCTGAGTGGTTTATGGGATCCAGCCCCCACAGAGAGGGGATTATGGCTGTTGTCCCAGATTTCCATCGTGGAAATGATGTCACCCACATCCCTGAGCATTGGGGTGCAGTTTTAACCTCTGCATTCCTGGTCTGGGAGAAATTGGGGTGGGTTTAACACCATTTGTGGGGGAATTGGGAGCATTTCTCAGCATTTATCCCTCTGGGTCCCCCAGTATGGGATCAGGGATTCCCCACCTCAGGGATGACCCTAAATATGGGATCAAGGATTCCCCAATATGAAATCAATGATTCCCCAATATGGGATCACCCCCAAGATGGGATCAAGGATCCCTCAGCTCAGGGATGACCCCCAAATATGGGATCAAGGATTCCCCAATATTGGATCACCCCAACATGGAATTGGGGATTCCCCAGTATTGGATCACCCCGATATGAGATTAGGGATTCCCCAATATGGGACCACCCCAATATGGAATTAGGGATTCCCCAATATGGGACCACCCCAATATGGAATTAAGAATTCCCTATATGGGATCAAGGATCCCCCCAGCTCAGGGATGACCCCTGATATGGAATTAGGGATTCCCCAATATGGGACCACCCCAATATGAGATTAGGGATTCCCCAATATTGGATCACCCCAATATGAGATTAGGGATTCCCCAATATGGGATCACCCCAATATGAGATTAGGGATTCCCCAATATGGCACCACCCCAATATGGAATTAGGGATTCCCCAATATTGCATCACCCCAATATGGAATTAGGGATTCCCCAATATTGGACCACCCCAATATGGGATTAAGAATTCCCTATATGGGATCAAGGTTCCCCCCAGCTCAGGGATGACCCCTGATATGGGATTAGGGATTCCCCCATATTGGATCACCCCAATATGGAATTAGGGATTCCCCAATATGGGACCACCCCAATATGGAATTAGGGATTCCCCAATATGGGACCACCCCTAATATGAGATTAGGGATTCCCCAATATTGGATCACCCCAATATTGGATCACCCCAATATGGGATTAGGGATTCCCCAATATTGGATCACCCCAGTATGGAATTAGGGATTCCCCAATATTGGATTACCCCAGTATGAGATTAGGGATTCCCCAATATTGGATCACCCCTGATACGGAATTAGGGATTCCCCAATATGGAATTAGGGATTCCCCAATATGGGATCACTCTCTGCCTGTACCTCTGCTGCTTTCCTTGACCTCCTCTCCCCAGACATCTGCCAGGACACCAACCAGAGCCTTTTCAAGCCTTGCCAGGGCTCTGAGGAGGTTCCCTGCAACAAGCCCGTGCCCGTGAGCCTGTCGGAGGAGCCCTGCTGCCCCCTGCACCTGCGGCTGCCCCCGCAGATGTACGTGCCCGAGCAGGGGCTGGCAGTGCCCCAGGAGCTGGGGGCAGCGCCCTCGGAGCTGTACCTGAGCGCAGCCGAGCTGCAGCCCACCGAGAGCCTGCCCCTGGAGTTCAGTGATGTAAGTGGCACACCTGGGGTGGGAGAGGAGGTTCTTGCAACCTTTGCTTCCCATCCCTTCCTCCTCTTTTGTTTATCTTCCTCCTTTTCTGACCCCTGTCCTTTTCTTCCCATCCCTTCGTCCTCTTCCATTTCTCTTTCTCCTTTTCTTCCCACCCCTTCCTCCTTTTCAATCCCAATTCTCTTCTTTCATCCTTTTCTTCCAAGCCTTTTTTCTTCCATTTCTCTTTCTCCTTTTCTGATCCCTATCCTTTTCTTCCACCTTTTCAGCCCCCATTCACTTCTTCCAACCTTTTCTTCCCAACCCTTTCCTCCTCTTCCATTCCTTTCTCCTCCTCTGATCCCCATCCTTTTCTTCCACCTTTTCAGCCCCCATTCACTTCTTCCAATCTTTTCTTCCCATCCCTTCCTCTTCTTCCATTTCTCTTCCTCCTTTTCTGCTCCCCATCCTTTTCTTCCCACCCCTTCCTCTTTTCCAACCCCCATTCACTTCTTCCAACCTTTTCTTCCAACCTTTTCCTCCTCTTCCACCTGAGAGCCCACCTGGGATGGGAGAGGAGCTTTCTCCAACCTTTTCTTCCCATCCTTTCCTCCCCTTCCATTTCTCTTTCTCCTTTTCTTCCCATCCCTTCCTGCTCTTCCATTTCTCTTTCTTCTCCTCTGATCCCCATCCTTTTCTTCCCCTTTTCCAACCCCCATTCACTTCTTCCAATCTTTTCTTCCAGCCTTTTCCTCCTCTTCCATTTCTCTTTCTCCTTTTCTTTCCATCCCTTCCTCTTTTTCAACCCCCCATTCACTTCCAATCTTTTCTTCCCATCCCTTCCTCTTCTTCCATTTCTCTTTCTCCTTTTCTGATCCCCATCCTTTTCTTCCAATCCCTTCCCTTCTTTTGAACCCCCATTCACTTCTTCCAACTTTTTCCTCCCATCCCTTCCTCCTCTTCCACCTGAGAGCCCACCTGGGATGGGAGAGGAGCTTTCTCCAACCTTTTCTTCCCATCCCTTCCTCCCCTTCCATTTCTCTTTCTCCTTTTCTTCCCATCCCTTCCTCCCCTTCCATTTCTCTTTCTCCTTTTCTTCCCATCCCTTCCTCCCCTTCCATTTCTCTTTCTCCTTTTCTTCCCACCCCTTCCTCCCATTCCATTTCTCTTTCTCCTTTTCTTCCCATCCCTTCCTCCTCTTCCATTTCTTTCTCCTTTTCTTCCCACCCCTTCCTCTTTTCCAACCCCCACTCACTTCTTCCAACCTTTTCTTCCAACCTTTTCCTCCTCTTCCATTTCTCTTTCTCCTTTTCTTTCCATCCCTTCCTCTTTTTCAACCCCCCATTCACTTCCAATCTTTTCTTCCCATCCCTTCCTCTTCTTCCATTTCTCTTCCTCCTTTTCTGCTCCCCATCCTTTTCTTCCCACCCCTTCCTCTTTTCCAACCTTTTCTTCCAACCTTTTCCTCCTCTTCCACCTGAGAGCCCACCTGGGATGGGAGAGGAGCTTTTTCCAACCTTTTCTTCCCATCCCTTCCTCCCCTTCCATTTCTCTTTCTCCTTTTCTTCCCATCCCTTCCTGCTCTTCCATTTCTCTTTCTCCTCCTCTGATCCCCATCCTTTTCTTCCTCTTTTCCAACCCCCATTCACTTCTTCCAACCTTTTCTTCCAACCATTTCCTCCTCTTCCATTTCTCTTTCTCCTTTTCTTCCCACCCCTTCCTCTTTTCCAACCCCCATTCACTTCTTCCAACCTTTTTCTTCCAACCTTTTCCTCCTCTTCCACCTGAGAGCTCACCTGGGATGGGAGAGGAGCTTTCTCCAACCTTTTCTTCCCATCCTTTCCTCCCCTTCCATTTCTCTTTCTCCTTTTCTTCCCATCCCTTCCTGCTCTTCCATTTCTCTTTCTTCTCCTCTGATCCCCATCCTTTTCTTCCCCTTTTCCAACCCCCATTCACTTCTTCCAATCTTTTCTTCCAACCTTTTCCTCCTCTTCCATTTCTCTTTCTCCTTTTCTTTCCATCCCTTCCTCTTTTTCAACCCCCCGTTCACTTCCAATCTTTTCTTCCCATCCCTTCCTCTTCTTCCATTTCTCTTCCTCCTTTTCTGCTCCCCATCCTTTTCTTCCCACCCCTTCCTCTTTTCCAACCCCCATTCACTTCTTCCAACCTTTTTCTTCCAACCTTTTCCACCTGAGATCCCACCTGGGGGATGCTGCATTCTGAGGTTCTGAGCACAGGAGGAGCTGCTGGAGTGAGGCTGGAACAGCTCTGGGATCAGGTTGGGGATGTCCAGCCTGGAGAGGAGAAGGATCCAGGGACACCTTGGAGCCCCTTGTGCCTGCAGAGAGCTGGAGAAGGATTTGGGACAAAGGATGGAGTGCCAGCATAAAGGGGAATGGTTTCCCACTGCCAGAGGCAGAGTTAGATGGGATATTTTGAACAAATTTCTCCCTGTGAAGAATCTCCCTAGGGAGGCCCTGGAATTGATTTCCCAGAGCAGCTGTGGCTGCCCCTGGATCCCTGAAAGTGTCCAAGATGAGGTTGGACAGGGCTTGGAGCCACCTGGGATAGTGGAGGGTGTCCATGTCCCTGTCCATGGATGATCTTTACATTCTAAATCCATCCTTTAGTCTGAAAATGCAGGAATGTGGAAGGTCTAGGAGCTATTCCAGGCTTGGTGGCTGCTCCTTTGGAATGGCTGTGCTCATTTAAATGCCTTAAAAAGAGGATTTTTTTTTTTTTTTATCCCCCACCCCCATTTTCTCCGGCACGAGGAAAACAGGAAGATTTTAATCCCCAGATTATTGTGGCATCATGGTGCATTTAAAGCAGCAGAGCTCAGAGCCTCAGGAGTGCATTGAGGCCAGAGCAGAGCACAGGATCCAGGGGAGCTGCTCCTGTGAGGGTCCCCTCAGTTTTTGGGGGGCTCCTGAGGCTGCTGAGCTCTGCTCTTGGAGGCAAACCTTGGCTCTCTGGTGATGGAGGAGAGATTCCAGCCCCAGGAGCCAGGAGAACAAGCAGGGTCAGGCTTGGGGAGGGCTCAGATCGGATCCCAGCCCCTTTCTGTGCAAACAGGAGGTGAAATTTTGGGTTAGGAAGGAAGAGCAGGGCTGGTTTCCCTCATGCTGTCCCTTGGGAGGCTTCTGAGCTCTCTCTGGAGCGCTGGGGGTGTCTGTGTTGTGTCTCAGCAGGCTGGGGAGGTGCCACTCCTGAGGCACGGGAATGTCACCAGGAATGTCACCAGGAATGTCACCCTGGTGTCACAGCCCCTCTGGAGCCAAAACAAATCCCAGATTCTGCTGAATCCCAGCTCCTCCTGAATCCCAGCCTCTCACAAATCCCAGTCTGTGCTGAATCCCAGTTCCTCCCAAATCCCAGCCTCTCCTGAATCCCAGCTCCTCTTGAATCCCAGCCTCTCCTGAATCCCAGCTTCTGCCAAATCCCAGGCTCTGCTGAATCCCAGCCTGTCCCAAATCCCAGCCTGTCCCAAATCCCAGCCTTTGCTGAATCCCAGCTCCTCCTGAATCCCAGCCTCTCACAAATCCCAGCCTCTCACAAATCCCAGCCTCTCACAAATCCCAGCCTCTCTTGAATCCCAGCTCCTGAATCCCAGTTCCTCCCAAATCCCAGCCTTTCCAAATCCCAGCTTCTCCCAAATCCCAGTCTTTGCTGAATCCCAGCCTGTCCCAAATCCCAGCCTCTCTTGAATCCCAGCTCCTCCTGAATCCCAGTTCCTCCTGAATCCCAGCCTCTCACAAATCCCAGCCTCTCCTGAATCCCAGCTCCTCCTGAATCCCAGCCTCTCACAAATCCCAGCCTCTGCTGAATCCCAGTTCCTCCCAAATCCCAGCCTTTCTTGAATCCCAGCTCCTCCTGAATCCCAGTCTGTCCCAAATCCCAGTTTCTCCCAAATCCCAGGCTCTGCTGAATCCCAGCTCCTCCTGAATCCCAGCTCCTCCTGAATCCCAGCTCCTCCTGAATCCCAGCCTCTCCTGAATCCCAGCTTCTGCCAAATCCCAGCTCCTGAATCCCACCCAGCTCCTCCTGAATTTTCAGCCTCTCCCAAATCCCAGCCTCTCCCAAATCCCAGCCTCTCCTGAATCCCAGCCTCTCCCAAATCCCAGCCTCTCCTGTTCCAGGGGTCCCCAGGAGTGTGTGTGACATCCTGGATTGCTCTGGGGGTCCCCAGAAGGGTGTGTGACACCCTGGACTGCTCTGGGGGTCCCCAGGAATGTGTGTGACATCCTGGATTGCTCTGGGGGTCCCCAGGAATGAATGTGTGTGACATCCTAGGAGAGGATGGGGATGTTCCAGGTGTCCCCAGGAATGTGTGTGACATCCTGGAGTGCTCTGGGGGTCCCCAGGAGTGTGTGTGACATCCTGGGTTGCTCTGGGGGTCCTCAGAAGGGTGTGTGACATCCAGGATTGCTCTGGGGGTCCCCAGGAATGTGTGTGACATCCAGGATTGCTCTGGGGGTCCCCAGGAATGTGTGTGACATCCTGGGTCGCTCTGGGGGTCCCCAGAAGGGTGTGTGACATCCTGGATTGCTCTGGGGGTCCCCAGAAACGTGTGTGACATCCTGGGTTGCTCTGGGGGTCCCCTGGAATGTGTGTGACATCCTAGGAGAGGATGGGGATGTCCCAGGTGTCCCCAGGAATGTGTGTGACATCCTGGACTGCTCTGGGGGTCCCCAGAATGTGTGTGACATCCTGGGTTGCTCTGGGGGTCCCCAGGAACGTGTGTGACACCCTGGACTGCTCTGGGGGTCCCCAGAAGGGTGTGTGACACCCTGGAGAGCGTGGGGGTGTCCCCAGTGTCCCCAGGAATGAGTGTGACACCCTGGAGAGCAGGGATGGCTCTGGGGGTGCCCAGGAAGGTGTGATTGGACCCCTGCCAAAGCCATTCCAGGTGCTGGAGGGACACCTTGGGGACAGTAAATCAGGCTGGCCTCCAGCTGGTGTGTGCCACACCTTGTCCTCAGCAGTGCCAGCCTGGATCATGGCATTGCAGGAGGAGGAGGTTCCTGAGGTGTCCAGGGCCCCCCTGGCATGGTGCCCACTCCTCCTCCTCCTCCTCCCTGCCTTCCTCCTCCCTTCCCTGCTGCTCCAGCCCTGCTAATCTCTCTTTTCCCTGGCAGGACCTGGACGTGGTGGGCGATGGGATGCAGTGCCCACCTTCCCCTCTGCTCTTCGACCCTTCTGTGAGCCTGGATCCAGCCCTGAGGGACATGGCTGAGGCTCCCATCGACATCCTGGCCCTGGAGGAGCCTGACAGGGGCAGCTCCTGCTCCCCCCTCATCCCTGCAGCCCAGGGGCCTGCCCAGGTATGGACTGACAGGGCTGTGGTGGTTATAAAGGGAAAAAAATCCAGAATTTACTAAGAAATCTGAAAGCTCCTCAAGACCCAAGAGGTCCCAAAAACTCAGGAGCTCTCACAAACCCAACCCTTCCCTCCCTCCCAGGAGCACCAGCTGCCCACAGCAGCTTCTCTGGCTGTTTTATGGGATTTCTCCTGGCTTTATTTTGAGGTCTGTGGTGGTTAGAGAGAAATAAAAGCAGCTTCCATCTCCCTGCACAGGGCTGGGGGAGTAGGAGAACTCCAGGGGAAAAAAAAACCCCAAAAACAACAACAAGAGGCTCTCAAAAATCCAAAATTTCCCAAGAAATCTGAAAGCTCCTCAAGACCCAATAGGTCCCAAAAACTCAGGAGCTCCTGCAGACCCAGGAGTTCCCACAAATCCAGCAATTCCCACAAACCCAGAGTTGCCAAAGACCCAGGAACTCTGATAACCCCAAGAGCTCCCACAAACCCAGCAGCTCCCACAAATCCCTGAGCTGGGGGTCCTTGATCCCATATTGGGGGTCCTTGATCCCATATTGGGGGTCCTTGATCCCATATTGGAGAGTCCTTAATCCCATATTTTGGGGTGATCCCATATTGGGGAATCCTTGATCCCATATTGGGGGTCCTTTATCTCATATTGAGAAATCCTTGATCCCATATTGGGGGTCCTTGATCCCATATTGGGGAATCCTTGGTCCCATATTAGGGGTCATCCCTGAGCTGAGGGATCCTTGATCCCATATTGAGGAATCCTTAATGCCATATTTGAGGGTGATCCCTGAGCTGGGGGATCCTTGATTTCATATTTGAGGAATCCTTGATCCCATATTTGGGGTGATCCCATACTGGCAGCTCCTTGAACCCATACTGGGAGCTCTTTGATCCCATATTGGGGAGTCCTTAATCCCATATTTGGGGGTGATCCCATACTGGTGAATCCTTAATCCCATATTAGGGGTCATCCCTGAGCTGGGGAATCCTTGATCTCATATTGGGGAATCCTTGATCCCATATTGGGGGTCCTTGATCCCATACTGGGGATCCTTGATCCCATATTAGGGGTCATCCCTGAGCTGAGGGACCCTTGATCCCATATTGAGGAATCCTTAATCCCATATTTGAGGGTGATCCCTGAGCTGGGGAATCCTTGATTTCATATTTGAGGAATCCTTGATCCCATATTTGGGGATGATCCCATATTGGGGGATCCTTGATCCCATATTGGGGGTCCTTGATCCCATATTGGGGGTCCTTTATCTCATATTGAGAAATCCTTGATCCCATATTGGGGAATCCTTAATCCTATATTTGGGGGTTATCCCCAAGCTGGGGGATCATTGATCCCATATTGGGTGTCCTTGATCCCATATTGGGGAATCCTTGATCCCATATTTAGGGGTGATCCCATACTGGGGGATCATTGATCCCATATTGGGTGTCCTTGATCCCATATTGGGGAATCCTTGATCCCATATTTAGGGGTGATCCCATACTGGGGGATCCTTGATCCCATATTGGGGGTCCTTGATCCCATATTGGGGAGTCCTTAATCCCATATTTTGGGGTGATCCCATATTGGGGAGTCCTTAATCCCATATTTTGGGGTGATCCCATATTGGGGAATCCTTGATCCCCTACTGGAGGATCCTTGATCCCATATTGAGGGTCCTTTATCTCATATTGAGAAATCCTTGATCCCATATTGGGGAATCCTTGATCCCATATTTTGGGGTTATTCCCAAGCTGGGGGATCATTGATCCCATATTGAGGGTCCTTGATCCCATATTGGGGGTCCTTTATCTCATATTGAGAAATCCTTGATCCCATATTGGGGAATCCTTGATCCCATATTTGGGGGTGATCCCATACTGGGAGCTCCTTGATCCCATATTGAGGGTCCTTGATCCCATATTGGGGGTCCTTTATCTCATATTGAGAAATCCTTGATCCCATATTGGAGAATCCTTGATCCCATATTAGGGGTCATCCCTGAGCTGGGGAATCCTTGATCCCATATTGGGGATCCTTGATCCCATATTGGTGAATCCTTTATCCCATATTTGGGGGTGATCCCATAATGGTGGATCCTTAATCCCATATTTAGGGGTCATCCCTGAGCTGGGGAATCCTTGATTTCATATTTGAGGAATCCTTGATCCCATATTTGGGCTGATCCCATATTGGGGAATCCTTGATCTCCTACTGGGGGATCCTTGATCCTATATTGGGGGTCCTTTATCTCATATTGAGAAATCCTTGATCCCATATTGGTGAATCCTTAATCCCATATTTGGGGGTGATCCCATATTGGTGAATCCTTAATCCCATATTTGGGGGTGATCCCATACTGGAGGATCCTTGATCCCATATTGGGGGTCCTTTATCTCATATTGAGAAATCCTTGATCCCATATTGGTGAATCCTTTATCCCATATTTGGGGGTGATCCCATACTGGGGGATCTCCTTTCTTCCTTGAAGTTACTTTTCACTGAGATAATTGAAATTTATTGACTGAAATTTGTTCCTGGCGTCCTTTCTGGGGCTATTTTGGGGTGTCCCCACAGGGACAGGTGATGTCACCCACTGTCCTGTCACAGTGTGAAGGCCAAGTTTCGGGGTGGCGAGGGTGTCACACCCCAGGCTCTGACTGAAGACCCCCAGTTTTTCCGTAACTGTTGGTTTCAAACGAGAGCCCAGAGCACAAAAACCCTCCCGGTCTGTTGGTGCTCCCACCTCGTGGAGTTCCCAATTCGTGTGGGAGCGACACTGCCGGCCCCAGGCTGTGTCCCAGCACCCCGTGCCGTGTCCCTGTGCTGTCCCAGCAGTGTCACCTTCCCTTGCAGCCCCAGCAGCAGCAGCAGCCACAGGGGATGGCCTCGAGCAGCCCAGCCCGAGGAGCCAACGGGAGCCTGGAGCCGGGAGCCGTGGGCTGAGCCTGGCGTGGGACCCTCAGCGTGGGACCTGGGGGGGCTGCAGAGCCTCCAGGAGGAGCTGCAGCTCCAGCTCTGCTGATTCCTGCAGCCACAGAAACCCCAGAAACCCCGAGATGGGGCTGCAGACCCTCCTGTTCTCCGTGGGGATGGAGCAGCCACGGGAGGGAAATCACCAAATTCTGGGGGACAGAAATCACCAAATTCTGGGGGACAGAAATCACCAAATTCTGGGGGACCCTCACCATGGGACCTGGAGGGGCTGGAGAGCTGCTCCAGTGCCAGGATGAGCTGCTCTGCTGATTCCTGCAGTCACAGAAACCCCAAAAACCCCAAGATGGGGCTGCAGACCCTCCTGTTCTCCATGGGGATGGAGCAGCCACGGGAGGGAAATCACCAAATTCTGGGGGACACCTGGGGTGTCAGCATGGGATTTGTGGAGGCTGGAGAGCTGCTCCAGTGCCAGGATGAGCTGCAGCTCCAGTTCTGCTGATTCTGCAGCCACAGAAACCCCAAAAACCCCATCCAGACCTTCCCATCCTCCGTGGGGATGGAGCAGCCACGGGAGGATGGGGAAGGAAATCACCAAATTCTGGGGGACAGAAATCACCAAATTCTGGGGGACCCTCACCATGGGACCTGGAGGGGCTGCTCCAGTGCCAGGATGAGCTGCTCTGCTGATTCCTGCAGTCACAGAAACCCCAAAAACCCCGAGATGGGGCTGCAGACCCTCCTGTTCTCCATGGGGATGGAGCGGCCATAGGAGGCTGGGGAGGGAAATCACCAAATTCTGGGGGACACCCGGGGCACCTGGGGTGTCAGCATGGGATTTGGGGAGGCTGGAGAGCTGCTCCAGTGCCAGGAGGAGCTGCAGCTCCAGTTCTGCTGATTCTGCAGCCACAGAAACCCCAAAAACCCCATCCAGACCTTCCCGTCCTCCGTGGCGATGGAGCAGCCACGGGAGGATGGGGAAGGAAATCACCAAATTCTGGGGGACAGAAATCACCAAATTCTGGGGGACCCTCACCATGGGACCTGGAGGGGCTGCTCCAGTGCCAGGATGAGCTGCTCTGCTGATTCCTGCAGCCACAGAAACCCCAAAAACCCCAAGATGGGGCTGCAGACCCTCCTGTTCTCCATGGGGATGGAGCGGCCACGGGAGGCTGGGGAGGGAAATCACCAAATTCTGGGGGACACCCGGGAACCTGGGGTGTCAGCATGGGATTTGGGGAGGCTGGAGAGCTGCTCCAGTGCCAGGATGAGCTGCAGCTCCAGTTCTGCTGATTCTGCAACCCCAGAAAGCCCAAAAACCCCGTCCAGACCTTCCCGTCCTCCGTGGGGATGGAGCGGCCACAGGAGGGAAATCACCAAATTCTGAGGGACACCTGGGGTGTCAGCATGGGATTTGTGGAGGCTGGAGAGCTGCTCCAGTGCCAGGAGGAGCTGCAGCTCCAGTTCTGCTGATTCTGCAGCCACAGAAACCCCAAAAACCCCAAGATGGGGCTGCAGACCCTCCTGTTCTCCATGGGGATGGAGCGGCCACGGGAGGGAAATCACCAAATTCTGAGGGACACCTGGGGTGTCAGCATGGGACCTTGGGAGGCTGGAGAGCTGCTCCAGTACCAGGATGAGCTGCAGCTCCAGTTCTGCTGATTCTGCAGCCACAGAAACCCCAAAAACCCCATCCAGACCTTCCTGTCCTCTGTGGGGATGGAGCAGCCACGGGAGGGAAATCACCAAATTCTGGGGGACGGAAATCACCAAATTCTGGGGGACCCTCACCATGGGACCTGGAGGGGCTGCTCCAGTGCCAGGATGAGCTGCTCTGCTGATTCCTGCAGTCACAGAAACCCCAAGATGGGGCTGCAGTCCCTCCTGTTCTCCATGGGAATGGAGCGGCCACGGGAGGGAAATCACCAAATTCTGAGGGGCACCTGGGGCACCTGGGGTGTCAGCATGGGATTTGGGGAGGCTGGAGAGCTGCAGCTCCAGTTCTGCTGATTCTACAACCCCAGAAAGCCCAAAAACCCCATCCAGACCTTCCCGTCCTCCGTGGCGATGGAGCAGCCACGGGAGGATGGGGAAGGAAATCACCAAATTCTGGGGGACAGAAATCACCAAATTCTGGGGGACCCTCACCATGGGACCTGGAGGGGCTGCTCCAGTGCCAGGATGAGCTGCTCTGCTGAATCCTGCAGTCACAGAAACCCCAGAAACCCAAAGATGGGGCTGCAGACCCTCCTGTTCTCCATGGGGATGGAGCGGCCACGGGAGGCTGGGGAGGGAAATCACCAAATTCTGGGGGACAGAAATCACCAAATTCTGGGGGACCCTCACCATGGGACCTGGAGGGGCTGGAGAGCTGCTCCAGTGCCAGGATGAGCTGCTCTGCTGATTCCTGCAGTCACAGAAACCCCAAAAACCCCAAGATGGGGCTGCAGACCCTCCTGTTCTCCATGGGAATGGAGCGGCCACAGGAGGCTGGGGCAGGAAATCACCAAATTCTGGGTGACAGAAATCACCAAATTCTGGGGGACCCTCACCATGGGACCTGGAGGGGCTGCTCCAGTGCCAGGATGAGCTGCTCTGCTGAATCCTGCAGTCACAGAAACCCTAAAAACCCCATTCAGACCTTCCTGTCCTCTGTGGGGATGGAGCGGCCGCGGAAGGGAAATCACCAAATTCTGGGCGACAGAAATCACCAAATTCTGGGCGACAGAAATCACCAAATTCTGGGGTACCCTCACCGTGGGACTTGAGGGTCCTTGAGTCCTTCTCCAGTGCCAGGAGGAGCTGCAGCTCCAGCTCTGCTGATTGTACAACCACAGAAACCCCAAAAAGCCCAAAAAACCCATCCAGATCCTCCGTGGGGATGGAGTGGCCACAGGAGGGAATCGCCAAATTCTGGGGGACAGAAATCCCCAAATTCTGGGGGGTCTCTGCCACACCCTGAGGGGTTTTGGGGGGACAGAGGTTCTGTTCTGCAGGTCCCCCCCCCCCCCCCCCCCACAATAAAGTGATGGAGGTGGGTGCTCGGCGTCCCTGTGTCGTGTGATGAGTCTGGAATTTGGGGTGTTGGGGGTGCACTGAGGTGTGTTTGAGGTACCCTGGGGGGTATTTGGGGTGTCCTGGGGGTGTTTAAGGTGCTCTGGGGGTGTTTTGGGGTTCCCTGAGAGGTTTTTGGGGTGCCCTGGGGGATGTTTGGGGTGCCCTGGGGGATGTTCAGGCTTCTCTGGAGTGTTTGGGGTGCCTTGGGGTGTGTTTGGGGTGATTGAGGTGCCCTGGGGGGATGTTTGGGGGTGCCCTGGGGGGTATTTGGGGTGTCCTGGGGGTGTTTAAGGTGCTCTGGGGGTGTTTTGGGGTTCCCTGAGAGGTGTTTGAGGTGCCTTGGGGGATGTTTGGGGTTCTCTGGAGTGTTTGGGGTGCCTTGGGGTGTGTTTGGGGTGTTTGAGATTCCCTGGGGAGATGTTTGGGGTGCTCTGGGGGGTATTTGGGGTGTCCTGGTGGTGTTTAAGGTGCTCTGGGGGTGTTTTGGGGTTCCCTGAGAGGTGTTTGGGGTGCCCTGGGGGATGTTTGGGGTGCCCTGGGGGATGTTTAGGGTTCTCTGGAGTGTTTGGGGTGCCCTGGGGTGTGTTTGGGGTGTTTGAGGTGCCCTGGGGGGATGTTTGGGGGTGCCCTGGAGGGTATTTGGGGTGCCCTGGGGGTGTTTAAGGTGCTCTGGGAGTGTTTTGGGGTTCCCTGAGAGGTGTTTGGGTTGCCCTGGGGGATGTTTGGGGTTCTCTGGAGTGTTTGGGGTGCCCTGGGGTGTGTTTGGGGTGTTTGAGATTCCCTGGGGGATGTTTGGGGTGCCCTGGGGTGTTTGGGGTTCTCTGGGGTGTTCAGGGGTGTCCTGAGGGGTATTTGGGGGGTACACTGGGGGGTGTTTAGGATGCCCTGGGTTCTTTGGGGGTGTTTGGGGTGTCCTGTGGGGTGTTCAGGGGTGTCCTGAGGGGTATTTGGGGGGTACACTGGGGGGTGTTTAGGATGCCCTGGGTTCTTTGGGGGTGTTTGGGGTGTCCTGTGGGGTGTTTGGGTGTCGTGGGGATGTTTGGGGCGTCCTGGGGGTGTTTGGGGTGTCCTGGGGATGTCTCGGGGTGTTTGGGTTTTTGGGGTGCCCTGGGGGTGTTTGGGGTGTCCTGTAGGGTGTTGGGGTGTCCTGGGGATGTCTCGGGGTGTTTGGGTTTTTGGGGTGTCCTGTAGGGTGTTGGGGTGTCCTGGGGATGTCTGGGGGTGTTTGAGGTTTTTGGGGTGCCCTGGGGGTCTCGGTGTCCCCCGGTCCCGGTCCCCAATTACTGCTATTGGGCGGGGGCCCCTTTGGGGTCCCCATTTATTCCACTTCGCTCGGGGGGGGCTCGGTGCGGTCCGATCCGGTCCGGTCCGGTCCCATCCCGGTGCAGCCCCACCGGGGCGGGGTGGGGATGGTTCGGTACCGATTCCCGCCGGGATGGAGGAGGGAGGGGCGGCGGTACCGGCTCCGTTTGGGACGGCGGTACCGGCTCCGTTTGGGACGGCGGTACCGGCTCCGTTTCCGGCGCTCCCGGCTCCGTGTGGGGCGGTTCCGGTGATCACGGGGACGGGCGAGGGGGGCGATGCCCGGTGCGCGCGGATTGGCGGCGGCGGGGGCGCAGGGCGGGGCCGGCCCGGTGCAGCCATGACGTCACCGCCGCCGCCGCCGGTCCCGCCCCGGTGCCGGTGCCGGTGCCAGCCCCGGCCATGGCGCCCCGGAGCCCCCGGTGAGTCTCCGGACCGGGCGGGGCGGTGTGGGGGGGGTTCGGGGCCGCTCCTCGGTGCTACCGGAGTCGGAAGGGGGGGGAGGGGGGCATCCGTGGCCTCCGGTTACCGGGAGGGCGGGGGTGGATCCCGGGGGAGCGGCGGGGGTGGCCCGGTGGGTGGGTGGCGTTCCGCGTGTCCCCGGTGTGTCCTCGGCTGTCCCCGCTGTCCCCGGGGCATCCTGGGGTGTCCCCGCTGTCCCCAGAGCATCCCGGCTGTCCCTGAGGTGTCCCCGGTGAATCCTGACTGTCCCTGGGGTGTCCTCATTGCACCCTCGCTGTCCCCAGGGTGTCCCCAGGGTGTCCCCACTGCACCCCGGCTGTCCCCGGGGTGTCCCCGGTGTCCCCAGTGCACCTCGGCTGTCCCCGGGGTGTCCTCAATGTCCCCGTTGCACCCTGACTCTCCCTGGGGCATTCCTGGTGTCCTCAGTGCATCCTGACTGTCCCTGAGGTGTCCCCAGTGTCCCCATTGCACCCGGACTGTCCCTGAGGTGTCCTCATTGCACCGTGACTGGACCTGGGACATTCCTGGTGTCCCCAGTGCACCCGGACTGTCCCTGAGGTGTCCCCAGTGCATCCTGACTGTCCCTGAGGTGTCCCCAGAGCACCCCGGCTGTCCCTGCAGTGTCCCCAGTGTCCCCATTGCACCCCGGCTGTCCCTGCAGTGTCCCCAGTGTCCCCATTGCACCCAGACTGTCCCTGAGGTGTCCTCATTGCACCCTGACTCTCCCTGGGGCATTCCTGGTGTCCCCAGTGCATCCTGACTGTCCCTGAGGTGTCCCCACTGCACCCCGGCTGTCCCTGCAGTGTCCCCAGAGCATTCCGGCTGTTGTCGGGGTCCCCAGTGCATCCTGACTGTCCCTGGGGTGTCCTCACCGTCCCCAGTGCACCCGGACTGTCCCTGGGGCATTCCTGATGTCCCCAGTGCATCCTGACTGTCCCTGAGGTGTCTCCAGTGCCCCCAGTACACCCCGGCTGTCCCTGAGGTGTCCCCAGTGTCCCCATTGCACCCCGACTGTCCCTGAGGTGTCCTCAGTGCATCCAGACTGTCCCTGGGCCATTCCTGGTGTCCCCAGTGCATCCTGACTATCTCTGCAGTGTCCCCAGTGTCCCCAGTGCATCCCGGCTGTCCCTGGGGTGTCCCCAGAACATTCCAGCTGTCCTCAGGGTCCCTAGTGAATCCTGACTGTCCCTGAGGTGTCCCCGGTGTCCCCAGAGCATCCCGGCTGTCCCTGGGGTGTCCCCAGAGCAATCCGGATGTCCCCAGGATGTCCTCAGTGTCCCCACTGCACCTTGGCTGTCCCTGGGGTGTCCCCAGAGCATTCTGGTTGTCCTCAGGGTCGCCAGTGCATCCTGACTGTCCCTGGGGTGTCCCCAGTGTCCCCAGTACACCCCGGCTGTCCCTGGGATGTCCCCAGTGTCCCCAGTACACCCAGACTGTCCCTGGGGTGTCCCCAATGTCCCCCAGTGCACCCAGACTGTCCCTGAGGTGTCCCCAGTGCACCCAGACTGTCCCTGGGATGTCCCCAGTGTCCCCAGTGCACCCAGACTGTCCCTGAGGTGTCCCCAGTGCACCCAGACTGTCCCTGGGATGTCCCCAGTGTCCCCAGTACACCCCGGCTGTCCCTGAGGTGTCCCCAGTGTCCCCAGTGCACCCAGACTGTCCCTGGGATGTCCCCGATGTCCCCAGTACACCCCGGCTGTCCCTGAGGTGTCCCCAGTGTCCCCAGTGCACCCAGACTGTCCCTGGGATGTCCCCAGTGTCCCCAGTACACCCCGGCTGTCCCTGAGGTGTCCCCAGTGTCCCCAGTGCACCCAGACTGTCCCTGGGATGTCCCCGATGTCCCCAGTGCACCCCGGCTGTCCCTGAGGTGTCCCCAGTACACCCCAGCTGTCCCTGGGGTGTCCCCAGTGTCCCCAGTGCACCCAGACTGTCCCTGGGGTGTCCCCAGTGTCCCCAGTACACCCCGGCTGTCCCAGAGGTGTCCCCAGTGTCCCCAGTACACCCCAGCTGTCCCTGGGGTGTCCCCAGTGTCCCCAGTACACCCCGGCTGTCCCCTGCGTGTCTCTGCTGTCCCCACCACATCCTGCCTGTTCCCTGCCGTGTCCCCACCGCGTCCCCGGCTGTCCCCGCGTGTCCCTGCCCAGCTGTCCTCGATGTGTCCCCGCAGCCCGAGGCCATTTCTGTGCCACATCCCACTTGTCCCCGTGTGTGTCCCGGCTGTCCCCAGGGTGTCCTTGCTGTCCCTGCTGCATCCTGGCTGGCCCTGGACTGTCCCCAGTGTGTCCTGGCTGTCCCCAGAATGGCTCAGCAGGCTTGGGGACACTCGGAGCTGTCACCCCATGTCCCAGGACTGTCCCCAGTGCATCCTGTCTGTCCCCAGAAGAGCTTAGCAGGCTTGGGGACACTCGGGGCTGTCACCCCATATCCCTGGATTGTCCCCAGGGTGTCCTTGCTGTCCCTGCTGCATCCTGGCTGGCCCTGGACTGTCCCCAGGGTGTCCTGGCTGCCCCCAGAACGGCTCAGCGGGGTTGGGGACACCTGGGGCTGGCACCCCATGTCCCTGGGCTGTCCCCAGAAGAGCTCAGTGGGGTTAGGGACACCTGGGGCTGTCACCTCATGTCCCTGGGCTGTCCCTGGTGCATCCTGGCTGTCTCTGGACTGTCCCCAGTGTGTCCTGGCTGCCCCCAGAATGGCTCAGCAGGGTTGGGGACACTCGGGGCTGTCACCCCATGTCCCTGGACTGTCCCCGGTGTGTCCTGGCTGTCCCCAGAACAGCTCAGTGAGGTTGGGGACACTCGGGGCTGTCACCCCCTGTCCCTGGTGCATCCTGGCTGTCTCTGGACTGTCCCCAGTGTGTCCTGGCTGCCCCCAGTGTGGCTCAGCAGGGTTGGGGACACTCGGGGCTGTCACCCCTGTCCCTGGCTCGCCATGGGGACCCTGTGTGGGCCAGCCCAGGGCCAGCCCGTCACGGCCACGCTGGCACCGCCAGGGCAGCGCTTTGTCCCCACGGGGGCAGAGTCACCAGGGAGGGGACCCGGGCCGGGGGTGGCGCTGGCCGTGCCCCAGCCGTGTCCCCCCTCCCCACAGCGACCCTCCCGCGCTGGGGGAGGGGCGGCCTCGCTGTCCATCTGTCGGGGCCCCCCCGTCTGTCCCCGCCGGGGGCCTGGGGGGGCCGCGGGCTCCTCTTCCCCTGCAGACGGAGCCTCACTTCCCCCGTGACGCAGCCGGAGCCGCCGGCACCGGGGCCGCTTCCTGCTCGGGGGGTGGCGGCCGAGGGGCCCGAGGGGCACCTCGGGGACAATGGGGACCGCGGGGACCCCACGCCCCGCGGGGACGGGGACAGCGCGGGCGAGGTGTGGCCGTGCCCCCCCAGACCTTCCCGTTGTCCCCCCATCACCCCCAGGCGCTTTTCTCGTCCTTCCATCACCCCCGAATTCTCCTCTCGCCCCCTCCGCTCTGCCCCGTCCCGGGGAGCCCCCGCGGGGTCGGGGTGAAGCGGGGACGCGCGGCCCCGGGTGAACCCCGAAACCCCAAAAATCACTCTCGGGGCAGCGGGGAGCCACGGCCACGACCGGGGCGTCCCGGCTCGGCTCCGTTCCCGCAGCCCCGGGGGGATTCCGAGGGGTCCCGGTGCACCGGTGGGTGCGGGATGCCCGGTGGGGATCCCTCCGTGCTCTGCCCGGTACCGCGGGGGGATTCCCGGTGTTTTCCCTCCCGGGATGGATCCCGGTGTGCCGGTGCCGTCACTCCCGGGGGGCTCCCCGAGGGGTCCCGGTGCACCGGGGGGTCCCTCGGTGGGTGCGGGATGCCCGGTGGGGATCCCTCCATGCACTGCCCGGTGTCACGGGGGGTTCCCGGTGTTTCCCCTCCCCGGATCATTCCCGGTGCCGCCGCTCCCGGAGCCTTATTGCCGGTTCCCCGGTGCACCGGGCGGTCCCTCCGGTGGGCGCGGGATGCCCTGTGGGGATCCCTCCGTGCCCTGCCCGGTACCGCGGGGGGGGTTCCCGGTGCCGCGGGGGGGGTTCCCGGTGCTTCCCCTCCCGGGATCATTCCCGGTGTGTCACTCCCGGGGTCTCATCGCCGGTTGCCCGGGGCCGGCGCTGGCGGAGCCGCGCACCGGGGGAGGCGGCGGCTCCATCCCGGCTCCTCCCCGGCCGCGGCCGGGAAGGCGGAGCCGCCGCCGCCGCCTCCCAACAATAGCGCGGCCGGGCCGGGCCGGGATGGAAGCGCCGCCGTCGCCGGGACCGGCCCCGGGGCCGCTTTGAGCCGCCGCTACCGGCGCTACCGGGAGCCCCGGGCGTGAGTACGGAGCGGGACCGGCGCTCAGCGGAGCGACGGGGGGAAGCCCGGGGTGGAACGGGGGGTGCGCGGCATTGGGGTGGGCCCGTTTGAACGCCCCGGGTCCTGTGCACACCGGGGCCGCGCATCCCGGTGCTCCGGAACCGGGGCTGCTGCGTATCCCGGTATCCCGGGGGTGCTGCACGTCCCGGTGCCCCGGGGCTTGTGTTGATTCCGGTCCCGGTGGTGCTGCACATCGTCGTGACTCGATCCCCGTCCTTGGGGCACAGCGGTGCCCCGGGGGTGATACCGGTGCTGCTGCACATCCCGGTGCCCCAGGGCTGCTCCCGGTGCCGGTGCATCCCCCGGGGCCGATCATTCCCCCCGTAGCACCGGGAAGGAGGAGGGGGCAGCAGGACGGGAGGGGAGGGGTCAGCGCACGGCCCTGGAGGCTCCATCCTCTTCCTCAGCCCGCTTCTCCCTGGCAGGTGACACCGCGCCGCTTCGGGGCTGGGAACACCCAAAGCCAGGTAAGACCGGGCTGGACCGGGTTGTACCGGGCTGTACCGGGTTGTACCGGGCTGTACCGGGCCGTACCGGGTTGTACCGGGTTGTACCGGGCTGTACCGGGTTGTACCGGGCTGGACCGGGCCGTACCGGGTTGTACCGGGCTGTACCGGGTTGTACCGGGCTGTACCGGGCTGTACCGGGTTGTACCGGGCCGGACCGGGCCGTACCGGGTTGTACCGGGCTGTACCGGGCTGTACCGGGCCGTACCGGGTTGTACCGGGCCGTACCGGGCTGTACCGGGTTGTACCGGGTTGTACCGGGCTGTACCGGGTTGTACCGGGTTGTACCGGGTTGTACCGGGCTGTACCGGGCCGTACCGGGCTGTACCGGGTTGTACCGGGCTGTACCGGGCTGTACCGGGCCGTACCGGGTTGTACCGGGCTGTACCGGGCTGGACCGGGCTGTACCGGGCCTGGGGGCGCCTCAGGCCGGGTGCCACCAGCCAGGGGCCCGCAGAGGGTGATTCGTGTCCCCCGCAGCAGCAGCAGCAGCGATGTCGGAGAGCGTGGCCGAGGCGCCGGGAGAGACGGGCCCCAGCCATGAGCTGCTGCAGCGCCTGCGGGAGCTGGAGGTAGGCACGGATGGCACCGCTGGGCAGCCGTGCCAAGGAGCCAGGCCGGTGCCACGGAGCCACCACGGCATGGACAACGTGGTCGTGGGTGGCACTTCCCGGTTGTTGTGGCCCTCTGGGGCAGCCCCATCGTGCTGTGTGGGGCAGCAGGACGGAGAAGGGCTGCTTGGTGGCACGGGGATGTGCCCTGAATGTGCCCTGAGTGTGCCCTGAGTGTGACCTGAACTATGCCCTGAGTGTGCCCTGTGTGTGCCCTGAACTGTGCCCTGAGTGTGCCCTGAGTTCTGCCCTGAGTGTGCCCTGAGTGTGCCCTGAGCTGTGCCCTGGGTGTGCCCTCAGTGTGCCCTCAGTGTGCCCTGGGTGTGCCCTGCGTGTGCCCTGGTTGTGCCCTGAGTGTGCCCTGAGCTGTTCCCTGAGTGTGCCCTGAGTGTGCCCTGAGCTGTTCCCTGAGTGTACCCTGAGTGTGCCCTGAGTGTGCCCTGAGTGTACCCTGAGTGTGCCCTGCGTGTGCCCTGCATGTGCCCTGGGTGTTCCCTGAGTGTGCCCTGGGTGTGCCCTGAGCTGTCCCGAGTGTGCCCTGAACTGTGCCCTGAGTGTGCCCTGCGTGTGCCCTGAGTGTGCCCTGAGCTGTTCCCTGAGCTATGCCCTGAGTATGCCATGAGTGTGCCCTCAGTGTCCCCTGAGTGTGCCCTGAGCTGTTCCCTGAGTGTGCCCTGAGTGTGCCCCGAGTGTGCCCTGAGTTCTGCCCTGAGCTGTGCCCTGAGTGTGCCCTGAATGTGCCCTGAATGTGCCCTGAGAGTGCCCTGAGTGTGCCCTGAGTGTGCCCTGGGTGTGCCCTGAGTGTGCCCTGAGCGTGCCTTGAGTGTGCCCTGAGTATGCCCTGAGCTGTGCCCTGAGTGTGCCCTCAGTGTGCCCTGAGTGTGCCCTGGGTGTGCCCTGAGTGTGCCCTCAGTGTGCCCTGAGTGTGCCCTGGGTGTGCCCTGAGTGTGCCCTGAGCTGTTCCCTGGGTGTGCCCTGAGTTCTGCCCTGAGCTGTGCCCTGAGTGTGCCCTGAGTGTCCTCTGAGTGTGGCCTGAGCTATGCCCTGGCTGTGCCCTGAGTGTGCCCTGAGTGTGCCCCGAGCTGTGCCCTGAGTGTGCCCCGAGCTGTTCCCTGGTTGTGCCCTGAATGTGCCCTGAGTGTGCCCTGAGTGTGCCCTGGGTGTGCCCTGAGTGTGCCCTGAGTGTGCCCTGAGTTCTGCCCTGAGTGTGCCCTGAGTGTGCCCTGAGCTGTGCCGAGTGTGCCCTGAGTGTGCCCTGCGTGTGCCCTGAATGTGCCCTGGGTGTGCCCTGAGCTGTTCCCTGAGTGTCCCCTGAGTGTGCCCAGAGTGTGCCCCGAGCTGTGCCCTGAGTGTGCCCTGAGTTTGCCCCAAGCTGTGCCCTGAGTGTGCCCTGAGCTGTGCCCTGAGTGTGCCCTGAGTTCTGCCCTGAGTGTGCCCTGAGTTTGCCCTGGGTGTGCCCCGAGCTGTGCCCTGAGTGTGCCCTGAGTTTGCCCTGGGTGTGCCCTGAGTGTGCCCTGGGTGTGCCCTCAGTGCCCTCGCTCTGTCCTAGGCAGAGAACTCAGCCCTGGCCCAGGCCAACGAGAACCAGCGGGAGACGTACGAGCGCTGCCTGGATGAGGTAGGCACCTGTGCCCACCTGTGCCCACCTGTGCCCACCTGTGCCCACCTGTGTGCTGGGCAGGACCCTCCCTGTGCCCTGTGCCCCCACCCAGAGCTCCCCTCTCCTCCCCAGGTTGCCAACCACGTGGTGCAGGCGCTGCTCAACCAAAAGGTGGGTGCCAGGAGGGTGCCAGGATGGTGCCAGGATGTGCCAGGATGGTGCCAGGATGGTGCCAGGAGGGTGTCAGGATGGTGTCGGGAGGGTGTCGGGATGGTGCCAGGAGCATGTCAAGAGGGTGCCAGGAGGGTGCCAGGATGGTGCCAGGAGGGTTCCAGGATGGTGCCAGGATGGTGCCAGGAGGGTGCCAGGAGGGTGTCAGGATGCCACCAGGATGGTGTCAGGATGGTGTCAGGATGGTGTCGGGATGGTGCCAGGAGGGTGCCAGGAGGGTGCCAGGATGGTGCCAGGATGGTGCCAGGAAGGTACCAGGAGGGTGCCAGGAGGGTTTCAAGAGGGTGCCAGGATGGTGTCGGGATGGTGCCAGGATGTGCCAGGATGGTGCCAGGAGGGTGCCAGGAGGGTGCCAGGAGGGTGCCAGGATGGTGCCAGAGGGGCGCCAGGAGGGTGCCAGGAGGGTGCCAGGATGGTGTCAGGAGGGTGCCAGGAGGGTGCCAGGATGGTGCCAGGAGGGTGCCAGGGGGGTGCCAGGAGGGTGCCAGGAGGGTGTTGGGATGGTGTCAGGATGGTACCAGGAAGGTGCCAGGATGGTGTCAGGAGGGTGTCAGGAGGGTGTCGGGATGGTGCCAGGAGGGTGCCAGGATGGTGTTGGGATGGTGCCAGGATGGTGCCAGGATGGTGCCAGGATGGTGCCAGGATGGTGTTGGGATGGTGCCAGGAGGGTGCCAAGAGGGTGTCAGGATGCCACCAGGATGGTACCAGGAGGGTGCCAGCATGGTGCCAGGGGGGTGCCAGGAGGGTGCCAAGAGGGTGTCAGGATGCCACCAGGATGGTACCAGGAGGGTGCCAGCATGGTGCCAGGGGGGTGCCAGGATGGTACTAGGATGGTACCAGGATGGTGCCAGGGGGTGCCAGGATGGTGCCAGGATGGTACCAGGGGGGTGCCAGGGGGGTGCCAGGACACCGAGGGGTCCCGGGGGTCCTGGCTGAGCCCCCACCCCTGCCAGGACCTGCGCGAGGAGTGCCTCAAGCTGAAGAAGCGCGTGTTCGAGCTGGAGCGGCAGAACCAGGTGCTGAGCGAGCTCTTCCAGCAGAAGCTGCAGCTCTCCACGGGCTCCCTCCCTCAGGTGTGTCTGGGGCTCTGTCAGGCCTGGCAGGGGGTGGCAATGGGGCAGAGCCCCCCCAAAGCTTAACCCAGCTTAACCCTCTCCTGTCCAGCTGCCGCTGCACCCGGTGCCAGCGCCCCCCGATGTGCCAGTGACCCCCCAGCCCAGCTCTGCTGAGCAAGAGCCCCCCCAGCTGCTCCCCGGCCTCAGTTTGTCCCTGCCTGAGGTGGGTACTGGTGTTGCCAGCCCCTTCCTGTCCCCGTGTCCCCCTCTCTGGGCAGTGTCACCCCCTTCCCCATTGTCTTAGTTGTGTGGTGGCACCAGGTCTGTGGCACACTGTGGCTTCCCAGGCCCGGCGTCCTGTCCTTGGATCTGTGGTGTCCCCATCCAAGTGCCCGTGGCACTTCCAACAGGGTCCCTGTCCCTGTGGTGTCACCTCTCCAAGTCCAGGGTGTCCCCAAACCCCTCTGTCTGTGATGTCTCTGCCTCCAAACCCCATTGCCCCAGATGTCCCTGTCCCCGTTTTGTCCCCATAATGTCCTGTCCTGTTCCCATTATGTCCCCATAATGTCCTGTCCTGTTCCCATTTTGTCCCCATAATGTCCTGTCCTGTCCTCCTGCCTGGATCTGTGGTGTCCCCATCCATGTGCCTGTGACACTTCCAACAAGGTCCCTGTGGTGTCACCTCTCCAGGTCCATGGTGTCCACCTCCATCCGTGATTGTCTCTGCCTCCAAACCCCATTGCCCCAGATGTCCCTGTCCCCATCCCAAAGCCTTTGCCCCAGTTGTCCCTGTCCCCATCATGTCCCCATCCCAAAGCCTTTGCCCCAGTTGTCCCTGTCCCCATCATGTCCCCATCCCAAACCCCATTGCCCCAGATGTCCCTGTCCCCACCATGTCCCCATCCCAAAGCCTTCTGTGCCCCTCTCTGCGTTCCCAGAGCGTCCCCCTCTGGTACCAGGGCGCTCAGATGCTCACAGGGTGACACTGCCCTGTCCCCACAGGTGCTGCCACCAGTGCCATCGGCCAGCCCTGGCCTCAGCCCCGGCGCCCCTCCCCTGGATGCCCTGTCCCCATTCTTCAAAAAGAAAGCCCAAATCCTGGAGGTGCTGCGCAAGCTGGAGGAGTCAGACCCTCTGCTGGGACCCCCGCCCGCCTCCCCCGGCTCCCCCGAGCCCTGCTCGGCGCTGGCCTGGCCCCCCTGCCCTCTGCGGGGCCCGGGGGCTGCGGGGGGCTGGCGGGGCCCCGAGGGCAGCCCCTGCTCCTCCCCCGAGGAAGCGGCGCCGCCTCGGGGCGCTCTGCTCAGCGCTTTGGCCGAGCGGCTGCTGCGGGGCGAGGGCGGCGGCTGCTGCCGGCGCAACAACGGGGAAGCCCCCGGGGGTCCCCCCCGGCAGCGGCGAGGGGAGCACCCCGCGTTCCTGGGGCTCTACGCGGCCGGTGAGGAGAGCCCCGAGGGCGGCTTCGCCCCGCTCTCCCCCGTCCCCAACGCGCTGCCCTCCCCGTCCAAGGCGCTCAAAGTGCCGCCCAGCCCCGCGGGGCTGCGCCTCAGCCCCCAGCTCGCCCACCCCTCCAAGATCCCGTGTCGCGGCACCCACCCCGAGGCGTCGCCGGTGCTCAGCCGCCGCCCGTCCCCCGATGCCGCCCCGGAGGCCGCTCCCGCCGAGCCCCCCGCCTTCCCCCGCACCTTCGAGGCGGTGGAGCAGCCCCCGGGACCGCCGGTAGCGGCGGGGAGCGGGGAGAGAGCGGCGGCGTCCCCGCCCAGCTCTCGCCGTGGCGCGGGGGGCTCGGCCCCCTGCCGCCGGCCCGGTAAGAAGCCCCCCGAGCCGGGTTATCTGCCCTTCAAGGAGCGCCTGGCAGCGCTGGGCAAGCTGCGAGGGGCTGAGGGCCGAGAAACGCCCGGGCCGGGCCGGCCCGAACGGGGCCATGGGGGCGAACTGCGCCCCCCACCCCGGGCGGCTTTGGGGGGCAGCCTGAAGCACCCCGAGCCAGCGCACGGCACGGAGCCCCTGGCCCGCTGCTACTCCTCCGGTTCCATGGGGGACCCCGCTAAAGCGGGGGGCAAAACCCGCCCCGCAACCGGCAGGACCCCGTCCCGGACCCCCCCCGCGCCCCCCGCCAAAAGCTCCCGCAGCCCCCACGGCAGCCCCACCAAGCTGCCCACCAAGGCGGGCAAAGGCGCGGGGGGGGCACCGCGGGGCGAGGAGCCCCCCGCGGGTGCCAAGGCGGGCGGGGGTGCCCACAAAACCCCCGCGGAGGCCGCGGAGCCCACGGGGCCGGCGGCGAGCGGCGCGGGGCACTCGGCCATCGAGGAGAAGGTGATGAAGGGCATCGAGGAGAACGTGCTGAGGCTGCAGGGGCAGGAGAGGGCGCCGGGAGCCGAGGCCAAGGGCAAAGCAGCGGGGCTGGCGAGCTGGTTCGGGCTGCGGAGGAGCAAATTGCCCGCGCTGAGCCGCAGAGGGGACGGCGGGCGCGGGCGCGACTGGGCCGGGACCCCCGCACCCCTTCGGCGAGAGGTCAAGCTGGCCGCCCGCAAGCTGGAAGCCGAGAGTCTCAACATCTCGAAGCTGATGGAGAAGGCGGAGGATCTGCGCAAGGCGCTGCGGGAGGAGCACGCGTTCCTGCAGGGCCTGGCGCTGGAGAAGGGGCGTCCCCGTGGGCCCCCTCGAGGCCCCGGTCCCCTCCCCGTCATGTACCAGGAGGTGACGGCCGAGACCTTCATGCAGCAGCTGCTGGACAGGTGAGCCCCCACCTGGGTGCCCCTGGGGGTGGCCTTAGGGTGGGGGCGTCCCTCTGATCGCTGCCTTCCCGCAGGGTGGACGGCAAGGACGTCCCCTACGAGACCCGCCTGGAGCACAAGCGGGAGCTTTGTGACCTCCGGAGGGTCCCCCCCGACGCCAAAGAAGCGCGGCTGTGCCGCCCGCCCCGCAACGGCATCGTGGGACACCTGCGGGAGCCCTCGGACAAGGTGAGGGGGTCCCCCCGCCAGGTCTGCTCCGCTCCGGGGGGACCCCGCCGCCCTTCAGCCTCTGCATCCCCGCAGGTGCCCGACGTGGCGCTCCGGGACGAGCTGCCGTCCGACGAGAGCCTGTCCGAGTCGGGGACCGGGCAGCATTTCGCCGGTGAGTGAGGGGGTGATGGGGGGCTCCGGGTGGAGTGGGGGGCACCAGAATGGGCTCCTCGGCTCATCCATCCCTTCCTGTCACAGCCTGCGGGTCTCTGACGCGGACGCTGGACAGCGGCATCGGCACATTCCCACCCCCCGATTATGGGGGGGTCCCCGCTAAGAGCACCCCCAAACCGCGGGGCCGCCCCGAGCCGCTGCCCGGGGCCGTGCCGGCCGCTGTCACCAAAGTGCCGCGCAAGGCCCGGACGCTGGAACGGGAGGTCCCGAGCGCCGAGGAGCTGCTGGGACCGGGGAAACACCGGAGCGCTCCGGGCTGCCGCCTCCCGGCGCCCCCCAACCCGCACGGGCACCGCGCCGCGCCCCAAGGTGGGTGAACCCCGCTGTGCCAGGGGGTGTGCCCACCCTCGGGGGGGGTCGTGGGGAGCCCCGCAGGTCAGCGCTGTCCCCGTTGTCCCCGCAGACACCGGGGATGACGCCAGGAAACCGCGGCGGGTCCAGCAGAGCAAGAACTGGACCTTCCCCAACGCCAAAGGCTGCGGTGCTGCCGACCCCTTCGTGTGCCCACCCGGGGGGCTGGAGGGGCTGCATCGGCCTGGGCAGGTAAGGGCAGCTTGGGGGACCCTGGGGTACCCCAAAACCTTGGGGTGGGGTCCCCAGAACTCCAGAGTAAGGACAGTGAGACTGTAGAGCAGGACCCCAAAACTTTGGGGTGGGGTCCCTAAAACTCCAGAGTAAGGACAGTGAAACTGTGGAGCAGGACCCCAAAACCTTGGGGTGGGGTCCCCAGAACTCCAGAGTAAGGACACAAACTGTAGAGCAGGACCCCAGAACTTTGGGGTGGGGTCCCCAGAACTCCAGAGTAAGGACACTGAAATTGTAGAGCAGGACCGCAAAACTTTGGGGCGGAGTCCCTAAAACTCCAGAGTAAGGACAGTGAAACTGGAGCAGGACCCCAGAACTTTGGGATGGGGTCCCTAAAACTCCAGAGTAAGAACACTGAAACTGGAGCAGGACCCCAGAACTTTGGGGTGGGGTCCCCAAAACTCCAGAGTAAGGACAGTGAAACTGGAGCAGGACCCCAAAACTTTGGAGTAAGGACACTGAAACTGGAGCAGGACCCCAAAACTTTGGGGTGGGGTCCCCAAAACTCCAGAGTAAGGACAGTGAAACTGTAGAGCAGGACCCCAAAACTTTGGGGTGGGGTCCCCAAAACTCCAGAGTAAGGACAGTGAGACTGTGGAACAGGACCCCAAAACCTCGGCAGAGAGACCCCAGACCTTCCTGCCTTTGCTGTGGGGATGAAGCCACGGGGAGAGGATTTGGGGGAAACACTCCCCAGAATTCTGTGATCATGGGGAGGATTTAAAGCGGCCCTGGGTGCATGCAGAGTTCACTCCCCAGAATTCTGTGATCATGGGGAGGATTTAAAGCGGCCCTGGATGGGCGCAGGGTTCACTCCCCAGAATTCTGTGACCATGCTGCCCGTGGTGGGGAGGATTTAAAGCAGCCCTGGATGGGGTGCAGAGTTCACTCCCCAGAATTCTGTGACCATGCTGCCCGTGGTGGGGAGAATTTAAAGCGGCCCTGGGTGGGTGCAGAGGATTTAAAGCGGCCCTGGGTGGGTGCAGAGTTCACTCCCCTCCCCACAATTCTGGGATCGTGGGGAGGATTTAAAGCGGCCCTGGGTGGGTGCAGAGTTCACTCCCCAGAATTCTGTGATCGTGTTGCCCATGGTGGGGAGGATTTAAAGCAGCCCTGGGTGGGTGCAGAGTTCACTCCCCAGAATTCTGTGATCATGGGGAGGATTTAAAGCGACCCTGGGTGGGTGCAGAGTTCCTCACCACGGGGGGAGTGACAGTCCCAACCAACCCCTCCTGCCCACGCTGTCCCTCCCCAGGCCCCTGTGTGCAGCTCGGGGGGACATCAAGGGGCATCCCCAGAGGTTCCCCCACCTCTGCCCCCCGCCCTGAGCGCCAGCAGCAGCCGCACCCCAAACACCTGAGACGTGGGGGACGAGACCCTCCAGTCTTTGCTGTGGGGGTGAAGCCACGGGGAGAGGATTTGGGGGAAACACTCCCCAGAATTCTGTGATCATGGGGAGGATTTAAAGTGGCCCTGGGTGGGGTGCAGGGTTCACTCTCCAGAATTCTGTGATCATGGGGAGGATTTAAAGCGGCCCTGGGTGCATGCAGAGTTCACTCTCCAGAATTCTGTGATCATGGGGAGGATTTAAAGCGGCCCTGGATGGGGCGCAGAGTTCACTCCCCAGAATTCTGTGATCATGGGGAGGATTTAAAGCGGCCCTGGGTGGGTGCTGAGTTCACTCCCCAGAATTCTGTGACCATGCTGCCCGTGGTGGGGAGGATTTAAAGCGGCCCTGGATGGGGCGCAGAGTTCACTCCCCAGAATTCTGTGATCATGCTGCCCATGGTGGGGAGGATTTAAAGCGGCCCTGGGTGGGTGCAGAGTTCACTCCCCAGAATTCTGTGGCCATGCTGCCCGTGGTGGGGAGGATTTAAAGCGGCCCTGGGTGGGTGCATAGTTCCTCACCACGGGGGCAGTGACGGTCCCAACCAACCCCTCCTGCCCACGCTGTCCCTCCGCAGGCCCCCGTGTGCAGCCCGGGGGGACACCGAGGGGCATCCCCGGAGGTTCCCCCACCTCTGCCCCCCGCCCTGAGCGCCAGCAGCAGCCGCACCCCCAGCGCCTCGGACGTGGGGGACGAGGGCAGCACGGAGGCGCGGTCCCGGGATGGAGGGCACGGTCCTGCCGGGCTGGAACACTCCGAGTCCCTCAGCGATTCTCTCTACGACAGCCTCTCGTCCTGCGGCAGCCAGGGCTGAGCCTGCCCGGCCCCGCTGCCGCCTCTTCAGCCCCATCCCCGCCGCTCCTGCTCCTGCTGCGAGGGTGCTGCCCGGGCTGGGAGTGTCCGGTGTCTGTCCGCTCCCTCTCCCGGCTCTGTCCGATGGTGCTATGGCCCTGTACAGCCCCTGCCGATGGGTTTTTAACTCAATAAAGCCACCCCTCCTAGCCCGGGTTATTTATACACGTTGTTGTATCAGTGTTGTGATCCAGGGATGGAGATGGAAAGAGAAGGGACGAGAGTTTGGAGTCTGAGCGATTTATTGAATCATCCCGGTGTACAAAGAGCGGAGGTGGCGGGCCCGGGAGCGCTGGCAATGCCCCGTCCCCACGGCCCCCTCCCAGCACACCTTCATTTCTTGGCACTGGTGCTCAAGGGGAGGCTCCACCAATGAGTTTGGCTGAGGAAGGGAGGGGTCCCACCAAAGACCCTCCCCCTCCAAGGGCTGGTTTTGTCACCGGGGAAAAGGTGACACCCCCGGGTGGGGCTGGGGACAAACCTCGGAGGAAAAAGGACACAATGGTGACCACTCCAAGGGGAAAACCAAGGGGGAGCCAAACTCCAGCAGGATCCACAAATTGGCTGGTTTTTAATCAAAAAAACAAAAAAAAAAACAAAAAAAAAAAAGCTGAACAAGAGAAAAAAAAAACCCACGAGGGTGCAAAAGCTTCTGGCTGCTTCCTCGGCAGCAAAGCGCAGCCCCTTTAATGACAGAGAGGGACAGGAGGGGACATGGGGACACAGGGGTGGCTCTGCCTCGGCCCAGAGCCTCTTCACTTCTTCTCCTTCTTCTTGTTCTGCAAGAGGAGAGTGGCCACGGTCACCATGAGCTCTGTCCTTCTGTCCCTCTGTCCCTCTGTCCTGCCCAGGGCCCCTCACCCACCTCGTTCATGCCCAGGATGATCAGGAGCTCCCGGAAGATGTTGACAAAATCCAGGAAGAGATCAACGCAGTGCCTGGCAAAGAGAGGGAGGGATGGATGGATGGGTGCTCAGGGAAGGCCACCCTGTCCCCTGTGTCACCCCCCCCGTGTCCCCAGCTGTCCCCACCAGATGTAATCCTTGTCCCCGCTCTCCGCCTTCTCGATGATGAGCTGCGTGTCGAAGAGCACGAAGCCACACATGATCATCAGGGCCACGTACAGGTGGGCCTGTGAGGGGGGGAAATTGGCATCACTTGGGGACTGTCCCCTCCTTGCTGGTGTCACCTGTCCGTCTGTCCGTCCCCGGCGGGCTGCACTCACCGTGAAGAGCCAGGTGGATCTCACAAAGGCGTTAATCACAGAGGAGAGAAGCAGCAGGGTGAGGCCGGAGAGCAGGAAACCTGGAAGGGTGAGGGAGTCAGGGACAAGTCTGGGGACACCCCCTCCCCAAAAAAAGGGGGTCCCCAGCCCCTCCCAGAGCCCCCCCAAAGCCTCTCTCACCTCCTAGGTACAGGTAGCTGCGGCGCCGGGCGTACAGGGCGCTCAGAGAGAAGCAGGCAAAGATGGTGGCAGTGCCCAGGAAGGCAGTGGGGATGATGCTGGGGGTGAAGAAAAGGGCACAGAGGGTTTTGGAGGGCACCAGGGGGGTAAACAGGATCTGTGTGACAGCTGGAGGTGAGGGATGGGGTTTTTTGGGGAGGGTGTTCTACCTGGGGTTGACAGAGATGCACATTTGCAGGAGGGGTCCCAGATTGATGCCTGCAAGGACAGAACTGGGTGGCACCAGAGCCATTCTGGGGGGGCTTCATGCGGCCCCTCTGAAGGATTTGGGGTCCCTGTGGGATGTGGGGGGGAACCCCCAGTGCCCACCTACCTGTGAGGAAGGCGAAGCCAACCAGCATGCCCAGCCTCTTCTGCTCCGTCTCACGGTTGTGAGGGGTGGCTATGAGCCAAATCATCAGCCCCAGCGCCCCCAGGCCAGTCAGGAAGCCAAACTGGGACAGGGAGAACACGGGTGAGGGCTGGGCATTGCCTCCCCTGGGTGCTGCAGGGCTGGGGGTGCCACTTTGAGCCCTTCAAAAGCTCCCTCACCTGGAACAGATGGGTCACCACGTTGATGTAGGCGCCCGCAGCTGCCACGAACATGCAGATGGCAAAGCTGCCATAGACCCTCTTCAGGTGCTCCTGGGTGGAGGCCGAGCTGTGGGTGAGGAGGAGGAGGGCGGTGAGGTGGGCACGAGGGCTGGCACAGCCCCCTGAGCCCCCTGCCCTGCCCCTTGCGTCGCTCACATGTGGGAGAACTTGAAGAGGGCATCGAAGTTGATGCTGCGGTCGAAGACGTTCATGGTGCCAGGCTGGGATGGGCCCAGGGCCGCTCCACGGGGCTGCAAAACTGCCAGGGGGAGGAAAGGGGGGTCAGAAAGGAGCTGGAGGCCACCCAGAGCTCCCAAACGCCACCCAGGAGCTGAGTGAGAGCCCAAAGATCCCAAACGCCCCAAAGGAGCTGAGTGAGAGCCCAAAGATCCCAAACCTCCAACAGGAACTGAGTGAGAGCCCACCCAAAGCTCCCCAAACTCCCTCAGGATCTGGAACCAACCCAAAGCTCCCAAACCTCCCCAGGAGCTGAGTGAGAGCCCAAAGCTCCCAAAACCCTCAAAGGAGCTGAGTGAGAGCCCACCCAGAGCTCCCAAACCCCCCTTAGGAGCTGAGAACCCACCCAAAGCTCCCAAACCCTCCTTAGGAGCTGAGTGAGAGCCCACCTAAAGCTCCCAAATGTCCTCCGGGATCTGGAGCCCATCCAAAGCTCCCAAACCTTCCTCAAGAGCTGAGAGCCCACCCAGAGCTCCCAAACCCCCCAAAGGAGCTGAGTGAGAGCCCAAAGATCCCAAACCCCACAAAGGAACTGAGTGAGAGCCCAAAGATCCCAAACCTCCAACAGGAACTGAGTGAGAGCCCACCCAAAGCTCCCCAAACTCCCTCAGGATCTGGAACCAACCCAAAGCTCCCAAACCTCCCCAGGAGCTGAGTGAGAGCCCAGAGCTCCCAAACCCCTCAAAGGAGCTGAGTGAGAGACCACCAAGAGCTCCCAAACCCCCCTTAGGAGTTGAGAACCCACCCAAAGCTCCCCAAATCTCCTCCAGGATCTGGAGCCCATCCAAAGTTCCCAAACCTCCCTCAGGATCTGGAACCAACCCAAAGCTCCCAAATCCCCCAAAGGAGCTGAGTGAGAGCCCACCTAAAGCCCCCAAATCTCCTCCAGGATCTGGAGCTCATCCAAAGCTCCCAAACCTCCCCAGGATCTGGAACCAACCCAAAGTTCCCAAACCCCTCAAAGGAGCTGAGTGAGAGCCCACCAAGAGCTCCCAAACCCCCCTTAGGAGCTGAGAACCCACCCAAAGCTCCCAAACCCCTCAAAGGAGCTGAAAGCCCACCCAGAGCTCCCAAACCTTCCCCAAAAGGATCTGGAGCCCAACCAGAGCTCCCGAACCCCCCAAAAGGAGCCGAGTGAGAGCCCAGGAGCTGCTCTGGAGCATTTTTTGTCCAGCTGGTGCAAGCCCAGCCGGCTGTTGCAGGGCCAGAGGAGCCCCTGGGTTGTTGCAGGGCTGTTGCAAGGCCAGCACAGCCCCGGGGGATTCGCAGCCGAGCTGCTCCGGGGCCAGGGGAGCTCCGGGAGGCGCCGCGGGAGCGCTGCCGGCAGCTGGAAACGCCGTGGTGCCAGGTGACATTAGTGCCCGTAATGACGTCCCCAGAGGTGGCTCTGGCAGCGGGAGGATCCCAGCAGGGCCTCCTCCTCCTCCTCCTCCTCCTCCTCCTCCTCCTCGTCCCGGTCCGGCCGGCTGGGCCGGCTCTGTGCCCTGTGGCACCTGCCCGGCCGGTGGCACCAGCCAGGTGTCCCCAAGGGATGGAGGGGACAGAAGAGAGCCCCAGGGGGAGCGGGGTGGGCGCTTCAAGGAGGCACCGAGGCGGAGTGGAGGAGCCCGTGGTGCCACAGCAGGGCACGGTGGCACCGGGTGGCACCGGGACGGTGGCACCGCAGCGCTGCCACCGCCGGGCTGGGGAAGCCCCAGGTCGAAGGGCGAGGAGCCGTGGGGACAGTGCGTGTGTGACAAAGCCGTGACAAAGCTGTGACACCCCCCCCCCCCCCCCCGGTGCCGGTGAGCGCCGGTTCCACCGGGCAGGCCCCGAGCCGCCCTCCCCGCCCCCAGCGCCGCTTTCGCTTTCGCTGCTGCCGCCCCTGGCCGGCTCCAAGCGACCTTTACCCCCCCGCCCCGCCCCGCCCCGCCCGGTGCTGCCCGTTCCTTCCCCCGCTCCCCCCCCGCTCCTCCCGTTACAACCGGGCCGAGACCCCCGGGGGGGCCCAACCCGTGCGCGCCCCCCCCCCCCCCCCGCCGCAAACGGGGCCTGGTGGGGGCGGGACCGCCCGGGCCGCTCGGGGCGGGCTCTGAGGGGGCTCTGGGGGTCGCTCGGGGTTTGCAGCCGTTCCGGGACCCCCGGGGATCCCCCGGGGCCGCCCCGGGCCCCCCCCGCCCGCGCCCCCCGCCCGCACCTGCGCCGCGTCCGCCGTCCGTGCCAGGCCGCGAGCTCTGCGCCACGCCCCCGCCGCTCATTGGCTGAACCCCCGCGGAGTCCCGCCTTCCGCCTCATTCTATTGGTTGTCGTCAACCCTAGGGGCGGGGCTCCCTCGAGCCGCCGTCACGGTCCGGGCCTCGCCCGAGCGCCGCCGTTGGAGGGGTAGGTCCCGCCCCCGCGCGAGAGCGCGGCGCTGATTGGTCAGCGTGGGCGCGGCTCGACCAATGGGAGCGCGGCGCTCGCTGCCGGCCTTCGGGCGCCCCCTGGTGGCGCCGCCGCTCCGGAGGGCGCCCCCTGGTGGCGCCGCCGCGCACCGGCAGCGCTGGGGCGGGACCGGGCGGGGCGGGCGGGGCGGGAGCGGGAGCGGGAGGCGGCGGCAGCGCCGGACACGACGGGCTGAACCTCCCCCACCGCCCCCCGGTGCCTGGGCCGGGGATGGGGAACGTGGAGAGCGCGGACGGGGAGGCGCTGCCCCGGGGCCCGGGAACACCGGCAGCCCCGGGGGGAGCCGGACTGTTCGCCCCGGGAAAGATGCCGATGCCGGAGCCCTGCGAGCTGGAGGAGCGCTTCGCCCTGGTGCTGGTGAGAGGCCGACCCCCGCCGCGCTCCCCAGTTCCCGGTGCTCACCGTCCGTTCCCGGTGTGCCCCCGGTGGTGCGCTTCGTCCGTTCGCTCCGTCGGTGTTCCCGCTGAGCCCCGTCCCGGTTCATCCCTCCCCGGGACTCCTCCCGATGCGCTCTCCCGGAGCCGTTGGCGGGCACCGGGCACCGCCGGGACGGCAGCGCCGCCCGGAGCCGCCAGGGGCGGGCGGGGAGCGCCGGTGCCCGCGGGGATGGGCAGCGACCGCGGGGAACTCCCCAGCCGGGACAGCCCCGGGGGTGACGCCACTCCCGGTGCCACCGCGGGGCCCCCTGAGGCCCGGGGACTTTGCAAACCGGGAAAGTCCGGTCGGGGCAGCGCGCGAGGCTGGCATTCCCCGCTGCCTGCGGGGGTTCCCGGTTTCCCGGTGCGTGAAGTGGCTCCCGGTGGGCGCGGGTGCCCTGCGCGGTCCCCGGTGCGCTGTCACCGCCGGGGCGGTGCCCACCCCGGTGCCACCGGGACCACCAATACTGCCGAGGGGTCCTACCGGCGCTTGGGTGGCCCCGGAGCCGTCCCGGTGGCCTCTCCGGGGGTCCCGGCTTTGTTTTGGGTGGCGGGGGGGGGACACCGGGGATGGGTGACACCGGTGCCCCCCCGGCCCCGCCATCCCGGTGGGAGCCGCCGCCAGCGGAAGCCGCAGCCGGGCAGGAAATGCCGAGTGCGGTCCCACGGGGCTCTGGAAGGCGAAATCGGGGGCACCGGGAGGCACCGGGAGGCACCGGGGGCACCGGCGTGGGCGCGTCCCGCCGGTAACGAGCGGCTCCCGCCCGTCCCGCATCCCACGCGGGGCCTGTGGCGGGGGGGACCCGTCCCGGTGGGCGACATCGGTACCGGGAGGGGGTCACTTTGCGGGGTGGCGGCACCTGCCTCCCCCAAAATGTCCCCGCGGCCATCGGTGCCGTCCCGGCTGCTACCGGGGGCGGAAAATATTCATTCCATCATGTGATGGGAGCCCGGCGGTTCCCGGAGGCGAGGATCCGCCCCGGAGCCCCCCCCCAACCTCCGGTGCCGCCGTTTCCCGGTGGGATTCAAGGCGTGGGGGGCTCCCGGTGGGGCGGACGGCGGAGGGGAAGGGCCCGGCCGGGAGCGGCCGCGTTCCCACCACAAAGGCAGGAAACGGAGCGGCGGGAACGGCGGCGCGGGCGGGCGGCGGCGCCTCGGAGCCCCCCGCGGGCGCCCCGAGCCCCCCGGCGGGGTCTCCGCGCGTCCCTCCCGCCGCCGGTCCCGGCCCGGCCCGGGGGTTTCACCGCTGGACTTGTGCGGAGGGCACGGGGGGGCAGTCTGGGGGGCACCGTGCTGGTGGTCAGTCTGTCCTGCTGGTGGTCAGTCTGTCCTGCTGGTGGTCAGTCTGTCCTGCTGGTCAGTGTGTCCTGGTGGTGAATGTGTCCTGGTGGTCAGTGTGTCCTGGTGGTCAGTGTGTCCTGCTGGTCAGTGTGTCCTGGTGGTCAGTGTGTCCTGCTGGTCAGTCCCTGCTGGTGGTCAGTGTGTCCTGCTGGTCAGTGTGTCCTGGTGGTCAGTCTGTCCTGCTGGTCAGTGTGTCCTGCTGGTCAGTCTGTCCTGCTGGTCAGTCTGTCCTGCTGGTCAGTGTGTCCTGCTGGTCAGTCTGTCCTGGTGGTGGTCAGTCTGTCCTGCTGGTCAGTGTGTCCTGGTGGTGGTCAGTGTGTCCTGGTGGTCAGTCTGTCCTGCTGGTCAGTGTGTCCTGCTGGTCAGTCTGTCCTGGTGGTGGTCAGTCTGTCCTGCTGGTCAGTGTGTCCTGGTCAGTCTGTCCTGGTGGTCAGTGTGTCCTGCTGGTCAGTCTGTCCTGGTGGTCAGTCCCTGCTGATGGTCAGTCTGTGCTGATGGTCCCTCTGTCCTGGTGGTCAGTCCCTTCTGGTGGTCAGTTTATGCTGATGGTCAGTCTGTCCTGCTGGTCAGTCTGTCCTGCTGGTCAGTCTGTCCTGGTGGTCAGCCTGTCCTGCTGGTCAGTCTGTCCTGCTGGTCAGTCTGTCCTGGTGGTCAGTCTGTCCTGCTGGTCAGCCCATCCTGTGGTCGGTCAGTCCCGTGGGACCCTTGCCCAGCGCTCCCGTGGCCTCCCCCGGGCTCGGTCCCGGTTTCCCGTGGGATCGGGGTGAGCGGGCAGGGCTGGCACGGAGGGGAGGAGCAGCTCCTGGTAACGGGGCTGCCCTGAGCAGCGTCACCGCCAGGGTGGCATCTCCCACCAGGGTGGCATCATGAGCTGGACTGACATCACCCAGGGCAATGCCATCTCCCACCAGGGTGACATCGCCCACATGGGCTGGCATCTCTCCCTGTGGTGGCATCACCCACCAGGGCACTGCCAGGCTCTCTGGCATCCCTGGTGCCCACTGTGGCACCCCATTTGTCCTGTGCCACGTCCCACTGGGGTCTTCCCAGTGACCTAGTGCCAGGCTTTGTGCCCGGTGTCCTGGGGAACCGGTGCCTTGCCCCATGTCTGGTGTCCTGGAGTGTTGGCACCGGTGCCAGGCTTTGTGCCCAGTGTCCTGGGGAGTTGGCACCAGTGCCTGGCCCCGTGCCCGGTCGGGAGCGGAGGCTGCGGTTGTGGCACGGAAGCAGCTGCAGACAGGAAGGATGCGTCAGGGATGGAGAGATTTGGTGCCGCTGGTGCTTGGCACGTGGCCCTGGTGGCACTGCTGTGCCCGTGCCACATCTGTGCCCGCTGGTGCAGTCTGGTGCCAGCCACTCTGGCTCAGGGTGCCCTTAGAGGGGACCCTGTGGGTGCTTTTTGGGGCTGTGCCGTGGGTCTTGGTGCCCCTTGGAGGGCACTGTGGGTGCTTTTTGGGGCCACCCAGGCTGTGCCATGGTTCTTGGTGCCCCTTGGGGGGCACTGTGGGTGCCGTGGGTGTTTTTGGGGCTGTGCCATGGGTCTCGTTGGCCCTTGGTGGCTCTGTCCCCGTGTCCCTCAGGGTGACACCCACCCTGGTGCCAGCCACTCTGGCCATGCCACGTCTCAGGGTGCTCTCGGAGGGGATCCTGGCTGAGCTGTGGGTGTTTTTGGGGCTGTGCCATGGGTCTCGGCGCCCCTTGTGGGCACTGTCCCCGCGTCCCCCAGGGTGACACCCCCTCTGTGTCCCCAGAGCTCCATGAACCTGCCCCCGGACAAAGCCCGGCTGCTGCGCCAGTACGACAACGAGAAGAAGTGGGACCTCATCTGTGACCAGGTGGGGCTGGGCGGCCCGTGGAGGGTCTGGGGAGGGGACAACGCCGCTGTCCCAATGTCACCAATGTCACCAACACCCTCCCGTCCCCTCCCAGGAGCGCTTCCAGGTGAAGAGCCCACCCCACGCCTACATCCAGAAGCTGCGCAGCTTCCTGGAGCCGGGTGTCACACGCAAGGTGAGGGGGATTTGGGGGGCTTTGGGGGCTTTGGGAGCTTTGGGGGGCTTTGAGGGAGCCTTGGGGGTTTGTGGAATCTGGGGGGACACAGCTCAGCCTTGCTGTGCCCCCCAGAAGTTCAGGAGGAGGGTGCAGGAATCCACCAAGGTGCTGCGGGAGCTGGAGATCAGCCTGAGGACCAACCACATTGGGTGAGTGGGGGGTCCCGGGGAGGGTTTGTGGGGTCCCGGGGAGGGTTTGTGGGGTCCCGGGGAGGGTTTGTGGGGTGCAGAGTTCCGGATGGCCTTGGAGCCCCGGCGGGACCGCGGGGTGCTGTCCCCAGCCCCGCACAGCTGCAGGGGAAGCCGGAGGCGCTGCAGGAACTGGGCCCGGTTCCTGCCCCGGCCCGCGGGCCGCTCCCGGGGGCGGATGCCGGGGCGGATGGGCCGGTGCTGACGCCCTGAACGAGGCAGCGTGGTCGGATCCCCGTCCGGCTCCTCCCGACACACCGGAGGGGCTCGGTCCGTTCCATCCCCGACCGGCCCCGGGATGATGCGCAGGGACCCGGGGACATTTTGGGGTTCCCGGTGGCACCGGCGTGCCCGGGGCTGCTCGTGCACGTGCGGGCTGTTCCCCGCCGCCGGCCCCGCTCGTCGCTGCCCACGGAACCCAAAATAGCAGCAGCCGGAGACAGGAAACAGGGCTGGGGCTCGGGGGCTGGAGCGGCGGCAGGAAAGGGGCGGCCCCGGCGGGCCCCGGGGCTCCGTGACGCGCGGAGCTGGGCTGGGCTGGGCTGGGCTGGGGAGCCCCGGTAATCCCACCCCCCGTACCCCCGTTCTCTCCTTTGCACCGCACAATTGCACCCCAACACCCTCCCAAGGGTCAGGGCACCCCGAATCCCCCTCCTTTGCCGTGGGCACGGCACCTCACAAATGCACCCCAAGACCCTCCCAGGGGTCCAGATGAATCCCCCACCCCCTGTACCCCCAATCCCTTCTTGGCATCTCACAATTGCACCCCAAGACCCTCCCAAAGATCGGGGTGAATCCCCCACCCCCTGTACCCCCAATCCCTTCTTGGCACCTCAAAATTGCACCCCAAGACCCTCCCAAAGTTTGGAGTGAATCTCCCACCCGCCGTACCCCCACCCTCTCCTTGCCCCCTGGGCACAGAACCTCAAGAGTGTACCCCAAGACCCTCCCAAAGATTGGGGTGATTCTCCCACCCCCTGTACCCCCAGTCACTCCTTTTCCATGGGCACAGCACCTCACAAGTGCGCCCCAAGACCCTCCCAAGGGTCAGGGTGAATTCTCCACCCCATGAATACCCCCATCCCCTTCTTGGCACCTCACAATGCACCCCAACACCCTCCCAAAGGTCAGGGCACCCCAAATCCCTCCTTTCCCGTGGGCACAGCGCCTCACAATTGCACCCCAAAACCCTCCCAAGGGTCGGGGTGAATCCCCCACCCCCTGTACCCCCAATCCCTTCTTGGCACCTCAGAAATACACCCCAACACCCTCCCAAGGGTCAGGGCACCCCGAATCTCCTCCTTTCCCCTCAGGGGTGGGTTTTGGGGGGTGCAGCCCCATCACCGAGCCCCGTTTCCCGCCCGCACCGAGCCCTCCCTGCCCTGCGCTCCTCTGATAACGCCGGCACTGCTGATAACGCCCACCAGGGCAGTGCCCGCAGCGTGCCCGTGCCAGGGCGGGGGTGCCCGTGGTGCCGGGGGTGTTCTGGGGGGGGGTCCCTGTGTTCTGGGGGGGTCCCCGTGTTTAAGGGAGCTGTTCTGGGGGGGTCCCCGTGTTGGAGGGGGTGTTCTTGGGGGTCCCTGTGTTCTGGGGGGTCTTTATGTTGGAGGGGGCTGTTCTGGGGGGGTCCCCCTGTTTAAGGAGGGTGCTGTTCTGGAGGGGTCTCCGTGTTCTGGGGGGGTCCCCGTGATGGAGAGGGTGTTCTTGGGGGTCCCCGTGTTCTGTGGGGTCCCCGTGTTCGAGGGGACTGTGCTGGGGGGGTCCCCCTGTTTAAGGGGGGTGCTGTTCTGGAGGGGTCTCCGTGTTCTGGGGGGGTCCCCGTGATGGAGGGGGTGTTCTTGGGGGTCCCTGTGTTCTGAGGGGGGGTCCCCGTGATAGAGGGGGTTCTGCTGGGGGGGCGGGGTCCCCGTGTTGGACGGGGGTGTTCTGGGGGGGGTCCCCGTGTTCTGGGGGGTCTCCGTGTTTAATGGGGGTGTTCTGGGGGGGTCCCCATGTTGGAGGGGGATGGATGTTCTGGGGGGGTGGGTCTCCGTGTTCTGGGGGGTTCCCGTGTTTAATGGGGGTGTTCTGGGGGGGTCCCCGTGTTCTGGGGGGATCCCCGTGTTTAATGGGGGTTGTTCTGGGGGGGATCCCCATGTTGGAGGGGGATGTTCTGGGGTTCTGGGGGGGGGGGGGGTTCCCCGTGTTTAATGGGGGCTGTTCTGGGGGGGATCCCCGTTTTTTCCCGCGGGCTCTGATGGGTTCCCGGTGCCGCAGGTGGGTGCGGGAGTTCCTCAATGATGAGAACAAAGGGCTGGACGTGCTGGTGAATTACCTGTCCTTCGCCCAGTGCGCCGTCATGTGAGTGGGGTCGGGGGTCTCGGGGTGAGGGGGGGGCTCCAGGGAGTCCTTGGGGGTCCAAGGAGATTTTGGGGTGTCCTTGTGGGTCCAGGGAGTCCTTGGGGAGCCTGTGGCCGCTCCCCGATAGCGCTGGGTGTGTTATCAGCGCCGAGGCGGGGAGGGAGCAGCGGTTTGTGAGGGACGCGGGAATGTCAGACCCTGCCCGGCCGCTCTGGGAATTGCTGAGCCACCCTCGCGCCTCTGCCCACCCCGCGGTGCCCGCCTGGCACCTACTGCACTGCATCCACCTGGCACCTACTGCAGTGCATCCACCTGGCACCTACTGCACTGCATCCACCTGGCACCTACTGCAGCGCTTGCATCTGTGCTGGAGCCCTGTGCCTGCTGCCAGAGCCTTGTGCCCGCTGCTAGTGCCCTGTGCCCCCTGCCAGGGCCATGTGCCCACTGCCAGGGCCGTGTGCCCCCTGCCAGAGCCATGTGCCCGCTGCCAGGGCTGTGTGCCCACTGCCAGGGCCATGTGCCCGCTGCCAGAGCCTTGTGCCCCCTGCCAGGGCCTTGTGCCCCCTGCCAGGGCCATGTGCCTGCTGCCAGGGCCTTGTGCCCCCTGCCAGAGCCTTGTGCCCCTTGCCAGAGCTGTGTGCCCTCTGCCAGGGCCATGTGCCCGCTGCCAGAGCTGTGTGCCCACTGCCAGAGCTGTGTGCCCGCTGCTAGTGCCCTGTGCCCCCTGCCAGGGCCATGTGCCCCTTGCCAGAGCTGTGTGCCCACTGCCAGAGCTGTGTGCCCGCTGCCAGAGCCATGTGCCCCCCTTCAAAGCCCTGTGTCCACTGCCAGAGCTGTGTGCCCGCTGCCAGAGCCCTGTGCCCGCTGCCAGAGCCGTGTGCCCTCTGCCAGAGCCTTGTGCCCGCTGCCAGGGCCATGTGCCCGCTGCCAGAGCCTTGTGCCCCCTGCCAGAGCTCTGTGCCCCCTGATAGAGCTGTGTGCCCCCCACCACAGCCCTGTGCCCCCTGATAGAGCTGCCCGAGCCCTGTGCCCCCATTTAAAGCCCTGTGCCCCCCCTCCAGAACTGTGTGCCCGCTGCCAGAGCCGTGTGCCCCCTGCCAAAGCACTGTGCCCCCTGCCAAAGCCATAAACTCCCTGCTATAGCCCTGTGCCCCCTGCCAGAGCCGTGTGCCCCCCTTCAAAGCCCCGTGCCACCCACCGGAGCCCTGTGCCACCCTCGCTCCACGCGTGTGCCCCCTCCAGGTTGGATTTTGAGGGCCTGGAAGGAGGTGAGGACGGTGCCCTGGAGAAGCTGCGCTCCTGGAGCAGGTCCATCGAGGATCTGCAGCACCCCAGCGCCCTGCCCGCCCCCTTCGGCAGCAGCCTGGCACGCTCTGCCCGCCAGACCGCCCTACGGTACGTGCCCGGGGGCATGCCCCACTCTGGGGGCACGTCCTGCCATGGGGGTACGGCCTGTGCAGGGCTCTGGCTGCTTGCTGAGTGCTGTGCCAGTGTGCCATGCTGTGTGCCATGCTGTGTGCCATGCTGTGTGCCAGTGTGCCATGCTGTGTGCCATGCTCTGTGCCATGTGCCATGCTGTGTGCCATGCTGTGTGCCGTGTGCCATGGTGTGTGCCATGGTGTGTGCCACGTGCCATGGTGTGTGCCATGGTATGTGCCATGCTGTGTACCATGTCTGTGCCATGGTGTGTGCCATGCTCTGTGCCATGCTCTGTGCCATGTGCCATGGTGTGTGCCATGGTGTGTGTCATGCTGTGTGCCATGTGCCATGGTGTGTGCCATGCTGTGTGCCAGTGTGCCATGCTGTGTGCCATGCTGTGTGCCATGCTGTGTGCCACGTGCCATGCTGTGTGGAATGCTGTGTGCCATGCTGTGTGCCATGTCTGTGCCATGGTGTGTGCCATGGTGTGTGCCACGTGCCATGTTGTGTGCCATGCTGTGTGCCATGGTGCGTGCCATGTCTGTGCCATGGTGTGTGCGTGCCATGTCTGTGCCCTGCCACGGTGTCACTCCTCACCCTGTCCCATGCCAACTGCATGGGCACAAACGCAGCGCTGTGCCTCGCCCTTGGTGTGCCACTCATGCCACAACCTATTCCGCCTCTATGCCCGCGCAGCCCTGGCACTGCCATCTCCCCATCCCGCCTGTCCTGTGCCCCCGCGGCTCCGCTCCCCCTGCTCTGGCTGTGCCCCCGTGCCCCGGGGTAATGCACCCCGTTTCTGCTTCCAGGGCCGGGGTGCCCCTCTCTGGCTGTGCTCTCTCTCTGTCCCCTCCGTGCCCACCTCGCTGCTCGGTAAGTACCAGGGCCAGCCCCGTGCCCGCCTCTGCTCCGGGTGTCCGGTGCCAGCCCCGTGCCCGCCTCTGCTCCGCCTCTGCTCGCTCTGTCCCTGTCGCCCTCTGGCTGCCTTTGTCCCTCCCAAACCCCGTCCATCTGTCCCCACGCTGTCCCCACGCTGTCCCCACGCTGTCCCCCCCATGGGAGGTGCCAGCCCCGCTCACCGTGTGCCCTGTCCCGCAGCTATGGCACGCTGCCCAGCCGCAGGGCGCTGAAGAACTCGCGCCTGGTGAGCCAGAAGGATGATGTTCACCTGTGCATCATGTGTCTCCGGGCCATCATGAACTACCAGGTAGGGTCACCCCCACGGCGGGGACACCGCTGTCGCCGCTGCCACCGCGGCTGACGCCGGTTTTGTGCTCTCCGTGCCCACAGTACGGCTTCAACCTGGTCATGTCTCACCCCCACGCCGTCAACGAGATCGCCCTGAGCCTCAACAACAAGAACCCGAGGTGAGGGAGGGTCTGGCAGGGTGGGACAGGGGTCGTGGAGCTGGCAGGGGGTGGCACTGATGGCGATGGTGGCACTGATGGTGACGGTGGTGACGCTGTGGCCAGGATGAAGGCGCTGGTGCTGGAGCTGTTGGCTGCTGTGTGCCTGGTGAGGGGCGGCCACGAGATCATCCTGGCGGCCTTTGACAACTTCAAGGAGGTAAAAGGGGATGGGAGCAGGGATGGGATGGGGGAATGGAGGAGACAGGACCAGGTTGGGATGGGGGGAATGGGGACACCAGAATCAGGCTGGGACTGGGGAGCAGGACCTCGGGAATGGAGGAACTGGGGACTCCAGAAGCAATCTGGGATGGGGGAAACCCCAAGAGAAGGTTGGGATGGGGACACCAGGGACCCCAGGACCAGGCTGGGAAGGGGAATCTGGAGTGCAGGTGATGAAGGGATCAGGGAGGATGAGGAATGGGGGAGTCTGGGAGTACCAGGACCAGACTGGGATTAGGGAAATGGAGTCCAGGAGATGAGGGGAGGGTCAGTGGCTGGGGGGGCCACGCCAGGTGAACCCCATTTCTGCCTGCCCAGGTGTGCAAGGAGAAACACCGCTTCGAGCGGCTGATGGAATACTTCCGCAACGAGGACAGCAGCATCGACTTCATGGTGGGACACCCTGTCCTGAGCGAGGGGGAGGCTCTCTGGGGGGGCCAGGAGGAATCCTGGTTATTGGAATTAATACCAATATAGCCAGATGGAACGTGCCTGGGCTCATCTGGCCTTGCTGCTTGACCAAGGGTGGCAGCTCTGGTGGTTTCACCTCAGAGACACCTTTGGCCAGCTGCATGCTGCAGCAAAAGTGAGGGTGCCACCTCAGGGGTCTCTTCCCTGACTGATCCATCCCCAGGATGGAGCTGCCCCACGTTGGGCGCCAGTATATTGGAATTAAACACCAATACAGCTGGATGGAACGTGCCTGGGCTTGTCCAGCCCTTGCTGCTTGACCAAAGGTGGCAGCTGTGGTGGTTTCACCTCAGAGACACCTTTGGCCGGCTGGATATTGCAGCTGGGTGCTTGGGACAAGTCCAGGCTTGCAGGAGCTCAGGTTTACCCTGGTGGAGAAGCTTTAAGGCGATGGTGAAGGAAAGGAGTCGAGTTCTGCTGGAGGGTTTGGATCCAGAGCTTTGTTGTGGCCCACAGGCCTCTGAATGCAGCAACAGCTCCAACAGAACTCCCTGAGCCCGTGGTTGCTGTTCCTTTTAACCCCGGGGAGAGGGGGAGGGAAGGGGTAGGGAGCCACCAACCAGGTACAGGAGGGGACAAAGGGACAAGTGACACCTGGATGGCCCAATGTCCCCAGGGCTGAGAGGCATCTTTTGAACTTCACCAATCACTCCACCCCTTTCTAGAATGCCAAGATTGACGGACAGCACTCAGCAGGGGCAAGGGAGGGGAAGGGAGAGGTTGTTGGCACACCTGGGGAAAGAACCGGGATGGACAGGCTGTTCCATCACACCACAACACCTGGTGACACCAGCCCTGCCTGCAGGTGGCCTGCATGCAGTTCATCAACATCGTGGTGCACTCGGTGGAGGACATGAACTTCCGCGTCCATCTCCAGTATGAGTTCACCAAACTGGGGCTGGAGGAGTTCCTGCAGGTATGGGGGGGGTTGAGGGTCAGGGGAATTGTGTTGGGGGGTCCCCCCATCCTTGATGGCGCCTTTGTGCCCATAGAAGTCGAGGCACACGGAGAGTGAGAAGCTGCAGGTGCAGATCCAGGCGTACCTGGACAACGTCTTCGATGTGGGGGGGCTGCTGGAGGATGCTGAGACCAAAAACGTGGCCCTGGAGAAGGTGGAGGAGCTGGAGGAGCACCTGTCCCATGTATGTGAGCACGGCGGGATGTGGGGTTGTTCCTTGCTGGGTCCCAGGGAGGTCAGAGGTGACAGCAGGGGTGTCCCCGAGCTGCTGTCACAGCCGAGTCCCTCTCCTCAGCTAACGGAGAAGCTGCTGGACCTGGAGAACGAGAACATGATGCGGGTGGCAGAGCTGGAGAAGCAGCTGCTGCAGCGAGAGAAGGAGCTGGAGGTGGTCAAGGTGTGCTGGGGGGCTATGAGGGCTGTGGGGAGCGGGGAAGGGTCCCAATCCCCCCAATCTGACCCTCGCCGTCCCCAGGAGACCTACGAGCACACGAGCCACCAGGTGCACACGCTGCGCAGGATGATCAAGGAGAAGGACGAGGCTTTCCGGCGGCACTACGGCTCCGAGCCGCCCCCGGTGCCCGGCGGGGCCGAGCCGCCCCCTCCGCTGCCCGAGCCCTCGGAGGAGACCCTGAGACCCCCGGTCCTGCCCCCCGTGGAAGCCGCGCCCCCCCCGCCGCCCCCTCCGCCTCCCCCGCTGCCGCCCCCCGCGCCCCCGCTCCCAGGTGAGGAGGAGGAGGAGGAGGAAGAGGAAGACCCCGGGGTACCCAAAGCTGGGGCAGCTCGGAGCTGGGTGTGCCCAGGGGTGGGAGGGGTCACAGGAAGGGGTGTCCGTGGTGCTGGTCTGGGTGGTCCCCAGAATTGGAGTCTCACCCCCCACCCTCTCCTCTGATGGCTCCACAGGGAAGTGTCCCCCGGCCCCGCCGCTGCCCGGGGCTGCACCGTCCATCGCCCTCACCGTGGGGCTCTCAGGTACGTGGGGATGAGGGGGACCACGGGGTGGGCACAGGGACAGGGGATGGGCACAGGGGACAGTGCAGGGGCAGTGGGGACAGGGACAGGGGACAGCGAGGGTGTGGGGAGCGGGACAGTGTGAGGACAATGGGGACAGGAGGATGTGGGAACCATGGGGACAGGGATGGTGGGCACAGGGACAAGGGACAGGGATGGTGCGGGGACCGTGGGGACAGGGATGGTGTAGAGATTGTGTGGACAGGGAGGACAGAGGAACTGTGGGGACAGGGACAAGGGACAAGGAAAGGGTTGCAAACACCAGAGTGCTGGGGTTGCAATCCTCAAGGAACACCTGCTCAGAGACCCCAGCATGGGGTGGCCCAGGGGTTGATGTCACCAGGCTCAGGTGGCTCAGGGTGGGCACAAGACATGTCCCCATGCCCTGGGGTTGATGACACCAGGCTCAGGTGGCTCAGGGCGGGCACAGGACATGTCCCCATGCCCTGGGGTTGATGACACCAGGCTCAGGTGGCTCAGGGCGGGCACAGGACATGTCCCCATGCCCTGGGGTTGATGACACCAGGCTCAGGTGGCTCAGGGCGGGCACAGGACATGTCCCCATGCCCTGGGGTTGATGACACCAGGCTCAGGTGGCTCAGGGCGGGCACAGGACATGTCCCCATGCCCTGGGGGTGCTGAGCTGGCTCCCACCCCGCTGGCAGCCATCCGCATCAAGAAGCCCATCAAGACCAAGTTCCGGCTGCCTGTGTTCAACTGGACGGCGCTGAAGCCCAGCCAGATCAGCGGGACGGTGTTCAGCGAGCTGGATGATGAGAGGGTGCTGGAGGTGAGCCCAGGACCCCTCTGTGGCTACATTTCTCTTCACAGAATAAAAACAAGGCACAGCTTCCCTAGGACATTTCTGGGATTCACATTCTCTGAAGCTCAGAGAAAGGAAAAAAAAACAGTTCTTATCTCAATTGCTGCTCCTCTTGTTGTTCACAAGTGGGGTGCGTTGTGGAAGATTGTTTACCTGGAGGGAATTGGTAATTGGATTCTGGTTATTTGGTCAGTTATTCTGGTCAATTTGATTAATTGACCAATTGAATCGAAGTATGTCTGTCGGGACTGCTGACAGTCACAAGATTCGGTGCAGTGGAGTTGAGTGTTTGGCAGATTCAGTTTAGATTAAGTAATATAGTATAGAATAATATACTGTAATATAGTAGAGAATATACTATAATATAGTATATTACAATACGTAATATAGTATAGTAATGTAGTATATAATATACTAATATATATAGTATATATATATATAGTAATATAGTATAGAATAATATAGCATAGAATAAAGTATAATAGTAATATAGTATAGAATAATATCCTGTAATATAGCATACAATATACTATAATATAGTATATTACAATATTTAATATAGTATAGTAATATAGTATGTAATATACTAAAATATGTAGTATATAATTTAGTAATATAGTATAGAATAATAGAATATAGTATAATAATAGTGATATAGTATAGAATAATATCGTACCGAATAACAGCATATAGTATAATAATAGTAATATAGTATAGAATATACTATAATAGTAATATAGTAATACAGTATAGAATAATATACTGCAATATAATATAGAATACACTATAATATAATATATTATAATATGTATTATAGTAATATAGTATATAATATAGTAATATAGTAGAGAATAATACAGTATAGTATTATATATAATATAATGTAATATAATATAATATAATATAATATAATATAATATAATATAATATAATATAATATAATATAATATAATATAATATAATATAATATAACAATAGTAATAAATATAGTATAGAATATAGTAAAAAATATAGTATAATAGTAATATAGTATAGAATAATACAGTATAATAAAGTGATTAATTAGGCTTCTGGTATTATGGAGTCCTCCTCTCCACGTGGGCACCCCCAGCCCCAATTCTGACCCCCCTCACCCCCCAGGACCTGGACCTGGAGCGCTTCGAGGAGCTGTTCAAGACCAAGGCGCAGGGCCCGGCGCTGGACCTGGTGTGTGCCAAGAGCAAGGCGGCGCAGAAAGTGGCCACCAAGGTGACCCTGCTGGAGGCCAACCGTGCCAAGAACTTGGCCATCACCCTGCGCAAGGCCGGCCGCAGCGCCGACGAGATCTGCCGGGCAATCCACACGTATGGGCTGCGCTGGGGGGGGAAGAAACGGGGCAGGGAGGGTCAAAAATGGGGTGCAGGGGGGAGACAGGGGTGCAAGAGGGCTGGTAGGGATGCAAAAGGGTTGGTTGGGGGGCAGCGTGGCTGCTTGGGGCTCAGGGGATCTAGGCAGAGTTCAGGGGGTCTTGGCGGAGGAGCAGCAGGAATTTTTGGGGTTCAGAGGTGCCAGGCAGGGTGCAGAGAGACTGTCTGGAATGCAGAGGAGCTTTTTGGGATGTAGGGTGTCTGGCTGGGGGTAGAGGGTCAACAGGAGAGCCAGGCAAGGTGCAGAAGGACTTGGCTGGGATGCACATGGGTTTGCTTGAGGTTCAGGAGGTCCAGGGTGGGTACAGAGGCCCAGGCAGGGTGCAGGGGCTCTGGCTGTGGTTCAGGGTGCCCAGACAGGGATCCAAGGCTTCCCAAACTGGGCACCTCTGGGGATCTGCTCCCCAACGCTGCGGTGCGGGGGCAGGTTCGACCTGGCGACGCTGCCGGTGGATTTCGTGGAGTGCCTGATGCGGTTCCTGCCCACGGAGGCGGAGGCCAAGGCGCTGAGGCAGTACGAGCGCGAGCGGAAGCCGCTGGAGGAGCTGGCGGACGAGGATCGCTTCATGCTGCAGTTCAGCAAGGTGGAGAGGCTGCCCCAGCGCATGGCCATCATGGCCTTCCTCGGCAACTTCGCCGAGAATATCCAGATGCTGACGCCGGTACGGAGCTGGGCAGGGGGAGAACTGGACCTGCTCCACCTTGAACCCCAGCTGAGCCCCCCTGTGCTGTCCCCCTGCAGCAGCTCAACGCCATCATCGCGGCCTCGGCCTCTGTTAAGTCGTCGCAGAAGCTGAAGCACATGTTGGAGGTGGGCTGGGTGGGGGTCCTTCATGCAGCCTCGCTGTAGCTGGGTGAGGGGGTTCCTGTGGGGGTTTCACTCCCTCCTGACCCTCCAACTCTGCTGCTTTGCCCCTGCAGATCATCTTGGCGCTTGGCAACTACATGAACAGCAGCAAACGCGGCGCAGTCTACGGCTTCAAACTGCAGAGCCTGGACCTGGTGGGCAGCCCCTCCCCGGCTCCCTGGGACCCTGAGGGTCCCATCCCACAGCCCTGACCCCCTCCCCAAATCCTCCTGCAGCTCCTGGACACCAAGTCAACCGACAGGAAGATGACATTGCTGCACTTCATCGCGCTGACGGTGCGGGAGAAGTACCCAGAGCTGGCGACCTTCTGGCAGGAGCTGCACTTTGTGGAGAAAGCTGCAGCAGGTGCCCTTCAACCTGTGACTATGGCCCCACCTTGCTGTCCCAGCCTCACACAGCCACTGACCTGTTGTCATTATAGTGCAAGAGATCTATTGTCATTACATTGCAAGGGTTCCATATTGCTAGAGATTTGTACTTCCTTGATGTTTCTGAGGCAGCTTTTCTAGGCACTGACTCTTCCTTATCCTCACAGCAGCCAGCTGACTCCAGTTCCCATCAATCCACTCTTTTATAACACTCTTCTTATTGGCTACAGGTGTGGCCTGTTAACATCAGGCCTGCTCCAGATCTTTAGTAAACGGTTCAACTCTTTAGGGGATAAGATTACATTCTGTACCACCTTCAGCTACCCGCACTGACCCCATCCCGTGTCCCTGCAGTGTCCCTGGAGAACGTGCTGCTGGATGTGAAGGAGCTGGGCCGGGGCATGGAGCTGCTGCGGCGGGAGTGCGGGCAGCACGAGAGCGCGGTGCTGCGCGGCTTCCTGGGCGGCAGCGAGGGGCAGCTGGAGCGGCTGCAGCGCGACGCGCGCACGGCCGAGGTGAGGGCGGCTCACACCCGGCCTGGCACCGGCCACGGGCACGGCTGGTCAGCCACACCTTGCCTTGCATGGTCCTTGTGCACATCTGGTCATTGAAACCTTGCTCTGCAGACTCCTCGCGCACAGCTGGTCAGCCACACCTTGCTCTGCATGCTCTTCTTGCACCCCTGCTTTCCGCTGCATGCTCCGTGTCTTTCTTCGTCATCCACACCTTGTTCTATGCTGCCTTTCTCCAAACATCTTGCTTTGCACACTCCTTGTGCACATCTGCTCATCCAAACCTTGTCTTGCACGGTCCTTGTGCACATCTGGTCACCCACACACCTTGCTCTGCATGCTCCTCTTGCACCCCTGCTTTCCTCTGCATGTTCCGTGTCTTTCTTCATCATCCACACCTTGTCTTGCATTGTCCTTGTGCACACCTGGCCATCCACACCTTGCTCTGCATGCTCTTCTTGCATTCCTGCTTTCCTTTGCATGCTCTGTGTCATTCTTTGTCACCCACACACCTTGCTTTGCACACTCTTCTTGCACCCCTGCTTTTTCTCTGCATGTTCCGTGTCCTTCTTTGTCATCCACACCTTGCTCTATGCAGTCCTTGTGCAGACATCTTGCTTTGCACACTCCTTCTGCACATCTGCTCATCCAAACCTTGTCTTGCATGGTCCTTGTGCACATCTGGTCACCCACACCTTGCTCTGCATGCTCCTCTTGCACTCCTGCTTTCCTTTGCATGTTCCGTGTCTTTCTTCATCATCCACACCTTGTCTTGCATTGTCCTTGTGCACACCTGGTCACCCACACACCTTGCTCTGCATGCTCTTCTTGCATTCCTGCTTTCCTTTGCATGCTCCATGTCATTCTTTGTCATCCACACCTTGCTCTGCGTGGTCCTTGTGCACATCTGCTTATCCACACTTTGTCTTGCATGGTCCTTCTGCACAGCTGGTCATCCACACCTTGCTCTGCATGCTCTTCTTGCACCCCTGCTTTCCTCTGCATGTTCTGTGTCTTTCTTTGTCATCCACACCTTGCTCTATGCAGTCCTTGTGCAGACATCTTGCTTTGCACACTCCTTGTGCACATCTGCTCATCCAAACCTTGTCTTGCATGGTCCTCGTGCACACCTGGCCATCCACACCTTGCTCTGCATGCTCTTCTTGCATTCCTGCTTTCCTTTGCATGCTCTGTGTCATTCTTTGTCACCCACACCTTGCTTTGCACACTCTTCTTGCACCCCTGCTTTTTCTCTGCATGTTCCGTGTCCTTCTTTGTCATCCACACCTTGCTCTATGCAGTCCTTGTGCAGACATCTTGCTTTGCACACTCCTTCTGCACATCTGCTCATCCAAATCTTGTCTTGCACGGTCCTTGTGCACGTCTGGTTCTGCTCCTGGCTCTGCAAACTTCTCGTGCACATCTGGTCACCCACACCTTGCTCTGCACACTCCCTGTGCACTCCTGCCTTCCTTTGCATTCTCTGTGTGCGTTCCTTGTCACCCACACCTTGTCTTGCACACTCCCTGTGCTCTCCTGCCCTGCTTTGCCCACACATGATGCCCACCATGCCTTGCCCTCCCCCTGTGCCGGGCACTGCCCGTGCCTGACCCTGCTCCTGTGCCAGGACGCCTACAACACCGTGGTGCGGTATTTCGGCGAGAGCCCCAAGACCACCCCCCCGTCTGTCTTCTTCCCGGTCTTTGTCCGCTTCATCCACTCCTACAAGGTGAGCTGGGGCCAGGAGGGGGTGCCCTGCAGGTGAGTGGCACCATGGTGGGGGAAATCTGACCCCTGCCCACCTGTGTGCCCCGGCAGGACGCGGAGCAGGAGAACGAGACGCGCAAGAAGCAGGAGGAGGTGATGCGGGAGAAGCTGCTGGCACAGGAGGCTAAAAAGCAGGAGAAGGTTGGTGGAGGCAGCCACGGGGTGGGCTGGGGAGTAGGGGGCACGGAGGGGACCCCCGTGTCCCTCACCTGGCCCCCTGTGCCTCCCTCACAGCGGAACAAGTGGCAGCAGCAGGAGCTGATCGCGGAGCTGCGGCGGCGCCAGGCCAAGGACCACCGGCCCATGTACGAGGGCAAGGATGGCACCATCGAGGACATCATCACAGGTATGGCCCCCTCGGCCCCCCTGGCCCCCTGCCCTGGCCCTGCCAGCCACGGGGGCTGACATGTCCCTGTCCCCCCCCCGTCCCCTGCCCGTCCCCCCACAGCGCTGAAGAGCGTCCCCTTCACTGCCCGCACGGCCAAGCGGGGCTCCCGCTTCTTCTGCGACCCGTCCCACCACGACGAGTCCAGCTGTTAAGAGCCCAGGTACCACCTGCATGCCTGGATCCCCTTGGATCCCACCTGGATCCCCCTGGGTTCCCCCTGAGACCTGCATGCCCCCTTCTGCACGCCCCCCTCCCTGCATGTTGTCACCCCAGGGTGTCTGGTGCGCCTCAGGATTTTGGATTGGGGCGGGATCTTAATGCAAGGCTGGATCCCAGCAGAGGATCCCAACACAGATCTGGATCCAGTGCAAGGCTGGATCCCAGCATAGAGCTGGATTCCAGCACAGGATCCTCGTGCAAGGCTGGATCCCAGCATAGGATCCCAACACAGAGCTGGATCCCAGCATAGAGCTGGATTCCAGCACAGGATCCTCGTGCAAGGCTGGATCCCAACATAGGATCCCAACACAGAGCTGGATCCCAACACAGGATCGTGGTGCAAGGCTGAGTTTCAACACTGGATCCCAGTTCGAGGCTGGATCCCAGCACAGGATCCCAACTCAGAGCTCGATCCCAGCAAAGGATCCCAGCACAGAATCCCAGTGCAAGGCTGGATCCCAGCACAGGATCCCAGTTCAAGGCTGGATCCCATCACAGGATCCCAGTGCAAAGCTGGATCCCAGCACAGGATCCAAACAGAGAGCTTGATTCCAGCACAGGATCCCAGTTCAAGGCTGGATCCCAGCATAAGATCCTAGTGCAAGGCTGAGTTTCAACACTGGATCCCAGCTCGAGGCTGGATCCCAGCACAGGATCCCAACACAGGGCTGGATCCCAGCAAAGGATCCCAGCACAGGATCCCAGTGTAAGGCAGGATCCCAACACAAGATCCCAGTGCAAGGCTGGATCCCAGCACAGGATCCCAGTGCAAGGCTGGATCCCAACACAAGATCCCAGTTCAAGGCTGGATCCCAGCACAGGATCCCAGTTTGAGGCTGGATCCCAGCACAGGATCCCAGCATAAGGCTGGATCTGGGTGGAAGGCCAGTTCCTGGAACTGGATCCCAGTGAAATGTTCTACCCAGAATGGAGTCCTGGCACAGGATCCCAGTGCAAGGCTGGGTCCCAGCACAAGATCCCAGCACTGGATCCTGATGCAAGGCTGGGCTCTGGCACAGGTTCCCAACACACAATCCCAGTGTAAGGCTGGATCCCAGCAAAGATCCTTCTGCAATATTGGATCCCAGAGTGGGGTCACTGGGTCCCAGGGCAGGGTCCCAGTGCACTACTGGATCTCAAGATGGGATCCCAGTACAGTACTGGATCCCACACTGGTATCCCAGTGCACTGCTGGAGCCCAGGACAAGGTCCCAGTGCAAGACTGGATCCCACATTGGTATCCCAGTGCACTGCTGGGTTCTGGGCAGGATCCCAGGGCAAAACTGGATCCCAAGGCAGGGTCCCAGTGCAAGACTGGATGCCAGGCTGGTATCCCAGTGCACTACTGGATCTTAAGATGGGATCCCAGCACAGTACTGGATCTCACACTGGTATCCCAGTGCCCTACTAGAGCCCAGGACAAGGTCCCAGTACAAGACTGGATGCCAGGCTGGTATCCCAGTGCACTACTGGATCTCAAGATGGGATCCCAGTATAGTACTGGATCCCACACTGGTATCCCAGTGTACTACTGGGTCCCAGGACAAGGTCCAAGTGCACTCCTGGATTCTGGGCAGGATCCCAGTGCAAGACTGGATGCCAGGGTATGGTGCCAGTGCCCTCCTCGAGCCCAGAGTGGGGATCCCAGTGCATTGCTGGGTCCTAGGCCAGTGCCTGGAGGACTCAGCCTGTGGTGCCTGTACTCTGGGGGGGTCACCTGGGCACCCTCAGGTGTCCCTGGCTCTGTCCCTGACTGTCCCTTCCATCCCACAGCCTGAAGGTGGATCCGCCTGTAGCCCAGCAAGGCAAAGGAGCCCGACCGGGGGGCAGGGGAGGACTTGGGGCTGCCTCAGCCCCTCCTCTGCCCCCCAAGTGCCCCGTGAGGCTCCGTCCTGCCCTGACACCACGTGAGACAGGGCCAAAATGTGCCACCATTCCCACACAGGGTGACATCCCTGTGCCCAGGGAGACCCTGCACCCGCTGCCCACCTAAGGCAGAGGCCAAATCCATCTCTGGTGGAGCCCCAGCATCAGGAGCTGATTCATGGCGTGCTCCCCTCCCCGTCAGGGTCCCCCTGTTCCCTGGGTGGGGCTCAGAGCCCCCAGCCCCACTGCAGGGACCAGGGGGACCCCTCCACCCCGCGCTCGACACTTTGACCACTGATGTGAACACTAAGTGCCAAAAAAAAAAAGGGACCAAAGCCAGGCTGGGGTGGGCACCTGGAGAGGGGCAGGATGGTGCCCCCCACCCCAGGACCCCCCTGCCCTTTCCCCCCCCCACCACAGTGACTTTTTGTACATGTGAAATATATGGAGTCTTTTACATGGCCAGTGCCTGATTTGGGGGAACGTGGTGGGGGCACAGAGGCAGCCCAGGAGGTTTTGGGGACCTCCCCAGGCTGTGGTTCTGTGTTTGGGGGGGACAGGGAGGGGGCACAGAGATGTGCAGAGATTTGGCAGAGCTTTGCAGTGCTGTTATTAAAGCTGTGGGGTTAAGGAGAGGGGGGACCTGGTTTGGGGAGGAATTGGGAGCCCCCCACACCCCCAGCCCTATTCCAGTGTGGGGTGGTCCCAGTTCTCCCAGTTCTCACCAAAAGTTCTCCCACTTTTGGTGGCTATGGGGGACTGGGAACAGATTGGAGGCTGTGAGAGGCTGCAGGGGGAGCAGGGTGAGGTCCCAAAGGACTGGAGGGGCAGGATGGCAAAAAGGGCTTGTGAGGGTCACCATGGGGTGCTGGGAGGGGCAGGATGTGACCCCAAACCCTCAGCAGCAGCACAAGGGCCTGGCCTCCCTCACTGAGCCCCACCAGGCCAGGGATTAGCCCTGAAACGGGGAATAAAAGTTTTCTCTAATCCTCTTGGGGGGATTACCAGCACTGCCACACCCAGGGTGGGATCTGGCCCGGCCTCAGCCCCCCCAGCGCCGCCGCTGACCTGGGACCTTTTAATCCACCCACACAAACCCCCTGCTCCAGCCTGGGGATCCTCGGAGATGCTGTGGGCAAAGATGCTGCTGTCTGGCCGTGTCCATCTGTCCATCCATCCATCCATCCATCCGTCCGTCCATCCGCCAGGCTTAGGCGGGTCCCACCTGCTCTCAGTGACATCCAGGCACCCGAGTCCCCTGTGCTCAGGGCAGGATCCCGGTGCACATCCCGCTCCATTCCCAAGGGTCACTGGAGGTGCTGCAGCCAAGGATGCTTCTGTCCAGCCATGCCATCCGTGTTGATCTGTGTCCATCTGTCCATCCATCCATCCATCCATCTGCTGCTCAGGGCAGGATCCCAGTGCACATCCTGTTCCCAAGGGTCACTGGAGTTGCTGCAGCCAAGGATGCTTCTGTCCAGCCATGCCATCCGTGTTGATCTGTGTCCATCTGTCCGTCTGTCCATCCACTGGGCTCACTGCCCATTCCCTACATCCACCCACGCAAGCCCCCAGCGCCGTCCCACACCTTCAGAGGTGCTACAGGCAAGGACACAGCTGTCCATCCACACCCAGCCGTCCATCTGTCCATCTGCCACTCAGGCCAGGATCCCAGTGCACATCCTGCTCCATTCCCAAGGGTCACTGGAGATGCTGCAGCCAAGGACACTCCTGCCCGGCCACGTCCATCCGTGCTGGTCCGTGTCCATCTGTCCATCTGCACCTAGCTGTCCGTCTGTCCATCTGTCCATCCGTGAGGCTCCGGCCGGTCCCTACGTGCCCTCGGTGGCGGGGTCAGGCTCGGACAGGCGCCGCTCGCCCTGCGCCGTGGGCGCTGCCAGGCTCTCGGCCTGCAGGAGCAGGTTGCAGCCGAGGAAGAGGATGGCGAAGGTGACGGCGAGGCAGAGCACCAGGACCACGGCGATCTGGGCGGCCTCGCTCAGCCCCGTGTCCTCACGGGTGGCGTTCATGTCCCCCTCCTCCTCCTCCTCCTCTTTGTCTTCCTCCCGGGAGCGGAGTGTGGCGGTGACAGACGCGAGGGTTTAAGTGATGTCAGGAACTCTCTGATCCTCCCTCCACGGCCCCCCTCACGCTCACTGGCGCTGGGAGCCCCCCCCCGGCAAGGGGCAGCAGCTTTGCCCCGCCCTGGAGCCCCCCTGGAGGGGTGCAGGGAAGGGGGAGTCACCCCAGCCCCCTCCTGAGGTGCCCTGGGGGGGCAGTTGGGGCTCCCCATTCTGGCTGTCCCCACTGCAGGCACTCGGCCCCACAGCATTGGGGTGCAATGGGGACCCCATGGCTCAGGGGACCCCCAGCTCAGCCCCACGGTGTGAGTGTGCCATGGGGACCCCAAGCTCAGCCCCATGGTGTGAGTGTGCCATGGGGACCCCCAGCTCAGCCCCACGGTGTGAGTGTGCCATGGGGACCCCCAGCTCAGCCCCATGGTGTGAGTGTGCCATGGGGACCACCAGCTCAGCCCCACGGTGTGAGTGTGCCATGGGGACCCCCAGCTCAGCCCCACAGCAATGGGGACCCCCCAGCTCAGCCCCTTGGTTTTGGATGTGATTTGGGACCACCAGCTCAGCCTCAGCATCCATTCCCCCCTCCCATGGCCCCCACAGCCAGGACATGACCAGGCTCTGTGTGAAAGCAGAAACTCTTTTATTTTTGGGGCAGCTCTGGCCCCCCAGGGACAGGAGTGACACTGGGGACAGGTGGTGATGAGGGACACGGCCAGCACTGGCTGTGTGGCACCAAGTGTGCTGCAGAAGGGTGGGGTGGGGTGTCACCCTGACCCCCAGCACCCTCTGCCAGGCCCCAGCACCACTCAGGGCTGGTGCCACTCTTGCCCTGAGGACTCACCCCGGTCATCAGCCAGGCCGGAGCCACTGAGCCAGTTCTCCAGGATGGACAAAACCAAGGAGCAACAACCCCCAAATTACAGGCTAGGCCAAGCCAAGCTCCTCCCAGAAGCTTTCTGGAGGTGAAGGAGGGGATCCAAGCAGAGTCACTGCCCCAAAAGCGCCACGGTGACCCTGCCTGGGTGACACCAGCCCTACAGCGCCAGCGTGTCCTTGATGAGCCGGCGCATGGTGGTGGTGACCGAGGTGCCCAGGGAGTCCGTGATCTGGTAGGAGATCTTGTACAGGTAGGGCTGCACGTCCTTCAGGCTGGTGTCAAAGACATTGTCCACCTCGGACTGGGTGGGCATCTTGGGCAGGTACTCGTGGCGGTTCATCACCTCCACGATGTTGATGATCTTCTCACAGAGCTTCTCCCCCACCTTCTCGCGGCAGATCTGCCGCTCCTGCTCGTTGGCCAGGTTCACCACGTTCACCTTGATGGTCCACAGCTCCCAGGGAATGCACTCATCCGAGAAGGGCCACCGGGATTTCTTCTTCTGGTAGAACTCCAGGGAGATCTGCCCCATGCCGTCGGAGCCGGAGCTGCGCAGCGCGTCCTGCGGGGCGGCACGGGGGTCACGGGGGAGCAGGGACTGACCAAACCCTCCCCAGGCACATCCCACTGGGGTTTACAGAATCACAGAGCTGGAAGAGACCCCCAAGGATCATCCAGACCCACCCTGGGCCATGACCACATCCTGGGGAGCTGTTCCAGCCCCCACACCCTGTGGGGGAAGGAGCTTTTCCCCAGTATCCATCCCACCCCTTCCCTGCCACAGCTCTATCCATTCTCTCAGTGCTGTCACTGTCCCACGGAGCAGACACCAGAGCTGCCCTGGGGATGAAGCTGAGGAGTCTCCTCTCAGTCTCCTTCAGCCCTCAGCTGTTATCTTTTATATCAAGAGTTCTGTTATCATTACAGTGCAAGGATTCCATACCCTCAGAGTTTTGTGCCTCCTCGATGTTTTCTGTAAGCAGTTCCTCTACACACTGACTCTTCCTGGTCCTTGCAGTAATCATCTGAGTCCAGATCCCACCAATCCACTCTTTTATACCACTTGTTCTTATTGGCTACAGGTGTAGCTCCTAATCTTTTACTAATTAGTCCAGCTACAACTCACTGGGGGATAAGATTACACTCTACATCACCTTAATTCACCCATACGTATCCCCCTACACTGCTCATTTTAATCCACCCACAGGAGCCCCCCTGCTCCATCCTGGGGCACCCCTGCAGATGTGTGGCTTCCCTTTAACCCCTTCCACGCCCCCCATTCTCCCTCCTCTCACCTTGAACTCCCCCACAGCCTTGCGGAGAGCGCGGTCGAGCTCCTCGGAGGAGACGCGCACGTAGGCGAAGTCGATGAAGTCGCAGTCCACGTCCTGGGTGCCCACGGTGCCAATGGAGTAGGTGCCCTCCTTCTTGTAGTGGAACTTGCCGGTGCTGCGGTGCAGCAGGACGGTGTGGAGCACGGCCAGCATGGCCTCCTCCACCTGCCTGCCCTCCACCGACACCTCCAGCACCTCGGCGCGGCAGTTCATGGCGGGGCCGGCGCTGGAGGGGCCACAGCAGCGGCTGCTGAGGGGACACGAGGGTGGCACGGGGGGGGTTGGGTGCTGCCAGGCTTGGGTGACAGCCCCTCTGCCTCCCCACTGTGTGCTGGTGTCCTGGTAGCCCACGGGGACCCAGCCGTGTGTCCTGACTTGAATCCCCCACATGCCAAAAAAATCCAGGCACCGTTGGTATAGACCCCAGAGAGACCCAGGTGTCCTGATTTGAATCCCCCACATGCCAAAAACATCCAGGCACCGTTGGTATAGACCCCCTGTAGCCCCAGATGTCCTGATTTGAGTCCCCCACATGCCAAAAACATCCAGGCACTCTTGGTATAGACCCCACAGAGACCCAGGTGCCCTGATCTGAATCCCCCACATGCCACAAGGATCCAGGCACCCTTGGTACAGATCCCCCATAGCCCTAGATGTCCTGATTTGAGTCCCCCACATGCCAAAAACATCCGGGCACCATTGGTATAGACCCCACAGAGACCCAGATGTCCTGATTTGAGTCCCCCACATGCCAAAAACATCCAGGCACCCTTGGTATAGACCCCCTGTAGCCCCAGATGTCCTGATTTGAGTCCCCCACATGCCAAAAACATCCAGGCACCCTTGGTATAGACCCCCTGTAGCCCCAGATGTCCTGATTTGAGTCCCCCACATGCCAAAAACATCCAGGCACCCTCAGTACAGGCCCCCCACAAAGATGGGGTTGGTTGAAATCTCTCACATCCCACAGACATGGGCCCTCGCAGAAGTTCAGGGGGGTCCAGGACTGGGTGTCCCAAAGAGATCCAGGTGTCCCAGGATGGGACCCAAATGTCCTGGTCGGGTCCCCTCAGGGATCCAATACCCCAGAAGGGACCCGAATGTCCTGCTCAGGTCCCCTCAGGAACCCAAATGTCCTGCTCAGGTCCCCTCATGGATCCAATATCCCAGAGGGACCCGAATGTCCTGCTCAGGTCCCCTCAGGAACCCAAATGTCCTGCTCAGGGCCCCTCATGGATCCAATACCCCTGAGGGACCCAAATATCCTGATCGGGTCCTCTCAGGGATCTAATACTCTGAGGCACCCAAATGTCCCGGTCAGGTCCCCTCAGGGACCCAAAGGTCCTGCTCAGGTCCCCTCGTGGATCCTATACCCCTGAGGGATCCGGGCCCAACCGTACGGGCCCAACCCCACCTCACAGGAGCCCGGGGGATCCCGGCTGGGTCCCCCAAAACACCACACAGGCCCAGACGTCGCGGCCCGAGCCCACCTCAGTCCCCCACGGAGCGCCTCAGGCTCCCTCCAGGCTCGAGGTCCCGGTCCCCCCTCGGTCCCTGCGCCCCCTCAGGCCCGGCCCGGCCGCGGTCCCCCCTCGGTCCCCGGGCCCGGCCCCGGTCCCCACTCACCGCCCGGGCCCGACCATCTGACGGCACGGAGGAGGGAAATGGATCATCCCATCTACGCGGGGGGGGCGTGCAGAACACACCACCGGCACCGTCGCCACCCTTCCGGCCATGACCACGTTATTTTATCACTCTGAACTTGATTCCGTTAACATTTTTCCCTTTCGGTGCCGTTCCCGCCCGCGGGGTGTCACCGGAGGTGGATTGGCCGTTCCGAGTCCGCGGATTCCCCTCTTCGCTGCTTGGTTCGTTCCAAAAGGGACATAGAGCTGGAAGGCCGCAGCCCAGAGCGTCTCATCTGCTCCATGGCGCCCCCCGCTCTGGAGGCTCCTCGGGGGTACTGCAGCGGGGCCGGTGTCCCCCGCTGACCCCTGCGGGGACAAGGCGACAACGGGGGGGACACGCGTGGGGACACCGGACACAGGGGCACGGGGGACACCTGGATATGAAGGGACACAAGGATATGGGACAGCAGGGGAAATAAAGAAAGGGGGGGGACACAGGGACAGACGGACACAAGGGACAGCGTGACGTGGGGGATACTGGATAAAGGGACATGAAGACTAGAGGGACAAAGGGACAGTGGGATGGCTGGATATGGGGATAGGATGGACACGTGGATATGGGGTGCAGTGTGAGCAGGGATGTGGGTGACACCTGTGGGGACATGGGACAGAAGGGCATGGGGGACACCTGGGTGTGAAGGGACATAAGGATATGGGACAGCAGGATAAATAAAGAAAAGGGGGGACACAGATGGACACAAGGGACAGAGTGACACCGAATATGGGGACACGGGGGGATAGTGGATGAAGGCACATGAAGACTAGAGGGACAAAGGGACAGTGGGATGGCTGGGTGTGGGGATAGGGATGGATATGGGGACACGTGGATATGGGGCGCAGTGGGAGCAGGGACTTGGAGGACACAGGAACAGGGGACGGATGGACATGGGGACACAGGGAAAGGGGACATTTGGGGCATTGCTCTGCCATCCTGCCATGGGGACACACGGCTCGGTGTCAGTCGCAGCAGGAACGTGGCCGTGTCACCGTGCGGGCACACACCGACACGGCCGCGTCTGTGCCGAGCAGCCCCGGGCCCGCCCGCCGGTTCCACGGAGCTGCTTTCACCGCCGGTTCCATGGAGCTGCTTTCACTCGGCCCTGCCGGTACCGTCCCCGTCCCTCCCGCAGCAGCCCGTGCCGAGGGAACGGGGACAGCGATGGGGACAAGGTGGCAGAGGGCAGCTCTGAGCTGTGGGGAGGGGGCAGAGCGTCCGTGCCAACCCGGTGCCCACCGTGCCCCGGTTCCCGTTCGCGGCCCCGCCGTGCGTCAGCGCTGTCCCCAGGCGGGGGCGGCGGCGGGGGGGGACAGAGGGACCCTTGTTTTTTGTCGCTGCGGGCGCCCCCGGCCCCGAGCCTCAATGTGGCCCTTGTTTAGAGTGTCCCCGTTCAGTTTGCTCCGGGGCCAGGCTGTCCCCGGCAGCAGGAAGGCGACAAGCCGGGAGACAAATCAGCCACGCGTGTCACCCTCCTGCTTTGGTGTCCCCGGCTCTGTCCCCAACTCCTGGGCTGGGGACCCCAAACGCTGCCACCACCCCCCCCCCGCCAGGGCTGGCCCTGCCAGCGGCCACGTCCCCAGGAACACGAGCGGGGATCACGGTCACGCTTCCCGGTTATTTTGGGGAGGATAAATCAGGCGGGCGACAGGTGCGGGGCAGCGGCAGCCGGGGGTGAGTGACGGTTCAAGGGCAGCGCCGTGGGCAACGTGAGGCTCCGGAGCCGCGGCTGTCCCCGGCTGTCCCCGCTCCGGAGCCCCGGCTGTCCCCAGCTCTGGTATCCCGGCTCTGGAGCCCTGACAGTCCCTAGATCCACTGTCCCGGCTGTCCCCGGCTCTGGAGCCCCGGCTGTCCCCGGTTTGACATCCCGGCTGTCCCCAGATCCACCGGTCCGGCTGTCCCCGGCTCTGGAGCCCCGGCTGTCCCCGGTTTGGCATGCCAGCTGTCCCCAGATCTACCGGTCCGGCTGCCCCCGGCTCTGGAGCCCCGGCTGTCCCCGATTTTGGCATCCGGGTTGTCCCCGGTTTGGCATCCCGGCTGTCCCCAGATCCACCGGCCTGGCTGTCCCCAGCTCTGGCATCCTGGCTCCGGAGCCCCGGCTGCCCCCGGTTTGACGTCCCGGCTGTCCCTGGTTTGGCATCCCGGCTGTCCCCGGCTGTCCCGGCTCTGGAGCCCCGGCTGTCCCGGCTCCGGAGCCCCGGCTGTCCCCAGCTCTGGTATCCCGGCTCTGGAGCCCTGACAGTCCCTAGATCCACTGTCCCGGCTGTCCCCGACTCCGGAGCCCCTGCTGTCCCCGATTTGGCATCCCAGCTCTCCCCAGATCCACCGGTCCGGCTGTCGCCGTCTCAAGTGCCCCAGCTGTCCCCAGATCCACCGGTCCGGCTGTCCCCGGCTCTGGAGCCCCGGCTGTCCCCGATTTTGGCATCCGGGTTGTCCCCGGTTTGGCATCTCAGCTGTCCCCAGATCCACCGGCCTGGCTGTCCCCAGCTCTGGCATCCTGGCTCTGGAGCCCCGGCTGCCCCCGGTTTGACGTCCCGGCTGTCCCTGGTTTGGCATCCCGGCTGTCCCCAGCTGTCCCCAGCTCTGGAGCCCCGGCTGTCCCCGCTCTGGAGCCCCGGCTGTCCCCAGCTCTGGTATCCCGGCTCTGGAGCCCTGACAGTCCCTAGATCCACCGTCCCGGCTGTCCCCGGCTCCGGAGCCCCGGCTGTCCCCGATTTTGGCATCCGGGTTGTTCCCGGTTTGACATCCCGGCTGTCCCCAGATCCACCGGTCTGGCTGTCGCCGGTTTGGCATCCTGGCTGTCGCCGTCTCAAGTGCCCCAGCTGTCCCCAGATCCACCGGTCCGGCTGTCCCCAGCTCTGGTATCCCGGCTCTGGAGCCCTGACACTCCCTAGATCCACTGTCCCGGCTGTCCCCGGCTCCGGAGCCCCGGCTGTCCCCGGTTTGGCATCTCAGCTGTCCCCAGATCCACTGTCCCGGCTGTCCCCGGCTCCGGAGCCCCGGCTGTCCCCGATTTTGTCATCCAGGTTGTCCCCGGTTTGACATCCCGGCTGTCCCCAGATCCACCGGTCTGGCTGTCGCCGGTTTGGCATCCTGGCTGTCGCCGTCTCAAGTGCCCCAGCTGTCCCCAGATCCACCGGCCTGGCTGTCCCCAGCTCTGGCATCCTGGCTCCGGAGCCCCGGCTGTCCCCGGTTTGGCATCCCGGCTGTCCCGGCTCCGGAGCCCCGGCTGTCCCCGGTCTGGCATCCCGGCTGTCCCGGCTCTGGAGCCCCGGCTGTCCCCGGTTTGACATCCCGGCTGTCCCCAGATCCACCTGTCCGGCTGTCGCCGCTTTGGCACCCCGGCTGTCGCCGTCTCCGGTGCCCCAGCTGTCCCCAGATGCCCCGGCCTGGCTGTCCCCAGCTCTGGCACCCTGACTCCAGCTGTCCCCGGCTCCATCACCCCGGCTGTCCCAGCTCCGGTTCTCTGTTTTTTCCCCGGCTCCAGCGTCTTGTTTTTATCCAGCCCAAGTGTCCCAGCTGTCCCCAACTCTGACATCTACACTGTCCCCAGCCCGGCTGTCACCAGCTCCTGTCCCCAGCTCTAACTGTCCCCAGTCTGCCTGTCCCAGCTCCCGTGTCCTCCTGTTTCCCAATCCCCGAATTTTAACTAAAAGGGAACACAAAGGACAAAGGTCCCGCCCAGTGGCTCTCACTGTACGGACAAGTTTATATACAGAAAATGGCCAAAAAGAGGGAAAATCAGAAAAATATATATAAAGGGGGGGTTGAGGGGGCCGGAGCCACCCCTCGCTCACGCCCCCCGCTCTGTACAGGACCCGGCCGGCGCTATTTACATCAGGGGCGTTTTTACAGGGGAGGAGGGCACCGCGCCGGCGATGCCCCCGGGGAAGACGGCACCGGGGCTGCTGGGAGGCAGCGCCCTGAGCCGTGAAGGCACGTGGGGCACCCCAAAAAGTGCCCCCAAGAAGACTCAGGCATCTGAGGGGGGGACCCAGATATCCTGGGAGTGATCCCGGGCATCCCTGGAGTGATGCAGGGGTGGTCCCAGGCATCCCAGGAGCGATTTGGGGTGCCCAGGGGGTGCCAGACATCCTGTGGATGACCCAGGAGGGGGTTCCAGGGGTTCTGGGGGTGATCCAGGGGATCCTAGACATCTCTGGAGTGATGCAGGGGTGGTCCCAGGCATCCCAGGAGCGACCTAGGGATGCCCAGGGGGTGCCAGACATCCTGTGGATGACCCGGGAGGGGGTTCCAGGGGTTCTGGGGGTGATCCAGGGGATCCCTGGAGCGATGTAGGGGTGGTCCCAGGCATCCCAGGAGCAATTTAGGGGTGCCCAGGGGGTCCCAGGCATCCTGTGGATGACCCAGGAGGGAGCTCCAGGCATCCTAGGAGTGATCCAGGGATGCCCAGGTGGTTTTTGGGCATTCTGGGGGTCACCCAGGGGGTGTCCCAAACATGCCAGGGCTGATCTAGGAGTACCCAGGGGATGTTCCAGATATCCTGGGTGCGATCCCAGGCATCCCTGGAGTGATGCAGGGGTGGTCCCAGGCATCCCAGGAGCGATTTGGGGGTGCCCAGGGGGTGCCAGGCATCCTGTGGATGGCCCAGGAGGGGGTTCCAGGTGTTCTGGGGTATGCATGGAGTCTTGGGAATGGCCTGGGGGGGGGTCCCAGGTGTCCCAGAGGTCGTTCAGGAGTCCACAGGGATGTCCTGGGCATCCCAGAACTGATCCAGGAGTGACCAGGGCAGGTTCCAGGCATCCCGGGAGTGATCCAGGGATACCCCAGGTGGTTTTTGGGCATTCTGGGGGTCAACCCAGGGAGGGTCCCAGACATCCCAGGGCTGATCTAGGGGTACCCAGGCGATGTTCCAGGCATCCCAGGGATGCCCAGAGGGTTCCCAGGCATCCTTGGACTGAACCAGGGTTACCCAGGGCGGGTCCCAGACATCCCAGGGCTGATCTAGGGGTACCCAGGGGATATTCCAGGCATCCCAGGGGTGACCCAGGGGTGCCCAGAGGGTTCCCAGGCATCCTTGGACTGAACCAGGGTTGCCCAGGGCGGGTCCCAGACATCCCAGGGCTGATCTAGGGGTACCCAGGCGATGTTCCAGGCATCCCAGGGATGCCCAGAGGGTTCCCAGGCATCCTTGGACTGAACCAGGGTTACCCAGGGCGGGTCCCAGACGTCCCCAGGCAGGTCAGGGGCTCATGGCAGCCCCTTGCCGGGGACTCAGAAAGGCAGAGTGTCCATGAAGATCTTGTCCACGATGGGTGGCGGCGGCACCAGGTCCTCCAGCTTGAGGTAGAAGATGCGCTGGAGGCCCTGGGTGCAGAGGCTGCGCAGCTCGGGCAGCTTGCCCAGCAGCTTGGAGAGGCAGCTGGAGCGGCCGGGCTCGGGCCCTGCTGCCGCCACGTGGTCCTTGAGGCAGCCCACGATGCGGTTCTGCAGCTCCTCCACCCGCTTGGGCTCCTTCAGGCCGTGCCGGTCTGCGGGGACAGACAGCACGTGTGGGACGGCGGGGACAGACACCCAGGTGGCGACGGGGACAGCGACGAGCCTGGAGCCGGGAGGATCTCACCTGTGATGATGACGAGGGCGGCGAGGCAGGAGAAGGAGGGGACGTCGACGCTCATGCGGTGCAGGCTCTGGGAGAACTCGAGGATGGCGTCGATCCACTCGCCGAAGCCGCGCACGCACTGCTGCCGGTGCAGCACCACGCCGTTGCAGAAGATGAGTTTGCCTTCCTCTGGCTTGGAGCTGCCAGGAGAAATCCAGGTGTCACCCCCAGGCACTGCTCGGGATGCCCCAGCACAAATCCAGGTGTCATCCCCAGCAGAAATCCAGGTGTCACCCTGGGACACAGCTTGGGCTACCCCAGTAGAAATCCAGGTGCCACCCCAGCAGAAATCCAGGTGTCACCCTGGGACACAGCTTGGGCTCCCCCAGTAGAAATTCAGGTGCCACCCCAGCAGAAATCCAGGTGTCACCCTGGGGACAGCTTGGAATGCCCCAGGAGAAATCCAGGGTGTCACCCCCAGGCATAGCTCGGGGTTCCCAAGCAGAAATCCAGGTGTCACCTCTGGGCACAGCTCAGGGGCTCACCCAGCAGAAATCCAGGTGTCACCCCCAGGCACAGCTCGGGATCCCCCAGAAGAAATTCAGGTGCCACTCCCGGGCACAGCTCAGGCACCCCAAGCAGAAATCCTGGTGTCACCTCCCCCAGCTTGGGCTCCCCCAGGAGAAACCCAGGTGTCACCCTCAGCAGAAACCCAGGTGTCACCCCCAGCAGAAACCCAGGTGTCACCCTCAGCAGAAGCCCAGGTGTCACCCCCAGGAGAAACCCAGGTGTCACCCCCTGCTCTGGGCTGCCCCGGGGCTCACCGGTACGCCAGGCGAAGGATGAAGAGCTCCAGGAAGGCTGACTCCAGCAGGAGGTCCTGGTCCTCCTTGGGCAGCTCGCTGAAGCCCTGGATCTTCTCGGCCCACTTGCGGATGACGTCCATGGAGCCGGTGAGGAGGTCGTAGAACTGCTGCACGTCCACGGAGTCCTCCTTCTCAAACGGGCACGGGGCTGACTCCTGGAACTGCCGTGGGCACGGGTCAGGAGTGGGGTGGGCACGGATGAAGAACTGGGGTGGGGATGGGTCAGGATCTGGGATGGGGATGGGGGAAGATTGGGATGGGCGCGGGTAAAGGACTGGGATGGGAATGAGTCAGGACTAAGATGGGTCAGGAGTGGGATGGGGATGGGTCAGGACTGGGATGGGGATGGGTCAGGGTTGGGATGGGATGGGATGGGATGGGATGGGATGGGATGGGATGGGATGGGATGGGATGGGTCAGGATTGGGATGGGGATGGGATGGGATGGGATGGGATGGGTCAGGATTGGGATGGGGATGATCCAGGACTGGGATGGGGATGGGTCAGGACTGGGATGGGGATGGGTGAAGAACTGGGATGGGGATGGGTCAGGATTGGGATGGGGATGGGATGGGATGGGATGGGATGGGATGGGTCAGGATTGGGATGGGGATGGGATGGGTCAGGATTGGGATGGGGATGATCCAGGACTGGGATGGGGATGGGTCAAGATTGGGATGGGGATGGGATGGGTCAAGATTGGGATGGGGATGATCCAGGACTTGGGATGGGGATGGGTGAAGAACTGGGATGGGCCAGGACTGGGATGAGTCAGGATTGGGATGGGGATGGGTCAAGATTGAGATGGGGATGGGTCAGGAACTGGAATGGGGATGGGTGAAGAACTGGGATGGGATGGGTCAGGACTGGAATTGGGATGGGTCAGGATTGGGATGGGGATGGGGTGGGTCAGGATTGGGATGGGATGGGATGGGATGGGATGGGATGGGATGGGATGGGATGGGATGGGATGGGTCAGGATTGGGATGGGGATGATCCAGGACTGGGATGGGGATGAGTGAAGAACTGGGATGGGCCAGGATTGCGATGAGTCAGGATTGGGATGGGGATGGGTCAAGATTGAGATGGGGATGGGTCAGGAACTGGAATGGGTCAGGACCTAGGACAGGGGTGGATTGGGAATTGGGGTGGGAATGGGATCAGGAGCTGGGATGAAGATGGGTGAGGAACTGGCTGGGAATGGGATCAAGATTTGGGATGGCGACAGGTCGGGAAGTGTTGGGTTAGCAACAGGGATGAGTTTGGATCAGGAACAGGATGAGGACAGCAGCAGGAACTGGGATGGTGATGGGTGAGGAACTGGGACAGGGATGGGTCAGGATTGGGATGGAGATGGGTCAGGATCCAACCGCAGCCCCAGCACGGCCCTGGGCAGGGCGTGGGGTGGCACCAGCCCTACCTTGGAGTAGTCCAGCTTGGTGGCGCTGGGGATGGAGTCGATGTGAGCCCGCACCAGCGAGGTGATGAGGCTGACGGGGGACGCATCCGGCGGCTGCTTGGGCTTGGAGGGGAGCCGGCCCCGCCTCCCCTTCAGGCTGTCGGTCCGGACCACTGTGTTGGGATTGCAGTGAGTGCCCGTCCTCAGAGCAGCCACAGAGGCTGCAGAGAGGGGACCGGGGAGGGTTCTGGTACCTTCTTTGACCATGCCCACGGCCAGGCACTTCTGGAAGCGGCAGAACTGGCAGCGGTTCCTGCGCCGCTTGTCCACAGGGCAGTCCTTGTTGGCCAGGCAGATGTACTTGGCGTTCTTCTGCACTGTGCGCTGCGCGTGGGGAAGGAGCGGCCGAGCTCAGCCCCGGGGGCGCTCGGCTCTCAACAAAAACCCTTCTGTCCTCCCCTGCCTCCCTCTCCGGCCCAGCATCCGGCTCCGCGTCCCTGCCCGGGCCACCCCTCGGCATCCTCCCGCCGCCGCATCGCAGAGCACCGTGGGAGTATCCTCACCTTGAAGAACCCCTTGCAGCCCTCGCAGGTGCGCACGCCGTAGTGCTGGCACGACGCGTTGTCCCCGCAGACGGCGCAGCGCCCCTCGCCCGCCCCGGGGCTGCGCACCTTGCTGGGCCCCTCCAGCAGCGGCGAGCTGGGAGCCAAGGGCAGCCCCCCGAAGCCCCTGGGACCCCCCTGGCTCGGGGGAAACGCGTCCGTGTCCAGCAGCCGCGGGTCCACGCGGGGCGAGGGGCCCAGCTGCCCCTTGAGGGTCGCCGGGGAGCCAGCAGGGCTGGGCGCCGGGGGGCTGAAGGCGAAAAAGGGAGGCTGAGACCCCCCACTCTTGGCTGGCTCAGCCCAGGGCTGCCCGGCCTCGTAGTTCGGCAGCGGCGAGTACGGCCCGAAGGAGCTCTCCCATGCCGCGGCCGGCGGGGGCTGGAAGCCGGGCGTGGCGGGCGAGGGGATGGAGCAGGGGCTCCCGTAGCAGTCCGAGCCGCTGGAGGACAGGGTCTCGTCCGGCTGCCCCCCAAAAGCACTGGGGTAGCAGCCGTACACCTGGAAATCCTCCAGCTTGAAGGCGGGTGGCGGCGCTGGGCTGGCCGCTGGCGGGCAGCTGGTAGAGGAAGGCGTCGAACTCGCCGGCGTAGCCGTCCATGAAGGTGCTGAAGCTGGGCAGGGCTGGAGCGGCGGCCGCCAGATCGGCTCCGGCCACTTCCATGGGGAATCGGCCGCCCTCGGGGCTGAGCAGCTCGGCCGGGCAGCGCTCGCAGGGGCCGGCGCCCGTGGTGCTGCACTGGGCCTGGATGCAGGGCATCTCTGCGGGGAGAGAGGGGCGTCAGAAACCCAGGTGTCACCTCAGCAGAAATCCAGCTGTCACCCCCAGCAGAAATCCAAGTGTCAACCCCAGCAGAAATCCAGGTGTCACCTCAGCAGAAATCCAGCTGTCACCTCCCACCAGCTGGGGCTCCCCCAGCAGAAACCCAAGTGTCACCCCCAGCAGAAATCCAGGTGTCAACCCCAGCAGAAATCCAGGTGTCAACCCCAGCAGAAATCCAGCTGTCACCTCCCACCAGCTGGGGCTCCCCCAGCAGAAACCCAGGTGTCACCCCCAGCAGAAATCCAGGTGTCAACCCCAGCAGAAATCCAGGTGTCACCCTGGGCACAGCTCAGAATCCCCAGCCGAAACCCAGGTGTCACCCCAGCATAAATCCAGGTGTCACCTCCCACCAGCTGGGTCTCCCCCAGCAGAAATCCAAGTGTCACCCCCAGCAGAAATCCAGGTGTCACCCCAGCAGAAACCCAAGTGTCACCCCCAGCAGAAATCCAGGTGTCAACCCCAGCAGAAACCCAAGTGTCACCCCAGCAGAAATCCAGCTGTCACCTCCCACCAGCTGGGGCTCCCCCAGCAGAAATCCAAGTGTCACCCCCAGCAGAAATCCAGGTGTCAACCCCAGCAGAAATCCAGGTGTCACCTCCCACCAGCTGGGTCTCCCCCAGCAGAAATCCAGGTGTCACCCTGGGCACAGTTTGGGATCCCCAGCAGAAATCCAGGTGTCACCCTGGGCACAGCTGGGCCTCCCCAGCAGAAACCCAGGTGTCACCCCAGCAGAAATCCAGGTGTCACCCTGGGCACAGTTTGGGATCCCCAGCAGAAATCCAGGTGTCACCCCAGGACAAATCCAGGTGTCACCCTGGGACAGCTCAGGCTCCCCAGCAGAAATCCAGGGGACCCAGTGCAGCCCCTCTGGCATCCAGACAGAGGATGGGGACAGGGTGGGAACAGTGAGAACCTCCCCAGGGCTCTTCTCGTGCTGGAGCTGCACCTCCATGGCCACTGGCAGTGTGGTGGCGGCCACCAGTGTCCCCAGGAAAGGTCACGGCACAGCCAATGGGCGCAAAGGACATTGCCCAAAACGCTGGCTTAGCAAAAGGCCCCGAAAGGAAAGGAGGGAGGAATGTGGCCAGCAGATTCCCAAGCCCTCGGGCTGGCCAAGCAAAGCTGGAGTTAGGGCCGAGCTGGGTTTTGAGGACTCCACTTCCCCCATAATCCCTTTTTAGGGCTTTTTGGGAACATCAGCGCAGGCGAGGGGGAGAGGAGCCCACCCTCTGTCCCTGGAGCCCCCCAGGGCTGTGTGCACGGATCTGGTGGGACATAAGACGAGCAGAGCCCTGTGTCCAGCTGAAAGCCAAGCCAGAAGTGACCCCCGTGGCAAGACGATAATGTAATTCATCTCGCAGACCTTTAAAGGTCGCGCTGCGCTGGCCCCCGGCCACGTCCTGGCACGGCCCCCGCTGCCAGAGCCCCCGGATTCCCCCAGCCAAATCTGGGCAGCTCTCTGGGGCACCAGGAAAGCCGACACCCCGCCAGGAGCCGCGGTTAAAAATACCCAGCGTGGCTCCAGCGCTGGCACCCGCGGGATGGCACCGGCCCCCAGCCCCCTGCGGGCGGTGCCCGTGGGGTTTGTGCGTGTCCAGCCGGGGGCAGAGGGAGCAGCGACCCCACAGCTGCCTCCTGGCCCCGAGTGAAGCCCAGGGCACCTCAGGCCGAGCTGGGTGCACACCTCAGGGCACGCTGTCTGTGCCAGCGGGAGTTTCCTCGCCTGCATGAAAAGCTCGGCAGATGCAACTCCTCGACCCTTCCCGCGCTCCCAGTTCGGGCGTTTTTCCTCCCACCCACTCGCTGACAGAATTTGGGGTCCCCTCTGCGCTGTTCCCCCCGAGGAGCGGGCACAGATTCCCGCAGCAGCCTCTGCTCTGCTCTGCCCACGGCCGGGCTCTGTTTGCAGATTCCTGCTTTGGCAGGGAGGGAGGGAGGGCAGCTGCCCGTCCGTGCCCAGCCCCGACGCTGCCGCCTGCACGGGCGGGTGGCAGCCGCTGGCACCGGGCCCCGAGCCGCGGGCGGGCGAGAGCAGCCGGTGGCACCGGGGGTGGCTCCCGCTGCCCACGGCCCTGCCGGCACCTGCCGTGCCCGGTAATGCCGCAGCAGCGGTGGGCACGGGGGGTTTGCCGGCACGGGGCTGGCTGCCCGCACATGCTGGTGCTCTCCGCTGCCAGCTCCCGGTGCTGCCCGCACATCCCGGTGTCCGCTGCCAGCTCCCGGCGCTGCCCGCACCTCCAGCTCCCGGTGCTGCCCGCACATCCCGGTGTCCGCTGCCAGCTCCCGGCGCTGCCCGCGCGTTCCCGCCTGCCCTCTCCGGTTCCGTGCCCGCTCTGCTCGGGGATCCCGGGGTGATGCCCACTGTGGGGCGGCTCTGCCCGCTGCCAACCCCAGGGATGGGGATTCCCTGCGTCCCGGTTGCGGTGCCGGGATGGGGGGACCAAGGAGCCGCTCCCGGTGCTGCGCAGCTCCTCACAGAGGAGAGGGGGGTGTCGGGCTCGTCCCGGGACCCCCGGGGCCGGGGGTCGCTCTGCCAATTCCCGCCGGCCGCGCGACCCCCGGTGCTACCGGCACTCCTGACCCAGCTGCTCCCGGCATCACCGGGACGCCCCATCCCGTGCACGCTCGGTTCCTCCCGGCGCCACCGGCTACCCACAAGGGGCAACCGCCGGTGGGTTCCACCGGCACCCCCGCCTCTCACCGGTGACACCGGGAGCTCCTTCCACAGCGCCCTTCGGACGCGCCAGCCCCGGCTCCACCGGGACGCGCCACCCGGTTGCCCGTGGTGCTGCCGGGACACCCTCCCGCATCCATCCACCTCGCGGGACGCCCACCGCCCTGAGCCCCCGGTGCCACCGGGATGCCCCGCCCGGGATCCCCTCGGTGCCACCTGACGCGCCCGACGTGAATCAAACGGCTCCCGCTCCCCCGGTGCCACCGGGACACCACCGGGGCACCGTGCCCCTCCCACTGCCAGCACGACCCCCGGTGCCCCCCGCATCCCGGTGCCGCCCGTACCCGGGTGCCGGCGCGGCGGCGCTCCGGTTCGTGCTCCTGCCACGGCCGCTCCGCGGGCTCCGCCGGGCTCCGGCCCCGCCACTACTTTCTCTTAAGCGCTCGGTGACGCGCGGGGCGGCGCGGGGCCGGTGACGCACGGGGGGGGCGGCCCCGGCGGGGGCGCGGCCGTGACGCACGCGGGGTTCCATTGACGCACCCGCGGCCCCGGCTAAAAATACCCCCGCGGCCCCGGCTAAAAATAGCCCGGGCGCCCCTCGCTTCCCCTCTGATCCCCCCCGGGGGCCGCCGGAGGGGGGAGGGAGGCCCCGGTGGCCGGGGGATCCCCGGTGTCCCATCGGTGTCTCCTCGCTGCCGGTGCACCGTGCCCCGGTGCCTCCGTGGCCGGCGCTCTCTTGCTGCCGGTGTTTCCGGTGTCCCCTCGTTGCGCCCACCCCCGATGCCCCCTCGGTGCTGGCATCGCTTCAGTCCCCACCTCCGGTAACCTCTCGTTGTCGGTAGCCCGGTGCCCCCATTCTCGGTGCCGGTATCTCCGGTACCGTTATCCCCGCTGTCCCCTCAGTGTTGGCATCCTCGGAGCCCCCTCGGTGCCGGTGTCTTCATTGCCCCATTCCCGGTGTGCCCCCGGTGCCTCCGGTACCGCTATGCCCAGTGCCCATCTCTCTCTCGGTGTCAGAATCAGTGCCCCCGGTGTGCCCCCGGTACCGCTATGCCCAGTGCCCATCTCTCTCTCGGTGCCAGTACCCCGGTGCCCCCATTCCCGGTGCCGGTATCTCCGGTACCATTATCCCCGGAGCCCTCTCGGTGCCGGTATCTCCGTTGCCCCATTCCCGGTGTGCCCCCGGTGCCTCCGGTACCGCTATGCCCAGTGCCCATCTCTCTCTCGGTGCCGGTATCTCCGTTGCCCCATTCCCGGTGTGCCCCCGGTGCCTCCCGTACCCCCGGTACCGCTATGCCCGGTGCCCATCTGGGTCTCTCCGGTGCTCAGCGGCACCGGTACCCCCGGGCTCCTCCCGCCCGGTGCCAGTGCGGGGGGGATGACGCGGGGTCCCGCCCCCGCCCGGTCCCCGCGGGGAGCCCCTGGCCGGCCCGATGGAAACAGCGGCGGCTGCTGGCGGGCGGCGGCGCCGGGAACAGCGCCCGGGGGCTGGAAAATGAGCTCAGCCCGGCCCGGGCCCGCGGGAGGCCGAACGGTGAACGGAAGAGACGCAGAACTTCGTAGTGGCCTTTGGTGCCATCCCGGTGCCCCCACAATGCCCTCCGGTACCATCCCGGTACCCCCTCAATACCCTCCGGTACCATCCCGGTACCCCCTCAATACCCGGTACCATCTCGGTGCCCCCTCAATACCCTCCGGTACCCCCTCAATACCAGCCGGTACCATCCCGGTACCCCCTCCATACCCTCCGGTACCATCCCGGTACCCCCTCAATACCCTCCGGTACCACCCCGGTACCCCCTCCATACCCTCCGGTACCATCCCGGTACCCCCTCCATACCCTCCGGTACCATCCCGGTACCCCCTCAATACCCTCTGGTGCCATCTCAGTGCCCCCTCAATACCCGGTACCATCCCGGTACCACTCCAGCACCTCCCGTGATACCCCCCGGTGCCGCCCCGTTACTCCCTTGGTATCTCCCGGTACACGTCGGTACCGGCTCGGTACCGTCCCTTCCCACTCCCGGGGACAAACCGGGGGGTCTTGGGGACCCGGCCCGCCGTGCCCGGTTGGGCAGCGCCCCCGGGGCTGACAGCGCCGTTAGCGCTGCCCCGTTAGCGCCCCTACAGCGGCACGGTCCCACCGGGGGGCTGGAGCCGGTGCCCGGTGCCCCGGGAGCCGCAGCCGGTACCGGGACCCTGCCGGGCCTCACGAAACCCCGTGAGCAGCAGCGGGGACAGCCCGGCAGAGGGGTCCGGAGGGCGCACGGGGCTACCGGAGGAGGCGGCCCGGGGCTACCGGAGGAGGCGTCCCAGGACCGGGCGCTCTCCCCCGTTCCCCCGCTCCGGCCCCGCTTCTCGCTATCGCCCGCCCCCGACGGGCTTCCGTGACGTCACACCTGCCCGCTGACGTCACGCCGGTCACTGACGTCTTGGGGATCCCGCGGCAGCACCGGCGACGCCCCCGGAGGGATCCCCCGGGCCCGGTGAGGCCACGGCCGGTGCCAGCCCGGGGATGCGGCCCCGAACCCTCGGGAGGGATCACACAGGAGGGTCCCGGAGCTGCCCGGGGTCCCAACGCCACCGGGGGCGCGGATTGCAGCCCCCCGCATCCCTCGCTCGGTTACCGGCCGGTGACACCGGCAGCCCCCGCATCCCGGGATTAGCTGTACCCCGGGAGAGGCCGCGGCGGCGTCGGGGGAGGAAACCCGAGCCCAAGCAGCCCCGCAAGGCCACGGGGGACCCGGGGATCCACCGCGACACCCGCTGGGGACACGATGGCCACACCAGGGTGCCCGTGCCCGCCCGGTGCCCACGGCTGGCTCCGTGCCCCCGCTCTATATTTATCGGTAATGACAGGCTGCTCCGGGGCGTGCCCGGTGCCCCGGCCGTGCCCAGGCGGTGCCACGCGTGACTCCAGCTGTCCCACGGCCACCTGCCCCTCTCCGGGCACACGCAGCCCCGGGTCGCGGCTATAAAAAGCCGAGCGTGGGGTGGCAGCTGCCACCAACGGGGGGGGGTCCCGTGGTGGCTCTGGCAGGAACGGGATGCTCCGGGGCTGGCAGCACGGGAGGGACGCCGAGAGCAGCCGGGGCTGCGGGAACCGGACCATAAATGTCCAGCCCGGAGCTGTCCTGGAACGGGGACAAGGCAGGGGAGTGTGGGGGGGGGGGCCGGCTGAGCCCCCCCCATCTGCCTCCATGGAACACACAGAAAGCGGCAGATGTCACCCACAGGCTCCCCTGGGGGGGGGACAGGGAGAGCTGGGGTCCCCAAACAGCGCAGTCAGAGGGGAAACTGAGGCAGAGTAAAGGGGAAACTGAGGCAGAGCAAAGGGGAAACTGAGGCAAAGGGGAAACTGAGGAACAAACAGAGGGGAAACTGAGGCACAGCAGAGGGTTGGGGGCTCTCGGTGCTCCATCTGTGCACACACCGATGTTGTAGCAGTCCCGCAGCTCTGGGGGTGCTTTGTGTCCCCCCAACTCCTTCAGCGGCTCTGGGGGTGCTTTGTGCCCCCCAACTCCTTCAGCGGCTCTGGGGGTGCTTTATGCCCCCCCAGCTCCTTCAGCGGCTCTGGGGGTGCTGTGTGAGCCCCAGCTCTGGGGGTGCTTTGTGCCCCCCAACTCCTTCAGCGGCTCTGGGGGTGCTTTGTGCCCCCCAAATCCTTCAGTAGCTCTGGGGGTGCTTTGTGCCCCCCAACTCCTTCAGCGGCTCTGGGGGTGCTGTGTGAGCCCCAGCTCTGGGGGCGCTTTGTGTCCCCCAATCTCTTCAGCGGCTCTGGGGGTGCTTTGTGCCCCCCAACTCCTTCAGCGGCTCTGGGGGTGCTGTGTGAGCCCCAGCTCTGGGGGTGCTTTGTGCCCCCCCAGCTCCTTCAGCGGCTCTGGGGGACACCGAGGCGGTTTTGGGGGGACCCGTCCTGCGCGGGCACCGCGTCCCGTGCCGGAGGAAGGGCTCGGGGTGGGACTCGCTTCCCGCCGGCTGCCGCAGGAAACGGGGCAGGAAGGGCCGGGCCGGGGCCCCGCAGCGCCGGGACGCGGCCGAAGGCACCGGGGGGGACACGGGGGGACCCCGGCAGCTCAGTCACGTCCGAGGTGACATCGGTGTCACCCCAAAGGGACAGGATCGGGGCTCTGTCCCCCCTCACTCACAGCCACGCATCGCTGCAAATCCTCTCTGTATTAGCGAGGTACAACAGCAGAGCAGGGTGAGACCCCCAGGGCCCCCCCAGCCTGGGGAATTCGGGGCTCCCCCGGTGCTCCCCCAGCCCAGAGCTCCGTGAGCCGCTCCAGGAGTGTCCTCACGTCCGTCTGTCCCTTGCTGCTGCGTCCGTCCCTCGGCGTCACGATCCCCAAACCTGCTCCGTGCAGCCCCCAAAGGATTGGGGGGCGGGCAGAGCGAATGAAGCCCCTCGCAAATAAATAAATAAATAGTCCTGGGGGAGGCTTAGAGGTGACTCTCCTCCTCCTCCAGCGCCCGGTTGAGCCCCGGGATGAACTTGAGCAGCCGCTGGCGGAAGCTGCTGTGCCGGTTCTTGCGGGGCACGGCGGCGGCTCCGTCCCCGGGATCCCCGGCCCGGGCCCAAAACTTCCCCGCAGCCCCCGGTGGCCCCGGACACCGGAGGCTGGAGCTGCGACCCAGAGCGGGCCGGGGGCGCGGGGGAGGGGGCGCGGGACCCCCGATGTCCTCGTCCTTGTCCTTGTCGCCGTCATTGTCGCCGTTCAGGGAGCTGGAGGAGGCGAAGACGCAGGTCTGGTACAGGGAGTCATCGCTGCCGCTGGCCCGGGAGGAGCCCCCCGGCAACGCCTCCCCCTGCAGGCACCAGCGGATGGACTCCAGCGTGTCGTAGATGCTGGGGTCCTTGGCCACCACGCCTGATGGGGGACAACACGGGGGGGGTGGTCAGGGGAGGCGGGTGGTGCCCCAAAACCCTCCCAACAACCCCCCCGAGACCCCCCACTCACCCCGCACCAGCCGCTGCTCCTGCACCATCAGCGAGCGAAACTCGCCCCATTTCTCGTAGAGGGTTTGCTGTGGGGAGGGCGAGGGGGGGTCAGGACCCTGCTGAGGGGTCTCCAGAACCCTGATGAGGGGGTCAGGACCCCACTGGGGGGTCCCAGGATCCTGCTGAGGGGTGCCCAGGACCCTCTGAGGGGTGCCCAGGACCCTGCTAAGGGGTCCCAGGACCCTGATGAGGGGGTCAGGACTCCCTGAGGGGTCTCTAGCACCCTGCTGAGGGCGTCAGGACCCTACTGAGGGGGGATCAGGACTCCCTGAGGGGTCCCAGGATCCTGCTGAGGGGTGCCAGGACCCTCTGAGGGGTGCCCAGGACCCTGATGAGGGGTCCCAGGACCCTGATGAGGGGTCTCCAGGACCCTGATGAGGCGGTCAGGACTCCCTGAGGGGTCCCAGGACCCTGCTGAGGGCATCAGGACCCTACTGAGGGGGGATCAGGACCCTTCTGAGGGGTGCCAGGACCCTCTGAGAGGTGCCCAGGACCCTGCTAAGGGGTCCCAGGACCCTGCTGAGGGGGTCAGGACTCCCTGAGGGGTCTCTAGCACCCTGCTGAGGGGGAGAGGACTCCCTGAGGGGTCCCAGGACCCTGCTAAGGGGTCCCAGGACCCTGATGAGGGGGTCAGGACTCCCTGAGGGGTCCCAGGATCCTGCTGAGGGCATCAGGACCCTTCTGAGGGGGGATCAGGACTCTTCTGAGGGGGTCAGGACCCTGCTAAGGGGGTCAGGACCCTCCTGAGGGGTGCTCAGGACCCTGCTCAGGGGGTCTCCAGCCCCCCATCAGCCCCCGCTCACCTTCAGGTACTGCAGCCGTGCCTCCAGCTCAGCCCTCCTGATGGATGTGCCATAGAGAGTGTCGAGCCTGTGGGTCAGCAGCTGTCAGCACCGGAGGGCTGCAGCCCCCCCAGGCCCCCCCTGAGCCCCTCCACTCACCGGAGAACATTCCCCGAGCTCTTGATGATCTCCACGATCTCCCGGTGCCGGATTCCCTCCACGTTGAGCCCGTTGACGCCCGTGATGGTGTCCCCTGGAGCACGGGGCGGGTTCAGGGGGGGCTGCTCCCCAATGATGGGGCTCCCCTGGGTGTCCCCCCCCCCCCCCCACCCCCGGGATGTGCTCACCAGCCTTGAGCCCCGCGGCCTCGGCCGGGCTCCCGCCGTGCACGCGGCACACGAAGGTGAACATCTCCACGCTGTTGCTGTCCTGGTGGTGCAGCCCGTAGGTCTGCAATGAGGGGGGGGCTGCAGTGAGGGGCACCCCGACCCCCAGGGACCCCCCCCCCACAAGGGCAGCAATGCAGTGTTGGGTTGCTGCTGGGGGGGGGGGGGGTTTTGCACCCAAGCAGCACAGCATGGGGAGGTTTGGTGATTCTGTCACCTCTAAAAATAACCCCGGGGATTGGAGGCAAATTAAAAATACCCTGATGCAAAGCAAGGTGTGGGGAGGGAGGGTGGGGAGCAGGGCCAGGCTCAGCTCGGCTCAGCTCGGCTCGGCTCAGCTCAGCACCCACCTGGATCTCGAAGCCAAAGGACTCCTCTGCCTTCTTCTGCAGCGTCACCACCTTCCTGGGGGACACAGGGGTCAGAGCACCATGCATACCCAAAAATCCCTGTGCAAACCTCAAAAATGCTGCTTTGGGCTCCCCAAAATCCCTGCACACCCAAAACTGCCCTGTGGGAATCTGAAAAATGCTGCTTTGGGCTCCCCAAAATGCCTGAGATGGGATTTACCCAACTCTGCCCCCCAGTATGTGCCCACAGGGTCTGGGGGTGTCTGAGCTGGCTGCTCTCACCTCCCCCATAAAATCCCCCTCATTTCCAGCCCTCCCAGGGTATCCAGAGTGGAACAATGTCCTCAAGGCCAAGCTCCAGCCCTCTGGGACAGGGACCCCAGCCCCATTCCAGCATCACCACCTTCCTGGGGGACACAGGGGTCAGGGCACCAGGCATGGCCAAAACTGCCCTGTGGGAATCTCAAAAATGCTGCTTTGGGCTCCCCAAAATCCCTGCACACCCAAAACTGCCCTGTGGGAATCTGAAAAATGCTGCTTTGGGCTCCCCAAAATCCCTGCACACCCAAAACTGCCCTGTGGCAATCTCAAAAATGCTGCTTTGGGCTCCCCAAAATCCCTGCACACCCAAAACTGCCCTGTGGGAATCTGAAAAATGCTGCTTTGGGCTCCCCAAAATCCTTGCACACCCAAAACTGCCCTGTGGGAATCTCAAAAATGCTGCTTTGGGCTCCCCAAAATGCCTGAGATGGGATTCACCCCACTCTGCCCCCTCAGTTTGCCTTTGTCAGAATCCTGTGGGTGCCAGGCAGGATGTGCCCACAGGGTCTGGGGGTGTCTGAGCTGTGACCCCGTGTTTGCTCTACTTCCCCCATAAAATCCCCCTCATTTCCAGCCCTCCCAGGGTATCCAGAGTGGAACAATGTCCCCAAGGCCAAGCTCCAGCCCTCTGGGACAGGGACCCCAGCCCCATTCCAGCATCACCACCTTCCTGGGGGACACAGGGGTCAGGGCACCGGGCACGGCCAAAACTGCCCTGTGGGAATCTCAAAAATGCTGCTTTGGGCTCCCCCAAAATCCCTGCACACCCAAAACTGCCCTGTGGCAATCTCAAAAATGCTGCTTTGGGCTCCCCAAAATCCCTGCACACCCAAAACTGCCCTGTGGGAATCTCAAAAATGCTGCTTTGGGCTCCCCAAAATCCCTGCACACCCAAAACTGCCCTGTGGCAATCTGAAAAATGCTGCTTTGGGCTCCCCAAAATGCCTGAGATGGGATTCACCCCACTCTGCCCCCTCAGTTTGCCTTTGTCGGAATCCTGTGGGTGCCAGGCAGGATGTGCCCACAGGGTCTGGGGGTGTCTGAGCCGTGACCCCGTGTTTGCTCTCACTTCCCCCATAAAATCCCCCTCGTTTCCAGCCCTCCCAGGGTATCCAGAGTGGAACAATGTCCCCAAGGCCAAGCTCCAGCCCGCTGGGACAGGGACCCCAGCCCCACTCCTGTGCCCCCTGCCCCTACCTGTGCTCCTCCGGGGACTGGCTGGGTGACGCCCACTTGAACCCAGTGTCCTGTGACAAAGGAAGAGCCATCAGGGGACACCCGAGGGGACATCCCCCACCAGGACAGCACCAAACCGTGCCAAGGCAGCACCCGGGTGCCCCCTGGGCATAACAGGGCTTTGATCAGGGCTCAAAGCGCCCTCAGAGCGCCCGGGGCTCGCCCCACGCTTTGACGTCAGCCCCACCCCACGCTCTGAGGGGCCCCGGCACAGAGGGGGCCCTGTTGTGGCCACAAAATCGGGGTTTTTGTGCAAAACCCACCCCTCCCTCCTCGCCAGCCCAGACAATGTCGCTGTTGTGGCAGGAGCAGAGGCGTGGGCGGGTGGAGGAACTGGCAGGACCCTCAGGAGGGGACAGGGCTGTCCCCAAATGCCCCTCTGGGGGTGCAGCCCCGGTGCAGCACAGGCAGTGTCACCGAAATCTGCCCTTTGAGGGTGGCACATGGCACAGCTTGGTGGCAGCAGGGTGCTGGGCTCTGGCAGTGCAGCCCAGTGTCACCAAAAGCTGTCCCTTGAGGGTGGTGGCACATGGCACAGCTTGGTGGCCCCAGTGCAGCACAGGCAGTGTCACCTAAATCTGCCCTTTGAGGGTGGCACATGGCACAGCTTGGTGGCAGCAGGGTGCTGAGCTCTGGCAGTGCAGCCCAGTGTCACCAAAAGCCGTCCCTTGAGGGTGGCACATGGCACGGTTTGGTGGCCCCAGTGCAGCACAGGCAGTGTCACCAAAATCTGTCCTGTGAGGGTGGCACATGGCACAGCTCGGTGGCAGCAGGGTTTTGGGCTCTGGTGGCCCCAGTGCAGCACAGGCAGTGTCACCAAAATCTGTCCTGTGAGGGTGGCACATGGCACGGTTTGGTCCCAACAGGGTTTTGGGCTCTGGTGACCCCAGTGCAGCACAGGCAGTGTCACCAAAATCTGCCCTGTGAGGGTGGCACATGGCACAGCTTGGTGGCAGCAGGGTGCTGGGCTCTGGCAGTGCAGCACAGCGTCACCAAAAGCTGTCCCTTGAGGGTGGTGGCACATGGCACAGCTTGGTGGCCCCAGTGCAGCACAGGCAGTGTCACCAAAATCTGCCCTGTGAGGGTGGCACATGGCACGGCTTGGTGGCAGCAGGGTTTTGTTTTGGGCTCTGGTGACCCCAGTGCAGCACAGGCAGTGTCACCTAAATCTGCCCTTTGAGGGTGGCACATGGCACAGCTTGGTGGCAGCAGGGTGCTGGGCTCTGGCGCTGCAGCACAGTGTCACCAAAAGCTGTCCCTTGAGGGTGGTGGCACATGGCACAGCTTGGTGGCCCCAGTGCAGCACAGGCAGTGTCACCAAAATCTGCCCTGTGAGGGTGGCACATGGCACGGTTTGGTGGCAGCAGGGTGCTGGTCTCTGGCGCTGCAGCACAGTGTCACCAAAAGCTGTCCCTTGAGGGTGGCACATGGCACGGTTTGGTGGCATACGCCACGGTTTGGTGGCAGCAGGGTGCCAGCGGTTCTCTCTGTGCTCTGCCTGCCACACGGGTGTCACCAGCTCTGCCACATGGGTGTCGCCAGCCCTGCTGGTGTCACCAGATAACGACAGACCTCCCCTAAATGCACCCACAGGCGCAAAACCACCAGAAACGGGAACGTTGTCGCCCGTCACGCTGGGCCCCACGTCACCGCAGGGACAGGAAGGGACGCTCTGGAGCCCTCGGGGACACGGCTGCTGGTGGTGGTGGCCCTGCTGGCCCGGCCACCGTGCGTGTCTGGGCTGTGGCAGAGCAGCCACTTCTGCTCCGGATGTCGGCTCCGCTCTCGCTTCCCACCGCGCTCAGGAAGCGCCGCGGGGCCGGGGGAGCCTCAGGGCGGGGTCGGGCCCAGCTGAGGAGCTTTGCCAGGGCCCTGTGCCCCTGCAAACCAGAGCTGGCAGCGCGGGGACCTGTCCTTAAACCAGACCCAGGGTACTCTGGGATCTGTCCCTTACTGTCCCCAAACCAGAGCTGGGGAGCTCTGGCACCTGTCCACTGCTGTCCCTAAACCAGACCCAGGGCACTCTGCCCTTTACTGTCCCTAAATCAGACCCGGGGAACTCTGGGACCTGTCCCTTACTGTCCCTAAACCAGACCCTGTGATCTGTCCCTTATCCTCCCTAAATCAGACCCAGGGCACTCTGGGGAATGTCCCTTACTGTCCCTAAATCAGACCCGGGGAACTCTGTCCCTTACTGTCCCCAAACCAGCCCTGGGGAGCTCTGGGTCCTGTCCTTAAACCAGACCCAGGGTACTCTGTGATCTGTCCCTTACTGTCCCTAAACCAGAGCTGGGGAGCGCTGGGACCTGTCCCCTGCTGTCCCCTGCATCAGACCTGGAGCACTCCGGGACCTGTCCCCTGCTGTCCCTAAACCAGACCCTGTGATCTGTCCCTTATCCTCCCTAAATCAGACCCAGGGCACTCTGGGAAATGTCCCTTACTGTCCCTAAATCAGACCCAGGGCACTCTGGGGAATGTCCCTTACTGTCCCTAAAACAGACCCAGGGTACTCTGTCCTCTACCGTCCCTAAACCAGACCCTGTGACCTGTCCCTAAATCAGACCCCGCTCCTGGGGTACCCTGTGGCCGATCCCTCGCCAGAGTCCAGGGGGGTTATGGGGTCACTCCTGTCCCAGTGGGGTCACTCCTGTCCCACTGGGGTCACTCCCGCCCCAGTGACAGAGCCACAAACAGTGGGGTGGGGTCCGGTCCTGGGCCCTGAAAGCCGCAGGGCAGGACAGGGAGAAGGACCAGGACAGGGTGTGGGGCTTGGGGACACCGGGAAGGGGCACAGGGAGGATTCCTGAGGGAAGGTGAGGAGGGACCTCCATGTGGGGACCCGGGGGGAAACCAGGGTGGGGGTACCGGGACAACCGCGGGGCAGGACGTGAGCAGGATCCGGGACAGGATGTGACGCTTGTGGGGACAACACGGAGCGAGAGGGGACGGGGACAGCGGGAAGAGGCTGCGGGATGACGGGACAGGGGCGAGGAGATGCTGGGGCAGCACAAGAGGCTGGGGGCGGCCATCGAGACACCGAGGCGGGATGGGGACACGAGGAAACCGGGGCGGGAGGGGGACAGCGGGGCGGGAGGGGGACACGAGGGAAGCTCGGGCGGGATGGGGACATGAGGGAAGCTCGGGCGGGATGGGGACACGAGGGAACCGGAGCGGGAGGGGGACACGAGGGAAGCTCGGGCGGGAGGGGGACACGAGGAAACCGGAGCGGGATGGGGACACGAGGGAAGCTCGGGCGGGATGGGGACACGAGGGAAGCTCAGGCGGGAGGGGGACACGAGGGAACCGGAGGGGGACATGAGGGAAGCTCGGGCGGCGCTCGGGGCACGATAAGAGCCCCGGAGGAGACACCGGAGCGGACCCGCAGCCACCGGCGGCCGGGCGGGACGGGGACACGGCGCAGCCCCGCTCCCCCCATTACCGGTCCCGGTGCACAACCGGGGGCACCGGGCCGGCTCCCCCCCCCCCAGCCCTACCTTGCGCACACGGGGCAGGGTCCCGCCGGCCGCCGCCAGCGCTCGGTACAGCTCGGCGGGCCCGGGGCTCTCCGGGGCCGCCGCCGGTGCCGCATCGTCCTTCGGCCGGAGCCGCCGCCGCCGCCGCCGCCGCAGGGTCATGGCCGGGCCGGGCCGTGCCGGGAGCCGCTATATGGACCCTGGGGGTGGGGACACCAAGGGACGCGCCCCTTTTGGGGCCGGACACGCCCGCTTGGGCGTTAGAGCGCGGCTTTGGGGACAAACCACGCCCAGGGCCCGGCTGGGGCCGGCGGCTCCCCGGGCACGGGGCGGGACCGCGGGGAGTTCGGGGTGAGGGGACCCCAGGGAGGGGACCGTGGACGGGGATCCTGCTTGGGGACCCCATAGGGGTCATGGCGGGGTCCAGTGGTGGGGGGTCCTGCTTGGCTGCTTGGGGTCCCTGTGGGGGTCCAGTGAGGGGGTCCGGTGAGAGGGTCCCACTCGGGGAACCCATGGGGGTCCAGAGGGGAGGGGTCCTGCTTGGGGACCCCATGGAGGTCAAGTGGGGGTCCAGAGGGGGGGGGTCCTGCTCGAGGACACCATGGAGGAACAGTGGAGGGTCCAGTGGTGGGGTCCTTCTCAGGGACCCCATTGAGGTCCATTGGGGGGGGTCTATGGAGGTCCAGTGGGGAGATCCGGTGTAAGGGTCCTGCTCGGGGACCCCACTGAGGTCCAGGGAGGGGGTCTGGTGTGAGGGTCCTGCTCGGGGACACCATGGGGGTCAAGTGGGGGGGTCCAGTGGTGGGGTTCCTGCTCTGGGTCCCCATGGGGGTCCAGTATGAAGATCCTGCTCGGGTCCAGTGGGGAGTTCCTGCTGGGGGTCCCCATACAGGTCCAGTGGTGGGGGGTCCTGCTCAGGGACCCCATGGAGGTCCCACGGGGGGGTCCCCTTGTGTGGGGTCCAGCAGGACAGAACAATTCGGGTTCCTTCTTAGGGATCCTGCGGGGGTCCAGGGGGGAGGTTCCACCGGGGTCCTGCTCGGGAACCCTCGGGGGGTCCACAGGGGGGTTCTGGTGTGAGGGTCCTGCTCGGTGACCCTCAGGGGATCCAGAGTGGGGTCTGGTGTGAGGGTCCTGCTCAGGAACCCCATGGGGGTCCATAGGGGGGGTCTGGTGTGAGGGTCCTGCTCGGTGACCCTCAGGGGATCCAGAGTGGGGTCTGGTGTGAGGGTCCTGCTCAGGAACCCCATGGGAGTCCATAGGGGGGTCTGGTGTGAGGGTCCTGCTCAGGAACCCCATGGGGGTCCATAGGGGGGGTCTGGTGTGAGGGTCCTGCTCGGTGACCCTCAGGGGATCCAGAGTGGGGTCTGGTGTGAGGGTCCTGCTCAGGAACCCCATGGGAGTCCATGGGGGGGTCTGGTGTGAGGGTCCTGCTCAGGGACCCCGTGGGGGTCCATAGGGGGGTCCCTTCATGAAGTTCTGCACGGAGATCCCCCAGAACTCCAGCGTGGGGGTCTGAGGGAGGGTCCTGGGCACATCCTCAGGGACACCACGGGCTCCTTGGGGCAGCAGAACCCGGGCGAGGCGGTGCCCTGAGGAGGGCGCAGGGTGCGATGCTGCTGCTGGGAATATCACGGGAAGCACCGAGGAGGGATCCAGGGATCACCCCAGGGACGATTTGGGGAGAAACCAGAGCAAAACCAACCCAGGCTCTGCTGCCAGCACATTCACATCCCCAAACCCGCATTTGGGGTTGAACGGGAGGCAGGACTGGGGCAGGGGCGGCCCCAAGCCCGGGATTGGAGCTGCTCCCGCACGATCCCAGCTGAGCTGGACACGGAGGGAAGAACAATTCCCGGAGGCTCCGGCAGCTCCCGGGCAGCGGGAATTTTCCAGCTGCAGTCCAGAGCTTTGCCCAAATGTTTGTTTAAAATTTGCCAAAAAAAAAAAAATAAAAAATTTGAAGATCGTAACAATCCCCGCTTGGCGTTCCACCCAAACCTCCCGCCCACAACCCGGCCTGGGGTTACCAGGAGACAAATTTGCTGCAGGAGCTGAGCTGCTCTGGGCTGGAATTGCTGGGGGAAGGATGGGATTGAGGCCATCACCCACCCTGAGTCACCAAACCAGCAGGAACGACCCCATCTTGTTCCCAAAATTTGGTCATGGCTTGGCCCCTCGGCTGCAGCCACCCCGGATTGTTTTCCCCGGAGGAGGAGACAGATCTTGCTTTAAAATTCCTCAAAATTTCTGCTTTGAAATTCCCCAAAATTCTGCTTTAAAATTCCCCAAAATTTTGCCTTAAAATTCCCCAAAATTTCTGCCTTAAAATTCCCCAAAATTTTGCCTTAAAATCCCCAAAAATTCTTGCTTTAAAATTCCCCATATTCTGATCTCAGCGCTGCAGGATGGGGCTGGATTTTCCTGGGGAGCTTCAGACAAAGCCCAGATGGTGCCTCCCCCTCCCCACCTTGTCTGAGCCCGGGGGGGACCCCAGGCCTCGGCAGATTTTGCCCTTGATCCGCTCACAACTCATTTGCAGGAGGTTCTAATTAAGGAATGAACGCTGCAGTTCATGCAGCACCGTTTACCCTGGGAGCAAAAACAGGATTTTGGAGTTTGCTGTGGGATTTCTCTTTCCTTGGAGCTCCAGAGGAGGTGCCCACTGTACCCAGGGATGCTCTGAGGGGATCTCCAGGTATAAATCTCCAAATTTATTTATTCTCTGCGAATAAATAAATTATTTATTTATTCTTCCGGCTGTCTTTGCCTGAGTGGGAGCTCCAAGTTCATCTGGGTGGAAAATCCCACCTGTCACCTCTTTGTGTCACCTCCACTGTGCTGGTGGCTGTTGGAAGCTTCATATTCACTAAAAATGAGAATATTCAACATTAAAATGTTTGAATCAGGATTCCTAAAGAGATGATGTGAGGGACTGCAATTCCCACCCCTTCCCAGTGAACTGAGATTGCAACACCTCACATGAATAAAACAAACTTTTAATAATGTACAGCAGAAATCGACAGCCTGTTTTTCTTTTTTTTTTATATTAAACAAAAGATTTCCTATCTTACACCGTATGTACATTTTGCATACTGAAGAGGTAAAGTGGCTAAGTGGCTATTTTCTTACAGTCCTTTGCTAAGAAAAAAAAAAAAAAATGTACAAAACCAAACAAATCAAAAAAAGGGGCAGAGAAGTACCAAGAGTTCTGTCCTGCAGCCACGTACCGCTGATGGACCCCCCTTTCCTTATCCTACATAAAATAATGCAGATTTTGCTCCTTTTTTTCCACCCCCCCCAGAGCTGCTGCAACTTTTTGGGAGGCAAAGCAGCAAATCCCGACAGCTCTGCGAGCACTGGCGCCCCCGGGCACCGATTTTGCATGAGAAAAGTGCTGTGTAAATGCTACATGGTCAGCGTTAGCTCCTTCCCCGCTGGCTTTTCCCCATCTCTCCTGAAGATTTCAGCCCTAAAATCCTGCTGGGAGGGATGTTTCCCCTCCTCACCTCGTCTTTTTCCCCTGCTTGGTTTGGAGCTGAGGCAGGTGCAGTGTGGCTACAGTTGGAGGGGGCGAGTTCAGTGCGAGTTTCAGAGCTGTGGGGAAAGGGATGGGGGAGCCAAGGGGGAGCTTGAGCTGTGCCCTGGCCCCTCCTGCCTGCCCCAGCTCCCAGCCCCGGGCCTGTTCCAGCAGCCTGCAGGGACCCCTCGGCTTCTAAATCCAGCTTTAGATGGGTTAAACTGAGGTTTAACTGAGTTTTGGGCTTCCCTTGGCTTCTAAGTCCAGGTTTAGATGGGTTAAACTGACATTTAGGGCTTCCAAGTCCAGGTTTAAATGAGTTAAACCTGCATTGAGGGCTTGCAAGTGACCCCCTTGGCTTCTAAATCCAGGTTTAGATGGGCTAAACTGACATCTAGGGCTTCCAGTGCAGGTTTAGATGGGCTAAACCTGCACTGAGGGCTTGCAAGTGATCTCCTCAGCTTCCAAATCCAGCTTTAGATGGGTTAAACTGATATTTAGGGCTTCCAAGTCAGGTTTAAATGAGTTAAACCTGCATTGAGGGCTTGCAAGTGATCCCCTTGACATCAAGTCCAGGTTTAACTGGGCTAAACCTGCACTGAGGGCTTGCAAGCACCCCCTCAGCTTTTAAGTCCAGGTTTAAGTGGGTTAAACTGACATCCAGGGCTTGCAAGGGATTCCCTCAGCTTCCAAATCCAGCTTTAGATGGGTTAAACTGACATTTAGGGCTTCCAATGCAGGTTTAACTGGGCTAAATCTGCACTGAGGGCTTGCAAGTGATACCCTCAGCTTCTAAATCCAGCTTTAGATGGGTTAAACTGATATTTAGGGCTTCCAAGTCCAGGTTTAAATGAGTTAAACTTGCATTGAGGGCTTGCAAGTGATCCCCTTGACATCAAGTCCAGGTTTAGATGGGTTAAACTGACATTTAGGGCTTCCAGTGCAGGTTTAACTGGGCTAAACCTGCATTGAGGACTTGCAAGTGACCCCCTTGGCTTCCAAGTCCAGGTTTAACTGGGCTAAACTGACATTTAGGGCTTCCAGTGCAGGTTTAACTGGGCTAAACTGACATTTAGGTTTTGCAAGTGCCCCCTTGGTCCTAAATGCAGGTTTGAGTTTAAGGGATGTGCATGGGAAGCTCTGGCTGAGATGTGACTCAGGACAAGCTGCGGGGGACACAGGGGAACCCCAGTTCTGCTCCCAGGGCAGATCCACGCTGCCAAAAACTCCTTTGGGGGGTGCAAACCAGCTCCTAAAATTACTCCAAACCCACCCAACCCACACTCCTCACTCTGTACAAGGTCGTGGACACACAGGGAATCGGGGAGAGGGACACACGGACAGGGACAGACAGCAAGAACACAGGGACTGAAATAAAGACAACCCTGGCAGCCAGAGCAGAGATGAAACCTCACCTTTGAGAGCAGGAGCAAGGTCAGAGTAGAAACAGTTCCAGTGTAAATCGAGCTGTGCATTTGGTTTTTTTTTTCCTTTTTTTTTGTTTTTTTTTTTTTTTGCAGTGATTTCTTTACAAACCAACAGGTCAAGAGGTAATAATTAGAGATTGTTTTTTCTGCTCTTAGAAAGAATTAACAAGATTCAAAAAAGTTAAAATCCAGACCCTCCCAGAAAACAACAACAACAACAATAATAATAATAACAACAATAATAATAATTAAAAAAATAATAATCAAAACCACTCCAGTTAAAAGTTATGGCTTCAGAGTTCTCTACTGCAGACCTGACCTCCACACCACAGATCTTTCTGGACTGCCAAAGTCATCAGGGCAGCCACAATTGTCACTTCCAGAGTCTCTGTAGTCACCCCACCTCTCCCCCACCTGGATTCGGCCTTGAATCAAAAGAAAACCCATGCAGATCCCCCCACCCCACACTGAGACACAGCCACTTCCACATTAGGAGATATTTATACACCTAGATTAAAAAGATGGATGTTGATTTCCCAGCCCACACCTGCTGGGAGGAACCCCCAGAACTCAGATCACAGAATCAGCCAGGCTGGAAAAGACCTTGGAGATCATCAAGTCCAACCTATGGCCCTAACCCAACACCTCCTCATCAGCTAAACCATGAGTGCCATTTTTAAACACATTCAGGGACTCCTGCACCTCCCTGGGCAGATGATTCCAGCACCCAACCACTCTTTCAGTGAAGGATTTTTTTCAGATGTCCAACCAAAACTTCCCCTGGAGCAGCTTAAGGCTGTGCCCTCTTCTGTGTGGGAGCACAGCCACCTTTAGGGATAAAATCACCCCTGAGCCTCCTTTTCTCCAGGCTGAGCACCCCAAACTCCCTCAGGGCTCCTCACAGGGGTTGTTCAAGCCCCTCTCCAGCCTCTTTGTCCTCCCCTTTGCATCCTTCCCAAACTGAGGGGCCAGAACTGGACACAGCACTCGAGGTGTGACCTCAGCAGTGCCGAGTACAGGGACAGAATGATGTCCCTGCTCCTGCTGGCCACACCATTGCTGATCCAGGCCAGGAGCCATTGGCCTGCTTGGCCACCTGGGCACGCTGCTGGCTCACGTTCACTCCATCCTGCTGCACTATCAGGTCCCCAGAAATCTGTCTGGGTGCTGGAACTGGGAATTGTGTTCCCAGGAGAACTGAGTCCCCACAGTGCCTGTTCCCCCTCTGACACAACTCAACTCCCCTCTATCAAGAATTACAAACCCCAGGGGCTCAAGACAAAAAAAAAAAACCTGGATTCCAGGAGTGATTCTCAGTTCCTCATTTGTTTCATCTTAAAAAAAGGAAAAGTTGTGACCTCACCAGTGCCAAGTACAGAAGAAGAAGAATGGTCTCCTTGGTCCTGCTGGCCACACCATTCCTAATCCAGGGCCACCTGGGCTCATGTTCTGGCTCATGTTCAGCCACTCTGTCCTGCTGCACTATCAGATCCCCAGAAATCTCCCTGGGTGTTGGGAATTGTGTTTCCAGGAGAACTGAGTCCTGCATTCCCCCACAGCACCCGCTCCCCCTCTGACACAACTCACTCCCCTCTACCCAGAATTACAAACCCCAGGGGCTCAAGACCAAAAAAACCTGGATTCCAGGAGTGATTCTCAGTTCCTTAATTGTTTCATCTTAAAAAAAAGGGAAGGGTGCAGCCTCACTAATGTAAAGTACAGAGGAAGATCTCCCTGCTCCTGCTGGCCACACCATTCCTGATCCAGGCCAGGAGCCATTGGCCTGCTTGGCCACCTGGGCATGTTCTTGGCCACCTCTTGGCTCATGTTCAGCCAGGCCACTGTCCAGCCACTCTGTCCTGCTGCATCATCAGGTCCCCAGAAATCTGCCTGGGTGCTGGAGTTGGGAACCGAGTCCTGCATTCCCCCACAGCGCCTGCTCCACCTCTGACACAACTCACTCCCATCTACCAAGAATTACAAACCCCAGGGGCTCAAGACAAAAAAAAACCTGGATTCCAGGAGTGATTCTCAGTTCCTTATTTGTTTCATCTTAAAAAAAAAGGGAAAGGGGGGGTGGCAGTGAGGCAACCTGATGGGACGTTGTGGCGGCGCCCATCGGGGAGCCGGGGATCCGCTCTGCAGCAGCCTGTCCAAGCTCCACGAGGCTCACGACTCAGCACGGAGAGCACCAGCAAACAGCTCACAAACGGGACACTCGAGAGTTGCACATGCACAGGAAGCACGGACAGAGATGAGCCACCCACAGGCAGAGACACCGCACGGCTATGGAGGAGATGACCGGGCACGGGGACACGCGCGCCTCGCGCATGCACACACCGGGGCGGCCCCCGGCGCGGAGCCCAGTTGGATTTTTTTCAAGCTTAAGAAAAGGAGGGAGAACGGTTGTTGTGAAGCTGATCAACTGTTCCGGCTCAGCCTCTTGGAAGAGAGCACCATTTGTTTTGCTTTTTCTGCATCAACGTGCCAGTCCCTGGAAAAATCCTCGAGAGTACGGCAAGAAAAACCTTCCCTTTCCCTTCCCGCTCCCGGCGCCGAGCACATCAACGGGTGCTCAACGCACACTCAACTTTACAGGGATTTCCTTTCAAGGAACAAAGAGTTAGGATCATGGCTGAGATCCCTCGGGTGAAGTCCCTTTCAAGTCTCCACGCTCTCAGGAGGTGATCACAAAAAGGTTTTGGATTGTTTCATACCCAAGCAGGGAAGAGAGCGGTTCCGTAGGCTCCGTCCCCCTGCCTAGCAGCCTGCAGGTCCCGCTGTCTGGTTGTAGCAGTAGGTTGGGCTGAAACACGAGGTAGGCCTCCATCACATGTCTACTCTAGCACAGCAGCTCCTGTGCAGTTTCCTCCTGTTGAGGCTCAGAGCCTAAATTTTCACATCTTCCTGGACACTGAGCTGGGAGAGGGTTTTCTTGATGCGGAGGGCAGTGAGCCGAGCGGCTCCGTTGGCGTACCAGCACTCCCGCATCATCTTGCCCATCACCCGTAGTGCCTGGCCAAGAAACAACAGCAAATGTCAGAGCTCTGCTCTTCCCCTGAGCCCACGTGGGTCTGCCAGGCTGCTGCTCTGCCCAGGCACTGGCACAGCCTCCACATCCCCCAAAATCAGAGCACACCTTACAAAATTTGTTATCTTATCCTGGGGCAAGCGTGGAATGGTTTGAGTTGGAAGAGATCCTAAATCTCATCTTCCACTATCCCAGGTTGTCCAAGCCCCATCCAACCTTGGACTCTTTCAGGGAAGAGGCAGCCCCAGCTTCTTTGAGCAGCCCCAGCTTCTCTGGGCATCCTGTGCCAGGGCCTCACCACCCTCACAGGAAGGAATTTCTTCCCAAAATCCCACCTAGCCCTGCCCTCTGGCACTGGGAAGCCATTCCCTCTTGGCCTGGAACTCCTTGGAAAGATTCTCCCCTCCTTTTTCTTGCAGACTTCCTCAAATACTGCAGGGCCACAATCAGGTCACCCCAAAGCTTCTGCTCTCCAGGCTGGACAATCTCAGTTCTCTCAGCCTTTCCTCACAGGAGAGGAATGGAGATGAAAGCAGACCTCACCTCATAGCTCTGCCACCAGTTTGGGATGTTTGGCCGCAATTTCTGGTCACACACAACTTTCCTCATCTCCTCAATGGAAGGATCAGAGGGTACAAGGTCATAGTAGGGAAGCTGATACTCCTCATGGATACCTGAAAGGCAGAGCAGGGAAAAATGAAATTCCTGGGAGCAGGGACCACAGACACTGTGCTTGCTAAAGACAGACGGACGGAGGTTTGGGCTCCATGACTCACTGCTGAGATGCGTCAACACTTTGCAGTTATTTAGAACAGAAATGAAGAATCTGGAATTGGAGTGAACAAGAAAAATTCAGGGAAATAAAATGCAGCTGCTTAAACTGGAACAGAGTCAGCAGGCTGGGATCAACACCTCCCAGCAAGGCGCCAGGGTCGCTGTGGGGCTGTCACACGTGGGATGAGGCTGCAGCTGCACGTGCCAAGACATTTATACTGATCTGGGGGAGTCCCCCAGCAATCAGCACCAGCATTTCCTGAAAATCCATCCAAAGGAACACCAGCCACCACTGGGAGCACCAACAGCCTTGACCCAACACTGGCTGGGCTTAGCAGCACTCATGAGTCACTTCTTGGTGACAACACACAGGGACGTGTCCTCCCACAGCCCTGCTCTCCCTCAAACCTCCCAAATCTGATCAAACCTCCTTCCTCCTCATCAATGGAACCCCAAGGCTGGGGGGAGAGCCAGGAGCAAGCATGGCCAGTGGTCCAGGCACACAAAGGACAGGACTTTTACCTCCTGCATTGCACCTTCGGGCAATCTCCCAGTAGACCAAGCCCAAGGCGTAGATATCAGCACATTTAAATGAATCAAAATGTTTCATGTTGATGGTTTCATCCAAGACTTCTGGGGCCATGTATCTGCACAGAAAAAAAGGAAAAAAATATTTTCATTCTGAGAGGGAATTTTCTGGAATACAGGAAATGATTGGTTTTCCCACACAGCTCTTCCCAGCAGAAAAAGCTCTGCTGGCATCAGAAGAGAACTGGGCCCTGTGATCTAACAGAGTGAAAAAAATAACTCAAGAATAACACCAAGCTGGGAGAAGAGGTAGAAATGTCCCAAAACTACATCAGGCTCCCACCAGAAAGTCCCAAAGGCTTTAGTGAGGCCAAGCTTGTTGTGATGTATTAAATGAGCTCCTGGTGCCAGGTGTACATGGCTGGCCCACACCTCCCAGCGTGGTGACACCTGGAACATCCCTTTGGCATCAATTTGGGCACAAAACTGACACTGCAAGGCACTGAAAAATGCTAAATTCAGAGAATTCCCCCAGTGCTCAACCCAGAGCTCAGGCATTTCCAGCCACCCAAATGCCTTCACCTGAAACATGTGAACATCAACTCAGGCACAAAACTGATGCTGCAGGACACCAGGAAATGCTAAATTCAGAGAATTCTCCAAGTGCTCAACTCATAGCTCAAGCATTTCCAGCTACCCAAATGCCTTCACCTGGAACATCCCTTGCCATCAATTTGGGCACAAAACATGCTGCAAGATACCAGGAAATGCTAAATTCAGAGAATTCGCCCAGTGCTCAACCCACAGCTCAGGCATTTCCAGGCACCCAAATGCCTTCACCTGGAACATCCCTTTGCCATCAATTTGGGCACAAAACATGCTGCAAGACACTGGGAAATGCTAAATTCAGAATTCTCCCAGTGCTCAACCCACAGCTCAGGCATTTCCAACCACATAAATGCCTTCACCAGCAACATCCCTTTGCCATCAATTTTGGCACAAAACATGCTGCAAGACACTGGGAAATGCTAAATTCAGAATTCTCCCAGTGCTCAACCCACAGCTCAGGCATTTCCAACCACATAAATGCCTTCACCTGCAACATCCCTTTGGCATCAACTCAGGTACAAAACTGACACTGCAGGACACCAGGAAATGCCAAAATCAGAGAATTCCCCCAGTACTCAACCTACAGCTCAAGCATTTCCAGGCCAGACCCAAATGCCTTCACCTGGAACATCCCTTTGCCATCAATTTGGGCACAAAACACACTGCAAGGACCAGAAAATGCTAAATTCAGAGAATTCAACCCAGAGCTCAACCATTTCCAGGCACCCAAATGCCTTCACCTGGAACATCCCTTTGGCATCAATTTGGGCACAAAACATGCTGCAAGACACTGAGAAATGCTAAACTCAGAACTCCCCCAGTGCTCAACCCAGAGCTCAGGCATTTCCAACCACCCAAATGCCTTCACCTGCAACATCCCTTTAGCATCGACTCAGGTACAAAACTGACACTGCAGGACACCAGGAAATGCCAAAATCAGAGAATTCCCCCAGTACTCAACCTACAGCTCAGGCATTTCCAGGCCAGACCCAAATGCCTTCACCTGCAAGATCCCTTTGGCATCAATTTGGGCACAAAACACGCTGCAAGACACTGGGAAATGCTGAATTCAGAGAATTCCCCCAGTGCTCAACCCAGAGCTCAGGCATTTCCAGGCACCCAAATGCCTTCACCTGCAACATCCCTTTGCCATCAATTTGGGCACGCTGCAAGGACCAGAAAATGCTAAATTCAGAGAATTCAACCCAGAGCTCAACCATTTCCAGGCACCCAAATACCTTCACCTGGAACATCCCTTTGGCATCAATTTGGGCAGAAAACACACTGCAAGGACCAGAAAATGCTAAATTCAGAGAATTCAACCCAGAGCTCAACCATTTCCAGGTGCCCAAATGCCTTTTCTCACCGTTTGGTTCCAACCCTTTGGTTGGGGGCGATGTCGATGGTGTCGGTGACGGAGTCGTGCCGCACGGCCAGGCCGAGGTCAGCGATGGCGCACGTGCCGTTCTTCTTCACCAGAATATTCTTGGATTTCAGGTCTCTGTGAGCAATCCCAGGTTTTCCTAGCAGAGCAAAATGAAAAGCAGCAAGGGTCTGTCACGGACATCTTTTATGAAAAATGTTTTTCTTAGGATTTTTCCTCCTGAGAAGGTGTGAGGCCTCAGGAACAAAATGCAAACATTGATTATCTGCTGCTGTGGGATGCAACAGGTGCATCTGTGATTGGTCTCATGTGGTTGTTTCTAATTAATGGCCAATCACAGTGAGCTGGCTCAGACTTGAATAACTCTCTTGTTATTCATTCTTTTTTTTTTTTTTCTTAGCTAACCTTCTGATGAAATCCTTTCTTCTATTATTTTAGTATAGTTTTAATACAATATATATAATAAAATAATAAATCAGCCTTCTGAAACATGGAGTCAGATCCTTGTCTCTTCCCTCATCCTCAGACCCCTGTGAACATCATCACAAGCATCAAGCTGGGGAAATCCATTTGTTGAACTGGCACAGAGGCAGAACTGGATTTCAGGGCGTTAAAGCCACTGTTGCAACACTTTTTCCTGTTTAGATTCATAAGGAACAGAGCAGGGAAAAGCTCAAATTGTACTGGAATGCTCTTCCCAGGGAGGAGGTACAATCACCAGCTCTGGATGTGTTTAAAAAAAGACTGGACATGGTGCTATAGTCTAGTTGAGGTGTTAGGGCATAAGTTGGACTTTATGATCCTAGAGATCTCTTCCAATCTCATTATTCTGGGATTGATTCTGTGATTCTGTAATTCTGTGATTGATTCTGTGATTCTGTAATTCTGTGAGTCTGTAATTCTGTGATTCTGTAATTCTGTGATTGATTCTGTGATTGATTCTGTGATTCTGTAATTCTGTGATTGATTCTGTGATTCTGTAATTCTGTGTTTCTGTAATTGATTCTGTAATTCTGTGATTGATTCTGTGATTGATTCTGTAATTCTGTGATTGATTCTGTGATTGATTCTGTGATTCTGTAATTCTGTGATTGATTCTGTGATTCTGTAATTCTGTGAGTCTGTAATTCTGTGATTCTGTAATTGATTCTGTAATTCTGTGATTGATTCTGTGATTGATTCTGTGATTCTGTAATTCTGTGATTGATTCTGTGATTCCGTGATTGATTCTGTGATTGATTCTGTGATTCTGTAATTCTGTGATTGATTCTGTGATTCTGTGAGTCTGTAATTCTGTGATTCTGTAATTGATTCTGTAATTCTGTGATTGATTCTGTAATTCTGTGATTGATTCTGCAATTGATTCTGTGGTTCTGTGATTGATTCTGTGATAATTCTGTGATTCTGTGTTTTGGAGGCGTCACTGATGCAGTGGCACGCAGAGGCCTCAAGAGGGATGTAAACTCCACATCCCAGCATAGGTGCAGACGTCAGAAGTTTGTGATTCTGCTTCTGCCTGTGCTCACATCCCACCCAGGCAGCGCCAATTTTAGGATGGGATGTGAAATGGTGATATAACTCCTGGGTTAACCCACTTCACAGCCAGCCAAAGCAATCGCTCTATTTCTGCTCCAGAACCACCAGATGAAGCTGGGCTGACTCAGGCAGGGTTTGCTGCACAGCACATCAGCTCCTGTCACAGACATCTTTCATGAAAAATCCTTTCTTTAGGATTTTTCCTCCTGAGAAGCTGAGAGGCCTCAGGAACAAAATGTAAACATGGATTATCTGCTGCTGTGGAATGCAACAGGTGAATCTTTGATAGGCCCATCTTGGATGTTTGCAATTAATGGCCAGTCACAGCCCAGCTGAGCCACAAACCTTTGTTATCATTCTTTGCTATTCTATTCTTCTGATGAAGAATAGAATTTCTTCTATTCTTTTAGTACAGTTTTAATGTAATATATATCATAAAATAATAAATCAAGCCTTCTGAAACATGGAGTCAGATCCTCATCTCTTCCCTCATCCTAAGACCCCTGTGAACACGGTCACAGGGATGTGCTGAGGGTCTGCAGTGCCCCATCCCAAAATTTCCCCACTTCCCTCACCCAAGAACCCCTGCGAACACCATCACAAGCTCCTCTCAGCAATCCTGCTTTATCCTCCCCTCAAGAATTCCCAATTTAGTTTTTACCCTGAGTGCCCACAATCTCCATGTGCAGGTGGGCCAGCCCGCTGGCAGCAGACAGGGCCAGCTTGATCATGCCCTCGATGGTCACCGTGTAGCGGTTCAGGTAATCGAAGAGGGAGCCGTGCTCGTGGTAGTCAGAGACCAGCCACAGCTGAGTCCATGTCCCATTATCTGCAACAGGAAAGAGATGGAGCTCAGGCAGATCCAGAGTAGAAATGGCCACTGAGCATCCCACAGGTTTTTGGGACTGGGTGAGGTTGCAGCTTGACAGGGGTGAGTTAAGAAATGGCTCAAATCAGCCACAGTGTGGCCAGCAGGAGCAGAGCAGTGATTTTCCTCCTGGGCCAGGCACTGGTGAGGCAACAGCTCGAATCCTGGAGGAGTTTTGGGCAGTGTAGAGGTCCAGAGAAGCTGAATTAATCATCTTTAATCCCCCATGACAGGAAAGATGTGGAGGTGCTGGAGTGTGACCAGAGATGGGCAATGGAGCTGGGGAAGGGTGTGGATAACTTGTGAAGAGCAGTTGAAGGAGCTGGAAGGCTCAACCTAAAGAAAAGGAGGCTCAGGGGTGACCCTCTCACTCTGATCAACTTCTTGGCAGGAGGATGGAGGTGCTGGAGTGTGACCACAGATGGGCAATGAAGCTGGGGAAGGGTGTGGATAACTTGTGAAGAGCAGTTGAAGGAGCTGGAGGGCTCAACCTGAAGAAGAGAAGGCTCAGAGGTGACCCTCTCTGATGAACTTCTTGGCAGGAGGATGGAGGTGCTGGAATGTGACCACAGATGGGCAATGGAGCTGGGGAAGGGTGTGGATAACTTGTGAAGAGCAGCTAAGGGAGCTGGAGGGCTCAACCTGAAGAAAAGGAGGCTCAGGGGTGACCCTCTCACTCTGATGAACTTCTTGACAGGAGGATGGAGGTGCTGGAATGTGACCAGAGATGGGCAATGGAGCTGGGGAAGGGTGTGGATAACTTGTGAAGAGCAGCTAAGGGAGCTGGAGGGCTCAACCTGAAGAAAAGAAGGCTCAGGGGTGACCCTCTCTGATGAACTTCTTGACAGGAGGATGGAGGTGCTGGAATGTGACCAGAGACGGGCAATGAAGCTGGGGAATGGATAATTCTGAAGAGCAGCTGAGGGAGCTGGAGGGCTCCACCTGAAGGAGGCTCAGGGGTGACCTTCTCACTCTGACAGGAGGATGGAGCCAGGTGAGGTAACAAGAAACAGGACCAGAGGAAATGGCCTAAAGTCTCACCACGGGAGGTTTAGCTTGGAAATCAGAGAAAACTTCTTGGAAAGGGTGTGGTGAAGCCTCTGCTCTAGGCTTGAGGCACCTCTTACCTTTGTTATCTGCAGCAATGAATCCCAGGATGTTCTCGTGCCTCAGCATCACTGTTTGGTAGATCTCTGCCTCCCTGAACCAGGAACGTTCCTCACGGGACGAGAAGATCTTCACAGCCACGTCACCCCCACGCCACCTGCCCCTCCACACCTCCCCAAAGCGGCCTTTGCCAATGATCTCCTGAAGGACAATGGTCCGAGCCACCGTCCGCTGCACAAACAGAGGCAAGCCTGGGGACAAGGAAAGGAAGGAATCAATCCCTGCGGTGACAGAAGCCAGGTCTCAGAAGCTCTCGGGGAATTATTTCACACCCAAGATAGCTCAGCCACCTCAGAAGGCATAAAATCAGCAGGATGGCTTTTCTGTGGTGGTGTTGGAAACGGAAAAGTTTTAATAAAAGGCAAAATAATAAATCTCTTTATGCAGAAAACTCGAGGATCTTGGTCCTGGTAAAACATCCCACAAAAGCAATCAGTTCCTTTGTTCTCTTCTTTTTCTAGTGAATTGCTCAGGTGGGATTTTTGGCTCCTGCCCAATTGGCTATCCTGAAGTTTGAGGTGAAGTCCCTCAGGTCCTATGAGGGGTCTTCCTTGCTAACTGAGGAAAGAAACTTCTGAGCTTTTTTCCCTTTTTAAGGAGACAAAGGATAATTTGGTCACTCTGTCAACAGGGGGCACATTCCTACACTGTGGTACCAAAAAACCTCCTGAAACACCAGAGGCTGAAAAATGTCCTGAAACCCAGCAGATTTTACATTTGATAACAACTGGGAGCCTGAGCAAGACCCAAAGCAGGGAATGGTGGCAGCTCCTGTGTGGGATGTGCCAGTTCTTGGGCAGCATCTGAATTTTGCTTTGAAGCAGAGATCCAGCAAGGAGCAGTTGGGGAAATTCTGCTCCATGACACATGAAAGGAACTGCAGCCTCAACATGCAAAGAATGGAACTTGAAGTCACTTTCTGCCAGAAAGCAGAAATCCCCCCAAATTTATCTTAAGAAAGGAGTCCCAACATTGCTGCCATTGCTCACAGAAAGCATTGAGCTCGCCTGCCCACAGCATACATAGAAAAGATCCCAAATATTTTATATCTAGCAGCAGATGTGCTGCTGAAGGTTTATTCCCTGGTCAAATATCAAGTTGTGACATTCTCTGCCTCTGTGGATTTTCCTACAGCTGTAGAATTCCTTATATTCTTTAACCTTCCTAGCTCAAAGGCACCACTAAACTGTGACTTTCCATCTATTCTGGGGACTCCTTTCAAGTGCTACAGAAGCAAACACTGCACATCATCCACCTGGGAAGACCCAAGGGTTCTTTGGGATGAAATGAGCTATTTGCACTGTAAAATGTTGATCTGCTGGGATCTTCCCCAATTTCCTGCAGCTTTGATGCAGGTGACATCCAACAACACACAGGTTAGAAGTTCATGGCTGTTTTCAAGCCAAACCCTGTTCCAAGGCTAAACTGGGAACAGATGCAGCTCTTTGCTCTTGCACTTAAGGTGGAATTTAACTATTGCTCCTACCTGGACATGAGACTGAATTTAAACATCCCTTCAAGTTCCTCATGCCAGAGCCCCTGAAGAGGCTCTGAGGCAGCAAAGCTGTGGCAACCACCAGCCCAAAGAGACAACAGCAACTTCTCACCGGTCACGTCCCATCATCTCGCAATACCTGAGCCAGAGCCGGAGGTGGAGAGATCATAGACCAGATCTTGCAAGGTCTTGTCCTTGGAAAGGCACATTTCACAAGAAGGATCCTCCATGTCCAGCCTCTGGCGGTTGTGATAGACCCGTTGGTGGTGGTGGAACACGAAGACCACGATGATCATGACGACAAACACGAGGAACACAGGCCCGGCGATCACTGCCACCAGCTCCACCGGGCCCCAGCTGGATGGGGGCTCATTGTCTTTCAGGTGTCCTTGGGAAGAGGAAAACAAACAGAGATTTTGAGGAAATTATCATTGCTTTGAGGACTTTTGAGTGTTTTACTGCTCTCTCAGAGCCTGGGCAATTTTAGCCTGAGGATATATTAATTAAAGTGTTAAGGTGGGGCTGATCGTCAAGCAGGCAAAATGCAGCTGAAACCTCAAAAAGAAGTTTTGTGGGATCAGGGATTGTGGGCTGTTCATTCATTCTCTTAGACAGGAGTTCTGGGCTTATTTTTCAGAACACTCTGCAGTTCACCTGCAGTTCTATTTGAACTCAACCAGTTGGCCAGGGCTCCCTGCTCCCTTTTTCCCTGAACCTGGTCAAATATCAGGTTGTGACATTCTCTGCCTCTGTGGATTTTCCTACAGTTTCCATCTGCTGCAGAATTCCTTATCCTCTTTAACCCAACCACCTTCCTAGTTCAAAGGCACCACTAAACTGTGACTTTCCATCTATTCTGGGGATTCCTTTCAAGTGCTACAGAAGCAAACCTGAAGACAATAATTTGTTGTTTTGAGCACAGACGAGACCTCCCCACTGCTACCAAGGAAAATGACTCTGCAGTCTTCCCAGCACCCACTAAAAACCAGCCCAAAACAGAAAGTAGGAGGTGTGAGGAAGCACCACATGCCCTCTCTCTGTCCCAGGGATGAGAAGCAGAAGTTTCCCACAGCCTCACTCAGAGGCAGGGCTGCTTCCCCTGCATGGTTCTGAACACAGGCACCTTCCTCCCCACACACTTTGCTCTGAAGCTGCTGCAATGTTCCTCTACTTGTGCTCAGCACTGAAAAGATTTGGAGTCTTGGAAGGGAAGCAACATCAGCTGATAAAGGCAGGGCCAGCTCAGTGAAAAAGGGAACAAACACATTCCCATTTGAATTTGAAGTAGTTTGTTATTTCCACTTTACAGATGAAGGAAATAAACCCAGAGCTCAAGTTCATGCAGCAACTGAAGGGAAGAAGCGAAAACAAGGCTGAGAACTCCAAATTCCCAATCCCAAACAGACAGCTCCTCTCCTCCCACTTCAAACACATGATTTATCTCACTCTCTACTTACCACTGGGAACCATTAAATCAATTTTGTTACAAAAATCAGAGTAGCAGCAGTGAGTATTACGCAGATCCTCTGAACTCAGGCAGTAGAAGGGTTTCCCAGCAGGAATCAGTTTTGCCTCAGGGATGCAGGTCCGAACGTGGTGTTTGACACCGTCCAGGTTGAACACTGAGACCATGCAGGCGCCGTCCGTCTCACACGTGGAGTTGGCTTGTTTGCAGTCAGAGCACAGACATGTCAAAGCTGAAATCAAAACAAGATCAACCCCTTAAAACCCACAGAGAGTTAAAGCTTGAACGAGAGGAAACCTTCTTTAAATTCTCCATTTCAAGAGCCGCTCTCAAGCTCTGGAAGAACCGGCTCTGCAAACAGCACAAGTCATACTCAGTATTCCAGACCTGCAAGAATCCAATTTCAGCATGAACCAGACTGTGGAGGCAGAGGAGCCTTTCCAGGAGGTGCCTGTCCAGGCAGCCCTTTGCCTGCCCCTGTTGCAATCACCACCAGCCATGACCCAAGTCAGGCCTGCAAACCAGGTGAGATCTGACTGAGATCCTGTCCCAGCCCAACCTCAGGTCAGACTCAACCTAAACCCAACAATTCCTGCAACAGACTGACCTGATTGCACCTGGGCTGACTGTCCAGGCTCCCTGGAGCTGCCTCATCTGGGCTGGCCAGGGACCACCAGCTATGACCCATGTCAGGCCTGCAAACTGGGTGAGATCCAACCGAGATCCTCTCACAGTCCAAGCTTGGGTCAGACCCAACCCAAACCCAACAGTTCCTGCAACTGACTCAATCCAAACCCAACAATTCCTGCAACTGACTGATCTGATTGCATCTGGGCTGAGTGTCCAGGCTCCTTGGAGCTGCTTAATCTGGGCAGGCAAGAGACCAAGTCATGCCTGCAAACTGGGGGAGATCCAAGCGAGATCCGACTGAGATCTGAGATCCTGTCCCAGCCCAACCTCGGGTCACTCAACCAAACCCAACAATTCCTCAAGCTGACTGACCTGACTGCACCTGGGCTGAGTGTCCAGGCTCCCTGGAGTTGCTTAATCTGGGCTGGCCAGGGACCACCAGCCATGACCCAAGTCATGCCTGCAAACCGGGTGAGATCCTCTCGCAGCCCAACCTCAGGTCAGACTCAACACAAAAATCAACAATTCCTCCAACAGACTGACCTGATTCACCCGAGCTCAGTGTCCAGGCTCCCTGGAGCTGCCTCATCTGGGCTGGCCAGGGACCACCAGCTATGACCCAAGTCATGCCATCAAACCAGACGAAATTCAAACTGAGATCTGACTGAGATCCTGTCCCAGCCCAACCTCAGGTCAGACTCAACCCAAACCCAACAATTCCTGCAACAGGCTGACCTGATTGCACCTGGGCTGAGTGTCCAGGCTCCCTGGAGCTGCCTCATCTGGGCTGGCCAGGGTCCACCAGCCATGACACAAGTCATGCCTGCAAACTGGGGAAGATCTGACTGAGATCCTCTCCCAGCCCAACCTCAGGTCAGACTCAACACAAAAATCAACAATTCCTGCAACTGACTGACCTGATTCACCTGAGCTCAGTGTCCAGGCTCCCTGGAGCTGCCTCATCTGGGCTGGCCAGGGACCACCAGCTATGACCCATGTCAGGCCTGCAAACTGGGTGAGATCCAACTGAGATCTTCTCCCAGCCCAACTTCAGGTCAGACCCAACCCAAACCCAACAATTCCTGCAACTGACTCAATCCAAACCCAACAATTCCTGCAACTGACTGATCTGATTGCATCTGGGCTGAGTGTCCAGGCTCCTTGGAGCTGCTTAATCTGGGCAGGCAAGAGACCAAGTCACGCCTGCAAACTGGGGGAGATCCAAGCGAGATCCGACTGAGATCTGAGATCCTGTCCCAGCCCAACCTCGGGTCAGACTCAAGCAAACCCAACAATTCCTCAAGCTGACTGACCTGACTGCACCTGGGCTGAGTGTCCAAGCTCCCTGGAGCTGCTTAATCTGGGCTGGCCAGGGACCACCAGCCATGACCCAAGTCATGCCTGCAAACCAGGTGAGATCCTCTCGCAGCCCAACCTCGGGTCAGACTCAACACAAAAATCAACAATTCCTCAAACCTGATTCCACCTGAGCTCAGTGTCCAGGCTCCTTGGAGCTGATTAATCTGGGCTGGCCAGGGACCACCAGCCATGACCCAAGTCATGCCTGCAAACTGGGTGAGATCCGAGTGAGATCTGACCGAGATCCTCTCACAGCCCAACTTTGGGTCAGACTCAACACAAAACCCAACAATTCCTCAAACCTGATTCCACCTGAGCTCAGTGTCCAGGCTCCCTGGAGTTGCTTAATCTGGGCTGGCCAGGGACCACCAGCCATGACCCAAGTCATGCCTGCAAACCAGGCGAGATCCTCTCGCAGCCCAACCTTGGGTCAGACTCAACACAAAACCCAACAATTCCTCCAACCTGATTCCACCTGAGCTCAGTGTCCAGGCTCTCCCTGCTGGCCAGGGATGACCACCCCAGCTCAGGGAGACAGGGAGCAGCTGGCAGAGGCCAAAGCCAACCCAATCCCCAGTGACTGCACGAGCCAAGCGTGCACACCCAGCCAGATCAGCCACTTACTTAATAACTGCTTCCCTGATCCGAGACACCACCTTGGGTCAAATAAATTCCTGGCTTTTTGCCTGCTCTCCACAAAGATGATTTGGATAAAGAGAAGGAGAAACTCTCAGGCAGATTCCCACATTTTTTCCACCTCCCAGCTGTCATTGTACTTTTCTCAAGCTGCCTGAAAAACTGTAAGCAAATCCTCAGGCCTTGCCATCCTTGGGAACAAAGAGGAATCCAACAATGTCAAGAAGAAGGGTGGGGCTTGTTTAGCAGCATGCTGGGTTTTTCAGCAGCTTTCATCAGCTCTCCCAGCCTTCCCAGAGGGAATCCAAAACATGTCCTTACCTGCTGCAGAAATGGGCTTTCAGGTAGGGAGGGTGTGAAGAAGGGTTTTAAAAGATACAAGTGGCCACAGTTAACTCTGCCCAAGCTGATCTAAATCCTCTCAGTGTAAAGTCACACACTAAATCACCCTCAATATTTGTGTGTGGGGCCATGTTACCCTAAGCTTCATGAAAAACAAGCTGCTCCTGATTTACTCAGGGTTCCTTTAGGAGGAAGACACCCATTAGGCCTTATCCCAGAGACCTGGGTAAATCAATCAGGCTAATTGCATTACTATTCACTTAATTCTCTCTGGACTCTGCTCCTCCTTTTCCAGCTGCTGTTGTGAGCTGGTTCAGACACGGGTGCTGGTTAGTTTGGAATCAACAGATTGAAAACAGCAATGAAAATCCAGTGCTGAGAGCCAAGGGAAGGGCTGGAGCTGTGGCAGGAGAGGTTTAGGATGGGCACAGGGAAAGGTTCTTCCCCCAAGGGTCCTGAAGCTGCCAGGAGTGTTTTGGACACTGCTCTCCAAAAGGTTGGATTTTGGGATGTCTCCACAAGACCAGGAGTTGGACTGGATGATCCTGGTGGATCCAATTCAGGATATTTCATGATTCTGTAACTCCGGGATCAAAAGCTGAGACACCTTTAAAAAGCATCATGAGCAAATGGAGCTTCCTACCAGGTGCTCAGCACAGGCCAGAGAAATGGGACACAGGACAGACTGATAGTGTTGAGAAAGATGGAGAACATCCATAAATTCTAAAGATTTTGAGAGGAAATGTTGTAATGAAAGGAAGAAACCCATCCACTAACATGGTCTTCAAACAGCTCCAAGATCAGGGTTTTCCCATGGTCAGCAGAGTGCAGAAAAGACAATTCTGAAAAATCCATACACTTGGGGGAACAAAGGTTGGCGATAAAGGAGATTTTATGAAAATCTGAGATGGCAAAGAGCACCCAGGGCACATTCCTGCCTTCATGTCTACTTAAAAGGAAATGGTCTTTTAAAGCATCTCCCTTATTACTTATCAAAAGCTCGAGGTACAAATTAAAAACATTTAACCCACACACATTTCACTGTGTAGGTTCTTTTCAGTTTGATTTAGATACAACAAAACTGAACTTTGTTCCTGTTAGACTCATTTTTGAGGTCTCAATTCCAAGATTTAGGCTGTGGCAAGTTTTGCTTCCAGAAGCTACAAAGCAAACAAAACACTTCAAAATGCACTAATAAAACTGGTTTTGTAAACTTCTGAGTGAATTATCTGGCCTGAAACTGAGCATGCCTTTGAGAGGGAAAGCAGAGAAGCAGGTTGTGTCTGCTCAGTCTCATTTTGTAGGACTAAAAAAACAACAACAACAAAAAAAATCAGTTTACCTGCAAGGTATGATACCAGAGCCCCAGCTTGGAGACAGAGGGAGATCCTTATCTGTTCTGTGCAGAAAGCCAAAATTTCCTGCTAAAGGAGGGGGATGCCCCGTGGCTTCACCTCACCCTGAGACAACTTCACCCCTCTCTGCTCTGTTTTAACTTTAATTCTGATGTTTGCACCTCAAAAATCCCCATGGTTAGAGAGCAGCTAGAACAAAGAGAATGGAGCCTTCAGCACACGCTGTCCTTCCTCCACCTCTCAGCACAGACCCCTGAGGGGCTTTCCAGGTATTGTTGGCCAGAACCTTCAAGCTGCAGGCAGGAACTCTCCAATTTTCTGTGTGTGCCAGGGAGGAAAGGCCTGTGTGCTCCTGGCAGAGAGGAGAATTACAGAGCAACTCATGTGGGTCCAGGAAACTCCAGTTTGCTTCATTCTTCTATCAGAAACTTATCAGAAGCCAGGAAAAAGTAAATTGTTGTTTGCCTTTGGGTGAGGGGACAGAAGGTGGGCAAGAAGCAGAGCTGGTGTCTCCTGAGTGCTCTGAGAGCAGCCAGGGCAAAGCAGGAGACAGGAGTGGATAAAAGGATTTTTCATGCCAACAGCATTCTTTTTCCCTTGGGGAAGAAAAGCTCCTATTGAGCCAAACATATAATCTACTTAATAAAAAACCAACCTGGGCTGAAGGAAACAGTGAAGGGAAACAAGGAGCAGTTCCCAGAGCTGGGCTGGTGCATTCCCCCTGTGCTCAGGCTGTGTGGAAGGAGCTGGAGCTGGAGCTGAGCCCTCCTGATGTGCTCCCCACCCCGACAGCCAGAGCCCAGCCCAGCCCTGCACAGACCCTGCCTGAACAAGCCCAAGGCTCAGCTGCACATCCTGGGCAGGAAAAGCTTTGTTCTCACTGGAGGGATGGAGCAGGTTGGAGCAAACCTTGCTGTGATTCCATCCGAGGCTGGGCCTCACTGCTGTTCAACAAAATATCCCCCCTGCATCAACCAGAAAAGAGGAAAAAAACAAGGGCTGGCTCTGTCCCTCCAAACCCCCCCATTAAAAGCAACCTGTACTCCCAAAATGGATCCAAACAAACATGAAAAGCTTTGTTCTCACTGGAGGGATGGAGCAGGTTTGTGATTCAATCTGAGGCTGGGCCTCACTGCTGTTCACCAAAATCTGAGAGATCCCTCAGCACTGACAATAAACAAAATAAAATTTATTTATTTGCAGTGCTGAGTGACCTCTCCTCAATCCTTGACCAGCCCAGGGTTTGACACCTTCTGCTCCCCATGAGGTTCCTGGATTACAGCTCTGAAAGGATCCTGGGGCACTGAAAGTGTCCATATCCCCCTGCATCAACCACAGAAAAAAGGAAAAAAACACTGGGATGGCTCTGTCCCTCCATTAAAACAACCTGTATTCCCAAAATGGATCCAAACAAACATGAAAAGCTTTGTTCTCACTGGAGGGATGGAGCAGCTTGGAGCAAACCTTGCTGTGATTCTATCCAAGGCTGGGCTTCACTGCTGTTCACCAAAACCTGAGAGATCCCTCAGCACTGACAATAAACAAAATAAAATTTATTTATTGGCAGTGTTGAGTGACCTCTCCTCAATCCTTGACCAGCCCAGGGTTTGATTCCTGCTCCCCACGAGGTTCTCAGGTTATAAACCCAGCTCTGAAAGGATCCTGGGGCACAGAGGTGTCCATATCCCCCTGCATCAACCACAGAAAAAAGGAAAAAAACATTGGGATGGCTCTGTCCCTCCATTAAAACAACCTGTATTCCCAAAATGGATCCAAACAAACATGAAAAGCTTTGTTCTCACTGGAGGGATGGAGCAGGTTTGTGATTTGATCTGAGTCTGGGCCTCACTGCTCTACCCCAAAACCTGAGAGATCCCTCAGCACTGACAATAAACAAAATAAAATTTATTTATTGGCAGTGCTGAGTGACCTCTCCTCAATCCTTGACCAGCCCAGGGTTTGATTCCTGCTCCCCACAAGGTTCCCAGGTTATAAACCCAGCTCTGAAAGGATCCTGGGGCACAGAGGTGTCCATATCCCCCTGCATCAACCACAGAAAAAAGGAAAAAAACACTGGCATGGCTCTTTCCCTCCATTAAAACAACCTGTATTCCCAAAATGGATCCAAACAAACATGAAAAGCTTTGTTCTCACTGGAGGGATGGAGCAGGTTTGTGATTCTATCTGAGGCTGGGCCTCACTGCTGTTCACCAAAATCTGAGAGATCCCTCAGCACTGACAATAAACAAAATAAAATTTATTTATTTGCAGTGCTGAGTGACCTCTCCTCAATCCTTGACTATCCCAGCTCAGGGTTTGACTCCTTCTGCTCCCCATGAGGTTCCTGGATTACAGCTCTGAAAGGATCCTGGGGCACAGAGGTGTCCATATCCTCCTGCATCAACCACAGAAAAAAGGAAAAAAACACTGGGATGGCTCTGTCCCTCCATTAAAACAACCTGTATTCCTAAAATGGATCCAAACAAACAGGTGGGGGGCTGCAGATTCCAGCTCTGTGCTCCAGGGAGATTCAAACACTGAGCTCTGACAGGCAAAGAACATTTCTCCTCCTCTCCCAGCAACTCTCCCAGTTCATTTTGCACGGATTTATTCTCACATGTGTCAAGATGTCTCTGCAGCTAGACAGGAAAAAGTTTCACAGCAGAATCTCCTGCAATGGTGTTAAAGCACCTTTAGGAATACATTTTCCAGCATCTCCCTAAGAAAGATGCCATTTTCTCAGGGCTGAAAACTCTACCTGATCAATATGGATGAGGATAATTAACCTGAAGATGATCATTGGTAAAATTGCCAATAACCACCCACGTTATTTACCAGATAAACAGATTTTTTTTTTTTTTTCCTGCAGGGATTTTTTGCTGTTCTTTTTCAACAGTTTGAATTGAGGCTGGAAGAATGATTCCCCTGACTTTGAGGGCACAGGAGCTGCAGTTGATTTTTGTCTTTTGAGCCCCACTCTGGGAGCTCCAGTTTCAGAATAATATCAGCAGCAGAAATGGGGAACAATTGGCTTTGTAGCTCTGCAGCTTCTTTGGATGCTTTAATGAAGAGGGACGGGTGGAAACATGCTTGGAAGAAAGAAATACCTGTCAGTGTCTGGCTCTGTGCTGTGCCAAAATAAAGAGCAACCTGTATCAGCCAGGGTTTGGAATCCATGGCCATGAACTCCTCCAGGAGTCCCTGTGTGCTCCTTGTTCAGCTGGATAAAGGAACAGGAAAAACTCAGCTCCATTTTCCCAGAGAAAATGATGAGGGGACACTGAGCCATCTGATGAAGGCTTTAAAAAAAATCAAGATTTACTTTCCATTCTATTATCATGGAATATTCTTATTCATTGTATTAACATGGAATATTATTATTCCATTGTATTATCATGGAATTTTATTATTCCATTGTACTATAATGGAATATTATTATTCCATTGTATTATCATGGAATTTTATTATTCCATTGTATTATAATGGAATTTTATTATTCAATTCTATTATCATGGAATATTCTTATTCCATTCTATTACCATGGAATTTTATTATTCCATTCTATTATCATATAATATTCTTATTCCATTGTATTATCATGGAATATTATTATTATAATGGAATTTTATTATTCCATTCTATTAGAATAGAATTTTATTATTCAATTCTATTATCATGTAATATTATTATTCCATTACATTTCCATGGAATTTTATTATTCCATTATATTATCATAGAATATTATTATTCCATTCTATTATCATGGAATATTCTTATTCCATTCTATTATCATGGAATATTATTATTATTATGGAATATTCTTATTCCATTCTATTATCATGGAATATTATTAGTCCACTATATTACCATGGAATATTGTTATTCCATTCTATTATCATGCAATATTATTATTCCATTTTATTATCATGGAATTTTATTATTCCATTGTTTTATCATGGAATATTATTATTCCATTCTATTATCATGGAATATTATTATTATAATGGAATTTTATTATTCCATTCTATTATCATGGAATATTATTATTCCATTCTATTATCACAGAATATTATTATTATAATGGAATATTATTATTCCACTATATTACCATGGAATATTGTTATTCCATTCTATTATCATGCAATATTATTATTCCATTCTATTATCATGGAATATTCTTATTCCATTCTATTACCATGCAATATTATTATTCCATTCTATTATCATGGAATATTATTATTACATTATCTTATCACAGAATATAATGAAATATTATTATTCCATTATATTACCATGGAATATTATTATTCCATTCTATTATCATGGAATCCTGGAATGGCTTGGCTTGGAAGGGACCTCAAAGCTCATTTTGTTCCACCCCACTGCCATGGGCAGGGACATCTTTTCCACCATCTCAGGTGGCTCCAACCTGGCTTTGGACACCTCCACAGAAGGAGCAGCCCCAGCTTCTCTGGGCATCCTGTGCCAGGGCCTCACCACCTTCCCAGGGAGCAATTTCTGCCCAAAATCCCACCTTGTCCTGGAGCTCCTTGTAAAGATTCTCCCCAATTTCTTCTTGCAGACTCTCTTCAGGTACTGCAAGGCCACAATCAGGACACCCCAAAGCTTCTTGAACAATCCCAATTGTCCCATCCTTTTCTCACAGGAGCTGCTCCATCCCTTGCTGGCCCTTTATAAATTTGGGGATAAATTTGAGTCCAAAGTGGCTCCCCAGGTGTCACCTGCACCCACTGCCCCCAAAATCCAATGTCAGGCCAATTCTGGGTGCTGTCAGTGCCCATTTCCTCACTAAGGAGCTGGAGAAATCAACCCTTCCATAGCTACAGCACCTTCCCCACATCTCATTTCCCCTCCTGTTGTGGATCAAAACATTTCTCTTTTTTTGCTTCTTGCTGGTGCTTCTGATATCTACTGACCCACTGCTGCTACATGAAATGGAGTTAAAATTAGCTGCAAAGCACACTATGAAAAACAAAGCACTTTAAAGCAAGTCATCCAGAAACTAAACATTATCCTGGGATATTTCAAGTTGGAAGTAAGAGCCTCAACTTCTCTGAGCTGGCTGCAGTCCCCTGGCACAGGCTGGACCTGACGTGAAGGCAGCAGGGCTGACTAGAAAACACACGAAATGGAAACAACAAAAAAATAAAAGAGGCAGGAAGAATGTGGCTTTAAAGTGCAGAACTTTCCCTGCATCCACTCCAGGAACACAAACCAGCTCCTGAATGAATTGTAAATAAAGAATTGACAGGAGTCTCATCATTAAGAGGTTAATTAGAAGAAGTCTTGATGTTTCTGCTGTTGCTCTTCCACCCTGAACACAGACACAGGGCTCCTCATTCCCTCTCTGGGCTCTGCTCTGACACCAATTTTGTGTTTAAAGTGCAGAACTTTCCCTGCATCCACTCCAGGAACACAAACCAGCTTCTGAATAAATTGTAAATAAGGAATTGACAGGAGTTTCATCATTAAGAGGTTAATTAGAGGAACCCTTGATGTTTCTGCTGTTGCTCTTCCACCCAGACCATGGACACAGAGCTCCTGGTCTGACACCAATTTTGTATTTTAACTGATACCTATTTTGTGTTTTACTTGACACCAATTTTGTGTTTTACTTGACACCAATTTTGTGTTTTACCTGACACCTATTTTGTGTTTTAACTGACACCAATTTTGTGTTTTAACTTGCCAGCAAACCAGTTTAGGAGGCAAAAGACCCCACACCCACTGGTGCTGGGGAAGAACACCCTGCCCACCTGATGCTGCCCAGGTTTATCAACAAGACTTCAGAGCCATCCTGGCTTCTCTCAGGCTTTTCCAGAGTGGAAATTGTTTAGCATGTGGCCAACATTGCCACATCCAGCAATCCACACTCGCAAGAAGGCCACAAAAAGCAGCAAGGATTTGAAGTGTAGGGATTTAAAGTGTTTCTTTATTTTCTGCTGAAAAGAAAGAAACAAACAGTGGCGCGCAAAGAGAAGCACAAAACAGCTGAAAAGCAGGGCCTTAAATAAGGAGTTCCCACCCAGAATTTCATGTCTATAAAACAGAGAAGCAATTCCTGCCTGCTCTGCTGCTGTCACCACCCAGTGAACTTTGCTTGCTGCTATGAGAGCTGACGTTTGACTCGGCTCCTTTCGCAAGAGCCATTTCCGGAGCATCCACTGCTGGCAGGGAATTCAGGGGAAAGAAAAAATAAAAACCGACCCAAGTGTCTGGCCAAGGAGCTGGACGAGTTCAAGAATGTTTGTTGGACACTGGTTTTTAATTTCCAGTTAGAGAAAGGCTTTCTTGGAAAGTTGTAAGATATAACTTGCAAACCACGCAGGGTTCGCCTGATTTAACTGGGGGAATATTTGAAGCAGGTGGTGTTAATAATAAAATCTGCTGCCCCAAAATGATTCCCTCAAGGTGGGTTTTTGATTTATTTCAAGCAAAGCTGAGCTGCAACACCCCTTTGCAAAGAAGCCTTGATATTTTCCTTTTTTTAAAAAAAGATTGATGATTTTTCTTGATTATTTTCCTTTTTTGTTTTTAAAGACTGATGATTTTTCTTGATTATTTTCCTTTTTTGTTTCTAAAGATTGATGATTTTTCTTGATTATTTTCCTTTTCTGCTTTTAAAGATTGATGATTTTTCTTTATTATTTTCCTTTTCTGTTTTTAAAGATTGATGATTTTTCTTGATTATTTTCCTTTTCTGTTTCTAAAGATTGATGTTTTTTCTTGATTATTTTCCTTTTTTTTTAATTGATGATTTTTCTTGATTATTTTCCATTTTTTATTTAATGGATGATTTTTCTTGATTATTTTATTATTCCCAGGGTGATCCCTGCCATCCTGCACCTCATTCCACGAGTGCAGCTCCCTCCAGCCCAGGCTGAGCTCACACCTTGCACTGAATAAAAGCGGAAACAATAATCACTCCTAGAGCCCAAAATCAAAGGCACCACGAGTTGCCAAGTTTCCAGGGGATTTGTACACTCAATTGGCCTTTTCCTGTTTATTAATTATGATTTTTTTTTTAATAAACACCCATTTTTAGCTAAGTGAAAGCCTGAGAACAGCCATGCCACGAGTCTCACCTGATCCTGCTCTGCCATTTATCACAGAGGAGTTGAAACACCCTTGTAAGGCTGGGGTTACACCAAAACACGGCTCCTCTCCTCCCAAATTTGTACCCCCAAATTCTCAGAAATCCCAGGTAAACCCTCATCTGCTGCCCAGGTGAGGTTTGAAGGCATTTTGTGTGCTCTGACAAGCCCAGATCTGCACACACACACACACACACAGAGTTATTACCCTCTGTCTGTCAGGTGGGAATGCAGAGCACAAACGGGGAGAGGTTGGGGAGGAGAAAAATATTCCCCAGAGGAACCTGTCAGGGCAGGCACCCGAGTTACACAACATGATCACCCCCCTGGGCACAGAGCTGGACTGCTCTGGGAAGCCCTGAACACCAGAGTGGCCACCAGCCTGTCCTCTGTGCCCAGAGATGTTCAGTCAGGTTTTTCCTTTGGGAAAATCGTTCCTTCAGTTCATCCCAAATCAATTTCCTTCCTAAAAAATGGAGCTGGGATCCTCTGTTTGCCCCAAACCTGCAGCAGAAACCTCCTGCTCCTCTCAAACGCAGAGCTGAGAGCTCTCACTCTTCCCCCAGGAGCAGCAGGAGCAGGGAAAGGAAAAGGAACAACACAGAACAAACAAGAGACACAAAGAGTTCCTCCCCCCTCACCTCCCTCCAAACAAATATTTACAGCTGCTCCAGAAGCTCAGGGTATGAAAGGGTTCCTTAAAAGCCCAAACTGCAGATTGGAGGGGGGTGGGTGGTACAGACACACCTCTGGGGCATGGGGGTGGCCCAGTTCACCCCAGCATGAGCCACAGGATAACGGGAAGAGGCCACAACCCCAGAAACTGCACGACAACACGGTGGCACTTCCCACCCTGGGCTCATCCACACCTCTGTGACAAGCCCAGAAAGCTCTGAGACCTCCAAGCCCATCCTCTGTGAAACTCCTAAATCTCAATTTCCATCGTTATCTCCCAAAACCTGAGGCTGAAGGCTCCCAGATCTTCTCTCAAGGTGAGCACAGGGGTCTTTAGAGCCACCCCCAGCAGCCCCAATTGCTGCTGCCTCTTCCGGACACATCCTCATCCCACAAAGCCCCAAAGCAGCTCTGGTTCACACAAAGCCCACGCCCCTGTGAGCCCCCAAACATCCAACACACGTCCCTGATGCCTTCAGAGTCCCCTCTGATTTCAGAACCCTTAACCCCATAGATCTCACCCCCAAATCCTTCTTTTCACCCCAAAACACCCACACCTATCCATGCCCCCCAAATATTCAACACACATCCTTGATGCCTTCAGAGTCCCCCCTGATTTCAGAACCCCTAACCCCATAGATCCCACCCCAAATCCTTCCCTTCACCCCGTAACACCCACACTATCCAAGCCCCCCAAACACGTCCTTGATGCCTTCAGAGTCCCCCCTGATTTAATAACCCCTAACCCTATGGATCCCACCCCAAATCCTTCTTTTCAACCCAGAACACCCACACTATCCAAGCCCCTCAAACACGTCCTTGATGCCTTCAGAGTCGCCCCTGCTTTCAGAACCCCTAACCCCATAGATCCCACCCCAAATCCTTCTTTTAACCCCGAAACACCCACTCCTATCCACACCCCCACTGTGAGCCCCCAAATATCCAACACACATCCTTGATGCCTTCAGAGTTGCCCTTTCTTCCAGACAGACCCCTTAAACTCATACATAGATCTTACCCCCAAATCCTCCCCTTCACCCCGAAACACCCACACCCATCCACACCCCAAACCCTCAGGGGCAGCCTTGGGGGCACCTCCAGGCCCCTCCAACCCCACCCCACGATCCACCCCTCCCCTCAGTTCAGCCCCTTCTCACCACCCTGGAACACCCACCCCTGTCTCTCCCCGCCCCCAAACCCCTCAGGGCCTCCTCACACCCCCAGCCCTCCCTCACCCCCTTCCCCTCACCCTAAAACCTCCCCAGGGCCTCACCCCACACCCGCCCGCCCCACAGCCGCCCCCAGGCCCGGCCAGGCCCCGGCTCATCCCCCCGCGCTGCCCTCAGCTCCCCGCATCGCCTCCCTCTCGCTCCCCTCCATCATCCCCCGCTCCCCCTCACGACCCCTCCCCGGTCCTCCCCGTTCCCCTCACGGCGGGGGCGGGGGCGCCGCCATGTTGTGCCCGGTGCGGGCCGGGCTCACTCACCGCGGGCCCCGCCGAGCGGGCCGGCCAGGAGCAGGAGCAGGACGGGCAGGAGGGCGGCGGGGGACGGCGGGGAGCGGCGGGCGGATGGAAGGGCCGGAGGGAAGCGGGGGGCCCGGGCAGCCATGGCGGGGACGCGCCGCGGCCTCGGAGCGGAGCGGCCGCAGCGCCGGCGGGAGGGGGAGCGGGGGCGGGGCTGGGGGCGGGGCTAAACGGGAGGGGGCGGGGCGAACCCGCGCGTGCGCACTCGGGAAGGGGGGGGGGGACAGCGGGAGGGGACCCCGGGCTGGAGAGGGGAGATAAGGGAGAGATAAGGGGAGATAAATGTGAGATATGGGTGTACGATATGGATGAGATACACGTGTGATAAGTGTGAGATGTGTATGATGTGGGTGGGATAAGTGTGTGAGATACGTGTGTGATAAGTGTGAGATGTGTGTATGATATGGGTGTGATAAGTGTGTAAGATATGTGTGTGATAAGTGTGAGATACGTGTATGATATGGGTGTGATAAGTGTGTAAGATATGTGTGTGATAAGTGTGAGATATGTGTATGATATGGGTGTGATAAGTGTGTGAGATACGTGTGTGATAAGTGTGAGATGTGTATGATGTGGGTGGGATAAGTGTGTAAGATACGTGTGTGATAAGTGTGAGATATGTGTATGATACGGGTGTGATAAGTGTGTAAGATATGGGTGAGATAATTGTGTGATATGAGTGTAAGATATGTGTGAGATACGTGTGTGATAATTGTGTAAGATATGTGAGATATACGTGTGTGATGTGTGAGGTATGTGTGAGATAAGTGTGTGGTAAGTGTGAGATGTGTGTATGATACGGGTGTGATAAGTGTGTGAGATACGTGTGTGATAAGTGTGAGATGTGTGTATGATACGGGTGTGATAAGTGTGTGAGATACGTGTGTGATAAGTGTGAGATGTGTGTATGATATGGGTGTGATACGTGTGTGAGATACGTGTGTGATAAGTGTGAGATGTGTGTATGATACGGGTGTGATAAGTGCGTGAGATACGTGTGTGATAAGTGTGAGATGTGTGTATGATACGGGTGTGGTAAGTGTGTAAGATACGTGTGTGATAAGTGTGAGATGTGTGTATGATATGGGTGTGGTAAGTGTGTAAGATATGGGTGAGATAATTGTGTGATATGAGTGTAAGATATGTGTGAGATACGTGTGTGATAAGTGTGTAAGATATGTGAGATATATGTGTGTGATAAGTGTGATATATGGGTGTGATATGGGTGAGCTACATGTGTGATACAGGTGTGATAAGTGTGTGAGATATGTGTGTGATATGCGAGTGGGATTTTTTTGTATGATGTGTGTGCACACCTGTGATGTGTGCGTTCAGGCATTGTTCACGTGTGCAGCCATGCCTGATGCGTGTGCAAATGTGTGATTGGTGTACTCACATGTTGTGTGTGTCTGACGTGTGCACACGTGTGATTTGTATGTTCAGGCATTGTTCATGTGTGCAGCCGTGTCTGGTGTGTGTGCACAGTGTGTAATGTGTGTGTTCACGTGTTGTTTGTGTCTGACGTGCGTGCACAGTGTGTGATGTGTGTGTTCAGGCATTGTTCATGTGTGCAGTCATGTCTGGTGTGTGTACACACGTGTGGTGTGTGTGTTCAGGTGTTGTTTGTGTCTGATGTGCGTGCACAGTGTGTGTGCAGGTGTGCAGGAGGTGTGTGTGCAGGTGTGTGTGTGATGTGTTTGTGCAGGTTGTGTGTGCAAGCATGATTTGTGTGTGTGCAGGTGTGTGTGTGCAAGCATGATGTGTGCGTGTGCTTGATGTGTGAGTGTGTGCGTGTGTGCCATGTTGGGGCAGGTGGGCACTGAGGCTGGGCATCCCAAACCCGGGCAGGGCACCCCAAACCCTGAACAGGGCACCACAAACCATCTGAGCCCCCCAAACCCTGAACAAGGCACCCCAAACCACAGACTGACACCCCAAACCCTGTTAGAACACCCCAAACCCTGTTAGAACACCCCAAACCACAGGCTGAGCACCCCAAACCACAGCCTGACACCCCAAACACCGAACAGGGCACCCCAAACCATCTGAGCACCCCAAACCCTGAACAGGGCACCCCAAACCACAGACTGACACCCCAAACCCTGTTAGAACACCCCAAACCACAGGCCGACACCCCAAACCCTGAACAGGGCACCCCAAACCACAGGCTGACACCCCAAACCCTGTTAGAACACCCCAAACCACAGGCTGACACCCCAAACCACAGGCTGAGCACCCCGAACCACAGCCTGACACCCCAAACACTGAACAGGGCACCCCAAACCATCTGAGCCCCCCAAACCCTGAACAGGGCACCCCAAACCACAGGCTGACACCCCAAACCACAGGCTGACACCCCAAACCACCATCTGAGCACCCCAAACCCTGAGCTGAACACCCCAAACCACAGACTGACACCCCAAACTCTGGTTAGGACACCCCAAACCATCATCTGAGCACCCCAAACCCTGAGTTGAACACTCCAAACCACAGACTGACACCCCAAACCCTGGTTAGGACACCCCAAATCACCATCTGAGCATCCCAAACTCTAGTCAGGGCACCCCAGACCACAGACTGGCACCCCAAACTCTGGTTAGGGCACCCCAAACCACCATCTGAGCGCCCCAAATCATCATCTGAGCATCCCAAACCCTGGGTAGGCCACCCCAAACCCTGATTAGAACACCCCAAATTATGGGCTGAGCATCTCAAACCCTGGTTAGGACACCCCAAACCACCATCTGAGCACCCCAAACCCTCATTAGGGCACCCCAAACCCTTGTTAGGGCACCCCAAACCACCATCTGAGCACCCCAAACCCTCATTAGGGCACCCCAAACCCTTGTTAGGGCACCCCAAACCCCAAGCTGAACACTCCAAGCCCACTTTAAGACACCCAAACCCCTCCATAACCTCACGCCATGCCCAAAACCAGCAGCTGCCCAGTTCCTCCCAGTCTCCAACTGGGCCAGACCAAGGTGGCAGCTGTGATCTGCTGAGAACATTCTGGAGCTGAAGCCCTAAATTGAGCCAGGAGTGCCCATGCCCATCTTGCCATGGTGCCCCCGTGCCCAGCGTGGGAGCTTGGGCAGCTCTTAGGTGATAAAATAGCTTTACACTTTATTAAATATATTAAATCTTAATCATTAAATAGTTATGTGGCAAAGCTGGTTCTGCTCAACGTCCCATCCTGGTCATGTCCAAACATCTCCAAGCATGGGGTGGATTTTGGGATGGTGAGGAGCGACGGGGGATGAAGCTGGCGGAGCCAAAACACCTCAGAAAACACCAAAATATTGGGAAAGAGCCAAGAGGGCACTGCTTTGGCAAGGGGGATGCCAGCTGCTGGTATGGATGACCTTAAAAATCATCCTAAATCCCTTTGTGGTCATCCTGACGCTCAGACCGCTCTGGACGCCGGCAGCTCCTCAGTTTTTGGGATCCCCACAACCCAGGGTGCAGATCCAGGGAGGTGCCAACCTTTGGCAGGGAAACCCATCCCTCCTTTAGCGGGCACCGCGGCTCTGCCAGGAATTCCTGCCAGCGCCGGGCGGGTCCGGGCAGCTCCGCCTGGATGGAGCCGGCGCTGGGTGGGTGCCCCTGGGGCTGGGGGTGGTTCTGCCATCGCTGCCCCTCGGGGTGGGGGTGGTTCTGCCATGGGTGCCCCCAGTGCTGGGGGTGGTTCTGAGGGCTGGGGGTGGTTCTGTCATCCGTGCCCCCAGTGCTGGGGGTGGTTCTGCCATGGGTGCCCCTCAGGTGCCCCTCGGGGTGGGGGTGGTTCTGCCATCGGTGCCCCCAGTGCTGGGGGTGGTTCTGCCATGGGTGCCCCTCAGGTGCCCCTCGGGATGGGGGTGGTTCTGCCATCCGTGCCCCTCAGGTGCCCCAAGGGCTGGGGGTGGTTCTGCCATTGGTGCCCCCAGTGCTGGAGGTAGTTCTGCCATGGGTGCCCTTCTGGATGGGGGTGGTTCTGCCATCCGTGCCCCTCAGGTGCCCCTGGGCCTGGGGATGCTCCGAGGGCTGGGGGTGGTTCTGAGGGCTGGGGGCGGTTCTGCCATCGGTGCCCATCGGGTGCTCCCAGTGCTGGGGGTGGTTCTGAGGGCTGGGGGTGGTTCTGTCATCCGTGCCCCCAGTGCTGGGGGTGGTTCTGCCATCGGTGCCCCCAGTGCTGGGGGTGGTTCTGAGGGCTGGGGGTGGTTCTGCCATCGGTGCCCATCGGGTGCTCCCAGTGCTGGGGGTGGTTCTGAGGGCTGGGGGTGGTTCTGTCATCCGTGCCCTCAGTGCTGGAGGTGGCTCTGCCATCGGTGCCCCCCGGGTGCCCCTCGGGATGGGGGCGGTTCTGCCATCTCTGCCCCCAGTGCTGGGGGTGGCTCTGCCATCGGTGCCCCAAGGGCTGGGGGTGGTTCTGCCATCGGTGCCCTTCTGGATGGGGGTGGTTCTGCCATCCGTGCCCCTCAGGTGCCCCTGGGCCTGGGGATGCTCCGAGGGCTGGGGGTGGTTCTGAGGGCTGGGGGCGGTTCTGCCATCGGTGCCCATCGGGTGCTCCCAGTGCTGGGGGTGGTTCTGAGGGCTGGGGGTGGTTCTGTCATCCGTGCCCTCAGTGCTGGGGGTGGTTGTGCCATCGGTGCCCCTCAGGTGCCCTCAGTGCTGGGGGTGGTTCTGCCATGGGTGCCCTTCTGGATGGGGGTGGTTCTGCCATCGGTGCCCATTGGGCTGGGAGTGGCTCTGCCATTGCTGCCCCTCGGGCTGGGGGAGGTTCTGAGGGCTGGGGGTGGTTCTGTCATCCGTGCCCCCAGTGCTGGGGCTGGTTCTGCCATGGGTGCCCCTCAGGTGCCCCTCGGGATGGGGGTGGTTCTGCCATGGGTGCCCTTCTGGATGGGGGTGGTTCTGCCATCCGTGCCCCTCAGGTGCCCCTGGGCCTGGGGATGCTCCGAGGGCTGGGGGTGGTTCTGAGGGCTGGGGGTGGTTCTGCCATCGGTGCCCATCGGGTGCTCCCAGTGCTGGGGGTGGTTCTGAGGGCTGGGGGTGGTTCTGTCATCCGTGCCCCCAGTGCTGGGGCTGGTTCTGCCATGGGTGCCCCTCAGGTGCTCCTCGGGATGGGGGTGGTTCTGCCATCGGTGCCCCTCAGGTGCCCCTGGGCCTGGGGATGCTCCGAGGGCTGGGGGTGGTTCTGCCGTCGGTGCCCCCAGTGCTGGGGGTGGTTCTGCCATCGGTGCCCCAAGGGCTGGGGGTGGTTCTGCCATCGGTGCCCTCAGTGCTGGGGGTGGTTCTGCCATGGGTGCCCCCTCAGGTGCCCCTCGGGCTGGGGGTGGTTCTGTCATCCGTGCCCCCAGTGCTGGAGGTGGCTCTGCCATCGGTGCCCCTGGGGCTGGGGGTGGTTTTGTCATCCGTGCCCCCCGGGTGCCCCTGGGGCTGGGGGTGCTTCTGAGGGCCCGGGTTGTTTATGCCCTCCGTGCCCCTCAGGGTGGGTGACCAGCTGCCATCCCCGCCGGGCACAGCCAGACGCGCCGGTATCGGATGTCGGATCCAGGGATATTTTTAAAACCGGGTGATTTTTCAGATTCCTCCTCTGGCATTGGATGATTTTTTTTTTCCTATTATTTTTTTTTTTTTTTTCCATGCTTGCAAATTCACCCGGCTGGAAGGAGGAGCGGGAGAGGCGGGAGCTGCGAGCGAATCCCCTCCCGTGACCGGAGCCATCCCGTGCCCGGTGCCGCCCGTCCGTGGCTCCGGTGTCCGGTTCCCGGCGCTCACTGCTCCGGTTTTGTCTTCTCGGCGGAATTGCTGAGCTTCTTCAAGGTCTTTTTAATGCGCAGGGCGGTGAGACGGGCGGAGGGGCTCTGGTACCAGCACTCCTTCATGATCCTCGCCAGCGCCGACAGAACCTGAGCGGGAGGCACAAAAAAAGGGATGAAGGCTCGGGTGGGATTGATGGGCAGGGTGAAAAATGCCAATCGCTTGTTTTGAAAAATTTGAAAGTTTAAGAGTAATAAAATGGTTATAAAAATAGTTATCTAAATATATAAAGTTATAAATATAACTATATATAGTTATATTTATCAGTATATAGTTATAAATATAACTAGAGTTATATAAAAATTTGAAAGTTTAATAGTAATAGAATGGTTATAAAATAGTTATCTAAATATATAAAGTTATAAGTATATATATAGTTATAAATATAACTAGAATAAAGAAATAAATTACTATATAATAAATATATATTTATATATAATAAATAACTATAATAAATAAATAAAACTATATATATAAATATATATATATAGTTATAAATATAACTATAGTTATATAAAAATTTGAAAGTTTAATAGTAATAAAATGGTTATAAAAATAGTTATCTAAGTATATAAAGTTATAAATATAAGTATATAGAAATATATTTATCAATATATAGTTATAAATATAACTAGAGTTATATAAACATTTGAAAGTTTAATAGTAATAAAATGGTTATAAAAATAGTTATCTAAATATATAAAGTTATAAATATAACTATATATAGTTATATTTATCAGGATATAGTTATAAATATAACTAGAGTTATATAAAAATTTGAAAGTTTAGTAGTAATAAAATGGTTATAAAAATAGTTATCTAAATAGATAAAGTTATAAATATAACTATATATAGTTATATTTATAAATATATAGTCATAAATATAACTATAATATAATTATGAAGAAATATATATTATAAGTATACATAGTTATAAATATATATATTTCTAAATATAGCTATATATTTATAAATATAACTATAGTTATAAGTTATAAATATAACTACATATTGTAAATTGTAAATTAAAATGGATTTCTATCCTGGAAAATTTTCACTTTGCTTCATTATTTAAATAGATATAGTTTATATATAAATGTCAATAAATATATACATAGTTTAAATATATTTATATATTTAAATATATATTTATATGTATTTTATTTATATATTTAAATATATTTAAATAAATATTTATGTATATTTTATTTATATATTTAAATATATTTAAATATAACTAATTATAAATATATATAGTTAATATGTATTACTATACTGTAAATAAATAAATATATAAAACTATATATAAATAGTTGAAATATATTAATATATATAGTCAATATATATAAATATATATATAAAATATATTAAAATAAATATATAAAATATAAATATATTTCTAAATATATTTAAAAAATATAAAAATATATATAAAATATATCTATATATACAAAAATATATGCATATTTATATATATATAAATATATTTAGTTTTTTAAATATATATAGTTATATTAATAGACATTTAAATATAAATATAACTATATATATAAAAATAAATATACTCTTTGTTTTATATTGTCTCGTATTGTCCTAATCCAAATTGCCCAAATTATTATTACTCTATTATTATTTTTATAGCAATAAAATATTACTATAAAATATTACTATATTACTATATAGTAATATATTACTATAAAATATTACTATACAATATTACTATAAAGTATTACTATATTTTATAGTAATATTTTATAGTAAGATTTTATTACTATAAAAATAGTAATAGAGTAATAATAATTTGGACAATTTGGATTTTTTTTGGACCCATTTTATTACTATTAAACTTTTAAAATTTTAAAACCAAGCGATTGGCATTTTCTAGTTTCTATTTCAACATTTTCTTATAAAACTATATTTAACACACTAATTAAGAAAATTAATGCAGGGACAACTTTCTAACACAACATATATAATATTATTTTGAATATTTGTGAAAAGCCGAGCAGAAAATGCACATTTTTCCCAGGGGTGGGACTCACCGGGTCGGAGAAGAGGCGGTTGGGGATCACGGGCGTCTGCTGGTCCACACACACGACCTTCTTCATGTCCTCGAAGCTGGGGTCGCTGGGCACGGCGTCGAAGAAGGGCGGCCGGTACTCCTCCACAATGCCTGAGGGACGGGGACAGCGAGGGGTTAACCCCAGCTGCATCCTCATCCTCGCCCTTCGTCCTCATCCTCACCTCGTCCTCATCCTCATCCTCGTCCTCATCCTCATCCTCATCCTCACCTCCATCTTCATCTTCATCTTCACCCTCATCCTCATCCTCACCTCGTCCTCATCCTCACCCTCCATCTTCATCTTCACCCTCATCCTCATCCTCACCTCGTCCTCATCCTCACCCTCCATCTTCATCTTCACCCTCATCCTCACCTCCATGCTCATCCTCACCCTCATCCTCACCTCATCCTCATCCTCACCCTCCATCTTAATCTTCACCCTCATCCTCATCCTCACCTCCATGCTCATCCTCACCTCATCCTCATCCTCACCCTTCATCTTCATCTTCACCCTCATCCTCACCTCATCCTCATCCTCATCCTCATCCTCATCCTCATCCTCATCCTCATCCTCATCCTTACCCTCCATCTTCATCTTCACCCTCATCCTCATCCTCATCCTCATCCTCATCCTCATCCTCATCCTCATCCTCATCCTCACCTCCATGCTCATCCTCATCCTCATCCTCCATCTTCATCTTCACCCTCATCCTCACCTTCATCCTCACCCCCATCTTCACCCCCATCCTCATCCTCCATCCTCATCCTCATCCTCACCCTCCATCTTCATCTTCACCCTCATCCTCACCCTCCATCTTCATCCTCATCCTCCATCCCCACCCTCACCTCCATCTTCATCATCACCCTCATTCTCATCCTCACCCTCACCCTCATCTTCACCGTCATCTTCATCTTCATCCTCATCCTCATCTCATCCTCATCCTCATCCTCCATCCTCACCTTCACCCTCATCCTCATCCTCATCCTCCATCCTCACCCTCATCTCCATCTTCATCTTCATCCTCACCCTCATCCTGACCCCCATCCTCATCCTCACTCATCCTCACCCCCATCCTCATCCTCACCTTCATCCTCCCCCCTATCCTCACCCTCCATCCTCATCCTCACCTTCATCCTCCCCCCTATCCTCACCCTCCATCCTCATCCTCACCTTCATCCTCACCCCTATCCTCACCCTCCATCCTCATCCTCACCCCCATCTTCACCCTCATCCTCATCCTCCATCCTCACCCCCATCCTCATCCTCACCCTCCATCCTCATCCTCACCCCATCCTCATCCTCACCTCCTCAATCTCGTCCTCATCCTCACCTCCGTCCTCATCCTCCATTCTCATCCTCATCCTCACCCTCGTCCTCATCTTCACCCTCACCCTGATCCCCACCCCCATTCTTATCCTCACCCTCATCCTTACCCCGATCCCCACCCTCATCCTCATCTTCATCCTCATCCTCACCCCTGTCCTCATCCTCATCCTCATCCTCACCCCACACATCCCCTATAGCAACGCCCCCCCTGTTGGCAGAGTGACCAAACTCTCCTTTGTCCCCTTAAAAAGGAAAAAAGGCCCAGAAATTTCTCTCCTCGATGCGGTGAAAAGACCCCACAGGACCTGAGGGACTTCACCTCAAATTTAAGGAAAGCCAATGGGACAGGAGCCAAAAATCCCACCTGAGCAAGGAAAGGAAGAGAACAAAGGAACTGATTGCTTTTGTGGGGTGTTTTACCAGGAGCAAGAACCTCTTGCCCTAACTCAGTTTTTCTCTGTTATTTTCTTTGTTATTTTGCCTTTTCTTAAAACTTTTCTCTTTCCAACACCACCACAGAAGCCATCCTGCTGATTTTATGCCCTCTAAGGTGGCTGAGCTATCTTGGGGGTGTAGATCTCCACGAGCTTGTGAGACCTGGCTTGAGGAGACCCTTACAGCAGTGGAGTTTGGTTTTTTTCCCCTCTTGCACGTGGCTCAGTTTTTCTCTATAAAGACTTTCGTTATTTTGCCTTTTATGTAAACATTTTTGTTTCCATCACCACCACAGAAGCCATCCTGCTGATTTTATGCCTTCTGAGGTAGCTGAGCTATCTTAGGTGTGAAATAGATCTCCAAGAGTTTATAGGACCCGACTCAAGTAGACCCTTACATCAGCGGAGTTACTTTTTTCCCCTCTTGCTCTGAGTTTTTCTCTATAAGGAGATTTGTTATTTTGGCTTTTCTTGAAACTTTCCTGTTTCCAGCACTACCACAGAAGCCACCCAGCTGATTTTGTGCCTTCTAAGGTAGCTGAGCTATCTTAAATGTGTATAAATCTCCAGAAGCTTACAAGACGTAGCTCGAAGAGACCCTTACAGCAGTGGAGTTTGTTTTTTCCCCCTCTTGCATCTAGCTCAGGTTTTCTCTATAAGGAGCTTTGTTATTTTGCCTTTTATTAAATCCTTTTTGCTTCCAGCACTACCACAGAAGCCATCCTGCTGATTTTGTGCCTTCTAAGGTAGCTGAGCCATCTTGGATGTGTTGATCTCCCAAGAGCTGATGAGACCTGGCTCGAGGAGATTTCAATCATGGGCTGCTGGAACTTCTCCCTGCACCCCCTCACCCTCTCCTGGGCACAGGGGGTGGTGGCACCACCGGTGGCTCCAGCGCCGGCCCCACCACGAGGATCATCACCGATAACAGCCCTCGGTGGCTGTTATCAGTCAGCCCTGCCAGCTGGCCCAGCTAATCTCGCTTTAATTCTTGCACATGTCCGTGTCCCCCCGTGGGATTTAATGTTTCTGGGGAGCCTCGAGCCCCCAGCAGCTCCCTGCACCCCAAAACCTCATTTTGCCCTGGAGTTCCCCCCCCATCCCCGATCCCCTGAAGAGCGAGGGGTTCTGGAAGGGTTAAACCCAGCGAGCTGAAGGTCATTGCTACGCAAGGCTGGGGTAATTCGGAGCAAATGTGTCACCTGAGGGAGCCCTGGGGACAGAAATGAGATTATCCCGGCCAGACTGACCCTCCCACCCCACCCGCCAGCGCCCACCATTTAATTAACATTTAAATGGACTTTGCCGCGATGAGCAACGCTGGCCAGGCTGCCCCAATTCCGTTCATGCCCAGCTCGGGGGGATCCTTCCCCTTGTCCCAATCGCGATTTCCAGAGCCAAACCCAGCGGCCGGAGGTCCCGGCCGTGGCCACTTTCCAGGCAGCGCTTTGAAGCCGCTTGTTTTCTAATCAGCGCTGAACAAACAAAGCGCTGATTGAGCCTAATGGGCCCTTTAATCAGGGAGCCGGGTGCTGACACTAGATTACAGTGTTTATAATTTACAGCTAATCTTCTGGGCGAAGGAACAAAAAAAAAAAAAAAAAAAAAAAAGGAATAAGAAAAGGAGGGGAAGGAGGGAATGGAGGAGCCTGGAGAACAGGGAGCTGCTCACCGTTCACCACCGTTCTCCGGGTGATCTCCCAGAGCACCAGCCCGTAGGCCCAGATATCTGTTTTCTTGTAGGACTCGAAGCAGTCGGTGCGGATCTGCTCGCTCAGCACCTCGGGGGCCATGTAGCGCTTGGTGCCCACGCGGGGGTTGTTGCCGATGTCCAGGTAATCGCTGCCCTGGGAGTGCATCACGGCCAGCCCTGCGGGGACAGGGCACAGAGGCGTTCAGGATGATTTTTAAGGTCATTAATTCAGCTGTAAAATGCTGGGATAACGGCCCTGAGCAGTCCATGGGGCTCAACATCCCTCAGGTCCCAAAACGCCAGGATGCCACATCCTTGTGGCACCACCACCCTGGGGCATCTCATCCCTGGAATGTTACATCTCCGGGGTTCCACATTCCTGGAGCATCACATCCGCGGGGTTCCACAGCCCCGGAGCACCATGTCCCTGGGGTTCTGCATCTCTGGGGTACCACATCCCCGGGGTATCTCATCCCCAGGGTAACTCATCAGTGGGGTACCACATCCCTGGGGGTAGCTCATCCTTGGATTGCTCATCCTTGGATTCCTCATCCCTGGGCTACCTCATCCCCGGGGTATTTCATCCCTGGGGTACCACATCCCCAGAGTACCTCATCCCTGGGGTACCTCATCCTTGGGGTACCTCATTCTTGGAGTATCACATCCCTGGGGTATCACATCACTGGAGTGTCACATCCCTGGGGTACCCCTGAATACCTTATCCCTGGGGTACCACACTCCTGTATTCCTTATTACTGGGGAACCTCATCCCTGGATGTACCTCCTTCTTGGGGTATCTCCTTCTTGGGGTACCCGATTCTTGGGGTACCTCATCACTGGGGTATCACATCCCTGGGCTACCACACCCCTGGATACCTCATCCCTGGGATACCCCATCCTTAGGGCACCTCATTCTTGGGGTACCACACCCCTGGATTACTCATCCCTGGAGTACCCCATCACTGAGGTACCTCATTCTTGGAGTACCTCCTCCCTGGGGTACCTAATTTTTGGGGGTACCACACCCCTGGATTCCTCATCCCTGGGATACGCCGTCCTTGGGGCACCTCATTCTTGGGTACCACACCCCTGGATTCCTCATCCCACGGATACCCCATCCTTAGGGCACCTCATTCTTGGGTACCACACCCCTGGATTCCTCATCCCTGGGATACGCCATCACTGGGGTACCTCATTCTTGGGGTACCCCATTCTTGGGGTATCCCATTACTGGGGAAACTCATCCCTGGAGTATCACACCCCTGGGCTACCACACCCCTGTATTCCTCATCCCCGGGGTACCTCATTTTTGGGGGTACCACCCCCCCACCCCTCCACCTCACCCAGGTCCGCGATGCAGCACTGCCGGTTGCTCTTCACCAGGATGTTCCTGCTCTTCAGGTCCCGGTGGGCGATGGCAGGCTTGCCCTGAGTGCCGAAAATCTCCACGTGGAGGTGGACGAGGCCGCAGATGATGGAGGAGGCCAGGCCCAGGCAGGTGTCCACGTCCAGGGCTGTCCTCTGCAGGAAGTCGTAGAGGGAGCCGTTCTCGTGGTAGTGCGTGATGAGCCAGAGCTGCGTGCTGGAGTTCCTGGAGGTCATGTCAGAGGCGATGAAACCTGGCCAGGGACAAACAGCTGGGGTCAGGAAACAGCTGGGGATCACCAGGGAAACAAACACCTGGGAAACAGATGGGGAACACCTGGGGAACAGCTGGGAAACACCTGGGGTACAGCTGGGGAACAGCTGGGGAACAGCTGGGATCAGGGAACCTGGGGAACAGCTGGGAAACACCTGGGGAACAGCTGGGAAACAGCTGGGATCAGGGAACCTGGGGAACAGCTGGGAAACAGCTGGGAAACAGCTGGGAAACAGCTGGGAAACAACTGGGAAACAACTGGGAAAGAGTTGGGATCAAGGAATCTGGGAAACAGCTGGGAAACACCTGGGAAACAACTGAGGACACAGACCCTGGGAAACAGCTGGGGTCATGGGAAACACCTGGGATCAGGGACAGGGAGAAACACCTGGAATCACAGACCCTGAGAAACACCTGGGATCAGGGAACCTGGAAAACACCTGGGAAACACCCAAGATCAGGGACAGGAGAAACACCTGGGATTAGAGACACCCTGGAACACCTGGGATCCTGTGAAACACCTGGGATCAGGGACAGGAGAAACACCTGGGATTGGAGACCCCCTGGAACACCTGGGATCCTGTGAAACACCTGGGATCGGGGACAGGGAGAAACACCTGGAATCACAGACCCTGAGAAACACCTGGGATCAGGGAACCTGGGAAACACCTGGGATCCTGTGAAACATCTAGGATCAGGGAACCTGGAAAACACCTGGGAAACACCCAGGATCAGGGACAGGGAGAAACACCTGGGATTAGAGACCCCCTGGAACACCTGGGATCCTGTGAAACACCTGGGATCAGGGACAGGAGAAACACCTGGGATTAGAGACCCCCTGGAACACCTGGGATCCTGTGAAACACCTGGGATCAGGGACCCACCCCGCTGTCCCCAGCCCTCGTGGCTCACCCAGGATGTTGTCGTGCCGCAGCAGCACGGTGTTGTAGATCTCCGTCTCGCGGAACCACGACTGCTCGTCCCGCGAGGAGAAGATCTTGACGGCCACGCTCTCGCCGTGCCACACGCCCCGCCACACCTCACCGTAGCGCCCTTTACCTGCCACAGCCGTGCCAACACGTCACTCAGTGCCCCCAGGACCTGCTGGGAGCACCTGGATCCCGTGTGGGAGCACCTGGATCCCGTGTGGGAGAGCCCTGAAGCAGCACGGGCATCCTTTTGGGTATTCAATACTTGTATTGAATTGATATCTATGGATATCAAAATCCATCATTTTGGATATCAAAATCCATAGATCAACATCCATATTGGGAATGGGATGTACCAAAGTTATGAATATGGATTTGTATTTTGGGTACTCAGTACTTGTATTGAATTGATATTTATGGATATCACAATCCATAGATCAATTTCCAGGTTGGGAATGGGATGTACCAAAGTTATGAATAGGGATTTATATTTTGGGTATTCAATACTTGTATTGAATTGATATCTACGGATATCAAAATCCATAGATCAACATCCATATTGGGAATGGGATGTACCAAAGTTATGAATATGGATTTGTATTTTGGGTACTCAGTACTTGTATTGAATTGATATCTATGGATATCAAAATCCATCAAAATCCATCTATGGATTTTGGATATCAAAATCCATAGATCAATATCCATATTGGAAATGGGATGTACCAAAGTTACGAATATGCATTTGTATTTTGGGTATTCCATACTTGTATAGATAAAATGGCTTTGTAGTCAACTGTAAATTGCAGTGTGTTTTTGGGAATTATCCCACAATAAACATCCACTTTGTAACTTTGAACTGTTAGAGAGCTTTTGGATATTGGTACTAGATCAATATCCATATTCGGAACGGGATGTACCAAAGTCATGAATATGCATTTGTATTTTGGGTATTCCATACTTGTATAGATTAAAGGACTCTGTAATCACCTGTAAATTGCAGTGTGTTTTTGGGAGTTATCCCGCAATAAACATTCACTTTCTAACTCTAAACTGTTGGAGTTTTTGTCCATCACAGTTGGATATCAGCACTAGATCAATATCCATATTTTTTAACGATCCACATTTTTTAATATCCATATTTTTTAATAAACCACAGCCTCCTCTGCTTACCCACACACTCCATGAGGGTGATCTGCCGAGCCACCGTCCTCTGGACGAGGAAAGGCAGCCCAGACCCGCTGCCCGTGGTGCAGTCGTCGTTCAGCAGGTCCTGCACAAACAGGACATCCACAGGGTCAGCGTGGTGGCCATCCCTACACCCACACACACCTTGGGGACATCTGGGGTCCCTCACAGGGCTCACCCACCTCTAGGGTGCTGTCTCCCATCATGGATGCCTTCAGCATGAGGTCGGTGTCACCAAAGTCGCTGTGCTTGTGGCGCTGCTGGGCCACCTTCCAGCAGAAGAGCGCCGTGAGCGCCGCGAGGACGAGGAGGGACAACAGCGGGACGAAGATCATCAGGAGGAGGTTGGGTAGGGAAGGTGCCTTTACCAGGGCGTCTTCTCCTGGGTGGGGGAAACGAGGGTGTGGCGTTCACATTCTCTGAAAAAAATCCCTTCGCCCGGGATTTTTCTCCTGGGAAGATGAGAAGCCTCAGAGAGGAATGAAAGCAATGTTTGTCTGATTGCTTCTCCCTGTTTTGCTGCTTTGGAATGTGGTCTGGAGATTGTTTATCCAACAGGTGGCTGTTTGATTGTTTTCATGTGAATTGTTTTGACATTACGACCAATCACTGTCCAGCTGTGTCAGGACTCTGGATGCAGTCATGAGTTTTCATTGTAATTCTTTGTAACCTTCTGTCTGTGTCCTTTCCCTATGATTTAGTGTAGTTCTAGTGTAGCATTCTATAATATAATGTAATGATAATATAATATAATGTAATGATAATATAACATAACATAACATAACATAACAATATCTATAAAAGAAAATATATAATAATAAAATAAAAAATAATACATAAAGAAAATATATCAATCATATCATATCACATATCATATAATACCATATCATATTATTATGTCATAATATAATAATAAATTAACCTTCTAAGAACAAGGAGTCACATTCATCAATTCTTCCTTCGTCCTGGGGACCCAACCACATCCCCAGCCACGTGGGCAGCTTGTCCCCTGTCCTCTGTACCTTGCAGGAAGATCTCCAGCTCGGCGTTGCACATGTGGAAGTTGCAGCACCTCATGCCGTACTGCTCCGTGACGGGCGTGTGGCAGTGTTCCAGAATGTTCTGGGAGAAGCAGCCCCGGTGCTGGGTGATGGTGCCCTCCTCCTTCCTCTTGCTGACGAAGCACACCTGGCCCGTGCAGTTGGGCTGGCTGCAGTGGGGCACGTCACAGGCACACAGCAGCTCCTCTGCGGGCACCAGGAGGGGACACTTTGTTCCATGGGGTCACCCCACTGCCCACCCGGGAGCTTTGGTGGCTTTGGGGGCAGGGACATTCTCCTAAAGGCTCCAGATTTGGAGAATGAGCAGCTTGGGGCCATCACAGAAGGAGGGGAAGGCAGTTGGGCTGTCTGCAGTGGGGCACATCACAGGCACACAGCAGCTCCTCTGTGGGCACCAGGAGGGGACACTTTGTTCCATGGGGTCACCCCACTGCCCACCCGGGAGCTTTGGTGGCTTTGGGGACAGGGACATTCTCCTAAAGGCTCCAGATTTGGAGAATGAGCAGCTTGGGACCATCACAGAAGGAGGGGAAGGCTGCTGTGGGTGCTCGGCCCATCCTGGAACCCCCCAGAAAATCTCCTGCTCCCAATTGGGCTCCAAATCCCAACCCTGAACCTGGGGGTCCCCCGTTGCCACAGCCCCAAGAGGCTCCATGGGATGGGCTGTGCCAGCCTGGGATAGATCCAGCTCAGCAGCTGGGATTAACTGGGATGCACTGGTTTACCACACACAGGGTCACATCCTGCCCACAAAATCCCAGGGCACATGGCACCTATGGGAGCCTGGGGTGAGATAAAAAACCCCAAACTCAGCCAGTGCCCTTCCCAGAGGGTGTTTTGGGAGCTGGGTTCCAAACCCAGGGTCCTTCCTGGAGTTTTTCCTGACTTCCCTGAAGTTGCTTTCCTGTGCCATGGTGGCTCAGATGGCAGCCACGCTCCCAAATTCCTAATTTAGCTCTGCCCTTTTGCACAGAAAATATCCCTCCTGGAATCAGGGAGTTCAGCCTGAGGGCAGCCAGACATCCAGTGGTGAGGGGACAGCGAGGGGGTGGCTCTGGTGGCCATCCTGCACTCCCTGTCCCCCTCCCCTGGTGCTGCTGGGGCTGGTTTGGGGTTGGTGGCTGTTGGGAAGGATGAAAGTTTGACAAGAAAGTCTCACAGATATGTGTGCTTAGCAGAAAGGTTTTAAAATGTAGAGCATGATGAAGGAATAGAGATGGAGGCAGATTTTGATATAGAAGAAAAGAATTGCTGAAATTACTGGATAACCAAGAAGGCAAAAGGTTTGTTAGTTAGAAGGGATTTTTATGGCTTAGAGGAAAAGATAAACCCACCTCAAACAAGAAGATGTTTTTACCAAGCAGGAAGACAGCACAGGCAAACAAGGCAGCAAAGTTGCAAGTAGAAAAAAGATCTCAGAATTTTCCACTGCAAGAAAACTGAAAAACAACCTCTAGCTTTAACTGTAATGTACTGACTTTTAGTGATTGGAGAACAGTAACATGAATATGGTAATTACAGTAGTTATGATAGGCTATAGAAAATATTAAAGGTGTAGATTGGTTCTGCTGTATTAAGATGCTCAGCAAAGAAAAGTATAAAATGCATTGGAACCAAAAGAAAATTATAAAATGCATTGGAACCAAAAGAAAAGTATAAAATGCATTGTAACCAAAAGAAAAGTATAAAATGCATTGGAACCAAATGAAAAGTATAAAATGCGTTGTAACCAAAAGAAAAGTATAAAATGCGTTGTAACCAAAAGAAAAGTATAAAATGCATTGGAACCAAATGAAAAGTATAAAATGCGTTGTAACCAAAAGAAAATTATAAAATGCATTGTAACCAAAAGAAAAGTATAAAATGCATTGGAACCAAATGAAAAGTATAAAATGCGTTGTAACCAAAAGAAAAGTATAAAATGCATTGTAACCAAAAGAAAAGTATATAATGCAATGTAACCAAAACCAAAGGGTCTCCAGGCCTGCCTGCAGCTGGAGCTGACAGCTGTAGGCACAGCTCTGTCACCCCCAACCCTGGACTGCTGTAACCTGTTGGATGGAATAAACTGCATTTTGGAGAGCCCCTGGAGTCCCACGTCTCCCATTTTGGCTCTTGCAGTGGCGCCCAACGTGGGGCACCATTAGTAAGAGCCTGAATGAGGGATGTGGGTCTCCAGGCCTGTCTGCAGCTGGAGCTGACAGCTGTAGGCACACCATCATCACCATCATCATCACCACCACCACCACCCCTGGGAAAACCCAGATTTTTAGTATGTGGTACCAGCCTTTCCCTGTGGAAGGGGCTAACAGCAGGCCTGTTAGCTAAAGGAGCGAGGAGAAGCTGAGAAGCAAGAAGCTGATAAGGGGCTCTCTCTAAGGCTGTGACCAAGAAGACCAAAAGAAGTGAAGAATTGAAGAAAGATAAGAGAACTTTGCAGCTAGACGAAGTATTTTTAGAAAGTTAATTGAAGTCACTGTAACTTTTCACCAATAGTGTTATGTTGACTTATTATGGCCAATATTTAAAGTAGAAAAGGCGTAAACAATTGAAAAGTGTGTAAAAAGTCAGCCGTGTTCAATAATAAAGAATTGCCTGAGACTGCTTGTGGTCTCTGCCTTGACAGCGACATTTCCCCACGTCCCCTCTGGTGACAGCAACACACTTTATCAACCACAATTGATATAATCGATATAAAATTACCACAATTAATATAATAATAAAATAAAATAAAATAAAATAAAATAAAATAAAATAAAATAAAATAAAATAAAATAAAATAAAATAAAATAAAATAAAAATAATGACATCAACAATATATTATATATAACAATATAATAATAAAATTAAGCTGAGATCCTCTCTGGGGGATGGCTCACCATTCCACAGGGGCACAGCACAGTCCCTGAGGAGCCCAGCTTCCTCCCTGGCTTTTATTTTGGGCTGAACTGCTCCCAAAAAAGGGTTCATTTTAACCTGCTGTCACCCCATTGGCACTCACCGTCTGCAAAGCTGAAGGACAAGGTCATCAGCGCCAGCACCACCCGGCCACCAGCACCACACGGCATCATCCTGGGGAGACAGAGAGGGGTCAGAGCAGCCCCTGCACCCCCAGAGCCCATCCCCAGCCCTGGGGGCTTTGGGAAGGGAGGGGAATTGCAGAATTCAGGCACAGACAGAGTGAGGTAAGATGTGTTTGGCTCCGGACATCCTGGGCACGGCCCTTCCTGAGAACAGATCCCGGGACATGCCGAGATCAGGAGACCTCCCTGGCACGGTGTGGGTGCCACTCGTGGCCCCACAGAACTCAGGAATGTGCTGGAACCAGGTCCTTGCCACGTCCATGCAGCCCCAGCTCCTTCCTCTGTCCCGGTAATCCCCACACCAGCACTGCCTGTTAAATTCACATTCTCTGGAAAAATCCCTTCACCCAGGATTTTTCTCCTGGGAAGCTGGGAAGCCTCAGATGAAAAGGAAAACAATTCTCATCTGATTTGCTTCTCCTGTGTTTTGCTCCTTTGGAATGAGTTTGGAGATTGTTTACCCTCAGGTGATTGTTTCATTGGGATTCTGATGTGAATTGTTTTGACTCTTTGGCCAAGCAGTGTCAGGACTCTGGACTCACAAATTTTTGTTATTATCTTTTTAGCCTTCTGTAAGTATCCTTTCTGTATTCTTTAGTATAGTATAGCTTAATATTCTTTAATAAAATATAGTATTATAAAGTAATACATTCGTTTTCTGAGAACATGGAGTCAAATCCATCATTTCTCTGTGCCAAATACGCTTCCAAGGATGCTTCACATCCTTTGGAATGTGTTTGGAGATTATTTCATTTGGTTTCTGATGCGAATTGTTTTGATTTATTGGCCAATTACAGCCAAGCTGTGTCGAGACTCACAAGTTTTCATTATTATCTTTTTAGCCTTCTGTAAATATCCTGTCCGTATTCTTTAGTATACAGTATAATATAATATAATATAATATAATATAATATAATATAATATAATATAATATAATATAATATAATATAATATAATATAATATAATATAATATAATGCAATGTAATGTAATGTAATGTAATGTAATATAATAATAAATTAGCCTTCTGAGAACATGGAGTCAGATTGATCATTCCTTCCTTCATCGAGGCACTACACAAATACAGAGACCCCTGAGAATTCTTTAATATAATTTTGTATTAATAATGGCATTATTATTGTTATTAATAGTATTAAAATTATTATTATTAATAGTATTAATAATAAATTAGCCTCCTGAGAACATGGAGTCAGCTTCCTCATTCCTCCCAACATCGAGGCACCCCACAAATGCAATAACTCCCCGCTGTTCCCAGGGCTCCTGCTCCATAAAACCACAGCCCTGCTGATACCACAGCACTGCTGGGGATCCCAGATTTGGGAAATCCTGCCCTTGGGATGGAGCCCAAATCCCCCACGCCACGAGCAGCAGGGTCTCCCTCCTGGGGCTGCTTTTATGTGCACATCTTATCAATGACACAAACAGAGGTGCTGGGACAGCCAAAAATTCCTCGCTGAGCCTTTGGGGGGAAGTTTGGCTATTTTTAATCTTCCTTTTTATTTTTTTTAATTTGTTTTTTTTTTCTCTTTGTGAAAGAACCATTTGTGCCAAGGCAAACACATCCATCCCCCCCCCCCAGCCTCACAACCCCGGCCCCTCCTGGGCTCATTCTTCGTGTTCCCGACATAAACATGCCAAAAGGCTCCGTTTCCTGCAATTGAAGAGCCCAGCCCAGGGCTGCTGGGACAGGAATCAAGATTGTTTAGATCCTGCCCTTGATGGGGAAGCTCAGTCACGCAAGGACGTGGCTGACCCAGGGCAGGCCCCAGCCCTGCTCAAATCGGGCTTTTCCTCCCCAAAATAACTCACTGGGTTGTGGCTCGAGGGGAGGAAGCAGTGAGAAGATCAGTGAGCAGATGCTGGGTCCTGGGGATGGAGGGCAGGGCCTTGGTGGAGGAGTGATGCCAGGCTGATCCATCCCACCTTTGGCTGGGCCAGGTTCAGCTTTGTTTTAAAATCCCAACCCCTCTGGAGCTGGGCTAGGATTGGGTTTATTTTGAATTCCTAACTGCCCCAAGAACTGGGCCAGGATCCGTTTTATTTTAAAATCCCACATTCATCAAAGCTGGGCTAGGATCAGCTTTGTTTTAAAACTCAATCCCTCTGGAGCTGGGCTAGGATCTGCTTTATTTTAAAATCCCAACTCTCCCAGAGCTGGGCTAGATCAGCTTTATCTTAAAATCTCACATTCCTCAGAGTTGGGCTAAGATCTGCTTTATTTTAAAATCCCAACTCTCCCAAAGCTGGGCTAGATCAGCTTTATTGCAAAACTCAATCCCTCTGCAGCTGGGCTAGAACAGCTTTATTTTAAAATCCCACATTCCTCAGAGTTGGACTAAGATCTGCTTTATTTTAAAATCCCAACTCCCCCAGAGTTGGGCTAAGATCTGCTTGATTCTAAAACTCAATCCCTCTGGAGCTGGGCTAGGATCAGCTTTATTTTAAATTCCCAACTCCCCCAGAGCTGGGTTAGGATCAGCTTTGTTTTAAAATCTTAACTCCTTCAGAGCTGGGTTAGGATCAGTTTTATTTTAAAACTCAATCCCTCTGGAGCTGGGTTAGGATCAGCTTTATTTTAAAATCCCAACTTCCTCAGAGTTGGGCTAAGATCTGCTTTATTTTAAAACTCAATTTCTTTGGAGCTGGGCTAGGATCAGCTTTATTTTAAAACTCAGCCCCTCCGATTCCTCACCCCCAGCCCCACATTTCTTGCAGCCCCGAGAGCTGCAGGATGTGTGATTTAAAAGGGAAGCTGAGCCTCCCAGGTGGTGAATTCCCTCCCTGGAGCCACTTCCCCAAAATCCTGAAGCATGAGACAGCTGCAGGATATTTGCCATGGAACACAAAGCAGCCAGGGCCTCACCCAAACTCTGCTGTGCACCAAACATCCCATGGATTGTTGTTGTTATTGAGAGCAAAACTTAATCCAGAGTGGCATCCCACAGGAAAAACATCCCAGGAAAGGCACAAATCAATCCTGGTATTCCCATCCCTGTCCTTTCCTTCCTCTTTTCTCATCAGGAGCTGCAGCTCATGGGCATCCAGAGCATCTTACCCTGCCTGCCTGGGGGCTGGTTTGTATTCTCTGGGATTTGTAGCATCAGGAGAAGGAGAAAAAAAAACCCAGGAAAATAATCTGGGATGGGACATGGGTGCTGGAAGGGAGCAGTGTGGCAGCTCCAAGGTCTGGAGCAAACCCTGTGCGAGGAGAATTTCCCAGTTTGAGGGTCTGGAGAAGGAGAATTTCCCAGTTTGAGGGTCTGGAGCAAACCCAGGGGAAGGAGAATTTCCCAGTTTGAGGGTCTGGAGCAAACCCTGGGGAAGGAGAATTTCCCATCTCCAGAATCTGGAGCAAACCCTGGGGAAGGAGAATTTCCCAGTTTGAGGGTCTGGAAAAGGAGAATTTCCCAGTTTGAGGGTCTGGAGCAAACCCAGGGGAAGGAGAATTTCCCAGCTCCAGGGTCTGGAGCAAACCCTGGGGAAGGAGAATTTCCCAGTTTGAGGGTCTGGAAAAGGAGAATTTCCCAGTTTGAGGCTCTGCAACAAACCCTGGGGAAGGAGAATTTCCCAGTTTGAGGGTCTGGAGCAAACCCCAGGGAAGGAGAATTTCCCAGCTCCAGAACCTGGAGCAAACCCTGGCGAAGGAGAATTTCCATTCCATGAACGTGCACCACACAAAGAGAGCAGCAAAATCCACTCAAGAAAGCACCAAAATCCACTCAAAAAAGCAACAAAACCCACTCCAAAGAGCAAAATCCACTCAAGGCAGCAGCCAAACCCTCTCAGGGTGTCACCTTGGTGCAGGGATTCCATGGCCTGTGGCTGCCCCAGCCCCTCAGAGGGCTCCAGTGGGAAGGAGTTCCATGGCTGGGGCTCTCCCCAGCTTGGCTGATGGAGATGGAGCCTCTTTAAGTGACCATTTGGGTCTTTCTTGCCCTTCTCTTCCCATTTTGCCAGCCCAATCTCAGCCCCTCACTCCTCCCTCCATCCCTGCCCTTTCTGCCTGCTGGTTTTTGGCAGAAAAGTGATTTTTACACGTTAATAATTCTAATGAGAGACCTGGGATTTGGTGTGGAACAGGGGAGCCCTGAGGTGGCTCATTCACACAGCCCCTGCTAGCAGAGCTCTCAACTTTCCCTCATTTTTCCCCACATCTTTTCAAAATACACCCAAATTCCCCATTTCTCACATCAATCCCAGCCTTCCTGCTGCAGATTCTTCTTCTTCTTCTTCTTCTTCTTCTTCTTCTTCTTCTTCTTCTTCTTCTTCTTCTTCTTCTTCTTCTTCTTCTTCTTCTTCTTCTTCTTCTTCCTATTATTATTGTTCTAATTTCTTAATTCTTATGATTCTTATTTCTTATTATTTCAGCTCTTTAGCAAGAGCTAAATAATAAGGCACAGATCCTGCTGCCACCACACTAATGTGAGCCCTGATTTGTGCTCCTAACCCCAGTTCCAGCCTCTCTAACCCCTGATATCAACACCACAGCCCCACAGAACACCAAGGAAACGGGGCCAAATCCTGATTTCCCTCCTTGTTCCCCACATCTTTTCAAAATACACCCAAATTCCCCATTTGCCACGTCGATCTCAGCCTTCCTGCTGCAGTTTTTTATTATTTCACCTCTTTAGCAAGGACCTGGGCACAGATCCTGCTGCCACCACACTGGTGTGAGCCTTGATTTGTGCTCCTGGTCCCAGTTTCAGCCTCTCCAACCCTGATGTCAGCACCACAACCCCACAGAACACAAAGGAAACGGAGCCAAATCCTGATTTTGGGGGTGAAGCCCTGAGCTAGGTGCAGCCCTGAGCTTGGTGCAGGCCCAACCCCATGAGGAACCCAGTTCCAGCCTCTCTAACCCTGATGTCAACACCACAACCCCACAGAACAACAAGGAAATGGGGCCAAATCCTGATTTTGGGGTTCAGCCAGGAGGGAATCCCCAACCCCATGAGTGGTTTTTCCCCACTCACCTGCAGCATCCAGGTCCTGTGGGACCCCTGGCACTGCCCAGCCCTTGTTGATCCCAGCCTTTCTGCTGCAGTTTCTTATTATTTCAGCTCTTTAGCAAGGACCTGCTGCCACCACACTGGTGTGAGCCTTGATTTATGCTCCTGGCCCCAATTCTAACCTCTCCAACCCTGATGTCAGCACCACAACCCCACAGAACACAAAGGAAATGGGGCCAAATCCTGATTTTGGGGGTCAGACAGGAGGGACCCAGCAAGGACCTGGGGACAGATCCTGCTGCCACCACACTGGTGTGAGCTCCTAGCCCCAGTTCCAACCTCTCCAACCCTGATGTCAGCACCACAACCCCACAGAACACCAAGGAAACGGGGCCAAATCCTGATTTTGGGGGTGAAGCCCTGAGCTAGGTGCAGCCCCGAGCTTGGTGCAGGCCCAACCCCATGAGGAACCCAATTCCAACCTCTCTAACCCTGATGTCAGCACCACAACCCCACAGAACACCAAGGAAACGGGGCCAAGTCCTGATTTTGGGGGTGAAGCCCTGATCTTGGTGCAGCCCCAACCCCATGAGTGGTTTTTCCCCACTCACCTCCAGCATCCAGGTCCTGTGGGCTCCCCTGGCACTGCCCAGCCTTGGAGGCCTCTCCCAGCCACGATCCCGCTCCTGGATCCGCCTCAGCTCCGCTCCTGAGCCCCAACTCCGAGGATCTTCATGGATCTTCTCCCTTCCCACCACCCATGCTGCCACCCACGTCCCCCTTGGGCAGGGATTGTCACGATTGTCACGATTGTCACCCTTCCCCTGCCCTGCCCGGCTAGGCCACCCCGCTCTGTCCAACGCAGCCGTTTGGCAGCTGCTCTGCGGTCTGGATGTGGGAGAAGTCAAAAAAAAAAAAAAATGTTTCTTATTACTGCCTCTTCCTGCCTGGCTTGTCTCCACCACTCCCAGCTAATAAAGCATTTCCTATTGCTGAGCACACAGCCACCAGCAGCCTCCCTTCCTCCCCGCTCACCGGGCCCCAGCTCCATCCTGGTTCCTTTGAGTCCCTCCTCGTCTGTCGCAGACATTTTTTTGCACTAAAAATCCTTTAGGATTTTCCCTTTTTCCCAGAAAAAAAAAAAAAAGTGAACAATAGATATCTGCTGCTGTGGAATGCAACAGGTAGAATTTTGATTAGGCCATCTTGGATGTTTGTAATTAATGGCCAATCAAACAGAGTCGGAGAGAGCTTTGTTGTAATTCTCTTCTTTTTCTATTCTTAGCTAAGCCTTCTGACAAAACCTTTTCTTCCTTTTCTTTTCAGTATAAATATGTGGAATGCAACGGGTAGATTTTTGATTGGGTCATCTTGGATGATTTTAATTAATGGCCAATCAAAAACCGAGGTATCTCAAACAGAGTCCGAGAGAGCTTTGTTATAAATTCTCTTTTTTTTCTATTTTCAGCTTAACCTTCTGAAAAAACCTTTTCTTTTCTTTACTTTTTAGTATAAATATGTGGAACGCAACAGGTAGATTTTTGATTGGGCCATCTTGAATGTCTGTAATTAATGGCCAATCAAAAACCGAGCTATCTCAAACAGAGTCCAAGAGACTTTGTTATAATTCTCTTTTTTTTCTGTTCTTAGCTCAGCCTTCTGAAAAAACCTTTTATTAATAATAAATCAAGCCTTCTGATCATGGAGTCAACATTCTCGTGTCTTGCCTCATCCAAGAACCCCAGTGAACACAGTCACACTCGTCCTTCCCTGAGTGTTTTTCCCACCCCAATTTTCCACTTTTTATGGGAAATTCCAGCCCATGGCTGTCAGAAATTCACACTGAGCATCCCCAAGGTGCTCAGCTTGCTTGGGTGGGGATGGAGTGTTCTAGATCTGGGAATGGCCTTGGGCTGCTTGGACGCCCCTCCCTGGTTATTCCAGGCTGGTTATTCCCAGAAATCCCAGGCTGCTGTGCTGAATGAGGCCTTTCTTTCTTGGGCTGCCTAAAAAGCAGAGGCCAGACAAAATCAAGATAATAAAAAGCAGTTATTTATTTATTTAGTTATGTATGTATGTATGATTTATTTATTTATTTAATATTTACTTATTTATTTATATTTTATTTATTTATTTATTTGGTTATTTGTTTATTTATTTATTTATTGATGGCCTTCAGGTACATTTCGGCCAGACTAAGTCCCCCTCAGGGACTACATCCAAAAACTGAGGCCAGACAAACTAAAGGGAATAAAAAGCATTTATTTATTTATTTATTTATTTACTTGTTTGTTTATTTATCTATCTATTTATTTATTATCTATATATAAATAATGTATATAAATTAAAGGGAATAAAAAGCATTTATTTATTTATTTATTTATTTACTTGTTTGTTTATTTATCTATCTATCTATTTATTTATTATCTATATATAAATAATGTATATAAATTAAAGGGAATAAAAAGCATTTATTTATTTATTTATTTATTATATTTATTTATTATTTACTCATTTGTTTACATGTTGTTTATTTAGTTAGTTGTTTGTTTATTTATTTATTGAAGGCCTTCAGGTACATTTCACTCAGAGACTTGTGCTGGCACATCCCCGCTGTCCCCAGGGCCCGTCCCCGCTGTCCCCGCTGTCCCCAGCACTGGGACACCGCCGCCGGTGCCGTTCCCACGGCCGGGCCGGGCACTTCCCGCTGCCCCGGAGCGCACGGGACCGCGGGCAGAGGAAGCTCCGCTTCCCGTTTTGCCACTTTCGGGGCTGCTCACCCCAACCTCAGCTCCCCACTTCTCCCTCCAGCCCCATCCCTGACTTTCTGCCTGCTGGGTTTTGGCAGAAAAGTGATTTTACACTCTTCTAATCAACTGCACAGCCATAATATCAGTGTTCCCAAAATCACTGCAGTGGTTCCAAAATCAAGCAATTCTGGAAGTCTTTTCCACAGCCTCAGGTCAAAATGCAGTGCTCCCCTCGAGTCAGAGCGTGTCAGCGCAGAAATTCGAAAATCCTTCAGCGTCCAGAGCTCCAACATCTGCTCTTTGGGACACTCCAATCTCAGCTCCCCACACTTCTCCCTCCAGCCCCATCCCTGCCTTTCTGCCTGCTGGGTTTTGGCAGAAAAGTGATATTGCACGCTTCTAATCAAGTGCACAGCTGTAATCTCCGTGTTATCAACCAATTTTAGAAGCCTTTTCCACGGCCTCAGGTCAAAATGCAGCGCTCTCCTGGGAGTCAGAGTGTGTCACAGAATCACAGAATCAATCACAGAATCAATCACAGAATCACAGAATCACGGAATCACAGGATCACAGGATCAATCACAGAATCACGGAATCACAGAATCACAGAGTCACAGAATCACAGGGTCACAAGATCAATCACAGAATCACAGAATCACAGAATCACGGAATCACGGAATCACAGGATCACAGGATCAATCACAAAATCACAGAATCACAGAATAATGAGGTTGGAAGAGATCTCTAAGATCATCAAGTCCAACCTACGCCCAAAAACCTCAACTAGACCGCAGCACCAAGTGCCATGTCCAGCCTTTTTTTAAACACATATGCCAGCACAGAAAGTCTAAAATCCTCAGCATCCAGAGCTCCAACATCTGCCAGCTGTTTCCCTGGCACGGTGCCCCTCTCCAGCATTTCCAAAGAGGCGACAGGACCTTATTTACCTCCCTGTTTCACCACCAGCCCCCATTTCATCCCGGATCCTCCCGGAGCACTGGGGGCACCGCGGCGGCGGAGCTTTGAGTCTGGCCAGCTCTATCAGCCCAGATCTCAGAAGTTTAAACAAACAAAAGCACAAAACCAGGATAAAACAGGCAGGACCTTCAGCGGTGACTTTGCCCGTGCTGGAGCCCGGGGGGAAACGGGCAGTTTCCATCTGATAGGAGGAAAATGATGCCTGCAGACTCCTTATCTCCGTGACCATCTTTGCTCAGCAGAGATCCGGCCGGATTTTGGCCCCTCCCGGGGGTTGTTCCTGGGTGGAATAACCTGGATGGAATTCCTGTTCTCGCAGCCCTTCCATGGGAGCAGACACAGGGCGTCCTGCTTGCAGGCAGCGCTCCAGCAAGTCTGGGCATGAGCCAGCAATGTTCCTTGGTGGCCAAGAAGGTCAGTGGCATCCTGGCCTGGATCAGGAATGGTGTGGCCAGCAGGAGCAGGGAGGTCATTCTGCCCCTGGAGAATTGTGTCACCAGCATAGATTCTGTAATTCTGTGATTCTGATTTTGTTATTTTGTGGTTCTGTGATACACTTTTATTCCCAGGAGAACACTGCATTTTGAGCTGAGGCTGTGGAAAAGGTTTCCAAAATTGGTTGATAGCACTGAGATCCCTGCACTTGGCCCTTTGCAATAAACCCCAAATTCCACAACCAGAAGAAGATTTATTGTATTGTAACGGGAACCTCGCTCTCTTATCCTCTTTACCTCTCCCTTTAACTCTCTTTACCTCTCTCTCTACCCCTCTCTTCTCTTAGGCCTGCTCTGAGCTGTGGCTGGCAGCTCCAAGCAGGGCCCTGCACTTGGCCCTTTGCAATAAACCCCAAATTCCACAACCAGAAGAAGATTTATTATATTGTAATGCGAACCTCACTCTCTTATCCTCTCTTTTACTCTCTCATCCTCTCTCTCATCCTCTCATCCTCTTTATCTCTCTCTTCTCTTGGGCCTGTTCCAGCTGTTCCTGGCAGCTCTAGGCAGGTCCCTGCACTTGGCCCTTTGCAATAAACCCCAAATTCCACGCCCTGGCTTCAGAGATCTCTCGTGTCCGTCTGTCCTGACCGTGCTAACCCCCCATTGCTCCTACACACCAGCACCCTGCTGCTGCTGCTTGGTGATGTTGGAGCTCTGGGGGCAGCTGGGATGGAGCCCATGAGCATCCCAAGCTTCATTTCCTTCCACAGCACGGAGCTGCTCCCCGCGCTGAGCCTTGGTGTGTCCATCCACCACCCAGGGGCACACAGGAGTGGGGAATGTCACTGAGGAGGTGACAGGGCAGCCAGGGGGACACTGACAGCAAAAGGGGAGCGTTCCTGCCAGCCCCAGAGCAACCCTGAGCTTTATTCATGGAACCAATCCTGTTAACATGGCAACCACCACTTCCATTTTAATTTGCTCAGACACATTCTAATTCGTCGAGGGCTTGGGAAAATCAAAGAGGCAAAAAAAAAAAGAAAAAAAGGAAAAACAGGAAGGGCTTGTGCCACAGTCCTGCTCCCTGGCATTCCTGGAGCTTCAGAGTCTCTGGACGTCAGTGCCCAGCACATGTCCCATGCTAGGGTGGCCACCCTTGGGGTGGAGAGGACGAGAGGCCAGGCAGGAGCCTGTGAGCCTTTGGGGATATTCCATTCCCATCCACTGGGAACAAAACCCCCACGGGCCAGAAAAATCAGCAAACCCAAGGGGAGAGCAAGAACCTTGTCCCCACCCCACCACCTCCCTCCTTAGCCTTTCTTTTTCTTCTTCTTCTTCTTCTTCTCCTTCTCCTTGTCTCCCTTCTTGGCCTCCTCGGCCGCTTTCTTCTCCTCCTTCAGCACCTTGTACCTCCACTGGGGTGGCTGCAGCAGGTGCTTGTCCTTCACGCGTGGTTTCCTCTCCCCAGAGGATGACCCAGAGGCTTTGCTGACTTTGATTTTGGGCACGGGCTCCCAGGGGAAGACGCTGTTCCCCCGGCGCAGCCACCGCGGCAGGAAGCTCAGGAACCGCCTTGGGGGCGGCGGCGGCGCTCGGAACTCGGACACAACCTGGCCATTACAGGAGGATCCCCCCGTGCTGGGCCTTGAGGATGCCTCTGATTCTTCTGATTCCTCACCTGGACCCACCACGTGCTGCCCCAGGATCTCCTGCACCGAGAGGCGGCGCTTGCCCACCTCGGGCGGGCTGTCGGGGCACACGGTTTGGCAGGCGGTGGCCACGAAGGGGCTGCCCATGGCCGTGGTCATCCTCACCATGTGGTCCAGCACGCCGTCCTCCTCGGGGTTCCGCGGGATGTTGAAGGTGAAGATGGACCTAATCTTCTCCGAGAGCCTCTTGCTCCTGGATTTGGGGCTCAGGGCTTTGGCCACCAGCTCGGCCAGCGCCGGCCACTCGGGTCGGTATTGGGTTGCGAACTGCTCGGCGCGCGGGCGCCGCAGGAGGCTCCGGATGCGCACGGTGGTCTCGAAGCGGCCGGTGAAGGTCGCCCATTCCCTGGCTGTCTTCCCCTTGACGGCATCCACGGCCTGCAGGTCAGCTCCTGAGGACAGCAGAGAGCACACTCAGCGTCCCAGAGGAGGTGGGATTGGCACACCCAGGGTCCCAGAGGTGATGTGATTGGCACACCAAGGGTTCCAGAGATGTGACTGGCACACCAAGGGTCCCAGAGGATGTGATTGGCACACCCAGGGATCCCAGAGGAGATGTGATTGGCACACCAAGAGTCCCAGAGATGTGATTGGCACACCCAGGGGTCCCAGAGATGTGATTGGCACACCCAGGGTCCCAGAGGAGGTGTGATCCCATAGGAGATGTGATTAGCACACCCAGGGTCCCAGAGGAGATTTGATTGGCACACCGATGGTCCCAGAGATGTGATTGGCACACCCAGGGTCTCTGGGGGATGTGATTGCCACCCCCAGGGTCCCAGAGGATGTGATTGGCACCCCCAGGGTCCCAGATATGTGATTGGCACACCCAGGGGTCCCAGAGATGTGATTGGCACACCCAGGGTCTCTGGGGGATGTGATTAGCACTCCCAGGGTCCCAGAGGAGATTTGATTGGCACACCAAGAGTCCCAGAGATGTGATTGACACACCCAGGGTCCCAGAGATGTGATTGGCACCCCCAGGGTCTCTGGGGGATGTGATTGCCACCCCAAGGGTCCCAGAGGATGTGATTGGCACACCCAGGGTCCCAGAGACGCGATTGGCACACCCAGGGTCCCAGAGGAGATGTGATCCCATAGGAGATGTGATTAGCACACCAAGGGTCCCAGAGGAGATTTGATTGGCACACCAAGAGTCCCAGAGATGTGATTGGCACACCCAGGGTCCCAGAGATGTGATTGGCACACCCAGGGTCCCAGAGATGTGATTGCCACCCCAAGGGTCCCAGAGGATGTGATTGCCACCCCAAGGGTCCCAGAGGATGTGATTGGCACACCTAGGGGTCCCAGAGATGCGACTGGCACACCCAGGGTCCCAGAGGAGGTGTGATCCCATAGGAGATGTGATTAGCACACCAAGGGTCCCAGAGGAGATTTGATTGGCACACCGAGAGTCCCAGAGATGTGATTGGCACCCCCAGGGTCTCTGGGGGATGTGATTGCCACCCCCAGGGTCCCAGAGGATGTGATTGGCACACCTAGGGGTCCCAGAGATGTGATTGGCATACCCAAGGTCCCAGAGATGCGATTGGCACACCCAGGGTCCCAGAGGAGATGTGATCCCATAGGAGATGTGATTGGCATACCCAGGGTCCCAGAGGAGATTTGATTGGCACACCAAGAGTCCCAGAGATGTGATTGGCACACCCAGGGTCCCAGAGCAGATGTGATTGGCATACCAAGGGTCCCAGAGGAGATGTGATTGCCACACCCAGGGTCCCAGAGCAGACGTGATTAGCACACCAGGGTCCCAGAGGAGATGAGATCCCAGGGGAGATGTGATTGCTGTCCCCCTCTGGGGACACTCACCTGCCAGCAGCAGGGCGGTGACGCAGTCCTGCCGCCCCTGCACTGCCGCCTTCATCAGCGCCGTCAGCCCCCGCGGGTCCCTCTGGTCCACCTCCAGGGCGGGGTAGTAGTTCAGGAGGTAGTTGACAATGGTGATGTGTCCTTGAGAGCCAGAGAGAAGCTGTGTTAGAGCTCCCACAGTTACCAGAGGCCATGGCTGGACAGAGAATTCAGCAGCTGCATTCCGTGGGGGTGCAGGAGTGTAGGATTGGAGGGATCAGGATTGGAGGGGTTTGGGTCCATTTTGGTTTGGGTCCATTTTGGTTTGGGTCCATTTTGGTTTGGGTCCATTTTGATATGGGTTCATTTTGATATGGGTCCATTTTGATATGGGTCCATTTTGGTTTGGGTCCATTTTGATTTGGGTCTATTTTGATTTAGGTCCACTTTGGTTTGGGTCTGCTTTGGTTTGGCTCCATTTTGGTTTGGCTCCATTTTGGTTTGGGTCCATTTCGGTTTGGGGCCATTTCGGTTTGGGTCCATTTCGGTTTGTGGCCAATTTTGGTTTGGGTCCATTTTGGTTTGGCTCTACTTTGGTTTGGCTCCATTGTGGTTTGGGTCCATTGTGGTTTGGGTCACTCGGGTACACCGAGTCATCAGAGAAGATGTTCCATTTTGGTTTGGGTCCATTTGGGTTTGGGTCCATTTTGGGTTTATTTTGAGCTGAGCATGGAGGGAACACCAATGCTGAACCAGCTGCTTTAGTGAAGAACACAGGAAAGACTCCAAAAATGCAAAAAAAACCCATAAAATGATGAACTCTAGCAAGGACACAATGGAGATCGAGACTGATCCCCACTTTGGGACCCTTCTCCTTCCCCTCCGGCTAAATCAAGGGGAGAGAGCCAGGCTGGAGGTTTGGGCAGGTAAATAAATCCCTGTGACTCCCGGGGCAGCCCAGCTCTGCCACTCAACCCATCTCCACCACAGCAATCTCCATTTTCTCATCATTTTGAAAGCAGAGCTGAACCCCAAGTGTAGCTGATGTCCCACATCCCATGGGAGCACGTCTTTCATGACAGAAAAAACCCTTTTGGGGTTTTTGGGGGGAGCACAGGGGTCCCATCCCTTCCTGAGGGTGCTGACCTGCCTGGGCTGCCATCATGAGGGCCGTGTTGCCGTCATTGTCCTGCTGGTTGATGTTGATGTAGGGACACTTCTGCAGCAGGGGCACGATGTCCACGAAGCCCTTGCAGCAGGCGACCATCAGCGCGTTCTGGATGGGGGGACAGCAACAACTCAGCACCACGGTCCCACCACGGGGATCCCACGGCCATTCCAAACTGTCCTCCCACCCAAACCAGGCTGGAGCAGGATGGTGGGAGGGCAGACAAAGGTTCTGCTCCAAGGATTGGATCAATCCCAGGAGATCCTCCTGCCCCACTTGATTTAGCCTTCAGGATTTGCCTGCTCCTGGAAAATCCTCGTTCTGCTCCAAGGTTTGGATCAATCCCAGGAGGTCCATCCCACCTTCCTGCTCCACCTGCTTTAGCAGCCTCTAGCCTTCAGGATTTGCCTTCTCCAGGTAAATCCTCATTCTGCTCCAAGGATTGGATCAATCAAGGAGATCCATCCCACCCAGGCCTCTTCCTCCTGCCCCACCTGCTCTAGCAACCATCATCCACCAGGATTTGTATGCTCCTGGAAAATCCTTATTCAGCTCCAAAGTTTGGATCAATCCAGGAGCTCCATCCCAACTTCATGCTCCACCTGCTCTAGCAACCTCCAGTCTTCAGGATTTGCCTGCTCCTGGAAAATCCTTGTTCTGCTCCAAGGATTGGATCAATCCCAGGAGATCCTCCTGCCCCACTTGATTTAGCCTTCAGGATTTGCCTGCTCCTGGAAAATCCTCGTTCTGCTCCAAGGTTTGGATCAATCCCAGGAGGTCCATCCCACCTTCCTGCTCCACCTGCTTTAGCAGCCTCTAGCCTTCAGGATTTGCCTTCTCCAGGTAAATCTTCACTCTGCTCCAAGGATTGGATCAATCAAGGAGATCCATCCCACCCAGGCCTCTTCCTCCTGCCCCACCTGCTCTAGCAACCATCATCCACCAGGATTTGTATGCTCCTGGAAAATCCTTATTCAGCTCCAAAGTTTGGATCAATCCAGGAGCTCCATCCCAACTTCATGCTCCACCTGCTCTAGCAACCTCCAGTCTTCAGGATTTGCCTGCTCCTGGAAAATCCTTGTTCTGCTCCAAGGATTGGATCAATCCCAGGAGATCCTCCTGCCCCACTTGATTTAGCCTTCAGGATTTGCCTGCTCCTGGAAAATCCTCGTTCTGCTCCAAGGTTTGGATCAATCCCAGGAGGTCCATCCCACCTTCCTGCTCCACCTGCTTTAGCAGCCTCTAGCCTTCAGGATTTGCCTTCTCCAGGTAAATCTTCACTCTGCTCCAAGGATTGGATCAATCAAGGAGATCCATCCCACCCAGGCCTCTTCCTCCTGCCCCACCTGCTCTAGCAACCATCATCCACCAGGATTTGTATGCTCCTGGAAAATCCTTATTCAGCTCCAAAGTTTGGATCAATCCAGGAGCTCCATCCCAACTTCATGCTCCACCTGCTCTAGCAACCTCCAGTCTTCAGGATTTGCCTGCTCCTGGAAAATCCTTGTTCTGCTCCAAGGACTGGATCAATCCGAGAGACTCATCCCACCCTCCTACTCCACTTGCTTCAGCAACCCCCAGCCTTCAGGATTTGCCTTCTCCAGGAAAACCCTCATTGTGCTCCAAAGTTTGGATCAATCCAGGAGATCCATCCCCCGCCTCCTGCCCACCTGCAGCCCCCAGCCTCCAGGATTTCCCTGAGAACCCCGGCTCAGCCCTGCAGGGTCCCTCCCCACCCTCCCCAGGAGCTCACCCTCCCGTTGATGTCCAGCTCCGTGGCCTCGCTGCGGCTCACCCCGCGCTCCAGCCTCTCCCACACCAGCTTGGCATCATTCCTGGCACAGCACTGGTACAGGCTGAGGAACCCATCCCCGCCAGCCTCGGGGGACACCTCGTAGCAGGGGTACACCGAGTCGTCAGAGAAGATGCTGCTGCTGTCCGAGGGCTCCGAGGGTCCTGAGGGTGTTTCCTCCTCTTCCTCCTCCTCCTCCTCATAGTGCAGCTCCGGGTCAGAGGCATCCAGGCTGGCGCTGGGAGCTGCAGCAGGTTCTGCTCCTCCGCAGGCATCTGTCATCCGGCCCAGCCCTGCCCGGGTGGCCGAGGGGGCACTCGGGGCTGTCACTGCCCTGTGCAGGCGCAGGGAGGTGGCACCAGCTGGGGTGGCATGGTTGGCCTCAGGTACCTCAGGTCTCTCCCTGTAGATTTCTTCCCCAGGTGTGTCAGCCACCTCTCCCTCCCGCCCCCCCCCCTCCTCCATTTGGTTTGGGCTCCATTTTGGTTTGGCTCCATTTTGGGTTTGAGTCGATTTGGGTTTGGAGCCATTTTAGTTTGGGTCTGTTTTGGTTTGGATCCATTTTGGTTTGGGTCCATTTCGGTTTGGGGCCATTTTGGGTTTGGATCTATTTTGGTTTGGGGCCATTTTGGGTTTGGATCTATTTTGGTTCGGGTCTATTTGGGTTTGGGGCCATTTTGGGTTTGGATCTATTTTGGTTTGGGGCCATTTTGGGTTTGGGGCCATTTTGGTTTGGGGCCATTTTGGTTGGATCCATTTTGGTTTGGGTCCATTTCAGTTTGGCTCCATTTTGGTTTGGATCCATTTTGGTTTGGCTCCATTTTCGGTTTGGCTCCATTTTAGTTTGGGCTTATTTTTGTTTGGGTCCGTTTCAGTTTGGGCCATTTTGGTTTGGGTCCCTTTTGGGTTTGGGTCCATTTTGGTTTGGGTTTATTTCGGTTTGGCTCCATTTTGGTTGGCTCCATTTTCGGTTTGGCTCCATTTTCAGTTTGGGCTTATTTTTGTTTGGGTCCGTTTCAGTTTGGGCCTGTTTTGGTTTGGATCCATTTCGGTTTGGCTCCATTTTGGGTTTGGGGCCTATCAGCTTTTGCCACACCACACTGTAGATGCTTTAAATCTAATTATCTAAAGTTCCCCCTCGTGGCTCCCACTACAATGCATCTTTCATAGTTCTTTCTCCAAAATATCCAATATTATTTGCCTCCACACCCTTACTCCAGTGTTTTCATCCTCTGTGAGGATTTATTCCTCCACTACAGTTTGTCATTTCCAGTCTCTGAATTCCATTAATGAGGAATTTAAGTTAATTTTTAATCTCTGAATTCCATGAATGAGGAATTCATTCTTCTACTACAGTTTGTAATTCTTAATCCCTGAATTCCGTTAATGAGGAATTTAATTTAATTTAATTTTCAATCTCTGAATTCCATGAATGAGGAATTCATTCTTCTACTACAGTTTGTAATTTCCAGTCTCTGAATTCCATGAATGAGGAATTTATTCCTCTGCTACAGTTTGTAGTTTTCAATCTCTGAATTCCATGAATGAGGAATTTATTCTTCTACTACAGTTTGTAATTTTCAATCTCTGAATTCCATGAATGAGGAATTTATTCCTCTACTACAGTTTGTAATTCTTAATCCCTGAATGCCGTTAATGAGGAATTTAATTTAATTTAATTTTCAATCTCTGAATTCCATGAATGAGGAATTCATTCTTCTACTACAGTTTGTAGTTTCCAATCTCTGAATTCCATGAATGAGGAATTCATTCTTCTACCACAGGTTTATAATTTTCAATATCTGAATGCCGTTAATGAGGAACTTAATTTAATTTAATTTTTAATCTCCGAATTCCGTTTAATTTAATTTCTAATCTCTGAATACAGCCGCTCCTGGCTCCCCCAGGACACAGGATCGGGGCAGCAGGGATCAAACCCTCTCACTCCTTCGCAGAAGCCACCAACTAATTAATTAATTAATTAGGAGGAAAACTCCAAATTCCACGAAACTCCCCCCACCCCTCAGGTGTTCCCAAGCACGAAGGGAAATTCCTCTCACCTGGGACTGCTCAGATCTTCCCCGTGGGTCCCTCTTCACCTGGGCAGCATCCTGGCCACAACCAGGAGGAAAAACTCACCGAGCATCCCCTGGAATGTCCCTCTGTCCCCTCTGCGGGGAAAAACACGTTTGTGCCCCGAGCCTTGAGGTGGCTTTTTGGCACCAAAGCTGTGACAACCCGCACGTTGACGTGGGGCTCAGCTACCCGAGAGATCTTAAATTAAATTGTTGCTTAAAATGGCTGAGCAGGATCAGGGCAGGATTTAGTGTCTTTAGCTGAGGAGCTGCTGGGAGCACTGGGCTGTGGTTTTTATATTTTTATGCAACCTGAGCAGCCCCACAGGCTCAGCTGAAAGCCCCCCCCAAAAAAACTCATTTCCACCTGAGTTTCTAGCCAGGTGAATTGGCTGGGCAGGTAATTCTGGGAATTGGCTGAGCAGATAAATCTGGGAATTCTGTGAATTGGCTGAGCAGATAAATCTGCTTGTGAAATGCAAAGCTGTGCTTGGTGTCAGGTACACACAGTGTGTGTTTGTGATTGTGATATGTGTGGAGACCAACACTGGGACAGTTATAAAGATGAATTTTAATAATAACTAAGGAAAGTAAAGCAATGAAGAAGGCCTTTGAACTTATCTTTTGTTTGCAATTAACCTTAGTTGATTTAGGAGCATTGGAATTAAAGCGTTAAGGATGTTGCTCTTTGCTTGTAGTTAAGCCTTCAAGAGTTCTGCAATAAAAACCTTTTGAAGTATAATTTTAGAATATTTCTTGTGTCCTTGAAACTAGATATATTTCTATTTATTTTATATATAAAAATTATATATATTTATAGAAACGATATATATTTATTTTATATATAAACTATATATATGTATAGAAACTATATATTTATATATATATATAAATTATATATTTTATAGAAACTATAGATACGTATTTATATATTTATATATATTTATACTTATATTTATATTTTTATCTATATATAAACTATATTTATTTATAGCAACTATATATTTATATTTATTTTATATATAAAATTTATATATATTTATAGAAACTATATACATTTTTTATATATAAACTATATATATGTATAGAAACTATATATATTTTTATATATATAAATGATATATTTTATAGAAACTATAGATACGTATTTTTATATATATTTATACTTATATTTATATTTTTATCTATATATAATATTTATATTTATTTTATATATAAACTATATATTTTTAGAAATGATATATATTTATATTTATTATATATATTTGGAATATATATATTTGGAATATATATAAAGGAAACTTGCTTATCTCACACCTTATTGAAGCAGAGGAAAACAGCTTGAGAAAAGAAGATGAACATCAACTCAAGGATTTGTAATTTTGACCAAGGGAAGGTGGACATCACTGTTATTAGATTTATAGTCCTTGTAATTAAAAGTTGGACCCACATCTGGAGAGCTGGACCTCACCAGATGGGATTTGTCTTTCTTCTTTTGGAAACCGGACCACCACCACCTGGGATACTCCTTTTCTGGGATACATCCTGAGAAAAACTAAATCACAATAGTGTATAGAATTGTGAAATAAAAAATTGGGACCTGAAACTGCTGCTGAGTAAAAATTTGAATAAAACCGCTGGGAAAGCTGATGAGTACCCCTATAAATACCTGTGAGCCTCAATTATGGGTGTGCAGTTGGAGGGAAAACTTCTCCCGCTGTACCCAGAGCTGTATTGCTCATCATTCATTAATTAATAAATTTGTTGCTGCTTGAATATTGGCCTAATCAAGCTTCTCATTGATAACATGCTCCACTCAAAGGCTTGGACAGCTGAAATGTCCACGTGCATTCAACAAACTCTGTGAAATCCCCTTGGAGTTTCCATCCCTCCTGCTCCGCTGGGGATGGATCCCAAAGCTCTCGGCCCAGGAGCTGCAAAAATTGTTTTTCCTGAATTCCACGTGAAGCCTGACTGTTCTCTTCAGCTTTAAAGGGTTTTTTATTGTTGTTGTTGTCTGTGTGTTGTGGAGGTTTTTATGTTTTTCCCGAAGTTCAAGGGCCAGCTGGACTCTGAGAGGGCATTCCCAGCCCCTGGGAATATAAGATTTCCTTGCCAAAAAGGCAGGAATTTGGTGCCAAGGCAAATCGTGGGAGAGGGCAGAGGGCACTTTGCTGCACACAAAAAAATATGTGAAATATATGAAAAATATGGATCAGAGGAAGGATCCCAGCTGTTCCCTCTGTGCTGGGAAGCACGAGCTGGGAATTTTGGGGCTGAATATAAAGATCCTGGGGCTGCATATAAAAATCCTGGTACTAAATATAAAGACTCTGGTGCTGAATATGAATATTCTGGTGCTGAATATGAATATTCTGGTGCTGAATATAAAGATTCTGGTGCTGAATATGAATATTCTGGCACAGAATATGAAGACCCTGGTGCTGAATATAAAGATTCTAGTGTTGAACATATGCTGGTGCTGAATATGAATATTCTGGTGCTGAATATAAAGATACTGGTGATGAATATAAAAATTCTGGCACTGAATATAAAGATTTTCGTGCTGAATATGAATAGTCTGGGGCTGAATATGAATATTCTGGCACTGAATAGGAATATCCTGGTGCTAAATATAAAAATTCTGGTGCTGAATATACAGATACTGGGGCTAAATATAAAGATGCTGGTGCTGAATATAAAAATTCTGGTGGTGAATATAAAGATCCTGATACTGAATATAAAGACCCTGGTGCTGAATATGAATATTCAGGTGCTGAATATTCAGATGCTGGTGCTGAATATAAAGACCTTGGTGCTGAATATGAATATTCAGGTGCTGAATATTAAGATGCTGGTGCTGAATATTAAGATGCTGGCACTGAATATAAAGATTTTGGTGCTGAATGTAAAGATCCTGGTGCTGAATATGAAGATTTTTGGTGCTGAATATAAAGATTCTAGTGCTGAATATGAATGTTCTGGCACTGACTATGAAGATCCTGGTGCTGAATATAAAAATGCTGGTGCTGAATATAAAAATGTTGATGCTAAATGTAAAAATCCTGGTACTAAATATAAAGACTCTGGTGCTGAATATGAATATCCTGGTGCTGAATATAAAGATTTTGGTGCTAAATGTCAAGATCCTGGTGCTGAACATGAAGATGCTGGTGCTCAATATGAATATGCTGGCATTGAATATGAATATTCTGGCACTGAAGGTGCAGATCCTGGTGCTGAATATGAATATCCTGGCATTGAATATGAATATTCTGGCACTGAATATGAATATTCTGGCACTGAAGGTGCAGATCCTGGTGCTGAATATGAATATCCTGGCACTGAATATGAATATTCTGGCACTGAATATGAATATCCTGGCACTGAATATGAATATCCTGGCATTGAATATGAATGTTCTGGCACTGAATATGAATATTCTGGCACTGAAGGCGCAGATCCTGGTGCTGAATATGAATATCCTGGCATTGAATATGAATATTCTGGTGCTGAATATGAATATTCTGGCACTGAAGGCGCAGATCCTGGTGCTGACCACGAGGATCCCCAATGCTGAACACCACAATCCTGATGCTGAACGTGCAGCTCCCGGGCACAGCAGGGTCACCACGGCGTCGCCCTGCTGTGACACCTCCGGCCAGCCTCATGCTCTGCCTTACCTCAGGGAGCAGATTTAGGGCTTAAGGAGTCACCCTGGCAGCCATGTGCCGTAATCTGCTGCTGAAAAAGTCAGCAGGCACTCAGGCAGTTATGTAAGGACAGGGCTGGGCGCTGGAGTGGGTGCCCAGGTGGTGCCAGGGCTGGTGCCAGCACAGAAGGGTCTTGGTGTGGTTGTTATGTACAATACGTAGCCCTAAATGTGCACCAGAAACATTGGGGCTAAATTATTTCATTACATAGAAAATATCAGGAATTCTCCTGCAGGAGCTCATGATAAAAATTGAAATGTCAGCTCCAAAATTCAATATATCCAAGGGTTACTCCGAGAATAGGGTGTCAGGACAAACAGGACCTGAATCCCCCCAAAATAATACCTTGACCCTAAACCCTAACCTTAACCAAACCCAATAATAACATATAAGCAGAAATCAAACAAAAAACATAACTCTAAAGCTAAAAACTGCTCTGAGGCAGTTATGTAAGGACAGGGCTGGGCGCTGGAGTGGGTGCCCAGGTGGTGCCAGGGCTGGTGCCAGCACAGAAGGGTCTTGGTGTGGTTGTTATGTACAACAGGCAGCCCCAAATCTGCACCTGAAACACTGGGGCTAAATGATTTCATTACATGGAAAATATCAGGAATTCTCCTGCAGGAGCTCATGGTAGAAATTGAAATGTCAGCTCCAAAATTCAATGCATCCAAGGATTGCTCCAAGAAAAAGCTGTCCGGACAAACAGGACATGAATCTCCTAAAAGTAATATTTTAACCCTAAAATCCTAACCTTAACCTAACCCAACAATAACATGTAAGCAGAAATCAAACAAAAAAACATAACTCCAATGCTAAAAAATTATAATCCATAAAACCTCCCAAGTCCTACCCAAAATCTAACCCTAAAGACAATACTAACAATAATCCTGACAAAATCACCAAACCTGAATATTAACCAAACCGAAATAACACTAAAGGTAAAACAAAAGCCAAAACCAAGAGCAAAACCAGATCCTAACCATAACCCTGACCTAACCCTAACATTGACCCTAACACTAACACCAACCCCTAATCCTAAACAAACCCTGACCCAACACTAACCTAAAAGCAAAAACCAAACCCAAAATATAACTACAAAGCTAAAAAGAAAACTAATCCAAAAAATCGGTTTTACCCAAAATCTAACCCTAAAGACAGTGCCAAAAATAATCCCAACAAAATCCCTAAACCTGAATATTAAACCAAACCCAAATAACACTAAAGGTACAACAAAAGCCCAAACCAAGAGCAAAATCAATCCCGAACCATGACCCTGACCCAACACTGAACCTGAACCCTGATCAAACATTGAACCCCAGCCCTGACCCTGATCAAACATTGAACCCCAACCCTGACCCTGATCAATCATCAAACCCCAACCCTGATCAAACATCAAACCCTAACCCTGATCAATCATCGAACCCCAACCCTGACCCTGATCAAACATCGAACCCCAACCCTGACCCTGATCAAACATCGAACCCCAACCCTGACCCTGATCAAACATCGAACCCCAACCCTGACCCTGATCAAACATCAAACCCCAACCCTGACCCTGATCAAACATCGAACCCCAACCCTGACCAATCATCGAACCCTAACCCTGATCAAACATCGAACCCCAACCCTGATCAAACATCGAACCCCAACCCGAACCCCAGCCCTGACCCCTCGGCCGCCCCTGCTGGGGGGTTCTGAGCCGGGCGAGGCGCGTTCGCCTCCTCTGCAGACGCGCAGCGGCCCCGTGCGGCTGCTCCGCTGAGCGCGGTCCGGGCCCGGCTCGTGTGGGACAGGCGGCTGCGGGGCTGCCTTGGGGCTCCTCTGCTCTGCTGCCTTCCTCTTCCCTTTCCTTTCTCCTTGCCCTTTCCTTTCTTTTCTCCTTTCCTCTTTCCTTTCCTTTCTCCTTTCTTTCCCTTTTCCCCTTTCCTTTCTTTTTCCTTTCCTTCTTCCTTTCCTTCTTCCTTCTTCTTTTCCTTTCCTTCTTCCTTTCCTTTCCTTCTTCCTTTCCTTCTTCCTTCTTCTTTTCCTTTCCTTCTTCCTTTCCTTTCCTTCTTCCTTTCCTTCTTCCTTTCCTTTCCTTCTTCCTTTCCTTTCCTTTCCTTCTTCCTTTCCTTTCCTTTCCTTCTTCCTTTCCTTTCCTTTCCTTTCCTTCTTCCTTTCCTTTCCTTTCCTTCTTCCTTTCCTTTCCTTTCCTTCTTCCTTTCCTTTCCTTTCCTTCTTCCTTTCCTTTCCTTTCCTTTCCTTTCCTTTCCTTTCCTTTCCTTTCCTTTCCTTTCCTTCTTCCCCTTTTCCTTTCCGCCAGTGACGTCACGACACACGTGACGTCAGCGGTAACCACGGCAACGGGGCGGGGCTTGGCGGGGTGGGCGTGTCCGAGCTTTGCCCGGTTCCGCCGCCAGGGGACGCTGTGGGCACGCGGCGCGGCAGAGCCGTATGCAAAAAATATGCAAAAATATGCAAAAATATGCAAATGAAGAGGGGAAGGAGTGGCGCCTCCTTGCGGGCGGGTTTTGGGGCCGCCGGGGATGGAGGGGAGGGGTCCCCGTGTTCGCCCCCCCAACTGAGGGGGTTGTGGGGGGTACAGGGAACCCCGGGTGGGGAGAGCAAGATTGGGACCCCCCACATCGGGGGTGTCCCCCCCATTCCCAGCACCCCAATAACGGGGGGAATCCTGTTCCCCCCCCCCCCCCCCCTACTCCATGGGCTGCTGAGGGGGTCGTGGGGGGGTACAGGGAACCCCGAGGTGTGGGACCCCCACACTGGGGGTCTCCCCCTCATTCCCAGCACCCCCATAACGGAGGGGTCCCCATGGAGCCGGGGCTGCTGAGGGAGTTCCGTGGGGTCTCCCCCCATTCCCAGCACCCCCAATTAGAGGAGGGGTCCCCGTGTTCTCCCCCCCCCCCCAACTAAGGGGGTTGTGGAGGGTACAGGGAACCCCGGGGACGGGGTGGAAGGAGGTGTGGCACCCCCACATTGGGGTCCCCCCACACTGGGGGTCTCGCCCTCATTCCCAGCACCCTAATTAGAGGAGGACTCCCCCCTCTTCACCCCTCCATGGGGTACTGAGGGGGTTGTGGGGGGCACAGGGGGTGGGGAACGAAATGTGGGACCCCCGCACTGGGATCTCCCCCATTCCCACCACCCCAATTAGCGGAGGCCGCTCCGCTAATGATGAAAATGAGGGGGGAGCCAACCCTCAGTCCCGACCCCCCTCCCTTCCCCTCCTGTCACAGCTTTAAACGCCGAACCATTAAAATTTTCCGCCTCATTTGCGGCTCCTCTCGGTTCATTTTCCCGGGATTCTCCGTTTATTTATCCCCGAGCCCCGCGGGAGGGGGCGGGGGGGGGCTCCGGGTAATTGAGCAGCTGATGAGAACAACTTAATTAGAGTCAGCTGGAAAATTGGGGAAAACAGCCCCGATCAGCATCACAGCCACCCCAGGCCCCTCCTGTGGGATGGCAATTTTGGGATGTGAATTTTGGGGTGAATTTTGGGGTTTTTTGGGGTCACTTTGGGGATTTGAGGGGTCTCAGAATTTTTTGGGATGTGAATTTTGGGGTGTATTTTGGGTTTTTGGGGTCACTTTGGGGATTTGAGGGGTCTCAGAGTGGGGTTTGGGGTCTCAGAATTTTGGGATGTGAATTTTGGGGTGAATTTTGGGGTTTTTGGGGGTCACTTTGGGGGTTTTGAGGGGTCTCAGTGTGGGGTTTGGGGTCTCAGAATTTTGGGATGTGAATTTTGGGGTTTTTTGGGGTCACTTTGGGGATTTGAGGGGTCCCAGTGTGGGGTTTCGGGTCTCAGAATTTTGGGATGAATTTTGCGGCTAATTTTGGAGTGAATTTTGGGTTTTTTGGGGTCACTTTGGGGGTTTTGAGGGGTCTCAGAGTGGGGTTTGGGGTCTCAGAATTTTGGGATGTGAATTTTGGGATTAATTTTGGGGTTTTTGGGGTCGCTTTGGGGATTTGAGAGGTCCCAGAGTGGGGTTTGGGGTCTCAGAATTTTGGGATGTGAATTTTGGGATTAATTTTACGGCTAATTTTGGGGTGAATTTTGGGTTTTTTGGAGTCACTTTAGGGATTTGAGGGGTCCCAGTGTGGGGTTTGGGGTCTCAGAATTTTGGGATGTGAATTTTGGGATGAATTTTGCGGCTAATTTTGGGATTAATTTTGGGGTTTTTGGGGTCACTTTGGGGGTTTTGAGGGGTCCCAGTGTGGGGTTTGGGGTCTCAGAATTTTAGGATTAATTTGTGGGGTGAATCTTGGGATGAATTTTGGGTTTTTTGGGGTCACTTTGGGGGTTTTGAGGGGTCCCAGTGTGGGGTTTGGGGTCTCAGAATTTTGAGATGTGAATTTTGGGATGAATTTTAGGATTAATTTGTGGGGTGAATCTTGGGATGAATTTTGGGGTTTTGAGGGGGTCTCAGAGTGGGGTTTGGGGTCCCAGTGTGGGGTTCGGGATCAGTTTGGGCTCTCGGAATTTCGGGATGTGAATTTTGGGATGAATTTTAGGATGTGAATTTTGGGGTTAATTTCGGGGTCACTTTGGGGTTTTGAGGGGTCTCGGAGAGGAGTTTGGGGTCTCAGAACTTTGGGATGAACTTTGGGGTTAAATTTGGGATGAATTTTGGGACGTGGATTTTGGGGTTCATTTTGCGATCTGAATTTTCGGGGTTGATTTTGGGATGTGGATTTTGGGATATGAATTTTTTTTTTGATGGATTTTGGGATTCGTTTCGGGGTTGATTTTTAGGATGCGTTTTGCGAAGGAGGCAGAGCTGCCCTTCCTTCCAGCCAGCAGCTAATTAATTGGCTTGATCAGCGGTTAATTGGGAATTAAGAGGAGCATCCCACCCAGAGGACGCAGGGGGGCGCAATGAGATTTTCAATTTTCTCCCCCATTTTATGGCCGCTGAGCGCTTTAGGGTTGTTTTTTTCCCCTATTTTTCCTATTTTCTCGTGTATTTTCCCCATTCCTGGTGCTCCCAGTCCCCTCCTCGGCTTCTCCCCACCCCAGGGTTGGGGGCACCCCCCCTCCTGCACCCCAAAATTCACATCCCAAAAATTAATTCCAAAATTGGCGCCCCAAAATTCACCCCAAGATTAATCTCGAAACTCGCATCCCAAAATTCACATCCCAAAAATTCATATCCCAAAATTAACCCCAAAAATTCACACCCCAAAATTCACGCCCCAAAATTAACCCCCAAAAATTCATCCCGAAATTCACACCCCAAAATTAAGCCCAAAACTCCCATCCCAAATTCACGCCCCAAAATTCCCACCCCAAATTTAGCCCCAAATTTAACCACAAAATTATTCCCAAAATTAACCCCCAAAAATAATTCCAAAATTCACGCCCCAAAATTATTCCTGAAATTCGCCCCCCAAAATTAATCCCAAAATTCTTCCTAAAATTCACACCCCAAAATTCACACCCCAAAATTAACCCCAAAACTCCCATCCCGAATGCACGCCCCAAATTTAACCCAAAATTCACACCCCAAAGTTCTCATCCCAAGATTAACCCCCAAATTCACACCCCAAAATTAAGCCCAAAATGCACATCCCAAATTTAACCCCAAAATTCCCACCCCCAAATTTAACCCCAAAATTCATCCTAAATCTCACATCCAAATTTAACCCCAAAATTAATGCCCAAATTCATGCCCCAAAATTCCCACCCCAAATTTAACCCCAAAATTCTCATCCCAAATTTAACCCCAAAATTCATCCTAAATCTCGCATCCAAATTTAACCCCAAAATTCTCATCCCAAGATTAACCCCCAAATTCACACCCCAAAATTAAGTCCAAAATGCACATCCCAAATTTAACCCCAAAACTTCCACTCCAAATTACCGCCCCAAATTTAACCCCAAAATTCATCCTAAATCTCGCATCCAAATTTAACCCCAAAATTAATGCCCAAATTCATGCCCCAAAATTCCCACCCCAAATTTAACCCCAAAATTAATGCTAAAATTGAAATCCCCAAAATTCCCACCCCAAATTTAACCCCAAAATTAATGCTAAAATTGAAATCCCCAAAATTCCCACCCCAAATTTAACCCCAAAATTAATGCTAAAATTGAAATCCCCAAAAATTCCCATTTTTGGGCCCGCAGGGAGCAGCAGCTGCAGCGCTCCCAGCTCGTTCTCCATCTCCAGGCAGGGAAATAAATGGATTAAAATCAACCAAAAAACCGCCTGAGCTCCCCCCGTGTGCTCCCCCCCGGCCGTAAATCAGCATAAACTCAATTTCCATATTCATGGATTTATCCCAGAACTGCCCCGGCCCCGATTGAACGCGCCCCGGGGAGCCAAGGGGGGTCCCGGAGGGGGGGTTTGATCTTCATCACCTTCCTCAGGGGGTGAGGAGGGGTGGGATCCCCTCCTCATCCTCATCCTGAGGGAATGGGGGGGTTCTGATCTTCATCCCCTTCCTGAGGGGCTGGAAAGGGATGGGATCCCCTCCTCATCCTCTTCGTCATCCTGAGGGAATGAGGGGGTTCTGATCTTCATCGCCTTCCTGAGGGGCTGGAGAGGGGTGGGATCCTCTCCTCATCCTCTTCCTGAGGGAATGGGGGGGTTCTGATCTTCATCCCCTTCCTGAGGGGGTGAGGAGGGGTGGGATCCTCTCCTCATCCTCATCCTGAGGGAATGGGGGGGTTCTGATCTTCATCCCCTTCCTAAGGGAATGGAAAGGGGTGGGATCCCCTCCTCTTCCTCTTCCTCATCCTGAGGGGCTGGGAAGGGATGGGATCCCCTCCTCATCCTCATCCTGAGGGAATGGGGGAGTTCTGCTCTTCATCACCTTCCTGAGGGGATGGGGAGGGATGGGATCCCCTCCTCATCCTCTTCCTGAGGGAATGGGGGGGTTCTGATCTTCATCACCTTCCTGAGGGGTCTGGAGAGGGAATGGAGGGGTTCTGATCTTCATCGCCTTCCTGAGGGGCTGGAGAGGGGTGGGATCCCCTCCTCATCCTCATCCTGAAGAAATGGGGGGGGTTCGGATCTTCATCCCCTTCCTGAGGGGGTGAGGAGGTGTGGGATCCCCTCCTCATCCTCATCCTGAGGGAATGGGGGGGTTCTGATCTTCATCGCCTTCCTCAGGGGGTGGGGAGGGGTCAGAGCCTCTCCTCATCCTCATCCTGAGGGAATGGGGGGGTTCTGATCTTCATCCCCTTCCTGAGGGGTCTGGAGAGGGGTGGGATCCCCTCATCATCCTGAGGGAATGGGGGGTTCTGATCTTCATCGCCTTCCTGACGGGGTGGGGAGGGGTCAGAGCCTCTCCTCATCCTCATCCTGAGGGGTTGGTGAGGGAATGGGGGGGTCTGCTCTTCATCACCTTCCTCAGGGGGTGAGGAGGGTTGGGATCCCCTCCTCATCCTCATCCTGAGGGAATGGGGGGGTTCTGATCTTCATCGCCTTCCTGAGGGGTCTGGAGAAGGAATAATGGGGGGTTCTGATCTTCATCGCCTTCCTCAGGGGGTGGGGAGGGGTCACAGCCTCTCCTCCTCTTCATCCTGAGGGGCTGGAGAGGGGTGGGATCCCCTCCTCATCCTCATCCTCATCCTGAGGGAATGGGGGGTTCTGATCTTCATCACCTTCCTGAGGGGCTGGAAAGGGATGGGATCCTCTCCTCTTCCTCATCCTGAGGGAATGGGGGTGTTCTGCTCTTCATCGCCTTCCTGAGGGGGTGGGGAGGGGTCAGAGCCTCTCCTCATCCTCATCCTCTTCCTCATCCTGAGGGAATGGGGGTGTTCTGCTCTTCATCGCCTTCACGAGGGGGTGGGGAGGGGTCAGAGCCTCTCCTCATCCTCATCCTGAGGGGCTGGAGAGGGGTGGGATCCTCTCCTCATCCTCTTCCTCATCCTGAGGGAATGGGGGGGTTCTGATCTTCATCGCCTTCCTGAGGGGTCTGGAGAGGGAATGGGGGGGTTCTGATCTTCATCACCTTCCTGAGGGGGTGAGGAGGGGTCAGAGCCTCTCCTCATCCTCATCCTTATCCTCATCCTGAAGGAAATGGGGGGGTTCTGATCTTCATCCCCTTCCTAAGGGAATGGAAAGGGGTGGGATCCCCTCCTCATCCTCTTCCTCATCCTGAGGGAATGAGGGGGTTCTGATCTTCATCACCTTCCTGAGGCACTGGAGAGGGGTGGGATCCCCTCCTCATCCTCTTCCTGAGGGATTGGGGGGTTCTGATCTTCATCCCCTTCCTGAGGGGCTGGAGAGGGGTGGGATCCTCTCCTCTTCCTCATCCTGAAGGAATGGGGGGGTTCTGATCTTCATCGCCTTCCTGAGGGGTCTGGAGAGGGAATGGGGGGTTCTGATCTTCATCGCCTTCACGAGGGGGTGGGGAGGGGTCAGAGCCTCTCCTCATCCTCATCCTAAAGGGCTGGAAAGGGGTGGGATCCCCTCCTCATCCTCATCCTGAGGGGTTGGTGAGGGAATGGGGGGGTCTGCTCTTCATCACCTTCCTCAGGGGGTGAGGAGGGTTGGGATCCCCTCCTCATCCTCATCCTGAGGGAATGGGGGGGTTCTGATCTTCATCCCCTTCCTGAGGGCATGGGGAGGGGTGGGATCCCCTCCTCATCCTCTTCCTGAGGGAATTGGGGGGGTTCTGATCTTCATCGCCTTCCTGAGGGGGTGGGGAGGGGTCAGAGCCTCTCCTCATCCTCATCCTCATCCTGAAGGAATGGGGGGATTCTGATCTTCATCACCTTCCTGAGGGGCTGGAAAGGGATGGGATCCCCTCCTCATCCTCATCCTGAGGGAATTGGGGGGTTCTGATCTTCATCCTCATCCTGAGGGCATGGAGAGGGGTGGGATCCCCTCCTCATCCTCATCCTCTTCCTGAGGGAATGGGGGGGTTCTGATCTTCATCGCCTTCCTGAGGGCATGGGGAGGGGTCAGAGCCTCTCCTCATCCTCTTCCTGAGAGGATATGGGGGGTTCTGCTCTTCATCCCCTTCCTGAGGGCATGGAGAGGGGTGGGATCCTCTCCTCATCCTCATCCTGAGGGCCTGGCGGGGGGATCCTGTCCTCATCCTCCTCCTGAAGGACTGGAGCAGGGAATGCGGGTTGGGGGTGGGTTCTGCTCCTCGTCTTCCTCCCGAGGGGCTTGAGAAGGGCGGGATCTTCTCTTCATCCTCTTTTTTGGGGGAATTGAGGGTGTTCTGCTCCTCATCCTCCTCCCCCGAGGGTCTCCCCGAGCTGGGTCCGAGCCTCGGCCGCACTCCTGTTCCCCCCCTCCTCCCCATTTCCCCCCTTTCCCTTCAGTTCCTCCCTTCCTCTTCCTCTTCCTCTTCCTCTTCCTCTTCCTCTTCCTCTTCCTCTTCCTCTTCCTCTTCCTCTTCCCCTTCCCCTTCCCCTTCCCCTTCCCCTTCCCCTTCCCCTTCCCCTTCCCCTTCCCCTTCCCCTTCCCCTTCCCCTTCTCCTTCCTCTTCCTCTCCTTCCTCTTCCTCTTCCTTTTCCCCTTCCCTTTCCTCCTCCCCAGCGCTGCCGGGACCCCCCAGACCCTTCCCCATTTAACCCGGGGGTGTTGCTGTGGGGGATGTGGGGGGACCCAGCCGTGCCCCCCCCGTGTCTGGGGACACCGATGTCCCTGCTGCGGCTGTGACAGGTCCCTGTCAGCCCTGACGACCCCGCGCCTGCCGGGCCCCGCGGCTCCGAGCTCGTTAAGGGCGATTTAATGAGGGAGCAGCAGCAGCCGCCGCCGCGGGCGGATCGGCACCGCCGGAGGGGCGGCGAGGGCGGGAGAGACCCCCGAGAACGGTCAGAGCACCCCGAGAATGGTCAGAGACCCCCGAGAATGGTCAGAGACCCACCGAGAATGGTCAGAGCCCCTCGAGAATGGTCAGAGCACCCCGAGAATGCTCAGAGACCCCCAAAAATGGTCACAGACCCCCCGAGAATGGTCAGAGCATCCCGAGAATGCTCAGAGACCCCCCGAGAATGGTCAGAGAAACACTGAGAATGGTCAGAGCACTCCGAGAATGGTCAGAGACCCCCGAGAATGGTCAGAGACCCCCAAGAATGCTCAGAGCACCCCGAGAATCCTCAGAGACCCCCGAGAATCCCCACAGCCCCACAAAAATGATCAGAGAAGCACTGAGAATGGTCAGAGCACCCCGAGAATCCCCACAGCCCCCCAAAAATGGTCACAGACCCACCGAGAATGGTCAGAGCACCTCGAGAATCCCCACAGCCCCCCCAAAATGGTCACAGACCCCCGAGAATCCTCAGAGACCCTCGAGAATGCTCAGAGACCTCCGAGAATCCTCACAGCCCCACAAAAATGGTCACAGACCCACCGAGAATGGCCAGAGCACCCCGAGGATGGTCAGAGCACCCCGAGAATGCTCAGAGACCCCCAAAAATGGTCACAGACCCACCGAGAATGGTCAGAGACCCTCGAAAATGCTCAGAGCCCCCCGAGAATCCTCAGAGACCCCCAAAAATGGTCACAGACCCACCGAGAATGGTCAGAGCACCCCGAGAATCCCCACAGCCCCACAAAAATGGTCACAGACCCACCGAGAATGCTCAGAGACCCCCCGAGAATGGTCAGAGAAACACCGAGAATGGTCAGAGCCCCTCGAGAATCCCCATAGCCCCCCGAGAATGCTCAGAGCACCCCGAGAACGGTCAGAGCACCCCGAGAATCCCCACAGTCCCCCAAAAATGGTCAGAGACGCACCGAGAATGGTCAGAGACCCCCAAGAATGGTCAGAGCACCCCGAGAATCCTCAGCGACCCCCGAGAATGGTCAGAGCACCCCGAGAATCCTCAGAGCCCCCCACAATCCCCTCACAGATCTGGGGGTGCACAGAGCACCCGGATCCCCCCCCGCTGCCCCCTCAGTGACTCCTGGGGGGACACCTCGGCTTTGGGGTCGCAGAGTGCGGTTTTGGGGTCCACACGTGGGGTTTTGGGGGGTTCCAGTGTGGGGTTTGGGGTCCCAGTGTGGGGTTTGGGTTCACTTTAGGGGTTTTGGTGTCACTGTAGTTTGGGATTGGTTTGGGGTCCCAGTTTGGGGTTTGGGGTCAGTTTGGGGGTTCGGGTTTGCTGTTTTGGGGTCACTTTAGGGGTTTTGGTGTCACTGTGTGGTTTGGGATTGGTTTGGGGTCCCAGTGTGGGGTTTTGGGGTCACTTTAGGGGTTTTGGTGTCGCTGTGTAGTTTGGGATTGGTTTGGGGTCCCAGTGTGGGGTTTTGGGGTCACTTTAGGGGTTTTGGGGTCACTGTGGGGTTTGATGCTGCCCAGTTTGGGGGTTCGGGTTTGCGGTTTTGGGGTCACTTTAGGGGTTTTGGGGTCGCTGCGTGGTTTGGTGTTGGTTTGAGGTCTATGTGTGGAGTTTTGGGGTCACTTTAGGGGTTTTGGGGTCACTGTGGGGTCTGGGGTCCCAGTGTGGGGTTTGGGGGTTCGGGTTTGCTGTTTTGGGGTCAGTTTAAGGGTTTTGGGGTCACTGCGTGGTTTGGTGTTGGTTTGGGGTCTATGTGTGGAGTTTTGGGGTCACTTTAGGGGTTTTGGTGTCACTGTGGGGTTTGGGATTGGTTTGGGGTCCCAGTGTGGGGTTTTGGGGTCACTTTAGGGGTTTTGGTGTCACTGTGGGGTTTGGGGTCGGTTTGGGGGTTCGGGTTTGCTGTTTTGGGGTCACTTTAGGGGTTTTGGGGTCACTGTGTGGTTTGGGATTGTTTTGGGGTCACTTTAGGGGTTTTGGGGTCGCTGTGGGGTCTGGGGTCCCAGTGTGGGGTTTGGGGTCGGTTTGGGGGTTCGGGTTTGCTGTTTTGGGGTCACTTTAGGGGTTTTGGTGTCGCTGTGTAGTTTGGGATTGGTTTGGGGTCCCAGTGTGGGGTTTTGGGGTCACTGTGGGGTCTGGGGTCCCAGTGTGGGGTTTGGGGTCAGTTTGGGGGTTCAGGTTTGCTGTTTTGGGGTCACTTTAGGGGTTTTGGGGTCACTGTGGGGTTTGGGATTGGTTTGGGGTCCCAGTGTGGGGTTTTGGGGTCACTTTAGGAGTTTTGGTGTCACTGTGGGGTTTGGGATTGGTTTGGGGTCTATGTGTGGAGTTTTGGGGTCACTTTAGGAGTTTTGGGGTCACTGTGGGGTTTGGGGTCAGTTTGGGGCTTCGGGTTTGCTGTTTTGGGGTCACTTTAGGGGTTTTGGGGTCACTGTGTGGTTTGGTGTTGGTTTGAGGTCTATGTGTGGGGTTTTGGGGTCACTTTAGGGGTTTTGGTGTCGCTGCGTAGTTTGGTGTTGGTTTGAGGTCTATGTGTGGAGTTTTGGGGTCACTTTAGGGGTTTTGGGGTTGCTGTGTGGTTTGGGATTGGTTTGAGGTCTATGTGTGGAGTTTTGGGGTCACTGCTGTCCCCCCAATGACTCTTGGGGACACCTGGGGGGTCCTGGGGGTGCCCAAAGCACCTGAACCCCCCCATCCGGGGGTTCCACGCCCCCAAATCCTTCAGGAAGCCCCCAAAGCCCCAAAGCCCGGCTGGGGCAGCGCCCGTGTCCCCGCAGCCCCCGCGAGGTGAACTCAATCCATCCTAATTAGCGCTCATTTGCATAGGGAAATGCAAATGAGCCCGGCTCGGCTTTGTTGGAATGAAAGATTGGGGCACGGCAGGGACGGGCAGAGTTTGGGGTCGCTTGGGGGGTTTGGGGTCAGTTTGGGGTCTCAGAGTGGGGTTTGGGGTTCCTGTGTGGGGTTTGGGGTAATTTTGGGGTTTTGGGGGATCCCAGTGCGGGGTTTTGGGGTCTCTGTGTGGGGTTTGGGGTAATTTTGGGGTTTTGGGGGATCCCAGTGTGGGGTTTGAGGTCCCTGTGTGGGGTTTGGGGTAATTTTGGGGTTTTGGGGGATCCCAGTGCGGGGTTTTGGGGTCTCTGTGTGAGGTTTGGGGTAATTTTGGGGTTTTGGGGGATCCCAGTGTGGGGTTTGGGGTCCCTGTGTGGGGTTTGGGGTAATTTTGGGGTTTTGGGGGATCTCAGTGTGGGGTTTTGGGGTCTCTGTGTGGGGTTTGGGGTAATTTTGGGGTTTTGGGGGATCCCAGTGTGGGGTTTGGGGTCCCTGCGTGGGGTTTGGGGTAATTTTGGGGTTTTGGGGTCTCTGTGTGGGGTATTGGGGGATCCCAGTGTGGGATCACTTTGGGGTTTTGAGGGGTCCCAGTCTGGAGTTTTTGGGGTCACTTTGGTGTTTTGGGGAGTCTCAGAGTGGGGTTTGGGGGATCCCAGTTTGGGATCACTTTGGGGGTTTTGGGGGTCCCAGTGTGGGGTTTGGGGGCTTATTTTGGGGTTACTTTTTGGGGTGTGGGGTTTTGGGGGTCCTACTTTGGGGTTTTTGGGGTCACTTTGGGGTTTTTAAGGGTCCCAGTTTGGGGTCCCTGGGTGGGGTTTGGAGGCAGTTTGTTGGTCCTAATTTGGGGGTTTTGGGGTCAGTTTGGGGGGTTTGGGTTTGCGGTTTTGGGGTCACTTTAGGGGTTTTGGGGTCACTGTGTAGTTTGGGGTTGGTTTGGGGTCCCTGTGTGGGGTCGGTTTGGGGGGGTCCCACTTCAGGATTTTGGGGTCACTTTGCCCCATCATCACCTCTGGTCACACCTGTCCGTGTCCCCCCCTGTCCCATCCCCACCCGGGCCCGCCCCTGCCCTGTCTTTTCCTTTTCCTTTTCCTTTTCCTTTTCCTTTTCCTTTTCCTTTTCCTTTTCCTTTTCATTTCCCTTTCCCTTTCCCTTTCCCTTTTCCTTTCCCTTTTCCTTTTCCTTTTCCTTTCCCTTTTCTTTTTCCCTTTCCTTTCCCTTTCCCTTCTCCTTCTCCTTCTCCTTCTCCTTCTCCTTCTCCTTCTCCTTCTCCTTCTCCTTCTCCTTCTCCTTCTCCTTCCCCTTTTCCTTTCCCTTTTCCTTCTCCTTTCCTTTTCCCTTTTCCCTTTTCCCTTTTCCCTTTTCCCTTTTCCCTTTTCCCTTTTCCCTTTCCCTTTTCATTTTCCCTTTTCCCTTTCCCTTTCCCTTTTCCCTTTTCCCTTTTCCCTTTCCCGTTCCCTTTCCCGTTCCCTTCCCGTGAGCTCTGTGAGGATGAGGAGGGGGCTGAAGCTGTTTTTCCCTGCCTGAGGGGGGGGGGGTGTTTTGCCTTTTTTGGGGGGCTGTTTCCAGGCTGTAAACACTCAATTAAGCGGGAGCCGCTCCCGCCTCGCCTGTCGCTGTCTGCCGGGTAATTATTTCGGATTTTCGGTGTCAGGCGCGGCGGGGAAGCGCGATTGCGGCTAATTGGAGCAGCGATCCCAGCCCGGAGCCTCGGCAGCTGCTGCTGCCGCCTGACAGCGGCCCCGGGGCTCCCCCCGCCCGCAACGGAGCCTGCGGGATGCCTGGGGACACCTGGCCTTGGATGCAAAGCCTCCCCATGGAGACACCTGGTCCTGGATCCAAACCATCCCTGGGGACACCTGGCCTTGTGTCCAAGCCTCTCCATGGAGACACCTGGTCCTGGATCCAAACCATCCATGGGGACACCTGGTCCTGGATCCAAACCTCTCCATGGAGACACCTGGTCCTGGATCCAAACCATCCCTGGGGACACCTGGCCTTGGGTCCAAGCCTCTCCATGGAGACACCTGGTCCTGGATCCAAACCATCCATGGGGACACCTGGTCCTGGATCCAAACCATCCCTGGGGACACCTGGCCTTGGATGCAAGCCTCTCCATGGGGACACCTGGTCCTGGATCCAAACCATCCCCTGGATCCCACCTGTGCCCCAAATCCAACCCTCTCCATGGATCCCGCTTGCCTCTGGATTCTGCTCACCTCCTGGATCCCAGCTGTAGGCCAGGTCTAAACCATCCCCTGAAGACACCTGGCCTTGGGTCCAAGCCTCTCCATGGAGACACCTGGTCCTGGATCCAAACCATCCCCTGGAGACACCTGGCCCTGGATGCAAACCTCTCCATGGAGACACCTGGCCTTGGATGGAAGCCTCTGCATGGAGACACCTGGCCTTGGGTCCAAACCATCCCTGGGGACACCTGGTCCTGGATCCAAACCATCCCTGGGGACACCTGGCCTTGGGTCCAAGCCTCTGCATGGAGACACCTGGTCCTGGATCCAAACCATCCCCTGAAGACACCTGGCCTTGGGTCCAAGCCTCTCCATGGAGACACCTGGTCCTGGATCCAAACCATCCCCTGGAGACACCTGGCCTTGGATGGAAGCCTCTCCATGGAGACACCTGGCCTTGGGTCCAAACCATCCCCTGGATCCCACCTGTGCCCCAAATCCAACCCTCTCCATGGATTCCGCTTGCCTCTGGATTCTGCTCACCTCCTGGAACCCAGCTGTAGCCCAGGTCCAAACCATCCCCTGAAGACACCTGGCCTTGGATGCAAAGCCTCTCCATGGAGACACCTGGTCCTGGATCCAAACCTCTCCATGGAGACACCTGGCCTTGGGTCCAAACCTCTCCATGGAGACCCCTGGCCTTGGGTCCAAACCTCTCCATGGAGACACCTGGTCCTGGATCCAAACCATCCCTGGGGACACCTGGCCCTGGATCCAAACCATCCCTGGGGACACCTGGCCTTGGGTCCAAACCTCTCCATGGAGACACCTGGTCCTGGATCCAAACCATCCCTGGGGACACCTGGCCTTGGATGCAAAGCCTCTCCATGGAGACACCTGGTCCTGGATCCAAACCATCCCTGGGGACACCTGGCCTTGGATCCAAACCATCCCTGGGGACACCTGGCCTTGGATGCAAGCCTCTCCATGGAGACACCTGGCCTTGGGTCCAAACCTCTCCATGGAGACACCTGGTCCTGGATCCAAACCATCCCTGGGGACACCTGGCCCTGGATCAAACCCTTTCCATGGGTTCCATCTTCCCTGATGGCACCTGCACTCTGGGTCCAAGCCTCTCCATGGAGACACCTGGTCCTGGATCCAAACCATCCCTGGGGACACCTGTACCCCAAACCCAACCCTCTCCATGGATCCCACCTGTTCCCTGGATCCTGCTCACCTCTTGGATCCGTCTTTCCCCCTGGATTTTCCACCCATCCCCTGGTTGCCACGTGAATTCCTGGATTCCACTCACCCCTTGGATCCAGCTCTTCCTGAATCCCATCTGTACCCCAGATCCAAATCATCTCCTGGATCCCACCTGTGCCCCAAACCCAACCCTCTCTATGGGTTCCACCTGGCCCTGGACCCAACCCATGGCCTGGAGACACCTGGCCTTGGATCCAACCCTCTCTGTGGGTTCCATTGTCCCTGGATCCCACCTGTACCCTAAATCCAAGCCTCTCCATGGATCCCACCTGGTCCTGGACCCAACCCATCCCCTGGAGACACCTGGCCTTGGATTCAGCCTTCTCCAGGGGTTCCATCTTTCCTATGTATCCCAGCTGTAGCCCAGGTCCAAACCACGCCCTGGAGACACCTGGCCCTGGATCAAACCCTTTCCATGGGTTCCATCTTCCCTGATGGCACCTGCACTCTGGGTCCAACCCTCTCCATGGGTTCCACCTGCCCCTGGATTCCACCCAGCTCCTGGATCCAGCTCTTCCTGGAGCCTGCCTGGCCCTGGATCCAACCCTCTCCATGGGTTCCACCTGTTCCCAGGGTCCAACCCATCCCCTGGAGCCACCTGGCCCTGGATCCAACCCTCTCTGTGGGTTCCATCTTCCCTGGATCCCATCTGGCCTTGGATCCAACCCTGTCCATGGGTTCCACCTGCCCCTGGATCCAACCCATCCCCTGGTTCCCACCTGAACTCCTGGATTCCACCTGCACCCCTTGGATCCAGCTCTTCCCGAATCCCATCTGTACCCCAGATCCAAATCATCTCCTGGATCCCACCTGTGCCCCAAACCCAACCCTCTCCATGGGTTCCACCTGGCCCTGGACCCAACCCATCCCCTGGAGACACCTGGCCCTGGATCCAACCCTGTCCATGGGTTCCACCTGTACCCCAAATCCAACCCTCTCCATGGGTTCCACCTGTACCCCAAATCCAACCCATCCCCTGGAGCCACCTGGCCCCTGGATCCAACCCATCCCCTGGAGACCACCTGTACCCCAAATCCAACCCATCCCCTGGTTCCCACCTGAACTCCTGGACTCCACTCACCCCTTGGATCCAGCTCTTCCTGAATCCCATCTGTACCCCAGATCCAAACCATCCCCTGGAGCCCACCTGTACCCTAAATCCAACCCTCTCCATGGATCCCACCTGGTCCTGGATCCAACCCATCCCCTGGAGACACCTGGCCTTGGATTCAGCCTTCTCCAGGGGTTCCATCTTTCCTATGGATCCCAGCTGTAGCCCAGGTCCAAACCATGCCCTGGAGACACCTGGCCCTGGATCAAACCCGTTCCATGGGTTCCATCTTCCCTGATGGCACCTGCACTCTGGGTCCAACCCTCTCCATGGGTTCCACCTGTCCCTGGATTCCACCCAGCTCCTGGATCCAGCTCTTCCTGGAGCCCGCCTGGCCCTGGATCCAACCCTCTCTGTGGGTTCCATCGGCCTTGGATCCCATCTGGCCTTGGATCCAACCCTGTCCATGGGTTCCACCTGCCCCTGGATCCAACCCATCCCCTGGAGACCACCTGTACCCCAAATCCAACCCTCTCCGTGGGTTCCACCTGTACCCCAAATCCAACCCTCTCCGTGGGTTCCACCTGTTCCCAGGGTCCAACCCATCCCCTGGAGCCCACCTGTACCCCAAATCCAACCCTCTCTATGGGTTCCACCTGTTCCCTGGATTCCATCTTCTCTGGATCCCAGCTGTACCCTGGATCCAACCCTCTCCTTGGGTTCCACCTGTACCCCAAATCCAACCCATCCCCTGGAGCCCACCTGTACCCCAGATCCAACCCTGTCCATGGGTTCCACCTGTACCCCAAATCCAACCCTCTCTGTGGGTTCCATCTGCCCCTGGATCCAACCCATCCCCTGGAGACCACCTGTACCCCAAATCCAACCCTCTCCGTGGGTTCCACCTGGCCCTGGATTCCACCTGTACCCCGGATACAACCCTGGGGTGGGGGAACCCGGGATTTGGGGATGAGGGAACCCAGGATTTGGCGGTGGTTGAACCCGGAATTTGGGGCTGGGGGAAAACCTGGGATTTGGGGGTGGGAAAATTCGGAATTTTGGGGTGGGGAAAGCCGGGATTTGAGGCTGGGGGAATCCGGGATTTGGGGCTGGGAGAATCTGGGATTTGGGGCTGGGGGAATCCGAGACTTGGGGATGGGAAAATTCAGAATTTGGGGGTGGTTGAACCCGGGTTTTGAGGGCTGGGGGAATCTGAAATTTGGGGGTGGTTGAATCCGGGATTTAGGGCAGGGGGGAATTAGGAATTTGCGACTGGGGAAATCCGGGAATTGAGGCTGGGGGAAGCCAGGACTGGGGCTGGGGGAATCCAGAATTTAGGAGTGGGGAAACCTGGGATTTGGGAGGGGGGGGGGGGAGAATTTGGAATTTGGGGCTGGAGAAAATCCCGGGATTTGGGGGTGGGGGAATCCGGGATTTGAGGCTGGGGAAATCCAGGATTTGAGGCTGGTGGAGGACACGGTGCAGCCCATCCCGAGGGAGCTGCACCGGGAGAGCTCAGCGTCTGCCATTGATTTCTTATTATGGAGTTCAGGAAGAAAAATGAGGCGCTGGGGCTGCGGAGCCGCCGCCGCCGTGATTTGTGTGATTTGTGATTTGTTGCCTTCTCGGCGTGTCCTGGCGGGGATGGGAATTGATTTTGGAGGCTCTGGAATCAGTCAGCGGGGCTGGGCAGGGCGAAACGGGGGGGCCGCAGAGGATGTGGGAGATGGGAACCCCCCCAAATCTGCTCGTGGTGTCCCCAAGATGCGGTGGGGGTGACATGGGGACGGGGGGGGGCGCTTTGGTTTTGGGGTCCCTGCTCTGGTGCTGGGGGTCTGAGTGGGATCAGGAGGAGAATAAAGAGATGGATTGGAGGAGAAAGAGCAGAAGGAAAAGGAGGAGAAAGAAGGAGGAAGGAGAAGGAGGAAGGAGGAAAAGGAGGAGAAGGAGGAAGGAGGAAAAGGAGGAGAAGGGAAGGAGAAGGAGCAGGAGGAGAAGGAGGAGGGAAGGAGAAGGAGAAGAGAAGGAGGAAAAGGAGGAGAAGGAAACGGAGAAGGGGAAGGAGATGGAGAAAGGAAGGAGGAAAAGGAGAAGGGGAAAGAGGAGAAGGAGGAGAAAGGGAAGGAGAAGGGGAAGAGGAGGAGAAGGAGATGGAGAAAGGAAGGAGAGGGAGAAGAGGGAGGAGGAAAAGGAGGAGAAGGAAATGGAGAAGGGGAAGGAGATGGAGAAAGGAAGGAGAGGGAGAAGAGGAAGGAGGAAAAGAAGGGGAAGGAGATGGAGAAAGGAAGGAGGAAAAGGAGAAGGGGAAGGAGGAGAAAGGGAAGGAGAAGGGGAAGAGAAGGAGATGGAGAAAGGAAGGAGAGGGAGAAGAGGAAGGAGGAAAAGAAGGAGAAGGAGAAAGGAGAAAGAGGAAGGAGAAGAGAAGGGGAGAAGAAAAGGAGAAGAAGGGGAAGAGAAGGAGGAAAAGGAGAAGGAGAAGGGGAAGGAGAAGGAGGGAAAGGAGAGGGAAGGAGGAGAAAAGGAGAAGGAGAAGAAGGAAAAGAAGGAGAAGAAGGAGAAGGGAAGGATTCGGGTTCTGCGGAGTGCAGGGCCCAGCCGTGCCCCGCGCTGCCCGGTGCCCCCTCTGCCCCTTCCCGGTGCCCGCACGGTGCCCCCGGGCCCAGCCCCCCGCCGCCACCAGAGGGCACCGCAGGCCTCCCGCTGGCCCGGGCGGGACCGGGAGGAACCGGGCCGGGACCCCGCGGGAGCGGCCCCGCCCTGCGCAGGGGTGTCCGTGCCGTCCGTGCGTCCTCCTTGTCCGTGTGTCTGACGCAGGTGCGCGTGTGCGCTCGTGTCTGAACGCGTGCAGGTGTCTCACCTTGTGCGGGTGTGTCCGATGTGTTCGTGCATGTCCCGGGTGTGTGTGCGTGTCCCGGGTGTGTGTGTGTGTGTGTGTGTGTCCCTGCCATGTCCCAGCCATTTATCCCTGCCACGTACCCGTGTTCCAGCTGTGTGTGTGTGTGTCCCAGTCGTGTGTCCGTGTCCCAGCCATGTGTGTCCATGTCCCAGCCATGTGTGTCCGTGTCTGTGTTCCCAACCATGTGTCCGTGTCCCAGCCATGTGTGTCCATGTCCCAGCCATGTCCCAGCCGTGTTCCTGCTACGCGTGTCCATGTCCCAGCTGGGTGTGTCCATGCCCTTGCCATGTGTATTCCTGTCCCTCCCATGTCCCTGCCATGTGTATTCCTGTCCCTCCCATGTCCCTGCCATGTGTATTCCTGTCCCTCCCATGTCCCAGCCATGTGTATTCCTGTCCCTGCCATGTCCTAGCCATGTGTATTCCTGTCCCAGCCATGTGTATTCCTGTCCCTCCCATGTCCCTGCCATGTGTATTCCTGTCCCTGCCATGTGTATTTCTGTCCCTCCCATGTCCCACCGTGTGTATTCCTGTCCCTGCCATGTGTATTCCTGTCCCTCCCATGTCCCTGCCATGTGTATTCCTGTCCTTGCCATGTGCATTCCTGTCCCTCCCATGTCCCAGCCATGTGTATTCCTGTCCCTCCCATGTCCCACCGTGTGTATTCCTGTCCTTGCCATGTGTATTCCTGTCCCTCCCATGTCCCTGCCATGTGCCAGCTCAGTGTATCCCTGTCCCAGCCGTGTCCCAGCCGTGTGTCCCTGTCCCAGCCATGCGTATTTGCCTCCCTGCCATGTCCCAGCCATGTCCAGCTGTGTTTGTCTGTGCCCCAGCCATGTCCCTGCTGTGTCCCAGCCGTGTGTATTCCTGTCCCAGCCATGTGTATCCATGTCCCAGCCATGTGCCAGGTCTATGTATCCGTGTCCCAGCCGTGTGCTCTCAGCCCCCCGGTGCCGTTGTGTTGATGAAATCGCGGCTCAGCCGCTGCCCCGGTCACAGCCCCGTTATTCCCCCGGTTACTGCCCCGGTTATTGCCCCGTTACTGCCCCGTCACAGCCCCGTTATTGCTCCGGTTACTGCCCCGATTATTGCCCCGTTACAGCCCCGTCACAGCCCCGTTATTGCTCCGGTTACTGCCCCGATTATTGCCCTGTTATTGCCCCGGTCACAGCCCCGGTTATTGCCCCGTTACAGCCCCGGTTATTGCCCCGTTACTGCCCCGGTTACAGCCCCGGTTACTGCCCCGGTTACTGCCCCGTTATTGCCCCGGTTACAGCCCCGTTACTGCCCCGGTTATTGCCCCGGTCACAGCCCCGGTCACTGCCCGGTCACAGCCCCGTTATTGCCCCGGTTCCTGCCCGGTCACAGCCCCGGTTATTGACGGCGCGGGCGGAGAACCCGCGGCTCCGGGCGGGGACAATGACGGGAAGGAGAATCGATAGCGCGGGCTGGGGCCGGCTCTGGGGCATGGTGGGGTCAGCGCCAGGAACGGTTTCAGTGCCACGGCTGAGCTGAACCCCTCGGGTCCCCCAGGAGCACCCCCAGATCCCCAGGATCATCCCAAAATCCTCAGGATCACCCACAACTGCCCAGGATCTTCCCCAGCTCTCCAGGACCATCCCCAGCTCCCCAGGAGCACCCCCAACTCTCCAGAATCACCCACAACTCCCCCAGATCACCCCAAACTCGTCAGGACCATCCCCAGCTCCCCAGGAGCACCCCCAACTCTCCAGAATCACCCACAACTCCCCCAGATCACCCCAAACTCGTCAGGATCAACCCCAGCTCCCCAGGATCCTCCCTGGCTCCCCAGGAGCACCCCAAGCTCCCCGAGAGCATCCCCAGCTCCCCAAAACCCCCTCGGCAGCGGGGGGAGGCTTTTGCAGCAACACTGGGGGTGTCTGTCTGGGGTTTGGGGGTGTCAAAGTTTGGGGGTGTCAGGGTCTGGGGGTGTCAATGTTTGGGGGTGTCAAGGTCCGGGGGTGTCAGGGTCTGGGGGTATCAAAGTCCAGGGTTTCAGGATTTGGGGGTGTCAGGGTTTGGGGTATCAAGGTTCGTGGGTTTCAGGGTCCAGGGGTGTCAGTGTTTGGGGGTGTCAAGGTCCGGGGATTTTGGGGTCTGGGGTTGTCCGGATCTGGGGGTGTCAGGGTTTGGGGGTATCAAAGTCCAGGGTTTCAGGATTTGGGGGTGTCAGGGTTTGGGGTATCAAGGTTCGTGGGTTTCAGGGTCCAGGGGTGTCAGTGTTTGGGGGTGTCAGTGTTTGGGCTATCCAGGTCTGGGGGTTTCAAGGTCTGGGGGTGTCCGGATCTGGGGGTGTCAGAGTTTATCTGACAGGGGTTATCAAGGTCCGGGGTTGTCTGGATCCAGGGGTGTCAATGTTTGGGGGTGTCAGGGTTTGGGGGTATCAAGGCCCGGGGGTGTCAGGGTTTGGGGGTATCAAGGCCCGGGGGTGTCAATGTTTGGGGGTGTCAGGGTTTGGGGGTATCAAGGCCCGGGGGTGTCCGGATCTGGGGGTGTCAGGGTTTGGGGGTATCAAGGCCCGGGGGTATCAATGTTTGGGGGTGTCAGGGTTTGGGGGTATCAAGGCCCGGGGGTGTCAGGGTTTGGGGGTATCAAGGTCCGGGGGTATCAATGTTTGGGGGTGTCAGGGTTTGGGGGTATCAAGGTCCGGGGCTGTCAATGTTTGGGGGTGTCAGGGTTTGGGGGTATCAAGGTCCGGGGCTGTCAATGTTTGGGGGTGTCAGGGTTTGGGGGTGTCAATGTTTGGGGGTGTCCGGATCTGGGGGTGTCAATGTTTGGGGGTGTCAGGGTTTGGGGGTGTCAGGGTTTGGGGGTATCAAGGCCCGGGGGTGTCAGTGTTTGGGGGTGTCAATGTTTGGGGGTGTCAGGGTTTGGGGGTATCAAGGCCCGGGGGTGTCAGTGTTTGGGGGTGTCAGGGTTTGGGGGTGTCAGGGTTTGGGGGTGTCAGTGTTTGGGGGTGTCAGGGTTTGGGGCTGTCCGGATCCGGGGGTCCCCCCGCGGCCGTGCCTCGGCTCGGGGCTCTCCCGGTGCCGCTCTCTCTCTCTCGGTGATTAATGAGCGCAATTAAGCCGCTAATGACTCCTCAGTGCCGCTGCCAGCCCGATGGTGATGGATGCTGCCGGGCCTGGCTGGGCGCCATCGGGGCCCTGTCGCGATAGGGGCAGTGTCGCGATAGAGACAGCTGCGAGGAGGAGGAGGGCGTGACGTCACGGGCATAGATGACGTCGCGGGGAAAGCTGTGACATCACGCCGGCAGGGCCGCGTGCAAATCGCGACATGTCGCGACAGCGCTGCGGTGTGACGCCCATCGGCGTCCCTCGGGATCGCTCCAGGGCTCATCCCGGAGCGCATCCAATGAGGTTACACAATTAACCCATCCCGTTAATTACCCGTTAATTCTCCGTTTAATTCCCCGTTAATTCTCCGTTTAATTCCCCGCTCTTCGTTTCCTGTTTGTTTGTTTGTTTGTTTTCCTCGGCATGAATTTTTTATGGGGTTTCCATCGTGCCAAGCCAAAATCCCCCGGGAATTCCGGCTCTGGAGGGAGCTGGATCCAGGGGAAGGGGCCAAAATCAGCGAGGGTCACACGGGGGAGGTCCCCCAAAATTTGGGGAGGGGCTGGAGGGGTTGTAGGATTCCATGGGGTTGTAGAATTCCCTACAATTGTAGGATTCCCTTGGATTGTAGGATTCCCTGGGATTGTAGGATTCCCTTGGATTGTTGGATTCCCCGGGATTGTTGGATTCCCCGAGATTGTTGGATTCCCTGGGATTGAAGGATTCCCTTGGATTGTTGGATTCCCCAGGACTGAAGGATTCCCCGGGATTGTTGGATTCCCTGGGATTGTTGGATTCCCCAGGATTGTTGGATTCCCTGGGATTGTTGGATTCCCTGGGGTTGTTGGATTCCCCGGGATTGTTGGATTCCCTTGGATTGTAGGGTTCCCTGGGATTGAAAGATTGCCTGGGATTTTAGGGTTCCCTACAATCATAGGATTCCATGGGATTGTAGGATTCCCTACAATTCTAGGATTCCCTTGGATTATTGGATTCCCCGGGACTGAAGGATTCCCTTGGATTGTAGGATTCCCCGGGATTGTTGGATTCCCTGGGGTTGTTGGATTCCCTAAAATTTAGGGTTGGGAGGGCTCTGGGGGGGGGTTATGGCCTTGTCCCATGGGATGGGTGGGGCTGGGATGGGGACAGGGGGGACTTGGAGTCGTTCCGTGGGGATCCAGAGGGGTTTGGAAGGGCTGGAATTTCACCCAAAGGTTTTGTGGATCTGGAGGGCTCTGTGAACTTTTCCTCCCGCTGGATTTGTGGATCTGGGGGGGATCCAGGGGGGCTCTGTGATTTTTTTCCCATTGGATTTATGGATCTGGGGGCCTCTGTGGAACTGATCCATTGGATTTGTGAATCTGGAGAGATCCAGGGGGGCTCTGTGAATTTTTCCTCTTGGATTTGTGAATCGGGAGGGATTTCTGGGTTCTGTAGATTTGATCCATTTTCTGTGTGGATCAGAATGGAATCCGTAGGGAGGCTCTGTGATTTTTTTCCCATTGAATTTATGGATCCACGGGGGGCTCTGTGGATTTTTCCCGCTGGATTTGTGAATCAAGAGGGATCCAGGGGGGGCTCTGTGGATTTAATCCATTTTCTGTATGGATCAGAATGGAATCCAGGCAGGGGGCTCTGTGAATTTTTCCCATTGGATTTGTGAATCAGGAGGGATCCAGGGGGGATTTTTCCCATTGGATTTATGGATCAAGGGGGGTTCTGTGGATCTTTCCCATTTGATTTATGGATCTGGGGAGGGGCTCTGTGGATTTTTCCCATTGGATTTATGGATCCAGGGGGGGCTCTGTGGACTTTTCCCACTGGATTTGTGGATCAGGAGGGATCCAGGGGGGAATTTTCCCATTGGATTTATGGATCTGGAGGGACCTGAGGCAGCTCTGTGGATTTTTTCTCATTGGATTTATGGATTCACGGGGGGCTCTGTGAATTTTTCCCATTGGATTTATGAATCAGGAGAGATCCAGGGGGGATTTTTCCCATTGGATTTATGGATCTGGAGGGGACCTGAGGCAGCTCTGCGGATTTTTCCCATTGAGTTTAGGGATCCAGGGGGGCTCTGTAGATTTAATCCATTTGATTTATGGATCTGGGTGAGGGGGCTCTATGGATTTTTCCTGATGAATTTATGGATCCAAGGGGGGCTCTGTGGATCCGGGGGGGGCTCTGTGAATTTTTCTCGCTGGATTTATGGATCCAAGGGGGCTCTGTGGACCCAGGGGGGGCTCTGTGAATTTTTCCCATTGGGTTTATGGATCCAGGGGGGCTCTGTGGATCCAGGGGGGGCTCTATGAATTTTTCCCATTGGATTTATGGATCCAGGGGGGGCTCTGTGGATCCGGGGGAGGGGCTCTGTGAATTTTTCCCATTGGGTTTATGGATCCAAGGGGGCTCTGTGTATCCGGGGGGGCGGCTCTGTGGATTTTTCCCATTGGATTTATGGATCCAGGGGGGCTCTGCGGATCCAGGGGGGGCTCTATGAATTTTTCCCATTGGATTTATGGATCCAAGGGGGCTCTGTGGATGCAAAGGGGGTGCTCTATGAATCCCCCCCTGTATTTATGACTCAGAACCGATCCCGCAGCCCCGCACAGCCTCGGGGAGGGGAGGCCGAGCCCCTGGCAGGCGGCAGCGAGCGCTCAGGTGCGGGCACGTCGGTGCCGAGGCCGCAGCATCTCCCATTAATGAAGCACTTCATCACGGCTCCGTGCCGCGGGGGGGGGGGGGCCCCAATTCCCGGTGATAAATTCCCAGCGACGGCCCCGGCTCGCTGCCGGCAGCGGCAGCCGTGATTCTCCTTCATCTTGAATAATATTTGCGGAGCGCTTGCGAAATAACCCGGCGGTGCTGCGGCTGCCAAAGCAAAAAACCCCCCCTTATTCCCGACCCCCCTCATTCCCGACCCCTTAATTCCCGACCCCCTCATTCCCGACCCCCCTTTATTCCCGACCCCCTCATTCCCGACCCCCTCATTCCCGACCCCCCTCATTCCCGACCCCCCCCATTCCCGACCCCCCTCATTCCCGACCCCTTAATCCCCGACCCCCCCTCATTCCCGACCCCCCTCATTCCCGACCCCCCTTTATTCCCGACCCCCTTTATTCCCGACCCCCTCATTCCCCACCCCCCCTTATTCCCGACCCCCCCTCATTCCCGACCCCCCCTTATTCCCGACCCCCCTCATTCCCGACCCCCTCATTCCCGACCCCCCCCTCATTCCCGACCCCCCCTCATTCCCGACCCCCCTTTATTCCCCACCCCCCGCTCATTCCCGACCCCCTTTTATTCCCGAACCCCTCATTCCCGACCCCCCTTATTACGGACCCCCCCATTCCCGACCCCCCCATCATTCCCGACCCCCCCCTCATTCCCGACCCCCTCATTCCCGACCCCCCCCTCATTCCCGACCCCCCTCATTCCTGACCCCCCCCATTCCCGACCCCCTCATTCCCGACCCCCCTTTATTCCCGACCCCTTAATCTCCGAACCCCTCATTCCCGACCCCCCCCTCATTCCCGACCCCCCCTCATTCCCGACCCACCCTCATTCCCGACCCCCCTCATTCCCGACCCCCCCTCATTCCCGACCCCCCTTTATTCCCGACCCCCCTTTATTCCCGACCCCCTCATTCCCGACCCCTCCTCATTCCTGACACTCCCTGGGCGCCCCCAGCCCCCCGATCCATGAATTTTGTAGTCAAGGTCTATCCAGAACTCTCCCCATAACTCCCGGATTTTGGGGTGAGGGTCCCCCCAGACCTTTGTGTGTCCCCTTGGATCCCTAAATTTTGGAGTGAAAGTCTACCCAGACCCCCAGACCCTCCCCATAACTCCTGGATTTTGGGGTCAGGGTCCCCTGAAGCCCCTGGGTGCCCCCTTGGATCCCTGAATTTTGTAGTCGAGATCTACCCAGACCATCCCCATAACTCCTGGATTTTGGGGTGAGGGTCCCCCCAAGCCCCTGGGTGCCCCCTTGGATCCCTGAATTTTGCATTCAAGATCTACCCAGACCCCCAGACCTTCCCCATTTGGGGTGAGGGTCCCCCCAGACCTTTGTGTGTCCCCTTGAATCCCTGAATTTTGTAGTCAAAATCTACCCAGACCCCTACATCCTCCCAATTTGGGGTGAGGGTCCCTCCAGACCCTTAGATTCCCCGTAGACCCCTAAATTTTATAGTGAAGGTCTACCCAGACCGTCCCCATAACTCCTGGATTTTGGGGTGAGGGTCCCCCCACACCTTTGGGTGCCCCCTTGAATCTCTGAATTTTGTATTCAAGATCTACCCAGACCCCCAGCCCTTCCCCATTTGGGGTGAGGATCCACCCAGACCCTCAAGGTGCCCCCTGGACCCCGGAATTTTGGGATGAGGGTCCCACTTAGAGCCTTAGAATCCCCCCAGACCCCGAAATTTTGTGGTGAAGTTCTACCCAGAACTCTCCCCATAACTCCTGGATTTTGGGGTGAGGGTCCCCCCAAGCCCCTGGGTGCCCCCTTGGATCCCTGAATTTTGAAGTTCTACCCAGAACTCTCCCCATAACTCCTGGATTTTGGGGTGAGGGTCCCCCCAGACCCTCAAGGTGCCCCCTGGATCCCTGAATTTTGGGGCGAGGGTCCCACTTAGAGCCTTAGAATCCCCCCAGACCCCGAAATTTTGTGGCGAAATTCTACCCAGACCGTCCCCATAACTCCCGGATTTTGGGGTGAGGGTCCCCCCCAGACCTTTGGGTGCCCCCTTGAATCTCTGAATTTTGTATTCAAGATCTACCCAGACCCCCAGCCCTTCCCCACTTGGGGTGAGGGTCCCCCCAGACCCTCAAGGTGCCCCCTGGACCCCGGAATTTTGGGGTGAGGGTCCCACTTAGAGCCTTAGAATCCCCCCAGACCCCGAAATTTTGTAGTGAAATTCTACCCAGACCGTCCCCATAACTCCCGGATTTTGGGGTGAGGGTCCCCCCCGTCCCCCTCACATGGGTGGGCACATCGGGGGTCCCTCCCCAGCCCCCCCAGACATGGGGACCGAGGCCAGAAGGATCGGTGGGAGCTGAATTTGGTGTCCAGCCTTCCTCTGCCTCCCCTCCCAGCCCTGTCCCCGGGGTCTCGTGCTTTAAATAAGCTACAAAAAAAAGCGTAAAATTTAATTTGGTTGATGATTTATGATCGTGGTTTGTGTTTTTGTATTTTTGTTTGGTTTTTTTGGGGAGTAGTTCTGGGGTTAATTCCATGTTTGGGGTTGGTTATGGAGTGATGATGATGGTTGGTTATTTTTGATATTAGGAAATACAGAGGAAGGTTGATTGAAAGTGTATTGATGACGAGTGATTCGGATAATGTGGGTTTTTTTTGTTCAAATAATTTAATTATTTTAAATCAAATCAAAAAATAAAAAAATAAAAAAATAATAAAATAAATAAATAAAAATAATAAAATAAAATAAATATATAAAAATAAATAAATAAAATAAGTAAAATAAAATAAAAATAATAAATAAATAAATAAATAAATAAATAAATAAAATAATAAAATAATAAATAAAAATAATAAAATAAAATAATAAATAAAAATAATAAAATAAATAAAATAATAAAAAATAATTTAATTATTCGAATAAAAAAATAAAAATGTCAAGATTAAAAAAAAAAACACGCTTAAAATGAAATTTAAATATTAGTTGTTATTAAATGATAAAATAATTAATATTTTGTCTGGCACGAATGGGTTCCGAGTGCATCAGTACCAAGTTTGCCACGGGTTTATCCGTCAAGCCGAGACATTCTGGGTGTCCCCTCCTGTCCCCTGGGTGTCCCCTGGGTGTCCCCTCCCCTCCCCTCCGGTCCCTCCCGTCCTGCCCAGCCCGGCCCAGCCCCGCTCGGAGCTCGGCAGCGGCCGCAGCGATCCCAGCGCGGCCATGAAGGGTCCCCGGGGCGGGGGGATCTTCTCCCGCCACGTCAAACGGCACCCCGGGGTGAGTCGGCCTTCCTCGTCATCCTCGTCGTCCTCCTCTTCCTCCTCGTCCTCCTCGTCCTCCTCGTCCTCCTCATCCTCCTCGTCCTCCTCGTCCTCCTCGTCCTCCTCATCCTCCTCATGCTCCTCGTCCTCCTCATCCTCCTCTTCCTCTTCTTCCTCCTCATCCTCCTCATCCTCCTCGTCCTCCTCATCCCCCTCATCCTCCTCATCCTCCCCATCCCCCTCATCCTCCTCATCCTCCTCATCCTCCTCGTCCTCCTCATCCCCCTCATCCTCCTCATCCTCCCCATCCCCCTCATCCTCCTCATCCTCCTCATCCTCCTCGTCCTCCTCTTCCTCCCCATCCTCCTCATCCTCCTCTCACGGACCCCCTCATCATCCTCATCATCCTCATCCTCCTCATCCTCCTCATCCTCCTCCCAGGGACCTCCTCATCCTCCTCATCCTCTTCGTCCTCCTCATCCTCCTCGTCCTCCTCATCCTCCTCATCCTCCTCATCCTCCCCATCCTCCTCGTCCTCCTCATCCTCCTCATCCTCCTCCCAGGGACCCCCTCATCCTCCTCAGCCTTCCTCGAGGGCCCCTCATCCTCCTCGTCCTCCTCCTCCCAGGGACCCCCCCAGCCCCATTCCTGCTGCTCTGGGACCTTCCTCAGCCTCTTCTTCCTCCCCATTTTCCTCCTCCCAGGGAGCCCCCAGCCCTCTGGAACGCACTGGGAGCTTCTGTTCCTTGTACTGGGATGGACTGGGACACTGATCCTTGTACTGGGATGGACTGGGACATTGTTCCCTTTTACTGGGATGCTGTTCCTTGTACTGGGATGGACTGGGACACTGATCCTTTTACTGGGATGGACTGGGACATACTGGGAGCTTCTGTTCCTTGTACTGGGATGGACTGGGACACTGTTCCTTGTACTGGGACGGACTGGGACATTGTTCCCTTTTACCGGGACGCTGTTCCTTGTACTGGGATGCTGTTCCTTGTACTGGGATGGACTGGGACACACTGGGAGTTCCATCCCCTTCTCTCTCCCCCTTCTCCGTCCCCTCCCTCCTTCAGGGAGGAACCATAAACCAAGATTTGCTCTGACTGGGAGCACTGGGAGTGCTGGGAATGGAGTTCCCAGGACCAAATCCTTTAGGGAAGAACCATAATTCGGGGTTTGCTCTGACTGGGAGCACTGGGAATGGGGTGCTCAGCCTCAAATCCTTCAGGGAAGAGCCATAAGCCGAGGTTTGCTCTGACCAGGGGCACTGGGAGCACTGGGAATGCTGGAAATAGTGTCCCCAAAACCAAATCCTTCAGGGAAAAACCAGAAACTGGGGTTTGCTCTGACCAGGGGCACTGGGAGCACTGGGAATGGGATCCCCAGCCCCAAGTCTTTCAGGGAGGAGCCACAAACCGCGGCTCAGCCCTGACTGGGAGCACTGGGAATGGGGTGTTCAGGACCAAATCCTTTAGGGAAGAACCATAATTAGGGGTTTGCTCTGACTGGGAGCACTGGGAGCACTGGGAATGGGGTGTTCAGGACCAAATCCTTTAGGGAGGAGCCGCAACCTAAGGTTTGATCTGACTGGGAGCACTGGGAATGCTGGAAATGGGGGGGGTTCAGCATTGAATCCTCTCCATCCCGCTCCATCCTCGGCTCCATCCCCTCCTCTCCATCCCCTCCATCCCCTCTTCTCTATCCCCGCTCCATCCCCTCCATCCCCTCCTCTCCATCCTCTCCATCCTCTCCATCCCTTCCTCTCCATCCCCGCTCCATCCTCGGCTCCATCCCCTCCTCTCCCTCCTCTCCATCCCCTTCATCCCCTCCTCTCCATCCTCTCCATCCTCTCCATCCCCTCCATCCCCTCCATCCCCTCCTCTCCATCCCCGCTCCATCCCCTCCTCTCCATCCCCTCCATCCCCTCCATCCCCGCTCCATCCTCTGCTCCATCCCCTCCATCCCCTCCCCTCCATCCCCTCCATCTCCTCCATCCCCTCCCCTCCATCCCCTCCTCTTCATCCCCGCTCCATCCCCGCTCCATCCCCGCTCCATCCCCTCCTCTCCATCCCCTCCATCTCCTCCATCCCCTCCTCTCCATCCCCTCCTCTCCTTCCTCTCCATCCCCGCTCCATCCCCTCCTCTCCATCCCCTCCTCTCCATCCCCTCCTCTCCCTCCTCTCCATCCCCTCCATCCCCTCCTCTCCATCCCCTCATCTCCATCCCCGCTCCATCCCCTCATCTCCATCCCCGCTCCATCCCCTCCTCTCCCTCCTCTCCATCCCCTCCATCCCTTCCTCTCCATCCCCTCCATCCCCGCTCCATCCCCTCCTCTCCATCCTCTCCTCTCCCTCCTCTCCATCCCCGCTCCATCCTCGGCTCCATCCCTTCCTCTCCATCCTCTCCATCCCCTCTTCTCCATCCTCTCCATCCCCGCTCCATCCTCGGCTCCATCCCCTCCTCTCCATCACCTCTTCTCCATCCCCGCTCCATCCCCTCCATCCCCTCCTCTCCATCCCCTCCTCTCCCTTCCTCTCCCTCCTCTCCATCCTCTCCATCCCCTCCTCTCCATCCCCTCCATCCCCTGCTCTCCATCCCCGCTCCATCCTCAGCTCCATCCCCTCCTTTCCCTCCTCTCCATCCCCTCCATCCCCTCCTCTCCATCCCTGCTCCATCCCCTCCTCTCCCTCCTCTCCATCCCCTTCATCCCCTCCTCTCCATCCCTTCCTCTCCCTCCTCTCCATCCCCTCCATCCCCTCCTCTTCATCCCCTCCTCTCCCTCCTCTCCATCCCCTCCTCTCCATCCCCTCCATCCCCTTCTCTCCATCCCCTCCATCCCCTCCTCTCCCTCCTCTCCATCCCCTCCATCCCCTCCTCTCCATCCCTGCTCCATCCCTTCCTCTCCATCCCCTCCATCCCCGCTCCATCCCCTCCTCTCCCTCCTCTCCATCCCCTCCTCTCCATCCCCTCCATCCCCTCCATCCCCTCCATCCCCTCCTCTCCCTCCTCTCCATCCCCGCTCCATCCCCTCCATCCCCTCCTCTCCATCCTCGCTCCATCCTCTCCTCTCCCTCCCCTCCATCCCCTCCATCCCCTCCTCTCCATCCCCTCCTCTCCATCCTCTCCATCCCCGCTCCATCCCCTCCATCCCCTCTTCTCCATCCCCTCCTCTCCATCCCCGCTCCATCCCTTCCTCTCCCTCCTCTCCATCCCCTCACTCCTCTCCATCCCCTCCTCTCCCTCCTGTCCATCCCCGCTCCATCCCCTCCATCCCCTCCTCTCCATCCCCGCTCCATCCCCTCCTCTCCATCCCCTCCGTCCCCTCCTCTCCATCCCCGCTCCATCCCCTCCTCTCCATCCCCTCCATCCCCTCCTCTCCCCGCTCCCCACCTGTCCCCCGTGTCCCGCCCTCAATCGCGGCCGATCCGAGGAGGTTTTGACCTCCCCGAAATGAGCGCGGGGGGAGCGGAACGAGAGCGGAGCCAGCGCGGGGCCCCGGGGAGGAGCCGCGAGGGGCCGGGGACGGCGGCGCTGCCGCTGCAGCTGCGGCCTCGGAGGGCGGAAAATGCCCCCGGAATGCTCCGTGCCTCAGTTTCCCCACGGGGATCACACCGGGAGGGGGAACGGCGGCTCCCGGTTTGGGGTTCCTCACTGAAGGATTTGGGGCTGAGCACCCCATTTCCAGTACTGCCAGTGCTCCCAGTCAGAGCAAACCCAGTTTATGGTTCTTCCATAAAGGATTTGAGGCTGAACCCCCCCATTTCCAGCGTTCCCAGTGCTCCCAGTCAGAGCCAACCCAGTTTGTGGTTCTTCCATAAAGGATTTGAGGCTGAACCCCCCATTTCCAGCGTTCCCAGTGCTCCCAGTCAGAGCAAACCCCTAATTATGCTTCTTCCCTGAAGGATTTGGTCCTGGGGTCCCCATTTTGAGCATTTCCAGTGCTCCCAGTCAGAGCAAACCCAGTTTATGGTTCTTCCCTGAAGGATTTGGGGCTGAGCACCCCATTTCCAGTACTCCCAGCGCTCCCAGTCAGAGCAAACCCCAGTTTATGGTTTTTCCCTGAAGCATTTGGGGCTGAACACTCCATTTCCAGCATTCCCAGCGCTCCCAGTCAGAGCAAACCCCTAATTATGGTTCTTCCCTGAAGGATTTGGTCCTGGGGTCCCCATTTTGACCATTTCCAGTGCTCCCAGTGCTCCCAGTCAGAGCAAACCCCAGTTTATGGTTCTTCCATAAAGGATTTGAGGCTGAACCCCCCATTTCCAGCATTCCCAGTGCTCCCAGTACCCCTGGTCAGAGTGAGCTCCTATTTACGGTTCTTCCCCAAAGGATTTGGGGCTGAGAACCCAATTTCCATTCCCAGTGACTCCGGTCAGGGCTGAACCCCAATTTATGGCTCCTTCCTAAAGGATTTGGGGCTGGGGACCCCATTCCCAGTGCTCCCAGTCAGAGCAAACCCCACTTTATGGTTCCTCCCTGAAGGATTTGGTCCTGAGGACTCCATTTCCATTCCCAGTGCTCCCAGTTACTCCAGTCAGGGCTGAGCCTTGGTTTGTGGCTCCTCCCTAAAGGATTTGGGGTTGGGGATTCCATTCCCAGTGCTCCCAGTGCTCCCAGTCAGAGCAAACCTTGGTTTGTGGCTCCTCCCTGAAGGATTTGGGGCTCAACGCCCCATTTCGAGCATTCCCAGTGCTCCCAGTCAGAGCAAACCCCACTTTATGGTTCTTCCCTAAAGGATCTGGGGCTGAGCACTCCATTCCCAGTGCTCCCAGGGACTCCAGTCAGGAGCGGCTCCTCCCTGAAGGATTTGGGGTTGGGGATTCCATTCCTAGTGCTCCCAGTGCTCCCAGTCAGAGCAAACCTTGGTTTGTGCCTCCTCCCTAAAGGATTTGGGGCTGAACCCCCCGTTCCCAGTGCTCCCAGTGCTCCCAGTCAGGGCTGAGCCTCGGTTTGTGGCTCGTCCCCAGAGGATTTGGGGCTGGGGATCCCATTTCCAGCATTCCCAGTGCTCCCAGTTTGACTGAGCCCCAGTTTGTGGCTCCTCCCTAAAGGATTTGGGGCTGGGGGGGATCCGGGGGGGGGGGGTCTGGGTGCATCTGCCACTCCCCGTGAGGGATTTGGGGTGCGCAAAGAAGATCCCAAATTGAGCAGGGTCAGTTTTTGTGGCGCCGTCCGTCCGTCCGTCTGTCTGTCCGCGTCCACCCCGCTCGGGCTCCACCGCTGGCACCTGCGCCTTGGCAGCCTCTAATTGTCCTGCCGCTAATTACTGCCAGGCGTTAATTACCCAGACGGCGGCGGCAGCAGATGGCGAGAGAGCCCCGGCTCGGCTCCGGGAGCTGCGGCAACTCCTGGTGCCAGGGACGGTGCAGGGATGGTGCCAGGGGTGGTGCCAGGGGTGGTGCCATTGTGCCGGGAATGGTGCCATTGTGCCAGGGATGGTGCCAGGGGTGGTGCCATTGTGCCAGGGATGGTGCCAGGGATGCTGCCAGGGGTGATCCAGGGATGGTGCCATTGTGCCAGGATGGTGCCAGGGATAATCCAGGGGTGGTGCAGGGATGATGCCAGGGGTGGTGCCATTGTGCCAGGATGGTGCCAGGGATGGTGCCATTGTGCCAGGATGGGGCCAGGGATGGTGCCCTGAGCAGAGTCACTGGGAGCACTGGGAATGCTGGAAATAGTGTCCCCAAAACCAAATCCTTCAGGGAAAAACCAGAAACTGGGTTTGCTCTGACCAGGGGCACTGGGAGCACTGGGAATGGGATCCCCAGCCCCAAGTCTTTCAGGGAGGAGCCACAAACTGGAGTTTGCTCTGACTGGGAGCACTGGGAGCACTGGGAATGGGGTGTTCAGCCCCGAATCCTTCACAAAACACGGCTCAGCCCTCACTGGGAGCACTGGGAGCACTGGGAGCACTGGGAATGGCGTGCTCAGCCCCAAATCCTTCACAAACCGAGGCTCAGCTCTGACTGGGAGCACTGGGAGCACTGGGAATGGGGTGCTCAGCCCCCAAATCCTCCACAAACCGAGGCTCAGCCCTCACTGGGAGCACTGGGAGCACTGGGAGCACTGGGAATGGGGTGCTCAGCCCCAAATCCTTCACAGATCGCGGCTCAGCCCTGACTGGGAGCACTGGGAGCACTGGGAGCACTGGGAATGGGGTGCTCAGCCCCAAATCCTCCACAACCGCGGCTCAGCCCTTACTGGGAGCACTGGGAACACTGGGAATGGGTGCTAAGCCCCAAATCCTCCACAAATCGTGGCTCAGCCCTGACTGGGAGCACTGGGAGCACTGGGAGCACTGGGATTCACTGGGAATGGGGGTGCTCAGCCCCAAATCCTTCACAGACCGCGGCTCAGCCCTGACTGGGAGCACTGGGAGCACTGGGAGCACTGGGAGCACTGGAATGGCGTGCTCAGCCCCAAATCCTTCACAAACCGAGGCTCAGCCCTGACTGGGAGCACTGGGAGCACTGGGAGCACTGGGAATGGGGTGCTCAGCCCCAGATCCTTCACAAACCGCGGCTCAGCCCTGACTGGGAGCACTGGGAGCACTGGGAATGGGGTGCTCAGCCCCAAATCCTCCACAAACCGCGGCTCAGCCCTCACTGGGAGCACTGGGATTCACTGGGAATGGGGTGCTAAGCCCCAAATCCTTCACAAAACCGAGGCTCAGCCCTCACTGGGAGCACTGGGAGCACTGGGAATGGGGTGCTCAGCCCCAAATCCTTCACAAACCGTGGCTCAGCCCTCACTGGGAGCACTGGGATTCACTGGGATTCACTGGAGCACTGGGGAATGGGGTGCTCAGCCCCAAATCCTTCACAAACCGAGGCTCAGCCCTGACTGGGAGCACTGGGAGCACTGGGAATGGGGTGCTCAGCCCCAAATCCTTCACAAACCGCGGCTCAGCCCTTACTGGGAGCACTGGGAGCACTGGGATTCACTGGGATCGCCAGGAATTCCTCCCCCATCTCCTCAGCAGCCCAGCCCCGGGCAGCCCGAGGCTGAGGGAGCCAATTTCTCATTCCGAGCCCAATTCCTTCTCCGCACGAGGCGATTTTTCCTCTCGCCGCTTCCCTTCCGTCACTCGGGCTGACAGCTCCAGCTGGAGCTCGGCACTCCTGGGCCACCTCTCCCCTGTAAATCTCGCGGGTGTCAGCTCTGCCTTCGCTCTGCCTGATAAATATTCATTTCATTGGGGCATTTTTCAATTCTCTTTCTCTTTTTTTTCTTTTTTTTTTTTTTTTTTTTTTTTTTTTCTCTTTTTATTTATTTTTTTTTTTCTCCTTTTTTTTTTTTGCAGCTCGTTCCTCTCATTGGCTTCATCAGCGTGGGGCTGGGCAGCGCCGTGCTGTACCTGGTGAGGCTGGCATTGTACAGCCCTGATGTCAGGTATGGGTTGGCACAGCTGGGCACAGCTGGGGGTCACCTGGGGTACGTCTGGGCACAGCTGGGCATCCCCTGGGCACACCTGGGGGTCACCTGGGGTACATCTGGGGGTCACCTGGGGTACATCTGGGCACACCTGGGCATCCCTGGGCACACCTGGGGGTCACCTGGGCACACCTGGGGGTCACCTGGGGTACATCTGGGCACACCTGGGCACCCCTGGGCACACCTGGGGTACATCTGGGCACACTTGGGCATCCCTGGGCACACTTGGGGGTCACCTGGGCATCCCTGGGTGCACCTGGGGGTCACCTGGGCATCCCTGGGCACACCTGGGGGTCACCTGGGGTACATCTGGGCACACCTGGGGTACATCTGGGCACACTTGGGCATCCCTGGGCACACTTGGGGGTCACCTGGGGTACACCTGGGCATCCCTGGGCACACCTGGGGGTCACCTGGGGTACATGTGGGCACACCTGGGCATCCCTGGGCACACCTGGGGGTCACCTGGGGTACATCCGGGCACACCTGGGCATCCCTGGGCACACCTGGGGGTCACCTGGGGTACATGTGGGCACACCTGGGCATCCCTGGGCACACCTGGGGGTCACCCCACACTCCCAGAGTGGGGGTCAGAGGTGCCCAGTGTGGCTGGCACTGCACAGCCCTGATGTCAGGTATGGCTGGGCACACCTGGGGCACACCTGGGGGTCACCCCACACTCCCAGAGTGAGGAAATTTGGGGCCAGAGGTGCCCAGTGTGTACAGCCCCAGTGCCAGGTACAGCTTGAGGTGCCCTGGGCACACCTGGGCGTCACCTGGGCACACCTGGGGGTCACCCCACACCCCCAGAGTGGGGAAATTTGGGGCCAGAGGTGCCCAGGGGGAGCATGGTGAGGTTGGCACTGTACAGCCAGGATGTCAGGCACACCTGGGCACCCTTGGGGCACACCTGGGGCTCACCCCACACTCCCAGAGTGGGGAAATGTGGGGCCAGAGGTGTCCAGTGTGTACAGCCCCAATGCCAGGTACACCTTGAGGTGCCCTGGGCACACCTGGGGCTCACCTGGGCACACCTGGGCACACCTGGGGGTCACCCCACACCCCCAGAGCACATCGTGGGGCTCAGCCCAATGGCCAGACCCAGCTCCAGGGGTGGGAAATCCACACACACACACACAAAAAAATCTTCCCACACGGAAAATTCTGCTCTTGGCAGCGCCAGCAGAACAGGAAGGGGATGGAGAGATGGAAAAAAAGGGGTGGGGATGGAAAAAAAGGGGGGGAGGAGGACGGAAAAGGGGGGACGACAGGAGCTGCTGTCCCCAGGGACCCCTCCCACGGCCCTGCCGCCTCCCCCAGCCCCTCGGGGACAGCACGGGACCAGTTTGGCTCCAAGGAGAACTGGGACCGGACTGGGACGGGACTGGGGGCGCTTTTGGGGGGTCCCACGGGGTGGGGAGGGGTCTGTCCCCCCAATTCTTGCAGGTGTTGATGTGTCCCCCCTCCTGTCACCCCCTCGCAGCTGGGACAGGAAGAACAATCCAGAACCCTGGAACAAGCTGAGCCCCACGGACCAGTACAAAGTGAGCGCTGGGTGAACTGGGAGGGCTGGGAGGGTCGGGGGGAGGGATTTTTTTAGGGCGTTTTTAGGGGTAAAACGCTGAGTTTTCCTCATGAACACTGAGTTTTCCTCGTGTTTGTGCTGAAATTTGGGGAGGGGGCACTGGGGGGACACCAAGGCCGGGTTGCAGTGACACTGAGGGGACACTTCAGGGTTTTCCAGAGGCAATTTTGAGGGGGATTCAGCCACTTTTAGGGCACATTTAGGGCAAAATATTTAGGAAAGGGAAAGGGGGATCAGTCCTGGAGCAGAGACCCCAAAATGTTTGTGCTGAAATTTGGGGAGGGGGCACTGAGTGACACCAAGGCTGCAGTGAGGCTGGGGGGACTCTTTAGGGTTTCCCAGATGCAATTTTGAGGGGGATTCAGCCACTTTTAGGGCACATTTGGGGCAAAATATTTAGGAAAGGGAAAAGGGGGATCAGTCCTGGAGCAGAGACCCCAAAATGTTTGTGCTCAGATTTGGGGAGGGGGCACTGAGTGACACCAAGGCTGCAGTGAGGCTGGGGGGACTCTTTAGGGTTTCCCAGATGCAATTTTGAGGGGGATTCAGCCACTTTTAGGGCACTTTTAGGGTAAAATATTCAGGAAAGGGAAAGGGGGATCAGTCCTGAAGCAGAGACCCCCAAAAGTTTGTGCTTGAATTTGGGGAGGGGGCACTGAGGCCACCAAGGCTGCAGTGACAGCGTGGGGACAACTTTAGGGTTTCCCAGATGCAGTTCTGAGGGGGATTCAGCCACTTTTAGGGCACATTTAGGGCAAAATATTTAGGAAAGGGAAAAGGGGGATCAGTCCTGGAGCAGAGACCCCAAAATGTTTGTGCTCAGATTTGGGGAGGGGGCGCCAAGACCACCAAGGCCCCAAGGCTGCAGTGACGCTGGGGGGACTCTTTAGGGTTTCCCAGAGGCAATTTTGGGGTAAGGGAGCAACTTTTAGGGTAAAACACTGAGTTTTCTTCAGGAAAGGGAAAGGGGGATCATCCCTGGAGCAGAGACCCCCCCCCAAATATTCAAATTTGGGGAGGGGGCACTGAGTGACACCATGGCTGCAGTGACACTGGGGGGACACTTTAGGGTTTCCCAGAGGCAATTTTGGGGTAAGGGAGCAACTTTTAGGGCACTTTTAGGGTAAAACACTGAGTTTTCTTCAGGAAAGGGAAAGGGGGATCATCCCTGGAGCAGAGACCCCCCCCCAAATACTCAAATTTGGGGAGGGGGCACTGAGTGACACCTGTACAGGCTGCAGTGACACTGGGGGGACACTTTAGGGTTTCCCAGAGGCAACTGGGAAACCAAACTGGGTAAGGGAGCAATTTTTAGGGCACTTTTAGGGTAAAACACTGAGTTTTCTTCAGGAAAGGGAAAGGGGGATCAGTCCTGAAGCAGAGACCCCCAAAAGTTTGTGCTTAAATTTGGGGAGGGGGCACTGAGGCCACCAAGGCTGCAATGACAGCGTGGGGACACTTTAGGGTTTCCCAGATGCAATTTTGAGGGGGATTCAGCCACTTTTAGGGCACTTTTAGGGCAAAATATTTAGGAAAGGGAAAGGGGGATCAGTCCTGAAGCAGAGACCCCAAAATGTTTGTGCTTGAATTTGGGGAGGGGGTGCCAAGACCACCAAGGCCCCAAGGCTGCAGTGACGCTGGGGGGACACTTTAGGGTTTCCCAGAGGCAATTTTGGGGTAAGGGAGCAACTTTTAGGGCACTTTTAGGGTAAAACACCAAGTTTTCTTCAGGAAAGGGAAAGGGGGATCATCCCTGGAGCAGAGACCCCCTCCCCCAAATACTCAAATTTGGGGAGGGGGCACTGTGGGGACACTTTAGGGTTTTCCAGGAGGTTGGCAGTGTGTGGGGTGAGGGGGGATTCAGCCACTTTTTAGGGCACTTTTAGGGTAAAACCTGGAGTTTTTTCCTCACATTTGCGCTCGAATTTGGGGAGGGGGCACCAAGGCCGGGCCGCAGTGACACTGAGGGGGCTGCGGTGACTCTGTGTGACATTGGGGTGCTGCAGTGACCCCCCCCTGACCCCCCTCTCTCCCTCAGTTCCTGGCAGTTTCCACCGACTACAAGAACCTCAAGAAGGAGCGGCCGAGCTTCTGAGGCAGCGCTGGGCCGCAGGAGGAGCCCCCCAAAACCTCCCCAAAGACCCCCAGAGCCCCCCAAAGCTCCCTCAGCCCCCCCAAACCCCGTGGTCCTGCCCCCCACCCCCAATAAAGCCCCCCTCACCCTCAGCTCCTGCGCTGAACTGAGCACGGGGATGAATTGTGGGGTGGGGGCGGCAAATGGGGGGGGGTCCTTTGGGGTTTCCCAAATCCTGGGAGCAGCAAACTTGATCCTTTGGGGTTTCCCAGAGTTTGGGGGCAGCAAATTGGATCCTTTAGGGTTTCCCAGAGTTTGGGGACAGCTTTGGATCCTTCGGGGTTTCCCAAAACCTGGGGGGACAGAACTGGTTCCTTTATGGTTTCCCAGAGTCTGGGAGCAGCAAATTGGATCCTTTAGGGTTTCCCAGAGCTTGGGGTCAGCAAATTGGATCATTTAGGGTTTTCCAGAGGGGGGGGGGAAGCAGAAAACGGGATCCTTCATGGAATCACGGAGCCTGGGAGCAGCAAATTGGATCCTTTATGGTTTCCCAGAACTTGGGGACAGCTTTGGATCCTTCAGGGTTTCCCAAAACTTGGGGGGACAGCACTGGATCCTTTATGGAAGTTAGGGGCAGCAGACTTGATTTTTTTATGGTTTTCCAGAGCCTGGGGTGGATGGGGAGGGGACATCACTGGATCCTTTGGGGTTTCCCAGAGTTTGGGAGCAGCAAACTGGATCTTTTATGATTTTGTAGGACCTGAGAGGGGACAGCACTGGGTCCTTTGCATTTTCCCAGAATCCAGGAGCAGCAAATTGGATCCTTTGGGGTTTTCCAGAGTCTGGGGGCAGCAAACTGGATCCTTTAGGGTCTCCCAGTTCCTAGGAGCAGCAAACCAAATCTTTTATGGTTTCCCAGAACTCGGAGGCAGCAAACTGGATCTGTTATGTTTTCCCAGAGCCTTGGGGGGACATCTCCGGATGTTTTGTGTTTCCCCAGAGCCTTGGGGGGACATCTCCGGATGTTTTGTGTTTTCCCAGAGCCTGAGCGCGGCGGTGTTTGCGTGACCCCCCCCGGGGGACGCTCACGGCCCTGGCAGCAGCACAGACCCCGCAAAGCCCCCGAGCCCCCGGGGCCGGTTCCGCTCCCACGGCCCGGGGACCCCTCGCGGCCCCTCCGGGAGGGGAAAGGAGGGGAGGGGAGGGGGGTCAGAGAGACACGGGGGGGACGGGCGGGACCCTCGGGGGGGCGTGACACGGGATGGAGACGGGACATGGGACAGACAGAGGATGGAGACGGGACACGGGACAGACACGGGACAGAGCCGGGATAGAGCCCGGGACACGGGACAGACACGGGATAGAGCCGGGATGGAGACGGGACAGAGCCCGGGACACGGGATGGAGACGGGACACGGGACAGAGCCCGGAATGGAGACGGGACACGGGACAGAGCCGGGACAGAACCCGGGACAGAGCCGGGATAGAGCCCGGGACAGAGCCGGAATAGAGCCCGGGACACGGGACAGAGCCGGGACACGGGACAGACACGGGACGGAGACGGGACACGGGACAGAGCCGGGACACGGGACAGACACGGGACAGAGCCGGGATAGAGCCCGGGACACGGGACAGAGCCGGGACACGGGACAGACACGGGACGGAGACGGGACACGGGACAGAGCCGGGACACGGGACAGACACGGGACAGAGCCGGGATAGAGCCCGGGACATGGGACAGAGCCGGGACACAGGACACGGGACAGAGCCGGGACAGGGGACAGAACCCGGGACACGGGATAGAGCCCGGGACATGGGACAGACACGGGATAGAGCCCGGGACACGGGACAGACACGGGATGGAGCCGAGGACACGGGACAGAGCCGGGATAGAGCCCGGGACAGAGCCTGAGACACGGGACGGACACGGGACACACACGGGATGGAGACGGGACACGGGACAGAACCCAGGACACGGGACAGAGCCAGGACAGAGCCGGGACACGGGACAGGGGACATAGCCCGGGACAGAGCCGGGACAGAGCCTGGAACATGAGACAGACACGGGACAGGGGACATAGCCCGGGACAGAGCCCAGACAGAGCCGGGACAGGGGACAGAGCCCGGCTGGACACGAGGAACAGGGGGGGCAGGGTCCCCAGGCTGTCCCCCCCATTGCACCCCAAATGTCCCAGGGCTCAGCATCACCCCCTGCCCTCAGGATGGGGAAACTGAGGCACCAGAGCCTCGCTGAGGGGTTCTATGGACCCCTCCCCAACATCCCCAACATCCCCCTGCCCTCAGAGCCCACGGGGGCAGCACCAGCACGGGGAAACTGAGGCACGAGAGCCTGAGGGACCCCTCCCCAACATCCAGCACAGCCCCAACACCTCCAAATCTCCGCCCCCACTTTTATTAGCGACCCCTCCCCACGGAAAAGTGCAAGGTGAGGCTGCAGCAAGCAGCGCCCCCCTACCCAAATGCAGGATTTGGGGGGGGGTCTCTGTACCCTAACACTGAGAGCGGGATGGGTGCCCAAGGACGTGGCACACAAAGGTGACAACGGGGGACAAGAGGACAGGCAGGGGCGGCTCTGAGGGTCTCGGTGCCCCCCAACCTGGCAGCAGGGCTGTGCCCCCTCAGCAGGGGTGGCTCTGAGGGTCTCAGTGCCCCCCAGCCTGGCAGCAGGGCTGTGCCCCCTCAGCGGTCGCTGAGGGCGGGCATGGGGGTCTCAACAGGACCCCGGTGGCTCCTGGCACTCGGGGGACCCCTCCCCAACATCCAGCACAGCTCCCAAATCTCCGCCCCCACTTTTATTAGCCACCCCTCCCCATAGAAAAGTGCAAGGCGAGGCTGCAGCAAGCCCAGGAAGGTTCTAGGGGGGGTCTCTGTACCCCAATACTGAGAGCAGGACGCGCGCACAAAGACGCAGCACCCAAGGGCGATGAGAGGAGCAAAAGGACAGGCAGGGGTGGCTCTGAGGGTCTCGGTGCCCCCTCCCCAGCGCCCCCAGGCTGGCAGCAGGGCCGTGCCCCCCTCAGTGGTCGCTGAAGCCGGGCATGGGGAAGGCACGGGCGAAGGTCTCCACGCGCTGGCGCAGCTCCTGCAGGCGCTGCTGCGTCCCCGCGTCCTGCAGCAGGAAATTCCTGAAGTCCTGGAGCTTACCTGGCGTGGGGAGGGCACAGGTGAGCACCAGGGCAAGATCCAGACACGCCACGGGTACCCACAGCACGGCTGGCATCGGGGTGGGGTGAGGGGTTGGGGGGGAAATGGGGAAAATGGGGGGGAGAAATGGAAGGAAATGGGGGGATATAAATGGGGGGAAAGGAATAGGGGGAAAATGGGGGGAAAATGGAGGGGAAATAGGGGGAAAATGAGGAAAAATTGGGGGGAAATAAATGGGGGGAAAGAAATAGAAGGAAATGGGGGGAAACAAATGGGGGAAACAAATGGGGGGAACAAATGGGGGGAACAAATGGGGGGAACAAATGGGGTGGAGATGGGGAAAAATTGGGGGAAATGGGAGGAAATAAATGGGGGAAATGGGGGGAAAGAAAGGGGAGGGGGAAGAAATGGAAGGAAATGGGGGGATATAAATGGGGGGAAAGGAATAGGGGGAAAATGGGGGGAAAATGGGGGGAAATAGGGGAAAAATGAGGAAAAATTGGGGGAAATGGGGGGAAACAAATGGGGGCAAAAATGGGGGGAAAGAAATAGAAGGAAATGGGGGGAAACAAATGGGGGAAATAAATGGGAGAAATAAATGGGGGAAATAAATGGGGGAAACAAATGGGGGGGAAATGGAGAGAAATGGGGTGGAAATGGGGAAAAATTGGGGGAAATTGGAGGAAATAAATGGGGGAAATGGGGGGAAAGAAAGGGGAGGGGGAAGAAATGGAAGGAAATGGGGGGATATAAATGGGGGGAAAGGAATAGGGGGAAAATGGAGGGGAAATAGGGGAAAAATGAGGAAAAATTGGGGTGAAATGGGGGGAAACAAATGGGGGCAAAAAATGGGGGGAAAGAAATAGAAGGAAATGGGGGGAAACAAATGGGGGAAACAAATGGGGGAAACAAATGGGGGAAACAAATGGGGGGGAGATGGAGAGAAATGGGGTGGAAATGGGGAAAAATTGGGGGAAATTGGAGGAAATAAATGGGGGAAATGGGGGGAAAGAAAGGAGGGGGAAGAAATGGAAGGAAATGGGGGGATATAAATGGGGGGAAAGGAATAGGGGGAAAATGGGGGGGAAATAGAGGGGAAATTGGGGAAAATGGGAGGAAATAAATGGTGGAAATGGGGGGAAATAAGTGGGGGAAGAAATAGGGGAAATAAATGGGGGAAAATAAATGGGGGAAAATAAATGTGGGGAAATTGGGGGGAAATGGGGAGGAATAGGAAGGAATGGGGATAAATGGGGAAAATGGGGAGAAATGGGGGGGAAATTGGGGGAAAATTGAGGGGAAATGGGGGGTAATTGTGTGAACGGGGGAGATGGAGGGAAACTGGGGGGAAAGGGCTCACTGGTTTTGCTCTTGACGTCCAAGGCCAGGGCGATGCCCTCATCAATGAACTCCACGACCTTCTGGAAATCCTCCTCACGGAACTGGCGGGAGGTCAGGGCAGGGGCACCTGGGGACAGCAGGGACAGAGCCCATCAGGGACAGCAGGGACAGTGGGGACAGCAGCCCCACAAGGGGCTCCCTCAGTCCCAGATCCCTCATGGAGGTCCCTGAATCCCAGCCCCACAAGAATCTCCCTCATTCCCAGCCCCCCAAGAATCTCCCTGACCCAAAACCCCCTCACTGGGGTTCCCCAAATTTGGGGACCAAGATGTCCCCAAATTCTCCCCCTGAGTCCCTGCCCCCCTTTTCCACCAAACCCACCCCCAAATTCCCACTCAGAACCAGCAGGGCTGCTCCGGGGTGATGCCCCCCATGCCCCTGGTCAGGCCGTGCCCCTCACCCAGGCGCAGCCCCCCGGGGGTCAGGGCACTCCTGTCCCCTGGGCACGTGTTCTTGTTGGCCGTGATGGACACGAGCTCCAGCACCCGCTCTGCCCGCGCCCCGTCCATGCCCTTGGGCCGCAGGTCCACCAGCACCAGGTGGTTGTCGGTGCCCCCTGGGGAGGGAAGAGAGGGGTGAGGGGTCCCTGAGCGCCCCCAGACCCCTCTGCAGGGCCTGGTGTGCGCTGGTGGCTCTGGCTCAGCCTCACTTCTCTGCCCCCCCAGTCCTCCTGCTGTGCTGAGATTGGGCAGAGCCACCCGGCCCCACCGTGGCTCAGCCTTGTCCCCCACCACGGCTCAGCCTTGTCCCCAACCATGGCTCAGCCTTGTCCCCCACCATGGGTCACTCTTGTCCCCCACCATGGCTCAGCCTTGTCCCCCACCATGGGTCACTCTTGTCCCCCACCATGGCTCAGCCTTGTCCCCCACCATGGCTCAGCCTTGTCCCCAACCATGGCTCAGCCTTGTCCCCCACCATGGGTCACTCTTTGTCCCCAACCATGGCTCAGCCTTGTCCCCAACCACGGCTCAGCCTTGTCCCCCACCATGGCTCAGCCTTGTCCCCAACCATGGGTCACTCTTGTCCCCCACCATGGCTCAGCCTTGTCCCCCACCATGGCTCAGCCTTGTCCAACCATGGCTCAGCCTTGTCCCCAACCATGGGTCACTCTTGTCCCCCACCATGGCTCAGCCTTGCCCCCCACCATGGCTCAGCCTTGTCCCCAACCATGGCTCAGCCTTGTCCAACCATGGCTCAGCCTTGTCCCCCACCATGGGTCACTCTTGTCCCCAAACATGGGTCACTCTTGTCCCCCACCATGGCTCAGCCTTGTCCCCAACCACGGCTCAGCCTTGTCCCCCACCATGGCTCACCCCTCCCTGACCCCAAAAACAGCAGGACTGGAGCACCAGGGTGTCCCTTGTCCCCAAAACTCTGGGGTCAGAGCATTACCTGACACCAGGGTATACCTTGTCCCCACCATGGCTCATCCCTCCTTATCCCCAAAACCAGCAGGACAGAGCCTCACCTGACACCAGGGTGTACCTTGACCCCAAAACTGACACCAGGGTGTCCCTTGTCCCCACCACAGCTCACCTCTACTTGTCCCCAAAACCAGCAGGACTGGAGCACCTTGTCCCCAAAACTGACACCAAGGTGTACCCTGTCCCCAAAACTGTGGGGTGAGAGCATCACCTGACACCTGGGGTGTATCTCACCCCCACTATGGCTCCTCCCTCCCTGACCCCAAAACCAGCAGGGACTGGAGCACCAGGGTGCACCTGGTCCCCAAAACTGTGGGGTCAGAGCATTACCTGACACCAGGGTATACCTTGTCCCCACCATGGCTCATCCCTCCTTGTCCCCAAAACCAGCAGGACAGAGCCTCACCTGACACCAGGGTGTACCAGCAGGACAGACAGACAGACAGACAGACAGACAGACAGACTCACCTGACACCAGGGTGTACCTGGGACAGACAGACAGACAGACAGACTCACCTGACACCAGGGTGTACCAGCAGGACAGACAGACAGACAGACAGACTCACCTGACACCAGGGTGTACCAGCAGGACAGACAGACAGACAGACAGACAGACTCACCTGACACCAGGGTGTAGCCCCTCTGCAGCAGCGCCTGTGCCATGGCCTTGGCGTTCCTCAGCACCTGCTGGCAGTACTGCCTGAAGGCCGGGGAGCTGGCCTGGGGACAGGGACACCGTCACCATGGGGACACCCCACAGACACCCCAACACCCCATCAGCATGGGGACACCCCATAGCACAGGGGGACAGGGACACCGTCACCATGGGGGAACCTCAACAGGACAGGGGACACCATTGGCGTGGGGACACCCCAATAGGACAGGGGGGACACCCCAACACCCCATAGGACAGGAGACACCCCATCAGCATGGGGACACCCAATAGCACAGGGGGACACAGGGGGCACACCCCATAACACAGGGGGACACCCCATAGCACTGGGGACACCCCATAGACATCCCAACACCCCATAAGTACAGGGGGGACACCCCAACTCCCCACAGCACATGCGGGACCACCCCACAGCACAGGTGACACCCCATAGCACAGGGGGACACCCCAACACCCCATCAGACCAGGGGACACCCCATATCACAGGGGGACACCCCATAGCACAAGGGGGACATAGGGGACACCCCACAGCACGGGGGGGACACCCCATCAGGACAGGGGGACACCCCAACACTCCATCGTGGGGGGACACCCCAACAGGACGGGGACACCCCAACAGGACAGGGACACCCCATCAGCCTGGGGACACCCCAACAGGACAGGGACACCCCATAGCACAGGGGACACAGGGGGGACACTCCATCACCACAGGGGGTTCAGCCCATAGCACAGGGGGAGACACCCCAACACCCCACAGAAGAGGGGGGACACCCCATAAGTACAGAGGACACCCCAACAGCACAGGGGACACCCCAACAGGACAGGGGGGGCACAGGACAGCCTACAGCAGAGGGGGGACACCCCAACAGCCCACCCCAAACACAGGGGGCACACAGGAGGCACCCCCTGCCCAGCCCAGACCTGTTTGAGGGCCACGGCCACGGCGGCGATGGCGTGGTTGTGGGGTCCCCCCTGCAGCGAGGGGAACACGGAGAAGTTGATCCTGTCCTCCAGGTCGTAGAGCGTCTCCTTGCCCGTCTTCTTATCCACAGAGCGCACGCCCTTGCGGTAGAAGATCAGCCCCGACCTGGTGGCAAGGGGACCTTGCTGTCACCTCTGCTGCCCGGGGGGACCTTCAAGGGGCTCCTTCATTCCCAGACCACCGAGGGGCTCTCAGGATCCCAAACCCCCATGGGGGTCCCTCAGTCCCAGCCCCCCAAAAGGCTCTCTCATTCCAGCCCCCCAAGGGGCTCCTTCATTCCCAGACCACCGAGGGGCTCAGAGCATCCCAAACCCCCATGGGGGTCCCTCAGTCCCAGCCCCCCAAAGGGGGTCCCTCAATCCCAGCCCCTCACTGGGGCTCTTTCATTCCCAAAGAGCTCACAGGGTCTCAGCCCCACAAGGGGGTCCCTCATTCCCAGCCCCCCAAAAGGCTCCCTCATTGCAGCCCCCCAAGGGGCTCCTTCAGTGCCAGCCCCATAAGGGGGTCCCTCATTCCCAGACCCTAAAGAGCTCACAGGCTCCCAGCCCCCCATGGGGGATCCCACATTCCCAGCCCCCCAAGGGGGATCCCACATTCCCAGCCCCCCAAAGGGGTTCCTTCATTCCCAGCCCCACAAGGAGCTCACAGGGTCACAGATCCCCAGTGAGTTCCTTCATTCCCAGCCCCACAAGGAGCTCATGGGGTCCCAGCCCCACAAAGGGCTCCCTGAGCCCCAGACCCCCATGGGGGTCCCTGAATCCCAGCCCCCCAAGGGGGCCCCTCATTCTCCACCCCCACAAGAGGCTCACAGGATCCCAGCCTGAGGCACTTTGGGGTCCCCTTGGGGTGCACCTGAGGCTCCCTGGGGCTCTTTGGGGTCCCAGCCCCCCAAGAAGGTCCCTCATTCCCCACTCCCCAAAGAGGGTCCCTCATTCCCAGCCCCCCAAAGGGCTCCCTCATTCCCAGCCCCACAAGAGGCTCACAGGGTCCCACCCTGGGGCACTTTGGGGTCCCCTTGGGGTGCACCTGGGGCTCCCTGGGGTCCCAGATCCCCAAGGGGCTCCCTCAGTCCCAACCCCTCGAGAAGCTCCTGGGGTCCCAGCCCTTCAAGAAGGTCCTTCAGTCCCAGCCCCACAAGAAGCTCCCGGAGTCTCAACCCCCCAAAGGGCTCCCTCATTCCCCACTCCCCAAGGGGGTCCCTCATTCCCAGCCCCCAAAGGGGTCACAGGGTCCCAGCCTGGAGCACCTTGGGGTCCCCTTGGGGTGCACCTGGAGCTCCCTGGGGTCTCAACCCCCCAAGGGGCTCCCTGAATCCCCCAATCCCAGCTCCCCAAGGGGCTCCTTCAGTCCCAGACCCCCAAGGATCTCCCTCATTCCCAGCCCCTCAAATGGCTCCTTCAGTCCCAGCCCCACAAGGAGCTCACAGGGTCCCACCCTGGGGCACCTTGGGATCCCCTTGGGTTGCACCTGGGACTCCCTGGGTCCCAGCCCCACAAGAAGCTCCTTCAGTCCCAACCTCCCAAGGGGGTCCCTGAATCCCTCATTCCCAGCTCCCCAAGGGGCTCGCAGCCCCACAAGGGGGTCCCTCATTCCCAGCCCCCCAAGAAGCTCCTCAATTCCCATGGTGCTCCCTCATTCCCAGCCCCAAAGGGGCTCCCTGAATCCCTCATTCCCAGCCCCCCCGAGGATCTCCCTGATTCCCAGCCCCCCCGAGGGGCTCTCGGGGTCCCACCCCCTCCCATGGGGGTCCCACCTGGCCCCCCTCAGTGTCTTGTGCGTGGTGCTGGTGACGACGTCCGCGTGCTCGAAGGGGGACGGGATCACCTTGGCGGCCACCAGCCCACTGATGTGGGCCATGTCTGCCAGCAGGTAGGCCTTGACCTCGTCACACACCTGGGGGGGGACACCCACGGGGGTCACCTGCTGTCCCCAGAGACCCCCAGAGACCCCTCCTCACCCTCCTGATGCGAGCGCAGTCGATGAGGCAGGAGACACCCATCAGGGACACCCATTGGGGACACTCACCTGGGGACACCCATTGGGGACACCCACCAGGGTCACCTGCTGTCCCCAAAGCCCCCCTGAGCCCCCCAGGACCCTCCTGAGCCCCCCAGGACCCTCCTCAGTCCCCCAGGACCCTCCTGAGCCCCCCAAAGCCCCCAGGACCCCTCCTCACCCTCCTGATGCGGGCGTAGTCGATGAGGCGGGAGACACCCAGCAGGGACACCCATTGGGGACACTCACCTGGGACACCCACCTGGGGTCACCCATTGGGGACACCCACCTGGGGACACCCACCAGGGTCACCTCTTCTCCCCAAAGCCCCCCTGAGACCCCCAGGACCCTCCTGAGCCCCCCACGACCCCTCCTCACCCTCCTGATGCAAGTGCAGTCGATGAGGCGGGAGACACCCAGCAGGGACACCCATTGGGGACACTCACCAGGGACACCTACCAGGGTCACCTGCTGTCCCCAAAGCCCCCCTGAGCCCCCCAGGACCCTCCTGAGCCCCCCAGGACCCCCCTGAGCCCCCCAAAGCCCCCAGGACCCCTCCTCACCCTCCTGATGCGGGTGCAGTCGATGAGGCGGGAGACACCCACCAGGGACACCCATTGGGGACACTCACCTGGGGACACCCACCTGGGGACACCCATTGGGGACACTCACCTGGGACACCCACCAGGGTCACCTGCTGTCCCCAAAGCCCCCCTGAGCCCCCCAGGACCCCTCCTCACCCTCCTGATGCGGGCGTAGTCGATGAGGCGGGCGTAGGCGCTGGTGCCCGCGATGATCAGGCGGGGACGGAACAGACGCGCCGTCACCTCCAGCTGGGCGTAGTCAATGAGGCCTGTGGCGGGCTGGGACGGACAGACGGACAGGTCAGACAGTCCAGGGAGGGACAGACGGACAGACAGACAGACTGAGTGGTCAGTGAGCCCCCGGGGACAGATAGACGGATGGGTCAGTGCAGGGATAGCCGCGCGGTCGCCTCCAGATGGGCGTAGTCAATGAGGCCTGTGGCGGGCTGGGACGGACAGACGGACGGACAGACAGGTCAGACAGACGAGGGAGGGACAGACGGGTCAGAGAGACCACGGATGGACAGGTCAGTCAGTCCAAGGACAGATAGACAGACAGGTCAGACAGACAGGTCAGACAGACAGGTCAGTCAGCCCAGGGATGGACAGACAGGACAGACAGACCAGGGAGGGACAGACGGGTCAGTCAGAGCCCAAGGACAGACAGACACATTGGTCAGTCAGTTCTGGGATACGTAGATAGACAGACAGACAGGTCAGTCATCCCAGGGACAGACAGACAGGTTAGTCAGTCCAGCGACAGACAGACACACACATTGGTCAGTCAAGGAACAGGCAAACAGGTCAGTCAGTGAAGAGATGGACAGACAGACAGATTGGTCAGTCCAAGGACAGACAGAGAGGTCAGTCAGTCCAGGGACAGACAAACAGACAGACAGTCAGCCCAAGGACAGACAGACAGGTCAGTCAGCCCAGGGAGAGACAGACAGGTTAGTCACTCTGGGGATGGACAGACATACAGACAGGTCAGCCAGCCCAGGGACAGACAGACAGACAGACAGACAGGTCACCCTGGTGACACCCCGGGCTCCCCCCGGACCCCCACTTTGTCCCCAGCTCACATCCAGCTTGTAGGGCATGGACTCGAAGAAGATGGAGGTGGCCGAGATCCGCTTGGTGTCCGTCATGTAACCGTGGGTGAGGCTGGGGATGAAATGGGGGAAAAAATGGGGATAAAACCATGGGATATTCAGGGGAGTTGGGAAGAAAGGTCAGGCCTGGGAAAATAATAGGGTAGCCCCTGGGAAGATGCTCCCCCAAATGCCAATCCTCAACCCCCCCAATCCCCCATCCCCCACATACTGGCCCCACATCCCAATTCCCCAGTTCTCCAATCCCCAACTCCCAATCCCCAACTCCCAATCCCCTCAATCCCCATGCACTGAGCCCCATCGGGCAGGTTCAATTTCCCAATTCTCCAATTCCCAATCCCCAATTCCCCCAATCCCCATTCCCCCAACTCCCAATCCCCAATCTCCAATCCTCAATCCTTAATCCCCCAATTCCCCCTGTACTGTCCCTACATCCCATTTCCTCAATTCCCAATTTCCCAGTTCCTCAATTCCCAATCCCCAAATCCCAACGTCCCAATTCCCAATCCCAAATTCCCCAATTCCCAATCCCCCATTCCCCAACTCCCAATCCCCCCCAGTCCCCATGTACTGGCCCTACATCGCAATTCCCCAATCCCAAACTCCCCAATCCCCAAATCCTCACGTACTGGCCCTACATCCCCAACTCCCAAACCCCAAATCCCCAATCCCCAACCCCAAAACCCCCCAAATCCCCCCTTACTGTCCCCTGTCGGGCAGGTCCAGCCCCATCAGGTGCTCGTGGGGCTGCAGCAGGGCCGTGTAGGCCGCCAGGTTGGGCAGGTCCAATTCCCAATCCCCAAATCCCAAACCCCAATCCCCAAATCCCCATGTACTGGTCCTATATCCCAAATCTCCAAATCTCCAGCCCCAAATCCCCCCTTACTGTCCCCCGTCGGGCAAGTCCAGCCCCATCAGGCGCTCGTGGGGCTGCAGCAGGGCCGTGTAGGCCGCCAGGTTGGGCAGGTCCAATTCCCAATCCCCAAATCCCAAACCCCAATCCCCAAATCCCCATGTACTGGTCCTATATCCCAAATCTCCAAATCTCCAGCCCCAAATCCCCCCTTACTGTCCCCCGTCGGGCAGGTCCAGCCCCATCAGGCGCTCGTGGGGCTGCAGCAGGGCCGTGTAGGCCGCCAGGTTGGGCAGGTCCAATTCCCCAAATCCCAACCCCCAAATCCCAAACCCCAATCCCCAAATCCCCATGTACTGGTCCTATATCCCAAATCTCCAGCCCCAAATCCCCCCTTACTGTCCCCCATCGGGCAGGTCCAGCCCCATCAGGCGCTCGTGGGGCTGCAGCAGGGCCGTGTAGGCCGCCAGGTTGGGCAGGTCCAATTCCCCAATTCCCAATCGCCAAATCCTAAACCCCAATCCCCCAAATCCCCAAATCCCCTTGTACTGGTCCTAAATCCCAAATCCACAAATCTCCAGCCCCAAATCCCCCCTTACTGTCCCCCATCGGGCAGGTCCAGCCCCATCAGGCGCTCGTGGGGCTGCAGCAGGGCCGTGTAGGCCGCCAGGTTGGGCAGGTCCAATTCCCCAATTCCCCAATTCCCAATCCCCAAATCCTAATCCCCAATCCCCAAATCCCCATGTACTGGTCCTATATCCCAAATCTCCAGCCCCAAATCCCCCCTTACTGTTCCCTGTCGGGCAGGTCCAGCCCCATCAGGCGCTCGTGGGGCTGCAGCAGGGCCGTGTAGGCCGCCAGGTTGGGCAGGTCCAATTCCCCAATTCCCAATTCCCAACCCCCAAATCCCAATCCCCAATCCCCAAATCCCCATGTACTGGTCCTATATCCCAAATCCCCAAATCTCCAGCCCCAAATCCCCCCTTACTGTCCCCTGTCGGGAAGCCCAGCCCCATCAGGCGCTCGTGGGGCTGCAGCAGGGCTGTGTAGGCCGCCAGGTTGGGCAGGTCCAATTCCCCAATTCCCAATCCCCAAATCCTAAACCCCAATCCCCCAAATCCCCAAATCCCCTTGTACTGGTCCTAAATCCCAAATCCCCAAATCTCCAGCCCCAAATCCCCCCTTACTGTCCCCCGTCGGGCAGGTCCAGCCCCATCAGGCGCTCGTGGGGCTGCAGCAGGGCCGTGTAGGCCGCCAGGTGGGGCAGGTCCAATTCCCCAATTCCCAATCCCCAAATCCTAAACCCCAATCCCCCAAATCCCCATGTACTGGTCCTATATCCCAAATCCCCAAATCTCCAGCCCCAAATCCCCCCTTACTGTCCCCCATCAGGCAGGTCCAGCCCCATCAGGCGCTCGTGGGGCTGCAGCAGGGCCGTGTAGGCCGCCAGGTTGGGCAGGTCCAATTCCCCAATTCCCAATCCCCAAATCCTAAACCCCAATCCCCCAAATCCCCAAATCCCCTTGTACTGGTCCTAAATCCCAAATCCACAAATCTCCAGCCCCAAATCCCCCCTTACTGTCCCCCATCAGGCAGGTCCAGCCCCATCAGGCGCTCGTGGGGCTGCAGCAGGGCCGTGTAGGCCGCCAGGTTGGGCAGGTCCAATTCCCCAATTCCCAATCCCCAAATCCCCATGTACTGGTCCTATATCCCAAATCTCCAGCCCCAAATCCCCCCTTACTGTCCCCCGTCGGGCAGGTCCAGCCCCATCAGGCGCTCGTGGGGCTGCAGCAGGGCCGTGTAGGCCGCCAGGTTGGGCAGGTCCAATTCCCAATCCCCAAATCCCAAACCCCAATCCCCAAATCCCCATGTACTGGTCCTATATCCCAAATCTCCAGCCCCAAATCCCCCCTTACTGTCCCCCGTCGGGCAGGTCCAGCCCCATCAGGCGCTCGTGGGGCTGCAGCAGGGCCGTGTAGGCCGCCAGGTTGGGCAGGTCCAATTCCCCAATTCCCAATCCCCAAATCCCCATGTCCTGGTCCTATATCCCAAATCCCCAAATCTCCAGCCCCAAATCCCCCCTTACTGTCCACCGTCGGGCAGGTCCAGCCCCATCAGGCGCTCGTGGGGCTGCAGCAGGGCCGTGTAGGCCGCCAGGTTGGCCGGGGAGCCCGAGTAGGGCTGGACATTGACACCCCAGCGTGCAGGGTCCAGGTCAAACGCCTCCAGAGCCCTCTGCTCGCACAGCAGCTCGATCTGGTCCACCACCTCGGCACCCCCGTAGTACCTGGGGACAGCACAGGGTCACCATTGCCACCCTGACCCCATGGGAGTGATCTGATCCATGGGACCACCTTGGCACCCCCATAGTGCCTGGGGACACCAGGGGGTCACCAAGGGGTCCCCAGTGCCATTCTGACCCTATAGGAGCGATCTGAACCATCACCTCGGCACCCCCATGGTACCTGGGGACAGGATGGGGTCACTGTGATATTTTCTGAAAAATCCTCTTTGCCCAGGATTTTCTCCTGGGAAGCTGAGAAGCCTCAGAGAGGAATGAAAGCAATAATTATCTGATTGCTGCCCCTGTGTTTGCTGCTATGGGCATTGCTTACCAACAGGTCATTGTTTGATTGGTTCCATGTGAATTGGTTTTAATTAATGGCCAATCATGGTCCAGTTGTGTTGGACTCTCTGACTCAGTCATGACTTTTTATTATTAATTCTTGTTAAGCCTTTTGATGTATCCTTTCTCTATAGTTTAGCATAGATATAATATAATATAATATAATATAATATAATATAATATAATATAATATAATATAATATAATATAATATAATATAATATAATATAATATAATATAATATAATATAATATAATATAATATAATATAATATAATATAATATAATATAATATAATATAATATAATATAATATAATTGATGTGGTGTGATGTGGTGTGATATGGTGTGATATGGTGTGATATGGTGTGATATGGTGTGATATAACATGATATAATAATAAATCAGCCTTCTGAGAACATGGAGTCAGATTCATCTCGTCCCTTGTCCTGGAGACCCTCACAAAGACCACAGATGGGGTCACCAGGGTGTCCCCAGTGCCAGCCCCACGCCATAGGAGTGACCTGATCCACCACCTCAGCACCCCCATGGTACATGGGGTCACCAGGGGGTCCCCACTTGTTGCGTTGTGATTTCAGGGTTTACCTCAGAACCTCGGGTCCCTCCCCTGATCATTCCCTGCCAGGTGTGTCAGACACCTCTCCCTTCCCCTCCCAGCACTGTCTGTCACTCCTGGCATTCCAGAATTGGCAGATCCAAAGGGTGCCCTCTACCCCTGGAGGACATTGGGGCCATCCAGGTGTCCTTTGTCCCTTTGTCCCTCCCCTCCTGTACCTGGTTGGTGGCTCCCTACCCCTTTCCTGCCCCTCTCCCCGGGGTTAAAAGGAACAACAACCACGGGGTCGGGGAGTTCTGCTGGAGCTGTTGCTGCATTCAGAGTGGGCCACAACAAAGCTCTGGATCCAAACCCTCCAGCAGAACTCAACTCCTTTCCTTCACCATGGCCTTAAAGCTTCTCCAGCAGAGAAAAACCTGAGCTCCTGCACGCCTGGACTCGTCTCCAAGGGCTCAGCTGCAGCATCCAGCCAGCCAAAAGTGTTTTTGGGGTGAAATCACCACCAGTTGCTGCCTTTTGGTTCAGCACCAAGGGCCAGACAAGCTCAGGCACGTCCTGTCCAGCAACATTGGTAATATTCCAATACCCACTGCCAGCCTGACCCCATAGGAGTGATCTGATCCACCACCTTGGCACCCCCATAGTTCCTGGGGACACCAGGGGGTCACTGTGATATGTTCTGACAACTCCTCTTTGCCCAAGGTGGATCTGTTGAGGCCTCTTAATAAATCCCCATTTATTCCTTAGCTCAGTTCTAGGTCAGCCCTCACAAGGCATCACCCCTGGGGAGCCCCCAGCCCGTCCCTGAACCCCAACCCACTCCCCACTTCACCTCTTCCCAGGATAGCCCTCTGAGTATTTGTTGTTCAGGCAGGAGCCCAAGGCCTCCAGAGCTGCCCGGCTGCAGAAATTCTGTGGGGGGAAAAAAGGATGGGAATCAGAGCAGGCAAACCCCCAAAAACAGGGGGTACCCCAAGCCTGAGCCCACCCTATGGGCAGGGACCAAGGCTGGGGACTTTGGGATGGACAGGGGGGGACACACAACACCAGGATGGGGGTGAGGAGGAGGATGGGATGGAATTGAGACGCCCAGGGATGATGGAGGGTGGAGGAAGGGGCACACAGGGGGCACTGGGACCCTCCCAGCGGGGACAGGGGTGGGAATCAGAGCAGCCAAACCCCAAAAACGGGGGTTACCCCAAGCCTGAGCTCACCCTGTGGAGGGACCAAGGCTGGTGGTGGTGGCTGTCACAGCCCTGGGGACTTTGGGATGGACAGGGGGGTCGGGGGGGGGCACACAACACCAGGATGGGGGTGATCAGCCAGGGGTGAGGAGGAGGATGGGGTGGAACTGAGACCCCCAGGGATGATGGAGGTTGGGGAAGGGGCACACAGGGGGAGAACAGGGGCACCAGGATCCCCCCAACTGGGGACTGGGACAGGGATGGGAATTGGAGCAGCCAAACCCCCAAAAACAGGGGGTACCCCAAGCCCAAGCCCAACCCTTTCACACCGTCCCAAGTCCCCCAAGCACAACCCCAACCCTTCCCAAGTCCCACCTCACCCCTTCCCAAGCCCCCCAATCCCACCCTCACCCCTTTCTAATGCCCCCAAGCCCCCAAACCCCTGCCCAACCTCTTTCCCAACTCCTCCAGGCCCAACCCCACCCCTTCCCAAGCCCCCCAAGTCCCACCTTCACCCCCTCCCAAACCAAACCCAACCCAACCCAAACCCTTCCCAACCCCTCCAGGCCTGACCCTAACCCTTCCCAAGCCCCCCAAGTCCCACCTTCACCCCCTCCCAAGCCTCCCAAACCAAACCCAACCCAACCCATCCCAACCCAAACCCTTCCCAACCCCTCCGGGCCTGACCCCACCCCTCCCCACGCCCCCCAGCCCCACCTCGGACGCGATGAGCTCCAGCCCCCGGCACTGCCGATCCTTCTCCTTCTGCAGGAGGCTCCAGAGCTCGGGGTCGCTCTGGGCCAGGCTCTCCTGGCCCGTCCAGCCCGGGCACTGCCCGGGGGCAGCGGCGGCGGCGGCTCCGTGCTGTGCCCGCAGGGTGCCCGTGCCCAGCCGGGACCCCCAGCGCTGCAGGGTCTGCACCAAATGGGGAGGGGGACACGGTGTGAGACCCCCTGGGACCCTCAGGATGGAAACGAGGAGGGGGGACACGGTGTGAGACCTCCCTGGGACCCTCAGGATGGAAATGGGGAGGGGGACACGGTGTGAGACCTCCTGGGACCCTCAGGATGGAAATGGGGAGGGGGGACACGGTGTGAGACCCCCCTGGGACCCTCAGGATGGAAATGGGGAGGGGGGACACAGTGTGAGACCCCCCTGGGACCCTCAGGATGGAAATGGGGAGGGGGACACGGTGTGAGACCCCCTGGGACCCTCAGGATGGAAATGGGGAGGGGGACACGGTGTGAGACCCCCCTGGGACCCTCAGGATGGATCCCCCCGTGCCCACCGCCGGTGCCCCCGGTTCCCGGGTGATGTAACCGCGGCCGCCCCATTGCATCACCCGCGGGCACCGGGCAGGGGCCAAGGCCGGGGGTGGCGGGGCCGGGACCGGCCCCGGGGACTTTGGGACCGACACAAAGTCCGTGAGGGGGGGAGGGAACCGGGCCGGGATGGGGGGGATCCCGTTACCGGGATGGGGGTCCCGGTGCTCAGAGGGGAGGAAGAGGAGCGGGATTGAATTGAGACCCCTCCCGGAACGAAGGGGGACACTGAGGGGGAACCGGGGGGTACCGGGACAACCCCGCCGGTAACGGGGAGCGGGACGCCCCCACACCGGGGACCGAGACCCCTGTGAGCACCGGGAATGGGACCTTTTTGGGGTTTGGGCTGCCCGTGCACCGGGAGTCCCCGGTGCGTGTCCCCCAACCGTGTACCGGATACCGAGACTGTCCCGCCGTGTACCGGGACCCCTGTGAGCACCGAGAGCCACCGGGAACGGGACCCAGGACCCGTTTGGGGTCCGGGACTCTCCCTCCGGTAACCGGGACTTTCTGTGCAGCGGGAGCCACCGGGGAATGCGGGAACCGGGGATCTTCACTGGGAACCGGGATCCGGGACGGGGTTCATTACCAGGGATCCTCACCGGGGATCCTTACCGGGAACCGGGGATCATTACCGGGAAGCGGGGATCATTACCGGGGATCATTACCGGGGATTATTACCATGATCCCTACCGGGAACCGGGGATCCTTACCGGGAACTGGGGATTCCTTACCAGGATCCTTACCGGGAACTGGGGATCGTTACCGGGGATCATTACCGTGAACCCTTACCGGGAATCTTTACCGGGAACCCTTACCGGGCACCAGCGATCCTTACCGGGGATCATTACCGGGATCCATCCCGGTAACCGGGCCCCCCCCTCACCCCGGCCCGGTTCCCGTTCTCACCGTGCCCAGCCGGAGCGGCCACATCTCGCCCAGCGCCGCACGTGGGTCCGGCCGGGTCCCGGTTCCCGGTGCCGGTGCCAGTCCCGGCCCCCGCCTGGCCCCGCCCCCACGCGCGCGCTGCCGGGAGGGCGGAGCCACCGGGGCCGCGGGGGCCGACGGGAAAGGGGAGGGGCGAGACCTCCCCCACCCCCCCCCCCCCAAAACCGGGGTTAGCTCGGTCCCGGCACCCCCACCCCCGAATTTTGGGGTCCCCCATCTTTGCACCCCCCCATCCCCAATTTTGGGGTCCCTGCTCCCCCATCCCAAATTGTGGGGTCCCTATTCCTAATTTTGGGGTCCCTATCCCTAATTTTGGGGTCCCTGCACCCCCATCCCAAATTTTGGGGTCCCTATTCCTAATTTTGGGGTCCCTGCACCCCCATCCCCAATTTTGGGGTCCCCATCCCGAATTTTGGGGCCCCGATCCCTGCACTCCCCATCCCCAATTTTGGGGTCCTTGCCCCCCCCCTCCCGAATTTTGGGGTCCCCCACCCTTAATTTTAGGGTCCTCCATCCCCAATTTTGGGGGTCCCCCTCCTTGCACCCCCCATCCTTAATTTTGGGGTTCTCCACCCCTAATATTGGGGTCTCCCATTCTTAATTTTGATCCTCTATTTCTGCATCCCTATCCCTAATTTTGGGGTCCCCCGTCCTTCCACCTTCCCTATCCCTAACTTTGGGGTCCCCCATCCCGAAATTTGGTCCCCGATCCCTGCTCCCCCATCCCAAATTTTGGGGTCCCTATCCCTAATTTTGGGGTCCCTATCCCTAATTTTGGGGTCCCTGCACCCCCATCCCCAATTTTGGGGTCCCCATCCCGAATTTTGGGGCCCCGATCCCTGCACTCCCCATCCCGAATTTTGGGGTCCTTGCCCCCCCCATCCCGAATTTTGGGGTCCCCCACCCTTAATTTTAGGGTCCTTCATCCCCAATTTTGGGGGTCCCCCTCCTTGCACCCCCCCATCCTTGCACCCCCCCATCCTTAATTTTGGGGTTCTCCACCCCTAATATTGGGGTCTCCCATTCTTAATTTTGATCCTCTATCTCTGCATCCCTATCCCTAATTTTGGGGTCCCCCGTCCTTCCACCTTCCCTATCCCTAACTTTGGGGTCCCCCATCCCGAAATTTGGTCCCCGATCCCTGCACTCCCATCTCGAATTTTAGGGTTCCCCATCTTTGCACCCCCCCCCATCTCTAATTTTGGGGTCTCCCATCCCGAATTCTGGGGTCCCCCTTCTTTCCCCCCCCCATCCCTAATTTTGGGGTCCCCCTTCTTTTCACCCCCCCCTCCCTAATTTTGGGATCCCTCAACATTCCACCCCCATATCCCTAATTTTGGGGTCCCCCCATCCTTGCACCTCCATTCCTAATTTTGGGATTTTGCGCCCCCCATCCTTAATTTTGGGGTCCTTGTACCCCCCATCCCCAATTTTAGGGTCCTTCCACCCCCATCCCCAATTTTAGGGTCCCCATCCTTGCACCCCCCTTCCCCAATTTTGAGGTCCCCATCCCGAGTTTTGGGGTCCTTTCACCTCCATCCCTAATTTTGGGGTCCCCCATCCCTAATTTTGGGATCCTCGCACACCCCATCCCTAATTTTGGGGTCCCCCATTCTTGCGCTCCACATCCTTAATTTTAGGGTCCCCCACCCCGAATTTTGAGGTCCCCCCTCCTCCCTCTCCCCCACCCCCATTCATGGCAGGACCAACAAACTCCCTTTTCATTTCCCAGCCTTTTTTTTTTTTTTCTTTATTTTTCCGCTTTTTTTCCATTTTCATTTTCTGTACAAAAAAAAAAAAAACAAAAAACCCAAAAACCCCAAAAAGATGCAGAAGAAGACCCCCCCAAAAATCACCCACATGTGCCCCCCTAAAGGTGGCATCGCCCCCCCAAGTGCCCCCCAAGCATGGGGGGGTTCCCCAAAGCTGCATTTGGGGAGACCTCGATGGGTGGGGAGGGGTCTCAGTGGTTTTGGGGGGGGGTCGGGACCCCCAGCACCAGTTGTACCCAATGAGGGGGGGGGCAGGAGTGGAGTTTTGGGGGGTGGGGAGGGGTCTCAAGGGGTTTTTGGGGGGTCTCAAGGGGTTTTGGAGAGTGGGGAGGGGTCTCAAGGGGTTTTTGGGGGTCCGGGATTCCCAGTGTTGCAGTGATGGGGTGTTGGTGGGGGACCCCCCAGAAAAGGTGTACCCCAGTGATGGGGTTTCAATGGGGGACCCCAAAAAAATGTGTACCCCAATTATGGGGTCTCTGGGGTGGAGGGGACCCCCCAAAATAAGGTGTACCCCAATGATGGTGTACCCAAAATAAGGTGTACCCCAATTATGGGGTCTCAATGGGGGACCCCAAAACAAGGTGTACCCCAATTATGGGGTCTCAGGGGTGGAGGGGACCCCCCATAAAAGGTGTATCCCAGAATGGGGGGCTGCAGTGATGGGTCTCAATGGAGGATCCCCAAAAACAGATGTACCCCAGTGATGGGTCTCAATGGGGCACCCCAAAACAAGGTGTACCCCAATTATGGGGTCTCAGGGGTGGAGGGGGCCCCCCAAAAACAGATGTACCCCAGGGATGGGGTCTCAGGATTGGAGGGGACCCAAAAAAAAAGGTGTACCCCAGAATGGGGGGCTGCAGTGATGGGTCTCAATGGGGGATCTCCAAAAGCAGACGTATCCCAATGATGGGGACCCCCAGAACAGGTGTACCCCAATGATGGGGTCTCAGGTGTGGAAGAGACCCCCAAAAACAGATGTACCCCAGGGATGGGGTCTCAGGATTGGAGGGGACCCAAAAAACAAGGTGTACCCTAGAATAGGGGGCTGCAGCGCTGGGGTCTCAATGGGGGACCCCCAAAACAAGGTGTACCCCAATGATGGGGTCCCAGTGGATGGGTGGGACCCCCAGAACTGCCTGTACCCCATTGTGCTGCAGGGCTGGGATGTCATTTTGGGGTGGAACCCACAAACCCTGGCCCCAACTGAACCCCAATGATGGAACAGCTTTGGGTGGGGTCCGGGACCCCCAGCACCAACTGTCCCACAACCCAGCACGGAGTGAGGAAGAGGAGGCTGCAGAGGGGGTGACAGGGACCCCCAAATGCCACCAAACCCCCCTGCCCCGCTGCCGTCGGCCAAAATTGGGATTTTCTTGCTGGAAGTTGTAACCTTCTGCACCAGCTTGTAGTCGATGCTGAGGAAGGAGATGAAGATGCAGATGCCCTTGAAGGGCTTGGAGTGATGAAGAGGAGGCTGCAGTGGGGGTGACAAGGTGCCGAGTGCCACCAAAGTGCCACCAACCCACCCCTGTCCTGCTGCCATCAGCCAAAATCGGGATTTTCTTGCTGAAAATGGGGATTTTCCTGCAGGAAGTCGTAGTCGGGACAGACCTTCTGCACCAGCTTGTAATCGATGGTGAGGAAGGAGATGAAGATGCAGATGGCCCTGAAGGTCAGTGATGAAGAGGAGGCTCCTGTGGTTGCCACCAAAACCGTCCCTGTTCCTGCTGCCATCAACCAAAATTGGGATTTTCCTGCTGGAAGTTGTAGTTGGGACAGACCTTCTGCACCATCGGTGCTGAGGAAGGAGATGAAGATGCAGATGGCCTTGAAGGTCACAGTGATGAAGAGGAGGAGAGGAGGCTCCTGTGAGGGTGACAAGGTGCCAAGTGCCACCAAAGTGCCACTAAACCCCACCCTGTCCCTATGCCATCAACCAAAATTGGGATTTTCCTGCTGGAAGTTGTAGTCGGGACAGACCTTCTGCACCTTGATGGTGAGGAAGGAGATGAAGATGCAGATGGCCCTGAGGGTCACAGCGATGAAGAGGAGACCCCCCAAATGCCACCAAACCCCTGTCCCGCTACCATCAGCCAAAATAGGGGTTTTCCTGCTGGAAGTTGTAGTCGGGACAGACCTTCTGCACCAGCTTGTAGTCGATGCTGAGGAAGGAGATGAAGATGCAGATGACCTTGAAGGGCTTGGAGCAGAGCCAGGCCGCGTGGCTCTGCGTGTGCTCGGTGAAGCAAACCTTGGAAGGGTCGTAGAGGCACGGCTTGTTCTTCCTGGCCCTGTTGGTCTTCTCGTACTCCACGTGGCAGTTGAGCGCCTTGGCCGGGCGCCCCTCGGGCAGGGTGCTCTGCTGGGCACGCAGCGCCGGCCCCGGCAGGGCTGGCACCACCACCTCGAAGCCCACGGCCTTGGAGGGCGGCACGATGCTGACGGAGACGTTGCCCAGGCTGGAGGAGTTGTGTCTGAAGTAAACGCTGAAGGTGCCGTTGATGTGGTCGACGATCTTGCCCGTCACCAGGAGGCTGAACTTGAGCGTTTTGATGTTGAAGTAGAAATCGCCCCAGCCGAAAATCTTCTTGGCGCGGCTGGACTTGAGGCTGGGCTTGCGGTGGGCGCGGGGGTTCGGCGCTTCCAGGGATGTTTGGTTCTTCTGCCAGTGCCAGGGGCTGTGGGAGGTGCCAGCCGGGACCCCCGTGCCCACCCTGGGGGGCTCTGCGGGGATCAGGTGCCCGGGGTGGAGCGCCGGGGGGTTCAGGGCACCGTAGGGCACGTCCTTGAGGAGGGCTGAGGTGCCCATCTCCAGGTAGCCCAGGGCTTTGGGGAGGTGGCCGCCGGCGCACACGGTCTGGGGAGAGGGGAGAGGGGGTGAGATGTGCTGGTGGCCTTCCTCACTCTGCCTGCACCCTCCTCATCCTCCCACCCGAACCCTCCTCATCCTCCTGCACGCACCCTGCTCATCCCTCTGCCTGCGCCCTCTTCATTTTCTACTGTTCCTCCTTCCTCATCTTCTGCCCACAGCCCCTTCCTCATCCTCTCCTGCACCCTCCTCATCCTCCTCCATACACCCTCCTCATCCTCCTGCATACAGCACCTTCCTCTCCTCTACCTGCTCCTCCCTCCTCTTCCTCCCACCTGAGCCCTCCTGATCCTTCTGCCTGCACCTTCCTCATCCTCCTGCACGCACCCTGCTCATCCTCTACCTACAGCCCCTTCCTCATCCCTCTGTCTGCACCCTCCTCATCTCCTGCCTGCACCTTCCTCATCCTCCCACCTGAACCCTCCTTGTCACTCTGCCGCACCCTCCTCATCCTCTACCTGCTCCTTCCTCCTCATCCTCTTACCTGAACCCTCCTCATCCTCCTTCCTGCACCCTCCTTGTCCTCTCCCTACTCTCCCTTCTCCTCCTCCTTCCTCCTCCCGCCTCATCCTCTCCCTACTCTTCCATCCTCATCCTCTCTCCTGCACCCTCCTCCTCCTCCTTCCTGCACCCTCCTCATCCTCCTACCTACTTCTCCCTCCTCATCGTCTCACCTGAACCCTCCTCACCCCTCTGTCTGCACCCTCCTCATCCTCTCCCTACTCCTCCCTCCTCATCCCCTGCATCCTCTCCCTCCTCTTACCTACTCCTCCCTCCTCTTCCTCCCACCTGAACCCTCCTCATCCTCCTGCCTGCGCCCTCTTCATCCCCCTACCTACAGCCCCCTCCTCACCCTCCTTCCTCCTTCTCCCTCCTCCTCCTCTCCCACCTCTTCCCTCCTCATCAGGGGCCTTCACCCTCCTCATCCTCCTTCCTGCACCCTCCTCATTCTCCTGCATACAGCCCCCTCCTCATCCCTCTGTCTGCACCCTCCTCATCCTCTTTCCTGCACCCTCCTCCTCCTTCTACCTACAGCCCCCTCCTCACCCTCCTTCCTCCTTCCTCCTCCTCCTCTCCCACCTCTTCCCTCCTCATCCTCCTTCCTGCACCCTCCTCATTCTCCTGCATAGAGCCCCCTCCTCATCCCTCTGTCTGCACCCTCCTCATCCTCCCACCTGCACCCTCCTCATCCTCCTTCCTGCACCCTCCTCATTCTCCTGCATACAGCCCCCTCCTCATCCCTCTTTCCTGCACCCTCCTCATCCTCTTTCCTGCACCCTCCTCATCCTTCTACCTACAGCCCCCTCCTCACCCTCCTCCCTCCTCCCTCCTCATCCTCTCCCTCCTGCACCAGCTGGGCTGGCACCGCACCATCCCCTCCGCCGTCCCTGGCACTGCCACCAGCGCTCAGACCCAGCTGCCAGCCCCACCGCGGGCCCCCGCCCCTGTCCCTCACCCCGGTGCCCCCATCCTCATCCTCGCGGGGTGCCCGCCGTGCCCTCGTGCCCTGCCAGCTGCCGCGGCGGCCCCGGGCTCGTCAATCACTGTCACCCGGAGCTGCTCGGGGTCACCGGGAGCCCCGCAGGGGGAGCGGGGAGGGGGAGGTGGGCACGGGCACCAGCTGGAGGGGCTGGAGGGGGGGGCTGGAAAATCGAGGCAGGATCAGGGAATGGCTCCTGACATTGCTGGCATCATGGCTCTAAAATAATTTTTTTTATTTTATAAAATAAAATATTAATTTTAATATTAATTTTAAAAATATCGTCAAAATAAATAGAATAAAATTATATGATAAAAATAGGATTTTTTATAAAATAAAATATTAATTTAATACAAATTTTAAAATATCATCGAGATAAATACAATGCGAATTATATAATAAAAGATCAATTTTATAAAATAAAATATTAATTTTAATATCCGTTTAAAATATAATAAAAATATATAATACATAAAATATTTAAAATAGATTAAAATAGAATTTAAAATATAATAAAATAAAATAAATATATTATAAATAAATAAATAAAATTTATAATATATAAAATATTTAAAATATATTAAAATATAATTAAAAATATAATATATAATAAATATATTATAAATAAATTAATTTAAAATTATATAAAAATATAATAAAATTACATAATAAAAATATTGATTTTATAAAATAAAAATATTAATTCATAAAAGAAATCATTTGATTTTTTTAAAGGAGGAGCAGGATGGCTCTAAAATAATTTTTTAAATTTTATAAAATGAAAGATTAATTTTAAAAAATAGAATCAAAATAAATATAATAAAATAATATAATAAAACATTAATTTTATAAAATAAACTAATTTATAAAAGAAATTATTTGATTCGAGATTATTTTATTTTTAAAGAATCTACAATAAAGATTATTTTATTTTTTAAAGGAGGAGGAAGACGCCTCTAAAACAGAGATGATTTTATTTTTTATAGGAGCTTGCACCTTCTTTCAATTGCCCTAAATTCCCGTCATTAGAGTGGATTTTTCCTTGGAGAAGAATTAAGAGTGAAGAGGCTCCATCTGACCCATGCCTGGGACCCCCCCAAGCTGTGCCAGGGTTCCTAAACCTGCTCTGGCTGTGCCAGGCTGAGCCCTTAAACGTGCTCTGGTTGTGCCAGGATGGGCTCCTAAATCTGCTCTGGCTGTGCCAGGATGGGCTCCTAAACCTGCTCTGGTTGTGCCAGGGTTCCTAAACCTGCTCTGGTTGTGCCAGGATGGGCTCCTAAACCTGCTCTGGCTGTGCCAGGCTGAGCCCTTAAACGTGCTCTGGTTGTGCCAGGATGGGCTCCTAAATCTGCTCTGGCTGTGCCAGGGTTCCTAAACCTGCTCTGGTTGTGCCAGGCTGAGCCCTTAAACGTGCTCTGGTTGTGCCAGGATGGGCTCCTAAACCTGCTCTGGCTGTGCCAGGGTTCCTAAACCTGCTCTGGTTGTGCCAGGCTGAGCCCTTAAACGTGCTCTGGTTGTGCCAGGATGGGCTCCTAAATCTGCTCTGGCTGTGCCAGGATGGGCTCCTAAATCTGCTCTGGCTGTGCCAGGCTGAGCCCTTAAACGTGCTCTGGTTGTGCCAGGATGGGCTCTTAAACCTGCTCTGGCTGTGCCAGGATGGGCTCCTAAACCTGCTCTGGCTGTGCCAAGGATGGGCTCCTGAATCTGCTCTGGCTGTGCCAGGCTGAGCCCTTAATCCTGCTCTGGCTGTGCCAGGATGGGCTCCTAAACCTGCTCTGGTTGTGCCAGGCTGAGCTCCTAAATCTGCTCTGGCTGTGCCAGGATGGGCTCCTAAACCTGCTCTGGCTGTGCCAGGACGGGCTCCTAAATCTGCTCTGGTTGTGCCAGGATTGGCTCCTAAACCTGCTCTGGCTGTGCCAGGATGGGCTCCTAAATCTGCTCTGGCTGTGCCAGGATGGGCTCCTAAATCTGCTCTGAGAGAGGAACCGTGGCATCATGTCGGTGGGAAGGGGATTTGGGGTCTCTCAGCCCTTTTGGGGTGTTTCAACCCCTCGGGGGGTGTTGCAGAGCATCCCTGGGACCCCCACCACCACCAAATTGTGCCAGGCTGAACCTCTAAATCTGCTCTGGCTGTGCCAGTCTGAGCCCCTAAATCTGCTCTGGCTGTGCCAGGCTGAGCTCCTAAACCTGCTCTGAGAGAGGAACTGTGGCATCACGTCCGTGGGAAGGGGATTTGGGGCCTCCCAGCCCATTTGGGGTCTCTCAGCCCATTTGGGGTCTTTCAGCCCATTTGGGGTTTCTCAGCCCCTTTGGGGTCTCTCAGCCCCCTCGGCGGGTGCTGCAGAGCCGCAGCTCAGCTCCATCCCTTCCCTGGGACCCCCCTGATCTGCCCCTGAATCTGCTCTGAGAGAGGAACCCTAGGCAGTCCCACCACGTCTGTGGGAAGGGGATTTGGGGTCTCTCAGCCCATTTGGGGTCTCCCAGCCCATTTGGGGTCTCTCAGCCCCTCGGGGGGTGCTGCCGAGCCGCAGCTCAGCTCCACGCCCGCACCCCCATCCCGGCCATCCCCCGCTCCCCCCGGCTCTCTCCCGGCTCCGCTCTTCCTCTCCCTTATCTATTTTTCAACGCAGCTTCAAAGCCGGGCGCCCTCAGCCAGCCGGAGAGGGAGGGGCAGGACAGGGATGGGGAGATGATAACGAGGGGAGGGGGAGAGGGGGAACCCCCCCAAGCTGAGAGGGGTGGGGTGTGCACCCCATCTCTGCACCCATCGGGTCTGGGACCCCTCACACCCCACTGCGAGCCCCCCCAAATCTGGGGTTCTCAGCTCATCCTGCCGAGCCCCCACCTCCGGGAAGGGTTTCTGGAAGTTTCTGAGCTCTGAATTTCCATCTCAGTCAGGGCTGGGAGCCAAGGCCGTGCCGCAGGTGCCCGTGCCCTTCCTCCCCTGCCTCAGTTTCCCTTCCCAATCCCCCTCGGTGTGGGGTGATGGGGTTGGATTGGAAGAGGCTGAGACGGGAATGGCAGGGAAGGGACAGAAGGGGACAGGGAGGGACAGGGAAGGGACAGGGAAGGGACAAGGATGGGAGAGGAGGGGACAGGGATGGGACAGGGATGGGCGGGCAGTGGAAGCAGAGCGGGACAGACAGACAGACACTCGGGGAAGGGACAGCGATGGGACAGGGAAGGGACAGGGATGGAAGAGGAGGGGACAGGGATGGGACAGGGATGGGCAGGCAGTGGAGCAGAGACGGACAGACGGACAGACAGACCCTCGTTGTGCGACAGATCCAGGGGCTGGGGGGGGGCACGGATAGAGCAAACCCCCCCCATCCCTGCAGGAACAGAGGTGCCCAAACCCCCGCGGTCTCGGGGCCAGCCTGGCACCCCCCCAATCCCCCCAACCCCTGCGCAGGAGCTGCCGGGGGATGAAAGGGAATTGCAGAGCAGCGCTGCAGCCCGGAGCGATCGATCGCGGCCCCGGCAGCGCGGGGGGACCCCCGCAGCCCCCGCCGAGCCCTGCTGGGCCGGGGGGGGCTCGGGGCGGGCGGGGGGAGCAGGGACGGGGAGGTTTGGGGGGAGCCAAGGTCACCCCCCTGTCGGCATTCAGGGCAGGTGCGGAACACCTCGCGTTAAATATTCATGTTCGTGTTCCTGCTCGGTGCCTCCTGTCGGGGTGTGGACGTGCCCTGAACCTGCTGGACACGCCTTGGGGGGATCTCAGTGCTCCTGAACCTCCTGGACGCATCCCCTTTCCCACCCTGTCCCCACCCCTGTCCCCGTCCCCTGTCCCACTCTTTCCCCATCCTGTCCCCATCCCTGTCCCCAGTGCCCCTGAACCTTCTGGACACATCCCCTTTCCCATCCTGTCCCCGTTATTAGCATCACCCTGTCCCCATCCCTGTCCCCATCCCTGTCCCCACCCTGTTCCCATCCCTGTCCCCACCCTGTCCCCACCCTGTCCTCATCCCTGTCCCCATCCCTGTCCCCATCCCTGTCCCCACCCTGTCCCCATCCCTGTCCCCATCCTGTCCCCATCCCTGTCCCCACCCTGTCCCCATCCTGTCCTCATCCCAGTCCCCATCCCCTCTCCCACCCTGTCCCATCCCTGTCCCCACCCTGTCCCCATCCCTGTCCCCATCCCAGTCCCCATCCCTGTCCCCATCCCTGTCCCCACCCTGTCCTTATCCCAGTCCCCACCCTGTCCCCATCCCTGTCCCCATCCCAGTCCCCAGTGCCCCAGAACTGCCTGGACACATCTTGGGGGGGGGGTCTCAGTTCCCCTGAACCTCCTGGACATGGCTTGGGTGGGTCTCAGTGCCCTCCTGGACACATCCCCTTTCCCATCCTGTCCCCGTTATTACCATCATCCTGTCCCCACCCTGTCCCCATCCCCTTTCCCTCCCTGTCCCCACCCTGTCCCCATCCCTGTCCCCACCCTGTCCCCATCCTGTCCTCATCCCAGTCCCCATCCCCTCTCCCACCCTGTCCCCATCCTGTCCCCATCCCAGTCCCCATCCCTGTCCCCATCCTGTCCCCATCCCTGTCCTCATCCCAGTCCCCATCCCTGTCCCCACCCTGTCCCCATCCTGTCCCCATCCCTGTCCCCATCCCTGTCCCCATCCCTGTCCCCATCCCCTCTCCCATCCCAGTCCCCAGTGCCCCAGAACTGCCTGGACACATCTTGGGGGGGGTCTCAGTTCCCCTGAACCTCCTGGACATGGCTTGGGTGGGTCTCAGTGCCCTCCTGGACACATCCCCTTTCCCATCCTGTCCCCGTTATTACCATCATCCTGTCCCCACCCTGTCCCCATCCCCTTTCCCTCCCTGTCCCCAGTGTCCCTAAACTGCCTGGACACGCCTTGAGGGGGTCTCGGTGCCCTCCTGGACGTGCTTTGGGGGGGGTCTCGGTGCCGCCCCCCTCCTGCTCTGTTCTCAGCGTTGGCCAGCGAGCGGCTCTGCTGCCGCACAGGTTACCTGAGATGTTGTTTTTCACTGTCACACGCACGGCTGCATTTACACAGCTCCCTTCCTCACCCCCTGCTCATCCTCACCCTCATCCTCATTCTCATCCTCATTCTCATCCTCACCCCCTGCTCATCCTCATCCTCATTCTCATCCTCATCCCCCTCCTCATCTTCACCCCCTGCTCATCCTCACCTCCTCCTCATCTTCACCCCCTGCTCATCCTCATCCCCCTCCTCATCCTCATCCTCATCCTCATTCTCATCCTCACCCCCCTCCTCATCCTCATCCTCATCCTCATCCTCGCCCCCCTCCTCATCTTCACCCCCTGCTCATCCTCATCCCCTGCTCATCCTCATCCTCATATCCTCATTCTCATCCTCATCCTCGCCCCCCTCATCTTCACCCCCTGCTCATCCTCATCCTCATCCTCATATCCCCATCCTCATCCTCATTCTCACCCCCTCCTCATCCTCACCCCCTCCTCATCCTCATCCTCTCCTCATCCTCACCCATCTCCTTGCCCCCCTCCTCATTCTCACCCTCATTTTCATCCTCACCTCCCTCCTCACCCCATCCTCATCCTCATCCTCATCCTCACCCCCATCCTCATCCTCACCCCCTCCTCATGCTCATATCCCCATCCTCATCCTCATCCTCATCCTCATCCTCATTCTCATCCTCATCCTCACCCCCTCCTCATCCTCATCCTCATCCTCATCCCCCAGCATCGTTCCGTGCTTCAGCTGCTCTCCACCCCCCGTGTGTCCGCAGGCCCCTGTGGCGCCCCCGGAGCGGGCAGGGCTGCGGGAAGGGCCGGAGGCGGCTGCACAGGGACCGGGGAAGGCTCCCGGTGCCTTCGGCATCAATTTGGTTTGTCAGGCCCGGCGCTGATGGCCACTCACATCCCATTTGCTGCCGGGGCCAGGCGCCGTCAGCTGCTCCCCCGAGAGCCTCGGTCACCTTGGTGGAGGGGAGGGGGAGCAGCAAAGGGGGGTTCAGGGGGCTTGGATGGGTTGGGATGAGCTCCAGCACCCGAGAGAGGGGCTGGGAATGATGACAGCCCCAGCAAAGGCCTCGTTGCCACCAACACCTGTCCCTGTGCCAGGTTTGTCCCCATCTCTGCTGCCAACCTGTTCCCATTCCTACAGCCAGCCTGTGACTGTCCCCATGGCCAGTCTGTCTCCATGCCCACCGTCAGCCTCTTTCTGTTCCTAGCACCGCTCTGTCCCCATTATTAGCACCACGCTGCCCCCATTAATGCCACCAGCCTGTTTCTGTCCCTCCCCTGCCCCCATCCCTGCCACCACCTTCTCCCCATTGTTGCCACCAGCCTGTCCCCACTAATGTCACATCCCTGTCCCCATCCCTCCCACCAGTCTGTCCCCATTATTGCCATCAGTCTCCCCATTCCTCCTGCCATCCTGTCCCCATCCCCTTTCCCACCCTCTCCCCATTAATGTCACCACCCTGTCCCCATTAATACCATCATCCTGTCCCTGTTCCTACTGCCAGCCTGTCCCCATCCCTGTCCCCATCCCCTTTCCCATCCTGTCCCCATTAATATCACCACCTTGCCCCCATTAGTACCACCAGCCTGCTCCTGTCCCTACCACCAGTCTGTCCCTATTAATGCCACCATCCTGTCCCCATTAGTGCCACCATCCTGTCCCCACCCTGTCCCCATCCCCTTTTCCATCCTACCCCCATTATTACCATCACCCTGTCCCCAACCCTACTGCCATCCTGTCCTCATTAATAATACCACGTTGCCCCCATTAATACCATCACACTTTCACCATTATTGTCACCATCCTGTCCCCATCCCTACTGCCATCCTGTCCCCATTATTGTCACCATCCTGTCCCCATCCCCTTTCCCACCCTGTCCCCATTAATACCTCCACCCTGGACTCATTAATGCCACCACCCTCTCCACATTATTACCACTACCCTGCCCCACCCCTGTCCTCACCCTGTCCCCATCCCCTGTCCCCTCCTGTTCCCATCTCCTTTCTCCCCCTGACCCCATCTCTGTCCCCATCCTGTCCCTATCCCTGTCCCCATTATTACCACCATCCTGTCCCCATTACCATCACCCTGTCCCCATCCTGTCCCCATCCCCTTTCCCCTCCTGTTCCCATCTCCTTTCTCCCCCTGACCCCATCCCTGTCCCCATCTATCCCTGTCCCCATTATTACCACCATCGTGTCCCCATCACCATCACCCTGTCCCCATCCTGTCCCCATCCCCTGTCCCCTCCTGTTCCCATCTCCTTTCTCCCCCTGATCCCATCCCTGTCCCCATCCTGTCCCTATCCCTGTCCCCATTATTACCACCATCGTGTCCCCATTACCATCACCCTGTCCCATCCCCTTTCCCTCCCCCCATCCCCATCCTGTCCCCATCCCCTTTCCCCTCCTGTTCCCATCTCCTTTCTCCCCCTGATCCCATCCCTGTCCCCATCCCTGTCCCCATTATTGCCACCATCATGTCCCCTGTCCCCATCCTGTCCCCATCCCCTGTCCCCTCCTATCCCCACCCCCTGTCATCCTCCCCCTCTCCCCTCCTCGTGGTTCCCCCTCTCTCCCCACGGCCCCGGGCTCATCCCCTCCCTGTCACCCGGCTCCTTCGTTAGCACCGGGAGATTAATTGGAGGCGCAGAGCGACAATCCCGGCGGGGCCGCTCCCCCCGGCAGCCTCGGCCCGGGGGCGCCGTGGCATTTCCAAAGGTTAGCGGCAAACAAGGTGCCTGTGACAGCTCCCATTCATCTCCCGGCGCTGCCGCTGCGGCTCCGCGGGGCTGCGGGAGCCGCCCGGAGAGCCCAGGCGTGGCCGGCAGGGTGAGGATGGTGCGGGAGATGGAACGGGGAAGGACTTGTAAAACAGGATTGTCTGGAGAAAGATTTGTGAGATTATGGAAATTATATATGTGAGGTTGAAATGAAAGCAGCCAGGGGGTCACAGACACACAGACAGACAGACAGACAGGTGAGGATGATGGGGGAGATGGAACGGGAAAGACTTGTAAACATGATTGTCTGGAAAAAGATTGTGAGATTATGGAAATTATATATGTTGGATTGAAATGAAAGAAGCCAGGGGGTGTCACAGACAGACAGACACACAGACAGACACACAGACAGACAGGTGAGGATGATGGGGGAGATGGAACAGAAAAGACTTGTAAACATGATTGTCTGGAGAAAGATTGTGAGATTATGGAAATCATGTAAGTGAGATTGAAATGAAAACAAGTTTAGATGAGCCAGGATGGACAGACAGACAGGCAGACAGACAGGTGAGGATGATGGGGGAGATGGAACGGAAAAGACTTGTAAACATGATTGTCTGGGGAAAGATTTGTGAGATTATGGAAATTATGTAAGTGAGATTGAAATGAAAGCAGCCAGGGGGTGTCACAGACAGACAGACACCCAGACAGACACACAGACAGGTGAGGATGATGGGGGAGATGGAACAGGAAAGACTTGTAAATAGAAGTCTGGAAAAAAAATGTCTATTAATATAAATATATCAAATATATTTATAAGTCCGGAAAGACTTATAAATATAAGTCTGGGGGGAAAAAAATTTGAGAATATGAGATTGAAATGAAAGCAAGTTTAGGTGAGCCAGGATGGACAGACAAACAGACAGGTGAGGATGTTGGAGAAGATGAAACAGGAAAGACTTATAAATATGATTGTCTGGCAAGAGATTTTGAGAATATGGAGTAGTTTTTAGGGTTTCCAAAGAGGAGTTTTTAGGGTTTAAAACTACTCCAAAGAGGAGTTTTTACGGTTTCCAAAGAGGAGTTTTTAGGCTTGGCAGAAGGGGCCCAAAGAGGAGTTTTTAGGGTTTAAAATGTAGCACAGTATGGTGATGTAATGATTCTTATAGGCTGAATGGAAATGCTGTAGGATTTGTATCTTGGACTAGATTGGTTAGTGAGAATCAGAATATTCAACACAGAAAAGAAGATTTATTGCATTGGAACAGGAATCTTACGCTCTTACCCTTTCACTCTCTTACCTTTTTGCTCCCTTATGCTCTCACCCTCTCACCCTCTCAGTCCTGCTCCAGCTGTGCCTGGCAGCTCCCAGCAGCTCCCTGTCCTTGGCCTTTTGCAATAAACCCCAAATTCCACGCCCTGGCTGCAGAGATCTCTCGTGTCCGTCTGTCCTGACCATGTGGGGTGGCTGTTCCCGAGGGTCTGGGTGTGTCTGTGCCCATGGGTAGCACAGGGGTGTGCCCAGGCCGGGTGTGTGCCCGGGCAATGCAGCGGATGGCAGCGGGTGCTGCGGAACGCGTGCAGCGCTGCAAGATTAGGTGGGGGTGCATGGGCACCTGTGCATGTCCTGCAGGGCCCTGAGAGCAGCTGTGTGTGCGTAAGAGTGGCGACGCACACGGTGACATACGTGTGGTGACACACATATGGTGACACACGGTGACATGCACACGGTGACACTCATGGTGACATACACGTGGTGACATACACACGGTGACGCACACGGTGACATACGTGTGGTGACACACGGTGACATACACACGGTGACACTCACGGTGACACACACGGTGACATACGTGTGGTGACACACATATGGTGACACACGGTGACATGCACACGGTGACACTCACGGTGACACACACGTGGTGACATACACGGTGACATACACATGGTGACACACACGTGGTGACATACACACGGTGACACACACATGCACAGTGACACACACGCAGTGACATGCGTGGTGGCACACACATGGTGACACACAGAAGAGGACACACACATGGTGACACACACGTGGTGACACACATGCACAGCGACACACACGCAGTGACATGCGTGGTGGCACACACATGGTGACACACATACAGTGACACACGCATGGTGACACACATACAGTGACATGCACATGGGTGACATGCGTATGGTGGCACACACAGAGAAGGGATATTCCAACACTGACCAGGGCACCCCAAACACCAGGATGGGCACCCCTAACACCAGGATGGGCACCCCACCATTGCGATGGGAGCCCCAGAACCAGAATGGGCACACCAAATACCAGAACAGGCAACCCCAGCACCCCAATATTGGCCAGGGCACGCCCAGCACTGGGAAGGGGCACCCCAACATTGAGATGGGCACTTCAACATTGAGATGGGCACCTCCAACACCAGGATGGGCACCCCAAACACTAGGATGGGCATCCCAGCACCAGAATGGGCACACCAAATACCAGAACAGGCAACCCCAGCACCCCAATATTGGCCAGGGCACGCCCAGCACTGGAAAGGGGCACCCCAACATTGAGATGGGCACCTCAACACCGGGATGGGCACCCCAAACACTAGGATGGGCACCCCAAACACTAGGATGGGCATCCCAGCACCAGAATGGGCACCCCCAGCACAAAGAAGGGGTACCCCAATATTGGGATGGGCATTCCCAACATTGGCCAGGCATCCCCAGCACTGCCAAGGGCACCCCAGCACTGGTATGGGTGCTCCAGCACCAGGACGGGTGAATCTGGCACCAGCAGCTCCTCAGCCAGAGGAGAGTCTGTGTGAGCTCAGCCAAATCCACCAAATTCATCAAAATCACCAAATCAAACTAAATCCACCTAATCCATGATACCCAACCGAACCCTCCAAATTCACCAAATCCAACCAAGCCCACAAAATTCACCAAATCCAACTAAATCCACCAAATCCACCAAGTCCAACCAAAGCCACCAAATCCAGCAAACACAACTAAACCCAACCAAACCCACCCAAAATCACCAAGTTCACCAAATCCACCAAACGCACGAAACCCACCAATTTCGTCAAATCCTCCAAACCCACCCAAATCCTCCAAACCCACCAAATTCACCAAATCCAACTAAAACCCAACCAAATCCACCAGATCCAACCTAATCCACCAAATCCACCAAATCCAACTAAATCCACCAAATCCACCAAGTCCAACAAAACCCACCAAATCCAGCAAACACAACTAAACCCAACGAAACCCAACCAAATCCAACCAAACCCACCCAAAATCACCAAGTTCACCAAATCCACCACACGCACGAAATCCACCAATTTCGTCAAATCCTCCAAACCCACCCAAATCCTCCAAACCCACCAAATTCACCAAATCCAACTAAAACCCAACCAAACCCACAAAATTCACCAAGTCCAACTAAATCCACCAAATCCAGCAAACACAACTAAACCCAACGAAACCCAACCAAATCCACCAAATCCACCAAAACCCACCCAAACCCACCACAGGGCCCTTCCAGCCCCATGCTGGCATCCCACTCCTGGTGACACCAACGTTCCCAAGCCCTGGTGTCACCTGGAGCAGAACCAGGACCTTCAGGGGGATCAGCTCTGGATCAGCTGCACCCTCACCCCCCAAATATTCACCTCTCTCCTCTCTGACAGAAATAAAAAAAAAAAAATATGCAAATGTTGCAGCTTTATTAACGGGCTCGGCACGCGCTGGCTAATAAATATTTCATAGCCCGAGTAGGACTTTTTTTCTTTTTTTGCTCTCCCTCCTCCTCCTTCTTTCTTTTTTCGTTTTGGTTCCTTTTCCCTGTCACTCGTTTCCTGCCTTTTTCTTTTCCTCAGCCGTTGTTTTATTTATTTATTACTTTTAAGGGCTTCGCGGTGAGGTAGGAGCTGGGAGGGAAAAAAAAAAATAAATAAATGTACAAGGCGAGTTTCTCCCCCCACGGGTGAAAAAAAAAAGGGAAAAGTGCTGTTAAGAGCAAAAGGAAAAAAATATAATAGAAGGGAGGAGACGGCGGCAGGCAAAGGATTCGGGGCTTGTGTGAGTCATTGGGCTGGAGGAGAAAAGGGAATGAATGGGAAAACAGGAGATAAACGGAGAGGGAGGGGAGCAGAGAGGGGACACGGGGGTGGCAGGGATGGGGACGGTGGGTGTTTGTCACCCTGCAGCTCCCCGAGATGTAAAACAGGCCTGGAACAGCCTCGGTTGGGTTTTGGGGGGCTCAGTTCCTTGTGGGGGTCGGTGGGGTGGGGGCTCCTCATGGTCACCCCACTGAGGAGGATGTGGAAGCTCACGGGGATGGTGTGGGGGACAAACAGACAGCAGGGGTGGCTTCCACATCTCCAGCGACAGGGATGGCCCCCAGGATGCTCCTGCCTCAGTTTCCCTCCAGCAGAACAAAAATTCCTCTACCCCTCTTGCAGCAGATGAAGGAGCAGCTTCACCCGAGTCCACCTAAAACTGGGGGGACACAGGGAGCTCCTGGGGATGGTGTGGGGACAAACAGCCAGCAGGGGTGGGTTCCACATCACTCCCACATTTCTAGCACCAGGGATGCCCCCCTAGGATGTTCCTGCCTCAGTTTCCCTCCAGCAGAACAAAATTCCTCTACCCCCCTTGCAGCAGATGAAGCAGCAGCTTCACCCGAGTGCACCCAAAACTGGGGGGACACAGGGAGCTCACGGGGATGGTGTGGGGACAAACAGCCAGCAGGGATGGGTTCTACATCACTCCCACATCTCCTTGGGGTTTTATAAAAGCAAACTTGGGGTTGATTGCAAAGGGATGCCCCCCAGGACGCTCCGGCCTCAGTTTCCCTCCAGCAGACTCAGCTCTTCAGCAGGTGAGGCGGCAGCTTCACCTGAATCGCCCCAAAATCGGGGGGACAGGAGCACACTCCTTTGTGTGGGGACAAACAGCCAGCAGGGATGGGTTCCACATCAACCCCAAGTCTCCAGCACCAGGGATGCCCCCCTAGGATGTTCCTGCCTCAGTTTCCCTCCAGCAGAACAAGATTCCTCTACCCCTCTTGCAGCAGATGAAGCAGCAGCTTCACCTGAATCCACCCAAAACTGGGGGGACACAGGGAGCTCACGGGGATGGTGTGAGGACAAACAGCCAGCAGAGGTGGGTTCCACATCACTCCCACATTTCTAGCACCAGGGATGCCCCCCTAGGATGCTCCTGCCTCAGTTTCCCTCCAGCAGAATAAAAATTCCTCTACCCCAGCAGATGAAGCAGCAGCTTCACCCGAGTGCACCCAAAACTGGGGGGACACAGGGAGCTCATGGGGATGGTGTGGGGACAAACAGCCAGCAGGGATGGGTTCCACGTCACTCCCACATCTCCTTGGGGTTTTATAAAAGCAAACTTGGGGTTTATTGCAAAGGGATGCCCCCCAGGATGCTCCTGCCTCAGTTTCCCTCCAGCAGACTCAGCTTTTCAGCAGATGAGGCAGCAGCTTCACCTGAATCGCCCCAAAATCGAGGGGACAGGAGCACACTCCTTTGTGTGGGGACAAACAGCCAGCAGGGATGGGTTCCACATCAACCCCAAGTCTCCAGCACCAGGGATGGCCCCCAGGATGCTCCTGCCTCAGTTTCCCTCCAGCAGAACCAGATCTTCAGCAGATGAGGCAGCAGCTTCACCTGATTTCCCCCAAAATCGGGGGGACACAGGGATGGTGTGTGGGGACAAGGGGGTACAGCCAGGTCCCACATCACTCCCAAGTCTCCAGCACCAGGGATCGCCCCCAGGATGCTCCTGCCTCAGTTTCCCTCCGTCAGAACAAGATTTCTCTACCCTCTTCCAGCTCTTCAGCAGATGAAGCGGCAGCTTCACCCCAGGCACCCCAAAAATCGAGGGGACACAGGGATCTCACAGGGATGGTGTGTGGGGACAAACAGCCAGGTCCCACATCCCTCCCACATCTCCACCACCAGGGATGTTCCTGCCTCAGTTTCCCCCCAGCAGAACGAGATTCCTCTACCCCAGCAGATGAAGCAGCAGCTTCACCCAAGTCCACCCAAAACTGGGGGGACACAGGGAGCTCACGGGGATGGTGCGGGGACAAACAGCCAGCAGGGATGGGTTCCATGTCACTCCCACACCTCCAGGATGTCCCTCAGGATGCTCCTGCCTCAGTTTCCCTCCATCAGAACAAGATCTCTGTACCCCAGCACACAGGCAGCAGCTTCACCCGAATCCCCCCCAAATCTGGGGCACCCCAAACCCTCCTCAGCTCATCCCCCACCTCCTGCTCCCCCCCCCCCAGGCCTTCCCTCCCCGTTTCACTTTATTATTGCAATAAATGCGGCCATAAAAGTGGCAGGTACTGGCGCTCGCCGCCATCGCTGCTCCCGAGCTATGGAAATGTAATTTCCAGTGTGCCCGGGAAATTTTATAAGATCGTATCAGGAGGGATCATAAATCCCAATCCCAGCCCCCCCCCCACAACCTCCCTGCACGAGGCAGGGCCACTGAGAAGGTCACCAGAGAGGGGGGGAAATGCCAGGTTGTCCCCTTGGTGTCACCCCATTCCCCTCCTGGCATCCCCAGTGCCAGCTGGGGTCTGTCACCCTCAGATATTGGGGGGGCACCAGCAAAGCCCCCACAATAAATTTTGATTAAAACCCTCCAAGAGACCCGCCAAGAGCAGGGGACAGAATGTCCCTGCACCCCCTGGCACCCCCTGGCACCCCCTGGCACCCCCAGGGCTGGATTCAGCCCCGTTCTCACCCTGCAGCTGATTTTGATTACAACCCTCCAAGAGACACCCAAGAGTGCTGGGGACAGGGGGGTCACAAGGAGGGTGACCCCAATCAGGTGGTGGCTGCCACCAGGAGCAGGGGACAGAATGTCCCTGAACCCCCTGGGACTCCCTCGGTGCCCTCCTGGTGCCCCCCAGTGTTGAATTCACCCCATTTCAGTGGATTCTGATTAAAACCCTTCAAGAGGCCCCCCAGAAGTGCTGGGAGGTCACAAGGACCGTGACCCACCTCAGGCAGGGTCTGGCTGCCACCAGGACTCCCCTGGCACCCTTTGGTGCCCCCCTGGCACCCCCATGGTGCCCCCCAGGGTTGTACTGAGCCCCATTTTCACCCCACAGTGGATTCTGATTAAAACCCTCCAAGAGACCCCCCCAGAAACACTGGGGACCCTCTGGGGTCACAAGGAGTGACCAGGTGCTGGCTGCCACCAGGAGCAGAGCACAGAATGTCCCTGCACCCCCTGGCACCCCCCTGAGACCCCCCTGGCACCCCCTTGGTGCCCCCTTGGTGCCCCCCAGGGTTGGGTTTTGTGCCAGGTGAGGTTTTGATGCGGCTCCTCTGCCCCGAGGGGACAATGGGGACATTGAGGGGGTCACCCCCGGTGTGGCACCAACCCTGGGTGGCACAGGGGATGGGGAATTGATTTGGGGTTGATTTGGGATGGATTTGGGATTATTTGGGATTGATTTGGGACTGATTTGGGGTTGATTTGGGACTGATTTGGGGTTGATTTGGAATTATTTGGAATTGATTTGGGGTTGATTTGGGACTGATTTGGGGTTGATTTGGGACTGATTCGGGATGGATTTGCGATGGATTTGGGATTATTTGGGATCAATTTGGGATTGATTTGGGACTGATTTGGGGTTGATTTGGGACTTATTTGGGGTTGATTTGGGATGGATTCGAGATGGATTTGCGATGGATTTGGGATTATTTGGGATCGATTTGGGATTGATTTGGGACTGATTTGGGGTTGATTGGGGATTGGTTTGGGATTGGTTTGGGATGGATTCGGGATGGATTCAGGATTATTTGGGATTGATTTGGAATTCATTTGGGATTGATTTGGGTTTGATTTGGAATTATTTGGAATTGATTTGGGACTGATTAGGAAGTGATTTGGGATTTTTTGGGATTGATTTGGAATTGGTTTGGGATTATTTGGGATGGATTTGGGATTGATTGGAATTTAATTAGGATTGATTTGGGATTGGTTTGGGATCAATTTGGGATTGATTCGGGATGGATTTGGGATTGATTTGGGGTTGATTTGGGGTTGATTGGGGATTGGTTTGGGATTGGTTTGGGATTGATTTGGGATGGATTCAGGATTATTTGGGATTGATTTGGAATTCATTTGGAATTTATTTGGGACTGATTAGGAAGTGATTTGGGATTTTTTGGGATTGATTTGGAATTGGTTTGGGATTATTTGGGATGGATTTGGGATTGATTGGAATTTATTTAGGATTGATTTGGGATTGATTTGGGGTTGATTTGGGATGGATTTGGGATTATTTGGGGTTGATTTAGGATTAATTTGGGATCGATTTGGGATCGATTCCCATCCCTGCTCTGTTCCTCCACAATGACTTTCCTTTTGCAACAGGGGAAAAAAAAGAAAGCAAGGAGGGAGGGGAGGGGAGGGGAGGGAATGGGGGGGGCACGGGGCTGTGATTATTCCTCCAGCAGCAATCCAAGCGGCGGCACAGGAAGCTTCATCTTTCCTGGGCCATTTCCCTCCAAAGCCGAGCCAGGCACCGCGGCGAGCCTGGAGCTGGGCCAGCCTGGGGGGAGGCTGGGGAGGGGGCTCAGCTCGGTGTCACCCCCCCCCCAATTTGGGGTCACCGGCGGCGAGGGGGGGCTCCTTGAGAGGATGCAGAAAGAGCGGGCAAAGTCATTAACGCCGGAGTGTTAATTGGCAAGGGTGTGATTGGTGATTAGCGGCGGGGGCTCAGCTGTGCTCCCTCCCCATCCCGGCCACCTCTGCCAATCCCCAGAGGAAAAATCGCAATTAAAAATAGGAAAAAGCAATAAAAGCCAAGCAGATCTGCACCGGGGAGGGCAGGGTGGGTGGGTTTGGCTGGGGGGCACCCAGGGGTGCCCCCCCCCTTCCCCATTCTCTGCCTGCCCCCCCCTCGCCGAGGCTGCGCCAGCCACGCTCCAGGCTCCAGCCTTATTGAATCTCCCAGCTTGGGGTGCAAAGGGCACCAGAGGGAAGAGTTATTAAAAAAAGGGAAATGAGTCGCTTGGAAACCTTCTTTCGGAATAACACTGCGTGTTTGTTTGGCGATAGATTAGCTCAGCCATGCTGAGCACACACACAGCACCCGCCGCAACGGCGGCCGCGGTACCGGGGGAGCTGCGGGGACGGTACCGGGGGTGCAGGGGGCTCATCCCGGTACCGGGGGGTGCGCAGAGCCCATCCCGGTACCGGGGGGTGCACAGAGCCCATCCCGGTACCGGGGAGTGCACAGAGCCCATCCCGGTACCGGGGAGCTGCAGGGGGCTCATCCCGGTACAGGGACATGCACAGAGCCCATCCCGGTACCGGGGCATGAACAGAACCCATCCCGGTACCGGGGGGTGCACAGAGCCCATCCCGGTACCGGGGAGCTGCAGGGGGCTCATCCCGGTACAGGGACATGCACAGAGCCCATCCCGGTACCGGGGCATGAACAGAACCCATCCCGGTACCGGGGCATGCACAGGGCTCACCCCGGTACCGGGGAGCTGCGAGAACGGTACCGGGGTGTGCACGGGGCCCATCCCAGTACCGGGACATGCACTGAGCCCATCCCGGTACCGGGGGGTGCAGGGGGCTCATCCCGGTACTGGGGGTAACACGGGGCCCATCCCGGTACCGGGATATGCACGGAGCCCATCCCGGCCCGGTGGGCAGAGGAACGGTACCGGGGGGTGCAGGGGTATCATCCCGGTACCGGGATATTTCCAGAGCCCATCCCGGTACTGGGGGATGCCCAGAGCCCATCCCGGTACCGGGACATGCACGGGGCCCATTCCTGCCCCGGGGAATGCACAGAGCTCATCCCGGTACCGGGGGATTCACGGAGCTCATCCCGGTACCGGGGGATGCACGGAGCTCATCCCAGCCCCACGGTACCGGCCCGGTTCGGGGAGCCACAGGAACGACCCCGGGGGATGAACGGAGTTCATCCCGGTACCGGGACATGCACAGAGCCCACCCCGGTACCGGGACATGCACGGAACCCATCCCGGTACCGGGACATGCACAGAGCCCACCCCGGTACCGGGGAGATTCACGGAGCCCATCCCGGCCCCGCAGGCACCGGGGGTCAGCACCCCCAGGGACCCCCGACCCCACACAAACCCCACACAAACCCCAAACCCTCTCTCCTCTGACCCCAAACGTGCTGCACACCTCCGAGCCCGAATTTGGGGTGAATTCTCCCCAAAACCAGGAGCTGGAGAGGCGGAATCGGGGTGCCCTTGTGTGGAAAGGGCTGGGCAGCAGCTGCCGAGAGCAAAACCATCTGTCACAAACCCAGGTGGCACCTCCGGGGTGACAGCGAGGGACAGAGTGGATGAGTTTGGCATCGCGGGCCACCCCGCACGGCAGGATTCGCCTGCAAAGGGTTAATTTGGGCAGGAAAAGCTGCAAAGGGTTAATCCGAGAAGGAAAAGCTGCCACAGCGACACTCAGGTGTTCGCAGACAGCCCGGATTGGCCCGCGAAGGGTTAATCTGGGGAGGAAAAGCTGCCAGGAACGGCTCAGGTGTTCGCAGAACGTGCCAGCAAGGAGGGAAACTGAGGCACGGGGATGTGGCCAAGGCACGTCCTGGCATGGAGCAGCGGGGTGAGGAAGGACAGACGGACAGACAGACAGACAGACAGACGGACATCGCTGTGCCCGTCCTGCTGTGGCACTTAGCCATCCCACCGCGGCTGTTTTTGCCCAATTTTTTGCCCAATTTTGCCCAATTTTGCCCAATCCCTCCTCTGCTGAGTCTTGCCCAGGCCTGGGTGCGGTCACCCCCATGCCAGGGGCACCCAGGGTGGTGTCACCCCCATGCCAGGGGCACCCAGGGTGGCACCGGCCCTGCAGGAACGCCCGGGGATGCTCAGAGAACGACCCCGAGGCACAGCCGAGGGTCCTGGGGGTCCCACATATTGGGGGTCCCACACCTCAGGGGTCTCAGGCCCTGGGGGCCCCACAACTCGGGGGTTCCACACTTTGGGGGTCCCCACAGCTCGAGGGTCCAACAACCTGAGGGTCTCATACACCGGGGGTCTCACACCCTGAGGGTCCCCCGCATTTTGGGGGTCCCCACAACTCGGAGGTCTCACACCCTGAGGGTCTCCACATGCTGGGGATGTCACACTTTGGGGTTCCTCACATCCTGAGGGTCCCCACATCTCGGGGGTCGCACACACCGTGAGGGTCTCACACATTGGGGATCCCACACCTCGGGGGTCCCACACTTTGGAGGTCCCCAAAACTCGAGGGTCCCACACCGGGGCGTCCCCATACCCTGGCGTCCCACAGCTTGGGGGGTCCCCACATCCTGGGGTCCCCCCCCAACCAATCCAGACCCCTCCAGACCCCCAAAAGACCCCGGGAAAGTTTCTCCCCAGCGATCCCGCAGAGCCGAGCGGCAGGAACGGCTCCGGTGCCCCCCTGGCACCCGGTGGGCACCGGGCTGGGCAGAGCCCGAAACCGCCGGACCCCTGGCAAACGGGGGGGGGGGGGCGGTTCTGGATCCCCACCTCAAATGGGTCAGGGAGGTTCTGGACCCTTATCACAAATGGGTCAGGGGGGTCCTGGACCCTCACCCCAAATGGGTCAGGGGGGCTCTAGACCCTCACCCCAAATGGATATGGGGGGTCCTGGACCCTCACCCCAAATGGATCAGGCTGGCTCTAGACCCTCACCCCAAATGGATATGGGGGGTCCTGGACCCTCACCCCAAATGGATCAGAGGGGTCCTGGACCCCCGCCCCAAATGGATCAGGGGGGTCCTGGACCCCCGCTCCAAATGGATCAGGGGAGTCCTGGACCCCCACCCCAAATGGATGAGGGGGCTCTGCACCCCCACCCCAAATGGGTCAGGGGGGCTCTGGACCCTCACCCCAAATGGATCAGGGGAGTCCTGGACCCTCACCCCAAATGGGTCAGGAGGGCTCTGCACCCCCAAATGGATCAGGGGGATCCTGGACCCTCACCCCAAATGGGTCAGGGAGGTTCTGGACCCCCACCCCAAATGGATGAGGGGGGTCCTGGACCCTCACCCCAAATGGGTCAGGAGGGCTCTGCACCCCCAAATGGATCAGGGGGGTCCTGGATGCTCCTGCCCCCCTCACGCCCACCCCCTGCCCCAAACCACATCCGCGCCCCCTCCCCAGCTCGGAGCCCCCTCCCCATCCCCGCCGCCCGGGTGGGTGGGTGGGGCAGGGGGGGGGGGCCAGGGCAGCGCCCCGCTCCGGATTCGATCAAAACAAACCCATTTATCTTGAACCGGCTCCAGCAGCGCCAGATGCTCCGCAATGGATGGACACGGGGAAAGGGAGGGAGGGGGGGGTCACGCAGAGCCGCCCCCACACTCCACAGACAGACGGACGGACAGACGGACAAGTTACGGGAGCCTTTGCCTTGGGTGGTGCAGAGAGGAGGAGGAGGGTGAAGGAAAGGGAGTGGGGGGGGGGGTCCCTGATGTGCATCCAATTCCCGAGAGGGAATTGACTCGTTTGATTTTATTCATGAAACACAGAAAGTAAAAATGGAGTGTCAGGGAATCAGATCCGCTGGGTGACGAGCGCGACCCCCCCTCCCTCCCTCCCTCCGGTTAAACTGGGGGGGGGGGGCTCCATCCAACCCCCCCATCCCGACCACCGAGGGGTTCCAATGGGGGGGACATTATTTGGGGGGGGTCTCTGCGGCTGCAGCCCACCGAGCAGCAAAAGGGGGGGTCCCCCAAACCCCCCAGGCCTGTCCAGACCCCCGTGTGTCCTCCCCATGGTTGGGGGGGGGGCTCTGGGTGAGGTGGGAGAAGCCCCCCCCCCCAAAATGGGTGCAGGAGACGGGACAGGGATGAGGCGTCACCTCCGCAGGTGATTTTGGGGTTCACAGCAGAGACAACAGCTGGGGACCCCCCCCCACAAAATCGTGTTTGGGGAAGCCCTCAAATCGTGCTTGGGGTTCCCCCCAAATCCTGCATGAGGACACCCCCCCCCCCCCCAAATCCTGCATGGAGACCCCCCACTCAATCCCCAACACTATGGGGGGGTCCCCTTGTTCTCCCTCCCGTTCCAGGTGTGCTGCAGGTGCGGGGTGCGGGACAAGGGGGGTCCCCCAAGCCCCCCCGACCCCCCCCCCCAAATCCGTGGCCGCCCCCCCCCCCCCGGTTCCGTCTCGCTGCCCCCCCCCCCCGCACCTGCCAGACGGCGCCTCTGCAATGGGGGGGGGGGGGAAGGAAAACAAATCTTGGGGGGCTTCACCAACCACGGGACCCCCCCCCCCAACACCACAAGTCCGGGACAGCCCCAGCTTGGGCTGGGGGGGGGGGGGGCAGGACCCCCCATAAAACTCTCACATTGACCCCCCCCATCAGAGCCTGCTGGACCCCCCCCCCAAACTCACGTATGACCCCCCCAAACCTCCGTTCTTTTCGTGATTGTCAGAGCCCCCCCAATGCACGAAACCCCCCCAAAAACCGGACCCCTAAATCTGCACGACCCCCCCCCCCAAAATCAGCACGACCCCCCCCCCTCACCAGGACCCCCAATTTCTCCTGCACCCCCCAATAACTGCATGGACCCCCCCCCAATTCATGACACCCCCCAAACCCCCGTTCTCTCCGTGATTGTCAGAGCCCCCCCAGTGCACGAAACCCCCCAAAACCGGACCCCTAAATCTGCACGACCCCCCCCAAAAATCAGCACGACCCCCCCCCTCACCAGGACCCCCAATTTCTCCTGCACCCCCCAATAACTGCAGGACCCCCCCCCCAAAGTCGCATTCGACCCCCCCAAACCTCCGTTCTCCCCGTGACTGCCACAGCCCCCCCAAGGCACGAAACCCCCCCAAAAACCGGACCCCTAAATCTGCACCACCCCCCAACAATGCACGACCCCCCTAATTCATGACACCCCCCCAAAAATCTGCACGAGCCCCCTGCACCAGGACCCCCCCCCGGATTTCTCCTGCACCCCCCAATTGCTGCACGACCCCCCCCCCCCAAATTTCCCGGTAACCGCGCACCCCCCACGCCCTGTGCCGGTAACCGCGCACCCCCCCGGCGGTTCCGGTGGTCCCGGTGGTCCCGAACCCCCCCCGGTGGTCCCGAACCCCCCCGGTACCTGCAGCAGCAGCAGCCCGGGCCCGAGCAGGGGCAGGCGGCGGCGGAGCATCGCGGGGCTCCGGGAGAACCGGCGGCCCCGCTGCTGGTGATGATGATGATGGTGATGATGATGAGGGGCGGCTGGAAGAAAGTTGGAGACTTGCGGGGCCGGGCGGTGCCTCGGCGGCGCCGCCAATCCCGACCGGCGGCGGGGACGGGGACGGGGGGGGGGAAACCGGGAGGGGGGGGCGGCTCCGGGACCCCCGAACCGGCCCCGTGAGCAGCGGAGGCTCCGGTGCTCGCGATCCCCCCCCTCCGCATTTTGGGGTGCGCCCCCTCCTCTTCTCCATCACCTTGGGGTGCTCCCGGTGCGCCCCCCACCTTGGGGTGTCGCTGGTCCTGCCCTCATCCTCTTCTTCATCACCTTGGGGTGCCTCTGATCCCACCCCCCCATTTCTCCATCACCTCGGGGTGGCCGTGGTGCCCCCCCCAACTCTTCTCTATCACTTCGGGGTGCCCCTGGTTCCCCCCCCCCCCAGCTCTTTTCCATCATTTTGGGATTTTGGGGTACCCCTCATCCTCCCCCAGCTCTTCTTCATCACCTCGGGGTGCCTCTGATCCCCCCCCAGCTGTTCTCCATCATCTCGGGGTACCCTTGATCCCGCCCCCCCCATTTCTCTATCACTTCGGGGTGGCCGTGGTGCCCCCCCAACTCTTCTCTATCACTTCGGGGTGCCCCTGGTTCCCCCCCCCAGCTCTTTTCCATCATTTTGGGGTACCCCTCATCCTCCCCCAGCTCTTCTTCATCACCTCTGGGTGCCCCTGGTGTCCCCCCAGCTGTTCCCCATTATCTCGGGGTACCCTTGATCCCGCCCCCCCCATTTCTCCGTCACCTCGGGGTGGCCGCGGTGCCCCCCCCAACTCTTCTCTATCACTTTTCGGGGTGCCCCCAGATGTGCCCCCACCCCACCCCCTTCTTCTCCATCACGTTGAGGTGCCCCTGGTTCCCCCCCCCCCCAGCTCTTTTCCATCATTTTGGGATTTTGGGGTACCCCTCATCCTCCCCCAGCTCTTCCCCGTTATCTCGGGGTGCCCCCGATCCCGCCCCCTCTTTTCTCGAGGTCCCCCCCTTATTCTCCATCACTTTGGGGTACCTCCAGTCCCCCCCCCCCAACTCTTCTCCATCACCTCGGGGTGTCGCCGGTTCTGCCCCCCCCCCTCAATTCCTCCCCCTGCACCCCCAGTTTTGCCCCCCGCCCCCCTTTTCCATCACTTTGGGGTGCCCCCGATCCTGCCCCCCCACTTTCCCAGAGACCCCCAGGACCCCCCCGCTCCTGCCCCTCTCTCCAGCACCCTCCGGACCCCATCCTGCCCCCCCATACAGCACCTCGGGGTGCCCCCCCCCACGTCCTGCTCCCCCAAATGCGACCCCCGGGACCCTCCCGGTGCTGCGACCCCCGCCCCATTTCCTGGAGACCCCAAACCCCTCTGGGGACACCGGCTGTTCTTGACCCCCCCACCCCCCCACAACTCCGTCAGGACACCCCGGGGACCCCCCCAAACCCCACCACACCCCGGGGGTCCCTTATCCTGCACCCCCCACCTGCGTCACCTGCACGGACACGTGTGTGCACACGGACACGTGTGTGCACATGGACACGCGTGTGCACACGGACACGCGTGTGCTCCTGCCCCGGCTCCGAGGGGTCCCAGGGGTCCTCACCCACCCCCCCCCCAAGAGGGGTTTTGCCCCCCCCCCCCCCACACGCGATTAATTGATCGTTAATTGATCGTTAATTGCTGTTATCGCTGTGATTATGGCGGGGATCGGCGGGGCTGGGGACACTCGGGGGGTTTGGGGACATTCGGGGGGTTTGGGGAAATTTGGGGGGGTCCGGGGGCACTCGGGGGTGGTGGGGGGGCACTGCAGAACCGCGTGGACGCGCGGAGATGGAATCAGAAAAGGAAAAACGGGGAGAAGGGAAAGGAGAGGGCGAGGAATGAGGGAGAAGGAGCCGGGGGAGAGAGAGGAGAACCACGAGGAGCGCGGGGTCCGGAGCTGCCGCTGCCATCGCGGGGGTCCCAACCAGCCCCGGAGCACCCTCATGGGGGTCCTGGGCATGTGGGGGTCAGAGGAGGGACCCCCAATTGAGGGGGAACCCCTCTAAGTCTCCCATCCCTGCTGCTGCTGCCTCGGTGGGTGCGAGACCCCGGAGCCCCCGATCCTCCCTGAGCCCCCCAATTCCTCCCAGAGCGCCCCGATCCTCTCTGACCCCCCCAGTTCTCGCAATTCGGGGGTCTCCGAACTCCTCTCCGATCCCACCGGGGTCCCCCCTGTACCCAAGGTTGGGGTGACCAAAGCCTGGAGGGGCTCCGGGGGCATCCAGACCCCTCGGGACCCCCCCAAATCTCCAGGAAAACTCCCCGAGGGGGGGGGCAGAGCATGTGGGGGTCAGAGGAGCGACCCCCGATCCTCCCTGACCCCCCGATTCCCGCATTTCAGGGGTTTCTGTATCCCCCTCCCATCCCCTACAATCCCACCCGTGCCCAAGGTTGGGGTGATCAAAGCCTGGGGGGGCTCCGGGGGCACCCAAACCCCTCGGGACCCCCCCAAACTCCCCTCATGGGGGTCCAGAGCATGTGGGGGTCAGAGGAGCGACCCCCGATCCTCCCCGACCCCCCAATTCCCGCATTTCAGGGGTCTCTGTATCCCCCTCCCATCCCCTACAATCCCACCCATGCCCAAGGTTGGGGTGATCAAAGCCTGGAGGGGCTCCGGAGGCACCCAAACCCCTCGGGACCCCCCCAAACTCCCCTCATGGGGGTCCAGAGCATGTGGGGGTCAGAGGAGCGACCCCCGATCCTCCCTGACCCCCCAAATTCCCGCATTTCAGGGGTCTCTGTGCCCCCCTCCCATCCCCTCCAATCCCACCCGTGCCCAAGGTTGGGGTGACCAAAGCCTGGAGGGGCTTTGGGGGTACCCGAACCCCTCGGGACCCCCCCAAATCACCAGGAAAATTCCCCCTTATGGGGGTCCCGGTGCCCCCCGATGTCCTCACCCACCCCGGGCTCTTCCAGAGCCCCCTCCCCACTTTAACATCCCACAGGAGGGGCAGAAACAGGCGAGGGTGGGGGGGGGGGGGATGAATGGGGGGAAAAAGGGTGAAAAATAGAAAATATCGAAGGGAGAAGATAAAAAGGATTGGGTGAAGGATGGGGGGGTGTTGGGGGGGAGAGGGGAAAGGGAGGAAAAAACCTCGGGAGGAGATTTAAGGGCCGATAAATGAACAAAGAGCCGCGATTGAAATAGATCTGAGGCCGGCGGCACCCGGCGCGGGGCTGGGGGGGCTCAAAGGCGGCGGCTGCGGGGGGTGATGGTGATGATGGTGATGATGGTGATGATGGTGATGGTGATGATGATGGGGAGAGGGCGAGGAGAGACCCCCGGGGGGCTCCAGGAGCTGCCGTGGCCATGGGGGTCCCTCACAGCGCCTGGAGACGCCCCGAGCCCCCCAATCCTGCAGGATGAGCCCCCCCCCCCCCCGCACGGGTGGGTTCGAGCCCACGGGTCCCTGGGGGTAAAGGGGGGGGTCCCAAGTGAGCCCCCCCCACTCACTCGGTGCTGTTCTGGTGGCCCCTGTGGTTGTGGCAGGGCGGGAGGGGGCCAGGGGCGCACCCAGGTATGGGGGGGACAGGGGAGGGGACATGGGGGTGCTAACCAGGGGACACGGGGGACAATGGGGGGATACTCTGGGGACATGGGAGACAAAATGGGGGACAATGGGGGGGACATGGGGGACACAATGGGAGACACAATGGGGGGATACTCTGGGGACATGGGGGACACAATGGGGGACAATGGGGGGGACATGGGGGACACAATGGGGGACAATGGGGGACAATGGGGAGGACATGGGGGACACAATGGGGGAGACATGGGGGACACAGAGGGGGGACACAATGGGGACATGGGGGATGCTCAGGGGACATGGGAGACACAATGGGGGACAATGGGGAGGACATGGGGGACACAATGGGGGGACATGGAGGACAATGGGGGACATGGGGGATTACAGAGAGGGGACATGGGGGACACAGAGGGGGGGACACAGTGGGGACATGGGGGACACTGGGTGGACACGGGGTTTGCTCAGGGGACATGGGGGACACAGAGAAGGGACATGGGGGACACAATGGGGGACAATGGGGAGGACATGGGGGACACAGAGGGGGGACACAAAGGGGACATGGGGGACACTGTGTGGACATGGGGGATGCTCAGGGGACATGGGGGACACAATGGAGGGATATGGGGGGACACTCAGGGGACATTGAGGGTGCTCAGGGGACGTGGGAGACAGTGGGGACATGGAGGACACAGAGGGGGGACGTGGGGGACAGTGGAGACATGAGGGACACTGAGGGGACGCGGGGGACACAATGGGGAATACTCAGGGATACGGAGGACAATGGGGGACATTGGGGACACAGAGAGGGGACATGGGGGATGCTCAGGGGACATGGGGGATACAGCGAGGGGACACGGGACACTCAGGGGACAATGAGGGACAATGGGGGACATGGGGGACACACTGGGGGGACATGGGACATACTCAGGGTGCACTTACAGGGGGATCCATGGGGGCGTACAAGTGGGACACAGAGGCGGTGACACGTTGGGGGACATGGAGGGGCAGACACGGGAGGGGACACATAGGGGGACACAGGGGGGTCACACTGGAGGGGGACACGGAAGGTGACACATGGGGGGAAAAGGGGGAGTCACATTGCGGGGGACACCGCTGCCCCCAGCGCGTTCTCGATGGCGGTGTCGCCATCTGGTGGCGGCTCCCGGGACCGCGCGCGCCGCCGGTGCCGGTTTCCCGCTCCTGGTTCCCTTTTCCCCATTCCCCTTTACCATTCCCCCATTCTCCCTTCCCCATTCCCCATTCCCTTCTCCCCATCCCCATTTCCCCATTCCCATTTCCCCATTCCCATTTCCTCATTCCCCGTTCCTCATTCCCATCCCCATTTCCCCATTTCCCCATTTCCCCATTTCCCCATTTCCCCATTTCCCCATTTCCCCATTTCCCCATTTCCCCATTCCCCCATTCCCCCACTCCCCATCCCCATTCCTCATTCCCCATACCCATTTCCCCATTCCCCATTCCTCATTTCCCGTTCCCCATTCCCCTTTCCCTTCTCCCCATTTCCCCATTCCCATTTCCCCATTCCCCCATTCCCCATTCCCTTCTCCCCATCCCCATTTCCCCATTCCCATTTCCCCATTCCCATTCCTCATTCCCCATTTCCCCATCCCCATTTCCCCATTTCCCCATCCCCATTTCCCCATTTCCCCATTCCCCATTCCCTTCTCCCCATCCCCATTCCCCATTCCCAGTAGCCCATTCCCCATTCCCTTCTCCCAATTCCCCTTCCCCCACTCCCCATCCCCATTTCCCCATTCCCATCCCCATTCCCCCATCCCCATTCCCCCACTCCCCATCCCCATTCTTCATTCCCCATCCCCATTTCCTCATTCCCCCATTTCCCCATTCCCCATTCTCCCTTCCCCATCCCCATTCCTCATTCCCCATCCCCATTTCCCTATTCCCATTTCCCCATTCCCCATTCCCATCCCCATTCCCCCATTCCCCCATTCTCCCTTCCCCATTCCCCATCCCCATTTCCATTCCCCATCCCCATTTCCCCATCCCCATTTCCCCATCCCCATTTCCCCATTCCCATTCCCATTCCCCTCTCCCCATTCCCCATTCCCATTTCCCCATTTCCCCATTTCCCCATCCCCATTCCATCCCATCCCCATTCCCCATTCCCATTCCCATTCCCCATTCCCCATCCCATTCCCCATCCCATTTCCCCATTCCCCATTCCCATTCCCCATTCCCATTCCCCTTCCCCATTCCCCATTCCCCTTCCCCCATTCCCCATCCCCATTCCTCATTCCCATCCCCATTCCCCATTCCCCATTCCCATCCCCATTCCCCATTCCCCATCCCATTCCCCATTCCCATTTCCCCCATTCCCCATTTCCCCATTCCCCATTTCCCCATTTCCCCATTTCCCCATTCCCATTTCCCCATTCCCATCCCCATTTCCCCATTCCCATTCCTCATTCCCCATTTCCCATTCCCCTTTCCCTTCTCCCCATCCCCATTTCCCCATTCCCCATTCTCCGTTCCTCATTCCCCCACTCCCCATCCCCATTCCTCATTCCCCATCCCCATTTCCCCATTCCCCCATTCTCCCTTCCCCATTTCCCCATTTCCCCATTTCCCCATTTCCCCATTCCCATTCCCCATTCCCCATTCCCCATTTCCCCATTCCCATTCCCATTCCCCATTCCCATTTCCCCATTTCCCCATTCCCATTCCCCATTCCCTCATTCCCCATCCCCATTTCCCCATTCCCCATTCTCCCTTCCTCATTCCCCATTCCCTTCTCCCCATCCCCATTTCCCCATTTCCCCATTCCCCATTTCCCCATTCCCCATTCTCCCTTCCCAATTCCCCATTCCCTTCTCCCCATCCCCATTTCCCCATTCCCCATTATCCCTTCCCCATCCCCATTCCCTTCTCCCCATCCCCATTTCCCCATTCCCCATTCTCCGTTCCCCATTGCCCATTCCCAGTTCCCCATTCCCAGTTCCCCATTCCCCATTCCCTTCTCCCCATCCCCATTCCCCATTCCCAGTAGCCCATTCCCCATTCCCTTCTCCCAATTCCCCGTTCCCCTCTCCCCATCCCCATTCCTCATTCCCCATCCGCATTTCCCCATTCCCCATTCCCCCACTCCCCATCCCCATTCTTCATTCCCCATCCCCATTTCCCCATTCCCCATTCTCCCTTCCCCATTCCCCATTCCCTTCTCCCCATCCCCATTTCCCCATTCCCCATTCTCCGTTCCCCATTCCCCATTCCCAGTTCCCCATTCCCCATTCCCTTCTCCCCATCCCCATTTCCCTATTCCCATTTCCCCATTCCCCCAGCCCCATTTCCCCATTTCCCCATTTCCCCATTTCCCCATTCCCATCCCCATTTCCCCATTCCCATTCCTCATTCCCCGTTCCCCATTCCCCATTCCCCTCTCCCCATTTCCCCATTCCCATTTCCCCATTCCCGATTTCCCCATTCCCCATTCTCCCTTCCCCATCCCCTTCTCCCCATTCCTCATTCCCCATCCCCATTTCCCCATTCCCATTTCCCCATTCCCCATTCTCCCTTCCCCATTCCCCATTCCCATTTCCCCATTCCCATTCCCCATTCCCATCCCCATTTCCCCATTCCCATTCCCCATTCCCCCATTTCCCCATTCCCCCATTCCCCATTCCCTTCTCCCCATCCCCATTTCCCCATTCCCATTTCCCCATTCCCCATTCTCCCTTCCCCATTCCCCATTCCCATTTCCCCATTCCCATTCCCCATTCCCATCCCCATTTCCCCATTCCCATTCCCCATTTCCCCATTCCCATTCCCCATTCCCATCCCCATTTCCCCATTCCCATTCCCCATTTCCCCATTTCCCCATTCCCATTCCCCATTCCCTCATTCCCCATCCCCCATTCCCTTCTCCCAATTCCCCATTCCCAAAACTTCCCCCTCCACCCTCTTACCCCCTTCTCCAACCACCAGCCCACGCTTCACTTTTTAAAAATTTTATTTATAACAATATCTGTTTTGTTTAGTTGTAAAGTAATCCAGCAAAAATTATTAAAACATTTCCCCCCAATAAAAGGATGGGGTGTCCCCCCCTCCCACCCCCCCCACATGCGTTTATTTCTTTATTTCTACTATAAAAGCTAGGTCATTTCCAGGGATTTTTTTTGCATTTTTTTGGGGTTTTTTATTATTTTTCCTGTTAAAAAATGTGCATGTTGGAGAGCAGGAGAGAGGAGGGGGGTGAGGGGTTGGGGACCCCCCCCCATCCCACAGCTCAGTGGGGCTGGGGGCTTCATCCTGACCCCTGTAACAGTCGGGGAGGGAATGGGGGAAAGGGATGGGCAGAGAGAGGGAGGAGAAATTGGGAAAATTGGGGAGGGAGGGGGGGGAAGGAAAATTGGAAAACTGGGGAAGGAAAAGAGGGGGAAATCGGAAAATTGGGGAGGGGGGAAGGAAAAGAAGGGAGGGAGGGAAAAATTGGAAAATTGGAGAATGAAGGGGGAAGGAAAAGAGGGGAGGGAGGGGAAAATTGGGAAAGGAGGGAGGAAGGAAAAAAAGGGAAAATTGGAAAATTGGGGAAGGAAAAGAGAGGAGGGAGGGGAAAATTGGAAAATTGGGGAAGGAAAAGAGGGGAAGGAGGGGAGAACTGGGGAGGGCGGAAGGAAAAAAGGGGAAGGGGAAAATGGGGAGAAAAGAAGGGATGGAGGGGGAAAATGGGGTGAAAAATGGGAGGGAGGAGAATGAGGGGCTGGGGAGGAGCTGCAGGACAAGGGAGCAGCAAATTGAGGCGGGGGAATCAAATGGGGGTCCCTGGGGAGGGGAGCTCTGCACTTAGGGGGGGTTTGGGAGCATGTGGGACCCTCCTGTGCCTCCCCCCCAGCAATGACCCCCAAGTGTCCCCCCCCCAACCCCCAGCCCCGATGTGTTTGAGGAGGGAAAAACGGGGAGAGGGGGAGGAAAAGGGGAATGTCAAGAGATTTCAAATAAACCAAATGTAAAGAAATTTCCAAATAAACCAAAAAAAAAAAAAAAAACAACCAAAAAAAACCAAACCAAAAGCCGGGTCTGGCCTGAAACCAGGGGTGTGGGGGGGAGAGGGGGGAAATATACAGGTAATAATACTGCTCACATAGAAAAGTAATAATCCTTCATTTGTACATTTATACAGCGGCTCGTGGCCCCCCCACCCCCGGCCCCCTCGTGCCCCCCCATCTATGCCAGGGGGTCTGCCAGGTCGTCGTCCCCTCCCCGGGCCAGCAGCTCCCGTTTCTCGTCCGTGCTGGCCAGGGAGTTGCGGCTGTTGTGGGCGCCCATGTAGAGCGTGGCGTACACGGGGTTGGTGAAGTTGGTGGGCTGCAAAAAAAAAAGGGGGGGGGGAAAAAGGAAAAAAAAGGTGGGAGGGGGCACAGATATCCAAATATACCCCCCAACCCCACAGAAATGGCATTTTTGGGGGTGGTCCCCATGCTGGGGTCACTCGGTGAGAGCCCCCGGTAGATGGGACCTACTCAAGGGACATGGGGCAGCTCTGCCCCAAAAGCTTTGTGGCCCCTCAGAGACCCCCAGCCCTAAAATCTGAGATCCCTTAGAGCCCCCCAATCCAAAACGTTTGAGACCCTTCACAGCTCTCTAACCCCAAAGGCTTTGAGATCCCTCAGAGCCCCCCAGTCTCAAAACCTTTGTGAGCCCTCAGAGACCCCAAAACCTTTCAGAATCCTCAGAGCCCCCCAGCCCCAAAATCTGAGACCCCTCAGAGCCCCCCAACTCCAAAACCTTTGAAACCCCTCAGAAACCCCAAAACCTTTGAGACCCCTCAGAGCCCCTCAGCCCCAAAACCTTTGTGATCTCTCAAAGCCTTTGCAACCCCTCAGAGACCCCAAAACCTTTGAGACCCCTCAGAGCCCCTCAGCCCCAAAACCTTTGTGGCCCCTCAGAGACCCCCAGCCCTAAAATCTGAGATCCCTTAGAGCCCCCCAATCCAAAACGTTTGAGACCCTTCACAGCTCTCTAACTCCAAAGGCTTTGAGATCCCTCAGAGCCCCCCAGCCCCAAAATCTGAGACCCCTCAGAGCCCCCCAGCTTTGAGATCCCTCAGAGCCCCCCGGTCTCAAAACCTTTGTGACCCCTCAGAGGCCCCAAAACCTTTCAGAATCCTCAGAGCCCCCCAGCCCCAAAATCTGAGACCACTCTGATCCCTGAAGCCAAAAACTTTGTGACCCTTCACAGCTCCCCAGCCCCAAAACCTTTGTGAACATCCAGTGTCCCCCAGCCCCAAAATCTGAGATCCCTCAGAGCCCCCCAACTCCAAACCCTTGTGCCCCCTCAGAGACCCCAAAACCTTTGAGACCCCCCCAACCTCAAAACCTTTGTAACTTTAGAGACCCCAAAGCCTTTGTGCCCCCTCAGAGACCCCACATTTGAGACCCCCCCAACCTCAAAACCTTTGTAACTTTGGAGACCCCAAAGCCTTTGTGCCCCCTCAGAAACCCCACAACCTTTGAGACCCCTCAGAGCCCCAAAGCTTTTGTGAAGCTTCAGAATCCCCCCCAACCCCAAAACCTTCCAGACCCCTCAGAGCCCCTCAGCCCCAAAATCTGAGACCCCTCAGAGCCCCCCAACTCCAAAACCTTTGCAACCCCTCAGAGACCCCAAAACCTTTCAGAATCCTCAGAGCCCCCCAGCCCCAAAATCTGAGACCCCTCAGAGCCCCTCAGCCCCAAAACCTTTGTGATCCCTCAAAGCCTTTGCAACCTCTCAGAGAACCCAAAACATTTTGAGATCCTTCAGCGTCCCCAAAGACTTTGTGACCCCTCAAAGCCCCACCCCAACACTTTGGGCAGGACCCTGCAGACCCCCCCCAGCCCCCCTCACCTTGTCGGGGTCCAGGGCAAAGTCAGCATCCAGCAGCTCCCCCACGTCGTCGTCGGGCTCCCCCTCGTACATTTTGTACGTGGGGTTCCCAATCTCCACGTTCATGGCACCGTTGGTCATCCTCTGGTGCTGGAAGCCCTTGGCGCTGATGGGGAGGGGGCACAGGGGTCAGTGACACCCCCCAGAGTGTCCCCCAAACCCTCGGGGAGCTCCCGTCCCTGTCCACGGCATCACTCACCCTTTAATTCTCCATTTGTACCACACGAAAGCCACCACGGTGAGGAGGATGAGGAGCAGCAGGATGGGGATGACGATGGAGGCGGTTCCTGAGGGAGGAAGGCACGGGACAGTCAGAGCCTTGGGGACATGGGGGGGCAGCTTGGGGTGGGACTGTCCCCCCCTTTCACCACAGGATGGAGGGCAGGAGGTGCTCAGGGGTAAACAGGGATCAGCAATACACCCAGGGGTGTGGTGTGGGGTGAAAGGGGGTCACACAGTGCCCCCAAATTAACCTGCCCCCAAAAAAAAAACCCTGGGTGTGGTGTGGAGTGAAAGGGGGTCACACACTGCCCCCAAATTAACCTGCCCATCAACAAACTGCCCCCCAAAAACCAGCCCAAAAATCCCCCTGTGTGTGGCATAGCATGGAAGGGGGGTGTCCCCCATTGCCCCCCACTTTTCCTATCCCCCATTAGCTCCCCTCAGTGTGGTGTGGGATGGAAGGAGGGGGGTCACACACTGCCCCCAAATTAACCTGCCCCCCCCAAAAAAAAAAACCCTCAGTGTGGTGTGAAAGGGGGGTCGCACACTGTCCCCCACTTAAACCTGCCCCTCAAAAAAGTGCCCAAAAAACCCCTTGGGTGTGGTGTGGGATGGAAAAGGGGGGGTCACACACTGCCCCCAAATTAACCTGCCCATCAACAAACTGCCCCCCAAAAACCAGCCCAAAAATCCGCCTGTGTGTGGCACAGCATGGAACGGGGATGTCCCCCATTGCCCCCCACTTATGTCCCCCACTGCCCCCCAAAAACCAGCCCAAAAATCCCCTGTGTGTGGCATAGCATGGAAAGGGGGTGCCCCCCACTGCCCCCCACTTTTCCTACCCCCCATTAACCCCCCTCAGTGTTGTGTGGCATAGAAGGGGGTGTCTCCCAATGTCCCCCACTTATCCTACCCCCATTAACCCCCCTCAGTGCTGTGTGGCACGGAAGGGGGGTGCCCCCCGTTGCCCCCCACTCACGGCCGCTCTGCTGCTCGCCCAGCACCATCTCCTCGCAGCGCGGGCCCGTCCTGCCCGCCGGGCACCTGGGGGAGAGCAGCAGGGAGAGCGGCGGGGTTAGCGGGGCAGGGCCATGCAGGGCGGGAGGGAGGGACAGCTGGGGTGGGGCCGGGGCGGGGACACACATCGGGGGGGTGTCAGTGACGTCCGGAGGGACACACGGCCCCCTCTGAACCCCCCCTCGAAGCTCCCCCCCTCGTCTCTTACTGGCACTCTGGCAGCTGGCTCTTGTCGCTGATGGAGCAGGTGCCGCCGTGCAGGCAGAAATTGTCACAGGTCAGGCAGCTCGGGGCGATCTTGCCATCGGGGCAGCTGGGGGGGGCACGGGGGGTCAGCGCCATGGGTACCCCCGGATGCCCTGTGCCCTCCTCTGGGTGTTCTGTGCCATCCCTGGGGTGTTCTGTGCCCGCCCTGGGGTGTTCTGTGCCATCCCAGGGTGTTCTGTGCCATCCCTGGGGTGTTCTGTGCCCTCCTTGTGTGTTCTGTGCCATCCCTGGGGTGTTCTGTGCTACCTCCACCAGCCCTGTGCCCCCCTCTGGGTGTTCTGTGCCATCCCTGGGGTGTTCTGTGCCACCCCCACCTGCCCTGTGCCCTCCTCTGGGTGTTCTGTGCCATCCCTGGGGTGTTCTGTGCCCTCCCTGGGGTGTTCTGTGCCATCCCTGGGGTGTTCTGTGCTACCCCCACCTGCCCTGTGCCCTCCTCTGGGTGTTCTGTGCCCGCCCTGGGGTGTTCTGTGTCACACTGAGACACATCCACCTCCTCCTCATCCTCGCAGATTTATCCACCCTGAATTACCCACCCAGCTCTGGCCATCCCAGCCAGGTTTTTTTCTGCTTTTCCCTGTGCCCACCACCCCTTTTTCCCCCTCCACATCCTCCTCATCCTGTGTTCTGTGCCCCCTTCTGGGTGTTCTCTGCCATCCCTGGGGTGTTCTGTGCCATCCCTGGGGTGTTCTGTGCCCTCCCTGGGTGTTCTGTGCCTTCCCTGGGGTGTTCTGTGCCATCCCTGGGGTGTTCTGTGCCCTCCTTGCATGTTCTGTGCCATCCCTGGGGTGTTCTGTGCCCGCCCTGGGGTGTTCTGTGCTACCCCCACCTGCCCTGTGCCCTCCCCTGGGTGTTCTGTGCCATCCCTGGGGTGTTCTGTGCCCGCCCTGGGGTGTTCTGTGCTACCTCCACCTGCCCTGTGCCCTCCTCTGGGTGTTCTGTGCCATCCCTGGGTGTTCTGTGCCCGCCCTGGGGTGTTCTGTGCCATCCCTGGGGTGTTCTGTGTCACACTGAGACACATCCACCTCCTCCTCATCCGCGCAGATTTATCCACCCTGAATTACCCACCCAGCTCTGGCCATCCCAGCCAGGTTTTTTTCTGCTTTTCCCTGTGCCCACCACCCCTTTTTCCCCCCTCCACATCCTCCTCATCCTGTGTTCTGTGCCCCCTTCTGGGTGTTCTCTGCCATCCCTGGGGTGTTCTGTGCCACCCCCAGGGTGTTCTGTGCCCTCCTTGCGTGTTCTGTGCCATCCCAGGGTGTTGTATACCATCCCTGGGGTGTTCTGTGCCATCCTTGGGGTGTTCTGTGCCATCCCTGGGGTGTTCTGTGCCCCCTCCAGCCCCTCAGGACTCAGCTCTGGGCTCATCCCACCCCTGGGACACCAGAATGGGCTCTGGTGGGGGGACACACTGAGACACATCCACCTCCTCCTCATCCTCGCAGATTTATCCACCCTGAGTTACCCACCCAGCTCTGGCCATCCCTACCAAGTTTTTTTTTCTGCTTTTCCCTGCGCCCACCACCCCTTTTCCCCCCCTCCAGCCCCACATTCCCAACACCTACATGCAGGAGACCTCTCCACTCTGCTTGTTGATGCTGCACTTGCCCTCCTGGCAGCGGGAGCACTTGTTCTCCTGGCACTGGGCACCCTCGAACTGAGGGGGGCAGCGGCACTGCTTGGCACCGCTGGCTGTCATCTGGCACACGCCGTCGTTCTCGCAGTAATCAAAGCATTGTCCTGGTGGGGGACAAGGGGGTCAGGGCGGGCAGCACCTCCAGAGGAGCCCCCCAACCCCACAGCAAAGAGGGGGAGCTGGAAATCCAACCCCATGAGGGCTGCTCTCGGGGATTCCCACAAACGAGGGGGAGATGGGAGCCCAATCCTTTGGGGTTGTCACCAGAGGGGATGTAGAGGGTGGGAAAAACACAAAAGAGGGTTGGGCAGCTGGACACTCTGGCATTGTCCCCAGAGGTGTGACCCCAGGCATCTCCAGGTGAGGGACACCCATCCTTCTCATCCCACACTGATGTTCCCAGACATTCCCAAATGAGGGACACCCATCCTTTTAACATCCCAATTGTTGTCCCCAGATGTCCCCAAATGAGGGACACCCACCCTTTCAACACCCAAATTGTCCCTAGACACCCTCAAACGAGTGACACCCATCCTCCCAACATCTCCACTGCTGTCCCCAGACAGATGACTCCCATCCTTTTAATGTCCCCACTGCTGTCCCCACACATCCCCAAATGAGTGACACCCATCCTTTTAACATCCCAATTGCTGTCCCCAGATGTCCCCAGGTAAGGAACACCCATCCTTTTAACATCCCAATTGTTGTCCCCAAATGAGGGACACCCATCCTTTTAGCATCCCAATTATTGTCCCCAGATGTCCCCAAATGAGTGACACCCATCCTTTTAACATCCCAATTGTTGTCCCCAGATGTCCCCAAATGAGGGACACCCATCCTTTTAACATCCCAATTGTTGTCCCCAGATGTCCCCAGGTAAGGAACACCCATCCTTTTAACATCCCAATTGTTGTCCCCAAATGAGGGACACCCATCCTTTTAGCATCCCAATTATTGTCCCCAGATGTCCCCAAATGAGGGACACCCATCCTTTTAACATCCCAATTGTTGTCCCCAGATGTCCCCAAATAAGTGACACCCATCCTTTTAACATCCCAATTGTCCCCAGATGTCCCCAAATGAGGGACACCCATCCTTTAAACATCCCAATTGTTGTCCCCAGATGTCCCCAAATGAAAGACACCCACCCTTTAAACATCCCAATTGTTGTCCCCAGATGTCCCCAAATGAAAGACACCCACCCTTTTAACACCCAAATTGTCCCCAGACGCCCCCAAATGAGTGACACCCACCCTTTTAACACCCAAATTGTCCCCACACGTCCCCAAATGAGTGACACCCACCCTTTTAACACCCAAATTGTCCCCACACGTCCCCAAATGAGTGACACCCACCCTTTTAACACCCAAATTGTCCCCAGATGTCCCCAAATGAGTGACACCCACCCTTTTAACACCCAAATTGTCCCCAGATGTCCCCAAATGAGTGACACCCACCCTTTTAACACCCAAATTGTCCCCAGACATCCCCAAATGAGTGACACCCACCCTTTTAACACCCAAATTGTCCCCAGATGTCCCCAAATGAGTGTCCCCCACCCTCCCAGCCCCCCGGTGCTATCCCCAGACATCCCCAAATGAGTGACACCCACCCTTTTAACACCCAAATTGTCCCCAGATGTCCCCAAATGAGTGTCCCCCACCCTCCCAGCTCCCCAGCGCTATCCCCAGACATCCCCAAATGAGTGACACCCACCCTTTTAACACCCAAATTGTCCCCAAATGAGTGTCCCCCACCCTCCCAGTGCCCCGGTGCTATCCCCAGATGTCCCCAAATGAGTGACACCCACCCTTTTAACACCCAAATTGTCCCCACACGTCCCCAAATGAGTGTCCCCCACCCTTTTAACACCCAAATTGTCCCCAGACATCCCCAAATGAGTGTCCCCCACCCTCCCAGCGCCCCGGTGCTGTCCCCAGATGTCCCCAAATGAGTGACACCCACCCTTTTAACACCCAAATCATCCCCAGACGTCCCCAAATGAGTGACACCCACCCTTTTAACACCCAAATCGTCCCCACAAGTCCCCAAATGAGTGACACCCACCCTTTTAACACCCAAATCGTCCCCACACGTCCCCAAATGAGTGTCCCCCACCCTCGAAGCGCCCCGGTGCTATCCCCAGACATCCCCAAATGAGTGACACCCACCCTTTTAACACCCAAATTGTCCCCAGACGCCCCCGAATGAGTGCCACCCACCCCCCTGACGTGCCCCCCGCCGTGCCAGCCGTGTCCCAGCGGTGCCACTCACGGTACTGGCAGCGGTCCCCGATGAAGGAGGGCGGGCAGCGGCAGCTGGGCTGGTTGCCCTGGTTGACGCTGCAGCTGCCGTTGTGCTGGCAGTAACCCGAGCACACCTGCTGGTTACACCTGGGGCCCGTGAAACCCGTGGGGCAGCGGCAGGTGGGCATTCCTGGGGAGAAATAACACCTTAGTTCCTTCTGTAGGAGGGTCAGGACAGACGGACACGAGAGATCTCTGTCGTCAGGGTGTGGAATTTGGGGTTTATTGCAAAGGGACAAGTGCAGGGAGCTGCTGGGAGCTGCCAGGCACAGGTCAGAGCAGCCCCAAGAGAAGAAAGGGGTAAAGAGAGAGGTAAAGAGAGAGGTAGAGAGGATGAGAGAGTGAGCGAGGCTCCCATTACAATACAATAAATCTTCTGGTCGTGGAATTTGGGGTTTATTGCAAAGGGCCAAGTGTAGGGAGCTGCTGGGAGCTGCCAGACACAGCTGGAGCAGGACTGAGAGAGGGAGAGAGAGGTAAAGAGGCTAAGAGAGCGAGGTTCCCGTTATAAATGTTCTTTTGGTTGTGGAATTTGGGGTTTATTGAAGTGCAGGGATCTGTTTGGAGCTGCCAACCGCAGCTTGGAGCAGGACGGAGAGAAGAGAGGGGTAGAGAGGATGAGAGGGGGAGAGAGTAAGAGGATGAGAGAGCGAGGTTCCCATTCCAATACAATAAATCTTCTTCTGTGTTGAATATTCTGATTCTCACTAACCAATCTAGTACAAGATACAAATCCTACAGCATTTCCATACAGCCTATAAGAATCATTACATCACCATACTGTGCTACATTTTAAACCCTAAAAACTCCTCTTTGGGCCCCTTCTGCCAAGCAAGTATAAACTTGCTTTCATTTCAATCTCGCTTATATTTTCCATATTCTCAAAATCTTTTGCCAGGCAATCATATTTGCAAGGCTTTCCTGTTTCATCTTCCCCAACACTTCACCTGTCTGTCTGTGTGTCTGTCTGTGTGTCTGTCTCTGTGTCTGTCTGTGATCCCCCCTGGCTCACCTAAACTTGCTTTCATTTCAATCTCGCTTATAGTTTCCATATTCTCAAAATCTTTTGCCAGATCTTCCCTAACATCCCCACCTCTCTGTCTGTGTCTCTGACCTCTCTGTCCGTGTGTCTGTCTGTCTGTGACCCGCCCTGGTTCACCTTAACTTGCTTTCATTTCAACCTGACTTATAGTCTAACTATTCCCAAAAATCTTTTGCCAGGCAATCCTATTTATGAGGCTTTCCTGTTTCATCTCCCCAACACTCCACCTGTCTGTCTGTGTGTCTGTCTGTGTGTCTGTCTGTGACCCTCCCAGCTCACCTAAACCTGCTTTCACTTCAATCTCACTCATAGTTTCCATATTCTCACAATCTTCTGCCAAGCAATCCTATTTATAAGGCTTTCTGTTTCATCTTCCCCAACATCCTCACCTGTCTGTGTGTGTGTCTGTCTGTGCGTCTGTCTGTCCGTGATCCAACCTGGCTCACCTACGCTTGCTTTCACTTCAATCTCACTTATATTTTCCATATTCTCAAAATCTTTTGCCAGACAATCATATTTATAAGCCTTTCCTGTTTCACCTTCCCTGACTGTCTGTGTGTCTGTCCGTCTGTGATCCCCGCCTGGTTCACCTAAACTTGCTTTCACTTCAATCTCACTTATATTTTCCACATTCTCAACATCTTTTGCCAGACAATCACATTTATAAGCCTTTCCTGTTTCATCTTCCCTGACTGTCTGTGCGTCTGTCCGTCTGTGATCCAACCTGGCTCACCAACACTTGCTTTCACTTCAATCTCACTTATATTTTCCATATTCTCAAAATCTTTTGCCAGACAATCATATTTATAAGGCTTTCCTCTTTCATCTTCCCTGACTGTCTGTGTGTCTGTCCGTCTGTGACCCCGCCTGGTTCACCCAAACTTGCTTTCATTTCCATCTCGCTTATAGTTTCCATATTCTCAAACTCAATCATATTCACAAGGCCTTCCTGTTCCATCTCCCCCAACAGCCCACCTGTCTGTCTGTGTGTCCGTCCGTCCGTGACCCCCTGGCTCACCTGAGGGGGAGGCAGCGCAGGTGCCCCCGTTCTGGCAGAAGCCTGAGCACTGGTTGATCTGGCACCTGTCCCCGCTGTAGTGGGGTTGGCATCGACACTTTGCCTGCTTGCGGGCATTCAGGAAGCAGCTGCCACCGTTCAGGCACTCCAGGTCACACGTGTCGGTGGTGGGCACTGCCAGGGAGGGGTGAAAAAATGTGAAAAATATAAAAAAATGTGTGTTTTATGCTTGGTTTTTGGTGAATATTCAGGTGAATGGTATATGCGTTGTGTTAGAAAGTGATGGTGCGTTAGTTCTCTTAAGTAGTGTGGTGGGGTTAAATATAAATATAAATATAAATATAAATATAAATATAAATATAAATATAAATATAAATATAAATATAAATATAAATATAAATATAAATATAAATATAAATATAAATATAAATATAAATATAGATAGATATAGATATAAATAAATATAAATAAGGCATAGATATAGATATACAGATATAAATATGGATATAAATTTATAGACATAAATATAAACATAAAATAAATATAAATACAAATAAGATACAGATCATATAGATATAGATGATATAGATATAGATATAGATATAAATATACCTAAATATACCTAAATATAAATATATAGATATAGATATAGATATAGATATAGATATAGATATAGATGTAGATATAGATATAAATAAATATAAATAAGGCATAGATATAGATATACAGATATAAATATGGATATAAATTTATAGACATAAATATAAACATAAATAAATATAAATACAAATAAGATACAGATCATATAGATATAGATGATATAGATATAGATATAGATATAAATATACATAAATATAAATATAAATATAAATATAAATATAAATATAAATATAAATATAAATATAAATATAAATATAGATGCACAGAGGCACGGAGGGGATGGAAGCGAGCAGGGCTGCGCTGGCAAGACCCAACCTCCCTCCTCATCCTCACCCTCACCTTCTCTGGTGTCACCTACCTACAGGGGACACGGTGGGCGAGGGGACAACCACACAGGTGCCATTGTCCAGGCGTTTGCCATTGGGGCAGGTGCACACGGGGCCACTGGGGCTGAGCAGGCAGAGCCACTCGCACTTCTTACGGTCACAAGGGTTGGTCACTGCAGGAGGAAAGGGCACAGATGGTGAGGACAGCCAGGTGGTGACCCATAGCCCTTCTTGCTCCTCTAGGACATTCCCCTCCACAGCTCTGTGCTGCCCCATCCATGCTCTGAGGTCCTGAGGTTGCCACCTGGACAGCTGGACTCTCCAAAACCACTTCACCAACCCCCAGCTCTGCCCACCCAGACATCCTCACTTTGGGCAGGAATTTGGGGGTCTGAGTCCCCTCAAACTCAATGTAGGAGGAGAGGGCACAGATGGTGAGGACAGCAGGGTGGTGACAGCATGGTGACCCACAACTCTTCTTGCTCCTCTAGGACATTCCTCTCCACAGCTCTGTGGTGTCCCATCCATGCCCTGAGGTCACCACCTGGCCAGTTGGACTCCCCAAATCCACTTCACCAACCCCCTGCTCTGCCCACCCAGACACCCCCACTTTGGGTAAGAACCTGGGGGTCTGAGTCCCCTCTTCCCAATCCCTCCCTCACCCTCCGCACCTCACACCCGGTATCACCCCCTGGCACCTCCCCACCACTCCAGGAGCAGGGTGGGGGTCCCAGGCCCTCACCCACCCTCTGGCTGCTTGTACTGGTGGTAGAGCACCACGTCGGTGGCGTGGTTGAGGCCGGAGGTCAGGTTGGTGACGGGCTTTTGCCCAAATTTGTGGATCTTGAAGATGCGGTTGTTGATGTAGGTGACGCCGTAGATGTAGTCCTCAAAGATGTCGATGCTGAACGGGTGGCTCAGCCCTGGGGAAGCCAGCAGAAGACATGTGGAGGCAGGAATTTGGGGATTTGGGGATTTGGGGTGGGTTCTGAGGCCAGGGACCCCCATGGAACACCCCTTACCCTTCTTGTTGTCGATGGCCACCACGGGGTCGGTGCCGTTGAGGCGGATGCTGCCGATGACGGAGAGCTTGGCATCAGCCCAGTACAGCCTCTCATTGTGGTAATCCACAGCCAGACCTGGGGGGACACAGCCCTCAGTGAGCCCTCAAGCCCCTCCTGAGCAGCTGACCCACAGAGCAGCACCCCCACTTGCCCTACACCCTTCTGCCATGGGGCTCTGAGCCCTCAGAACAACCCTCCCCAACAGAAATGGGTTGAAAGTGTCCCCATCGTGGCTTTTGTCCCCCTTCCTGTCACCTGTCTGCCTCACCTGTTGGCCACTGGATGTTGTCCTGCACCAGGGTCTCCCGCAGAGTCCCATCCATGGCAGCTGTCTCAATCTTGGGGTGATTGCCCCAGTCTGACCAGTACATGGTTCTGTAAGGACACAGGCAGGTCAATCCCAGGGGAATTGGAGAAACCCTCCCACAGCATCCTGGAGTCATCAGGCAACTCAAGAAGGCACAGAGAGTGATCCTGGGACACATGGGTGGTGAGGGGAGTGCTGTGAGGGATGGACAGAGGGATGGGAAGTCCCAGGGGAACTTTCCATCCACAGTTCTCAATTCTGGACAGCCCAATGACCAAGGAGGAGAAACCCTCCCACACCACCCCCATGGCATCCTGGAGCCACTAGGCAACTCTGGGGCAACTCGAGAAGACACAGAGAGTGACCCATGGGTGGGTTTGTGGTGAAGGGAGTGTGATGAGGGATAGACAGAGGGATGGGAAGTCCCAGAGGAAGAGGACAACCCAATGACCAGGGAGGAGAAACTCTCCCACACCATCCCCACAGCATCCTGGAGTCACCAGGCAACTTGAGAAGACACAACGCGTGACACTGGGACACACGGGTGGGTGAGGGCTGGGCAGAGGGATGGGAAGTCCCAGAGGAAGAGGACAACCCAATGACCAGGGAGGAGAAATCCTTCCACATCATCCCCATGGTACCCTGGAGTCACCGGACAACTTGAGAAGACACAGAGCATGATCCTGGGACACATGGGTGATGAGGGGAGTGCTGTGAGGGACAGACAGAAGGATGGGAAGTCCCTCACCCCCTCAGTGGGTCCACCACGATGGCGTGGGGCTCGTCGATCATCCCCGAGATCAGCGTCTTGCGGTTCTCGCCCTTCATCTGCGCCACCTCGATCACGTCCCGCCCCGAGTCCGTCCAGTAGATGTTCCCGGCCACCCAATCGATGGCGATTCCCCTTGGCATCTTCAGCCCTGAGATCTGTGTGGGGCAGTGTTGTGGTGTGATGGAACAGCCTGTCTCAGTCATGCTGGTTCTTCCCCCAGGTGTGCCAATCACCTCTCCCTTCCCCTCCCTTGCTCCTTGCTGAGTGCTGTCTGTCAATCTTGGCATTCCAGAAAGGGTGTCATGTGATTGGTGAAGTTCAAAAGATGCCTCCCAGCCCTGGGGACATTGGGCCATCCAGGTGTCATTTGTTCCCTGAGATTTCCCCCTCCTTACCTGGTTGGTGGCTCCCTACTCCTTCCCTCCCCCTCTCCCCAGGGTTAAAGGAACAACAACCACGGGCTCAGGGAGTTCTGCTGGAGCTGTTGCTGCATTCAGAGGCCTGTGGGCCACAACAAAGCTCTGGATCCAAACCCTCCAGCAGAACCGACTCCTTTCCTTCACCATCGCCTTAAAGCTTCTCCACCAGGGTAAACCTGAGCTCCTGCAAGCCTGGACTTGTCCCAAGCACCCAGCTGCAATATCCAGCTGGCCAAAGGTGTCTCTGGGGTGAAACCACCACAGCTGCTGCCTTTGGTCAAGCAGCAAGGACTGGACAAGCCCAGGCATGTTCCATCTGGCTATATTGGTATTTAATTCCAATATAACGGCGCCCAATGTGAGGCAGCTCAATCCTGGGGATGGATCAGTCAGGGAAGAGACCCCCGAGGTGAAACCACCACAGATGGCAACTTTGGTCAAGCAGCAAGAGCCACACAAGCCCAGGCATGTTCCATCCATCTATATTGGTATTTAATTCCAATATCTTGGTGCCCAACATGGGACAGATCGATCCTGGGGACGGATCAGTCAGGGAAGACACCTTTGAGGTGGCACCCTCACTTTTGTTGCAATATCCAGCCAGCCAAAGGTGTCTCTGAGGTGAAACCACCACAGCTGCTGCCTCTGGCCAAGCAGCAAGGGTCAGATGAACCCAGGCATGTCCCATCCGGCTCTATTGGTATTTAATTCCAATAGGGCAGAGTGGGGACAGTGAGAGGAGAGGCAACCACCAGCCCATCCCTCCATGCCCTGGCAGAGCTCGCTCACGTTCAGGTGGGTGACGCCGCCGTCGATCTGGCGCCGGTTGCGGTTGGAGGCGGTGGAGGCGGACGAGGAGGCGGGCAGCTCCCGGTAGGAGATCCTGCCCGTGTGCCAGTTGGTCCAGTAGATCTTGTTGCCCTTGACGTAGATGTCCATGGCGTCGATGCGCACGTTCTCGTCGCCCTGGAAGGCCGGCTCGTAGGCGGAGTTGGGGTTGAAGGGGTACATGCTCCTGATCTTGTTGTCGTCTGCGATGTAGAGGATCTGGTGCTCAGAGCCTGAAGAGGAAGAGGAGGAGCAGGAGAGGTTGGCATGAGTTGGATGTAGAGGATCTGGTGCTCAGAGCCTCAAGAGGAAGAGGAGAGGTTGGCATGAGTTGGATGTAGAAGATCTGGTGCTCAGAGCCTCAAGAGGAAGAGGGGAGGTTGGCATGGGTTGGACAGGGAAGAGGGGCTCAGCCAGGAGTTGGGATCTCCTGATCTTGTCATCTGCGATGTAGAGGATCTGGTGCTCGAGGAAGAGGAGGAGGAGGAGGAGGAGGAGGAGGATTGACAGAGCTGCATTTCATTTGGGTCTGTGGGGTCTCTGTGGGGTCTGTGAGGTCTCTGTGGGGTCTTTGGGATTCAATGGGATCTGTGAGGTCTCTGTGGGGTCTTTGGGATTCAATGGGATCTGTGGGGTCTCTGTGGGGTATTTGGGGTTTCTGTGGGGTCCCCATGGGTCTGTGGGGTCTCTGTGGGGTCTGTGGGGTTTCTGTGGGGTCCCTGTGGGTCTGTGAGGTCTCTGTGGAGTCTCTCTGGGGTCCGTGGGACTCAATGGATTGGAGGGAAGAGCAAAGGATTCCCACAGGAGCTCTGGGGGGCTCCTGGGCACACACAGAACCCACGTGAGTCCCTGTTCCCTCCTGACCTTCTGCCTTGCACATGTTGTCCGTCCTCATGAAGTTCTTGGCGCAGCTGCAGAAGTGGGAGCCCTTGGTGTTGTTGCAGAGCTGGGAGCAGGTCCCAAAGCGCAGGCACTCGTTGATATCTGGGCAGGGGGAGGTGGAATCAGGGGAAGAACAAAAAACTGCCCCCCCCACCCCATCCCAGCTGTGAAATCACATCTCAGTGGTAAAAACCAGAATTCACAGCCCGATCCTGAGGCCTCTCCAGCAGCAGCAGGAAATACCTTGGCAAAAATTCTTGTCTGGAACCTTCTGGAAGCCTCTATGGCAGGTGCAGTAGGAGGTGGACTGGGACTGGACACAGTGGGCCTCATCCCCAACATGGTGGTGTTGGACACAGTGGGCCTCATCCCCAACATGGTGGTGTTGGACACAGTGGGCCTCATCCACAACTTGGTGGTGTTGGCCACATTGGGCCTCATCCACAACATGGTGGTGTTGGACACAGTGGGCCTCATCCCCACACATGGTGGTGTTGATCATCCCCACACATGATGGTGTTGGACACAGTAGGCCTCATCCCCACACATGGTGGTGTTGATCATCCCCACACATGCTGGTGTTGGACACAGTAGGCCTCATCTCCACACATGGTGGTGTTGGACACAGTGGGCCTCATCCCCACACATGATGGTATTGGACTCACTGGGTCTCATCCCCAACATGGTGGTGTTGGACACCATGGGCCTCATCCCACCTGTGAAATCACACCTCACTGATAAAAACCAAACCCCACAGCCCAATCCTGAGGCTCTCCAGCAGCATACCTTGGCAAAAATTCTTGTCTGGAACCTTCTGGAAGCCTCTACGGCAGGTGCAGTAGGAGGTGGACTGGGACTGGACGCAGTGGGCCTCGTCCCCACACATGGTGGTGTTGGTCTTGCAGTCATATGACTTGTGCTCTGTGGTGGGACACGTGTGTCACACGCGTGTCACAGCGTGTCCCCCCCAGTCCCCACCATGCCCCCCAGCTCCCCCACCCACCTTGGGAGCAGGATTCCTCATCAGAGCCATCTCCACAGTCATCGAAGAAGTTGCAGCGGAGGTTGGCACTGATGCACTTCTTGTTCCCACACAGGAACTCGTTCTTGTCCTGGCTGCAGCTCTTGGGCTTGGCCGTGGGTGACTCTGAGGGTGAGGGACAGCAGATGTGACCCCCATGTCCACAGGACCCTCTGGGAGCAGGCAGGGACTTGGGACCTTGCATCCACAACCCCAATTTTGGGAGGAAAGACCAAAAGCCAACCCCAATCCCTGATTCCGTGAGGAAAGACCAAAAGCCAACCCCAACACCTGATTTTGGGAGGTAAGACTGGGCAAAGCCAACCCCAACACCTGATTTTGGGAGGAAAGACCAAAAGCCAACCCCAACACCTGATTTTGGAAGAAAGACTGGGCAAAGCCAACCCCAAGACCTCATTTTGGGAAGAAAGACCAAAAGCCAACCCCAACAGCTGGGCTGAACTTTGGGCTCTGGGAGGGCCTTCCCAAAGGCCAACAGTGACTTCCAGGCAGCTTGGCCAGGCAGGCTCAGGGCTGTGAGGCTCAGAAAACCACAATGCCTGCCATGCTCCTGCTTCTCTCCCAGGCTTCCAGTTCCATGCCTTCTCCCTGAATATGTCTCACAGTTTCCATCTCCTGATGTGCTGTGAAAGCCTCCTGTGGCCTGGAGAGCACACCAAGGAGAGCAAAGGGCAGCAGATGTCACTGGTGTCCTGCCCCCATCTCCCCACTGCTCAAGCAGCACCCTTTGGACATGTTCTCTTCCAGACTTCCAGCTTCATGCCTTCTCTCTGAATATATATCACAGTTTCCATGTGCTGTGAAAGCCATGACACCTCCTGTGGCCAGGAGAGCACACCAAGGAGCGCAAATGGCAGCAGATGTCACCAGAGCCAGCACTGGTGTCCTGTTCCCATCTCCCCACTGCTCAAGCAGCACCCTTTGGACATGTTCTCTCCCAGGCTTCCAGTTTCATGCCCTCCCTTTGAATATGTACCACAGCTTCCATCTCCTGATGTGCTGTGAAAGCCTCCTGTGACCAGGAGAGCACATCAAGGAGCACAAACAGCAGCAGATGTCACTGGCGTCCTGTCCCCTTCTCCCCACTGCTCAAACAGCACCTTTTGGAGACATTTCTGTCCCAGGCTTCCAGTTTCATGCCTTCTCCCTGAATATGCACCACAGTTTCCATGTCCTGGATGTGCTTGGAAAGCCATGACACCTGCTGCATACCAAGGAGTCAGGCAGCGCAAACGGCAGCAGATGTCACCGGTGTCCTGCCCCCATCTCCTCACTGCTCCAGCAGCACCCTTTGGACCTGAGCAGCATTTCAGAGCTGCAATGGCAGAGCTGAGGGAGAAGGATCAGCCCCCCTCACTCACCGCAGTCCTTCTCATCCGTGTTGTCTCCACAGTTGTCGATCCCGTCGCACTGCCGACCGATCCACAGACACACGCGGTCGTTCTTGCAGCGGAACGGTCTGTTGGGGGGACACTGGAATTTCACTGCACCAGCAAACAGAAACAAACGGTGACGGTGAAAGGAGACGCCGGAGCCAGGCTGTCACACATGTCACACGAGCTGCTGCTCGGCCTCTGCCCCCGCTCAGCTCTCCGCTAAGGGCTGTCCCACGCGGCCCAGAGGGCTCCGGAGGCTGAAGCAAAGAGACTGAAGCAGAGACAATCTGGCTGCTGTGAGCCCTCTCCTCACCCAGCCCACTCCCCATCACCAGCCCCTCAGTCAGAGTCACCCCCTGACACAGACATCTTTGATGAAAAATCCTTTACTTAGGATTTTTTCTCCTAAGAAACTGAGGGGACATGTCAGTCCTCCCTCCTCATCACCAGCCCCTCAATCAGAGTCACCCCCTGACACAGACATCTTTGATGAAAAATCCTTTACTTAGGATTTTTTCTCCTAAAAAGCCAAGAGACCTCAAGAATAAAATGTAAACATTGATTATCTGCTGCTGTGGAATGCAACAGGTGCATCTGTGATTGGTCTCAGAGTTGTTTCTAATTAATGGCCAATCACAGTCAGCTGGCTCAGACTCTCTGTCCCAGACAGAAGCTTTTGTTATCATTCTTTCTTTTTCTATTCTTAGCTAACCTTCTGATGAAATCCTTTATTCTATTCTTTTAGTATAGTTTTAATATTATATAATATAGTATATAATATATATATGTATATATATAATATAATAAAATAATATCATTCATATAATATAATATAATATAATATAATATAATATAATATAATATAATATAATATAATATAATATAATATAATATAATATAATATAATATAATATAATATAATATAATATAATATAATATAATATATATATTAAATAATAATATTAAATGTATTTAAAATAATAGATTAAAATTAATTATAAATGGAATTATAAATATATTAACATTAAGTATAATTATGAAATTAAGAATAATATATTAAAATGTATTATGAATATATTAGATATTATATTAGAAATATATTATATATTATAAACAATATAATAATAATATTAAAATTATTAATAATGATATATTAAGATATATCTTCAAAATCTATTCTATATTATATTAGAAATATATTTTATATTATAAATAATAATATTATTAAAATTATTATTGATAATATTAAAATAATAAATCAAGCCTTCTGAAACATAGAGTCAAATCCTATCTCTTCCCTCATCTTCAGACCCCTGTGAGCACAGTCACAACCTCCAAGCCCTCACCTGCACCAGCCACCCCCCAGAGGTCCCCCCCAGACCCTCTGGTCCCCCTCTAATCCCCCTCTGGTGCTCAGGCTCCAGGAGTGTCCCCCCCATCCTGGGCTATGGGGCTTGGGGACAGGGGCAGTGTCACTCACAGCACTCCTCAGGATTCTCGTCTGAGTTGTCCCCACAATCGTCCTCCCCGTCACACTTCCAGGCCAGGGGCTTGCACAGGGTGTTGTTGCACTGGAACTCGTCCAGGGGACACGTGCGGACTGTGACAGAGCAAGGGGGGACATGTCAGTGCAGGAGGGGACATGGCAGGGCAAGGGGGGACATGGCAGGGCAAGGGGGACATGTCAGTGCAGGAGGGGACATGGCAGGGCAAGGGGGGACAAGGCAGGGCAAGGGGGGACATGGCAGGGCAAGGGGGGACATGGCAGGACAAGGGGGACATGGCAGAGCAACAGGGGACATGTCACTGCAAGGGGGACATGTCAGTGCAGGAGGGGACATGGCAGGGCAAGGGGGGACATGGCAGAGCAAGGGGGGACATGGCAGGGCAAGGGGGGACATGGCAGGGCAAGGGGGGACATGGCAGAGCAACAGGAGACATGTCACTGCAAGGGGGACATGTCAGTGCAGCAGGGGACATGGCAGGGCAAGGGGGGACATGTCAGGGCAAGGGGGTGATGTGTCAGTGCAACAGGGGATGTGTCAGTGCAAGGGGGACATGGCAGAGCAACAGGGGACATGTCAGTGCAAGGGGGTGATGTGTCAGTGCAACAGGGGACGTGTCAGTGCAAGGGGGACATGGCAGAACAACAGGGGACACATCAGTGCAAGAGGGGACATGTCACTGCAAGAGGGGACACGTCATCTCATGCTTCCCTCCTGCCAAACCCCCACCCTGGGGCTGCAATTCCAATTTCCCACATGCACAGGGGGTCTCCAGAGCTGAGGCATTTCCATGTCTGTGCATGCTCCAGACTGGGACACACACACACAGAGCAGCACTCCCACCCATAGCAGGGACACAGTGACATCAGGGCAGGGATTGGGGGACACCAGCAGCCCCGGGGGACACCCAGCAGTGCCATTACCCCCTGTGCCACAGTTCTCCTCGTCGCTGCCATCCATGCAGTCGGCGTCGGCGTCGCAGCGCCAGCGCATGGGGATGCAGTGCCCGTTCTTGCACTTGAACTGGTCAAACTCGCAGCGAGGGGTGCAGTCTTTCTGCAGGGGACAAGCAAGGGACACAGTGGGCATGGCAGGCCCCTGTGCTGTTGCCACAGCCCCAGGGCAGGGGCAGAAGGGAGGTTTTGTGTCCCCATCCTGCTCGTACCTCGTCAGAGCCATCGGCGCAGTCGTGGTCGCCATCGCATTTCCACCTGCCCGCGATGCAGCGGCCGTTGGCGCAGGAGAACTCGCTCTCAGAGCAGGGCCTGGGTGCTGGGGACAGAGCACAGAGGGTGCCCTGAGCGTGGGGACAGCCTGTGAGGGCAGGGGGTGTCCCTGGCCAGCAGCTGTGGGGGCACAGGGTGACAGGGACACTGGGGACAGGGGGTACAGGCAGAGCTGTGGGAGCTCACAGAGGGGCACAGCTGGTACCAACTCCCACCACTCCCTGTGGAGGTTTTGGGGGACAGCCTGGCTGTCAGGGTGCTGGGGACAGAGCACAGAGTGTGAGGGCAGCCTGTGAGGGCAGGGGGTGTCCCTGGTCAGCAGCTGGGGGGGCACAGGGTGACACAGACACATGGCCGGTAGCACTGGGGACAGGGGATACAGGCAGAGCTACCAGAGGAGCACAGCTGGCATCAACTCCCAAACCCTTCCCACACCATCCCTGTGGGGGTTTTGGGGGACACTGTGGTCACTGAGGTCACTCCTCTCCACAGGGCAGCACCAGCCCCACTGCTGCCCACCCCAGCTGCAGGGGGAACTGCAGCAGTACCCTGGCAGTGCCCAGCCTCACCCCTGTGCCCCCTCACAGGTCATGGGCACAGCTCACAGCTCACTGGCACAGCCTGTGCCACATCCAGCAGGATGGCACCTGGCACAGCCGCCCACCTGGGATGGCTTTTGGGACCCTTCCCCTCCCTATAGCCCCCATAGGGGTATTGGGGCACAGGGACCCCCCACTCGTGGCACAGAACTGTGGGGAACAGGGGGTGTCCAGAGGGAGCAGGGAGAGGTGGGGATGGGGTTTGGAGCCAAATCCAAGCCATGCAGAGCCCTGCAGAGCAGCAGGGTCAGACCCTCCCCAGTTCCATGGATGGAGATGCTTGTGCTGATGCTCAATAAATCCACCTGGATTGTCCAGTCCCACCTAGAAATTATTGTCTTCATTGGGTTTTAGAGAGAGACTGTAACACGGAATTAAAAGATTTTGGCAGGAACCTACCTCTGAGCGCCCCATAACGACAGTGTGGAAATGGAGAAAAACATAAGATGAGGTGAAATGGCACAAAACTCAAAAAACACGACGGGAAACCAACGGAAAAGAAAAAAACAAAAGCTGCACCCTGAAGAGCTGCAGGAAGATCAGAGAGACCCAGTGGGCACTGTGGGGTGGGAGAGGGGCTGGCAGCAGACCCTGGGCAGACTGGACCCCTCTGGGTGCTGTGGGGTGGGACAGGATCAAGCAGAGACCCTGGTGCCATCCCATGGGCAGCCTGGAACCCCTTTGGGTGCTCCGGGGTGGGCAGCAAACCCTGGTGCCATCCCATGGGCAGCTTGGGACCCTCTGCGTGTCCCCACTGCCATCCCAGGTGGCACTGCCAGGCAGAGGGTGACACAAGGGGTGATGCTTGGTGGCAAAGCAGGACAAGGTGCCCTCAGGTGACTCTGCTGGGCCCCTCATGCTGCTGCAGGGAGGGTGTTGGGGTCACCCCTTGAGTGTCACTTGTCACCTCTGGGGTGTCTCATTGGCACAGGGACAGGGTCAGGGCTGTCCCCCACAGGAGGGCATGGATGGGACAGGGACAGGGACAGGGACAGGGACAGGGAGAGGGACAGGGACAGGGACAGCACTGCCCCAAAGGAGGGCATGGATGGCACAGGGACAAGGACAGAACTGTCCCAAAGGAGGGCATGGATGGCACAGGGACAGGGACAGAACTGTCCCAAAGGAGGGCATGGATGGCACAGGGACAAGGACAGGGTCACCATTGCCCCAAAGGAGGGCATGGATGGCACAGGGACAGTGACAAGGACAGGGTCACCATTGCCCCAAAGGAGGGCATAGATGGCACAGGAAAAGGGACAGGGACATTTTTGCCCCAAAGGAGGGCATGGATGGCACAGGGACAGCCCTGTCCTGGCTGGGGTGGCCCAAACCTGTCCCCTGAGCAGTGCTCCCCCCTGGGGACAGCGGGGGCAGGGGAGTGGCACGTACTGCAGCTCTCCTCGTCGGAGTTGTCCCCGCAGTCGTTGTCGTAGTCGCACTGCCAGCGGCCCGGCACGCAGCGGTTGTTCTTGCAGCGGAACTGGTAGGGCTCGCACGTGCGCTCGTCTGGGGACAGCGGGGACAATGGGGACAGGTCAGGGACAGGGTCATGGATAGGGACAGGGACAGGTCAGGGACACGTCAGGGACAGGGACAGGGACAGGTCAGAGAACTGGTATGGCTCGCACGTGCGCTCGTCTGGGGGGACAGGGACATGTCAGGGACAGGGACACATCAGGGCTGCTGGGGGGACAGCACGGACAGGGGCAGGGACAGGACAGGGACACGTCAGGGCTGCTGGGGGGACAGCAGGGACAGGGACAGGTCAGGGACAGGGACAGGGACAGCACAGGGACACGTCAGGGCTGCTGGGGGGACAGCAGGGACAGGGACAGGGACATGTCAGGGACAGAGACACATCAGGGCTGCTGGGGGGACAGCAGGGACAGGGGCAGGTCAGGGACAGGACAGGGACAGGGACAGGACAGGGACACATCAGGGCTGCTGGGGGGACAGCAGGGACAGGGACAGGTCAGGGACAGGGACAGGACAGGGACACATCAGGGCTGCTGGGGGGACAGCAGGGACAGGGGCAGGTCAGGGACAGGGACAGGACAGGGACACATCAGGGCTGCTGGGGGGACAGCAGGGACAGGGACAGGGACAGGGACAGGTCAGGGACAGGGACAGGACAGGGACAGGGACAGGACAGGGACAGGGACAGGACAGGGACACGTCAGGGCTGCTGGGGGGACAGCAGGGACAGGGACAGGGACAGGACAGGGACACATCAGGGCTGCTGGGGGGACAGCAGGGACAGGGACAGGGACAGGGACAGGGACAGGGACAGGGACAGGGACAGGGACAGGGACAGGGGCAGGTCAGGGACAGGGACAGGACAGGGACACATCAGGGCTGCTGGGGGGACAGCAGGGACAGGGACAGGTCAGGGACAGGGACAGGGCAGAGAACTGGTACGGCTCACATGTGCGCTCATCTGGGGACAATGGGGACAAGTCAGGGACAGGGACAGGTCAGGGCTGCTGAGGGACAGCAGGGACAGGGACAGGGGTCAGCACTGCCCCAAAGGAGGGCATGGATGGCACAGGGACATGGATGGCACGGGGACAGGGGTCAGCACTGCCCCGCACAATGGGACAGGGATGGGATCAGCACTGCTCCAGTGAGGGCAGGAATGGGACAAGGACAGAGGTCAGCACTGCCCTGTGACAGGAGGATGAGACAGGGACAGGTGTCAGCAGTGCCCTGAACATGGGAGGGACAGGACAGGGACAGGGACAGGGACAGGGACAGGGACAGGGGTCAGCAGTGCCCTGAACATGGGGAGGGACAGGACAGGGACAGAGACAGGGACAGGGACAGGGACAGGGACAGGGACAGGGACAGGGACCAGGACAGGGGTCAGCAGTGCCCTGAACATGGGGAGGGACAGAAATCAGCACTGCTCCACACGATGGAAGGGATGGGACAGGGGTCAGCACTGCCCTGTGACAGGAGGATGAGACAGGGACAGGTGTCAGCAGTGCCCTGAACATGGGGAGGGACAGGACAGGGACAGGGACCAGGACAGGGGTCAGCACTACCCCTGCACCTCCCTCTGACCCAACCCTGCCCACACCACCCCAAAAAGGAGCAGCTGGAGCTCTTGGGCCACCTCAGAGAAGCCAGCCAGCTCCAGGCCAGCCTGTCCCTCAGGGAACAGGGACACAAAATGACACTGGCTTGTCCCCAAGGCCTCCACTCACCGCATTCCTCCTTGGGCTCATCAGATCCATCCCCACAGTCGTCCTCCCCGTCACATTTCCAGCGTGCAGGGATGCACCTGCCCGAGTCCTTGCAGCGGAATTCGTCCACACCACAGGTCATCTGGGCTGCAGGGGACAAAGGGACACAGGGCAGGGTCAGCGCTGCTCAGCACTGTGCTGCTCTCTGCAGGGATGATGGACAGCCCGGAGATGGGGGGATCTTCCTCCTTTTCAAGGAGTTCTCCAGGGAGATGTCAGGGGAGGAGGATCCCAGCGGGACAGAGACACCAAGAGCATCAGCCACTGCGCACAGGGACTGAGCAGGGACAGAGGAGGGACGCAGGAGGAACTGGGGTAAAACTGAGCAGGGACTGAGGTAGAACTGACCAGGAATTGAGCAGATACTGAACAGGGACTAAGTAGGGACTGGGGTAGAACTGAGCAGAGACTGAGCAAGGACTGAGCAGGGACTGAAGAGGGACTGGGGTAGAATTGAGCAGGAATTGAGCAGGGATTGAGGAGGGAACTGGGGTAGAACCGAGCAGGAACTGAGCAGGAACTAAGCAGGGATTGGGGTAAAACTGAGCAGGAATTGAGCAGGGACTGAGAAGGGACTGAGCAAGAACAGAGCAGGGAGCTGGGGTAGAACTGAGGTAGAACTGAGCAAGACCTGAGCAGGGACTGAGCAAGGACTGAGCAGGGACTAAGGAGGGACTGAGAAGGGACTGGGGTAAAACTGAGCAGGGACTGAGCAGGGACTGAGCAGAGATCAAGGTAGAACTGAGCAGGAACTGATCAGGGACCAAGGAGGGACTGGGGTAGAATTGAGCAGGAACTGAGCAAGAACTGAGCAGGGACCGAGCAGGGACTGAGCAGAAACTGGGGTAGAACTGAGCACAAACTGGGGCAGAACTGAGCAGGAACTGAGCAAGAACTGAGCAGGGACCGAGCAGGGACTGAGGAGAAACTGGGGTAGAACTGAGCACAAACTGGGGCAGAACTGAGCAGGAACTGAGCAGAGACAGAGCAGGGACTGAGCAGGGATCAAGAAGGGACTGGAGCAGGGACTTGCCACCCCTCCAGCACACACAAGTGCCAGGTGTGATCATTTCACGCTGGTCAGAGCCCCCTTCCCCACACACACACAGGTGCCTTACTGCAGTTAGCAGGTTCATCAGAGCCGTCCACGCAGTCGTTGTCACGGTCACACACCCAGACCCGCGGGATGCAGCGCTTGGTGATGGCACACTGGAACTGGTTGGGGGCACAGGTCACCTCGGCTGCAGCAGGGAGAAAGGAGGGGTCAGGAAGGGCAGCAGGGCAGGCAGGGACAGCCATTCCCCTCCCCAAAAACCAGCTGTGGGGTTGGGAGGTGTGTGGGTGCTCCAGGAATCACAAGGGGCTCAGTGGAGATGGAGCAGAGCCATAAAATGGCTCCAGAAAGACTCCAAGCTGTGAGGGGACAGGGCAGAGGCCACCAGATCCCTCAGCTGGGCAACGGGCTCAGCCCAAATCCACTTCGAGGGATTTAAGGATTTCATTCCCACTAGGAAACAGGGCAGAGGCCACCAGATCCAGGCTCAGCCCAAATTCCACATCAAGGGATTTAAAATATTTAATTCCCATTAGGAAACAGGGCAGAGGCCACCAGATCCCTCAGCTGGGCAACAGGCTCAGCCCAAATCCATTTCAAGGGATTTTAAATATTTCATTCCCACTAGGAAACAGGGCAGATCCCTCAGCTGGGCAACAGGCTCAGCCCAAATCCATTTCAAGGGATTTTAAATATTTCATTCCCACTAGGAAACAGGGCAGATCCCTCAGCTGGGCAACAGGCTCAGCCCAAATCCACTTCAAGGGACTTAAAGATTTAATTCATTTCATTCTCACTAGGAAATAGGGCAGAGATCACCAGATCCAGGCTCAGCCCAGATCCACTTTGAGGGATTTAAGGATTTCATTCCCACTAGGGAAGAGGGCAGAGGCTACCAGATCTCACAGCTGGGCAATAGCTTCAACCCAAATCCATTTCAAGGGATTTAAAACTTGATTCCCACTAGGAAACAGGGCAGAGGCCACCAGATCCAGGTTCAGCCCAAATTCCACATCAAGGGACTTTAAAGATTTCATTCCCACTAGGAAACAGGGCAGATCCCTCAGCCGGGCAACAGGCTCAGCCCCAATCCACTTCAAGGGATTGAAAGATTTAATTTATTTCATTCCCCCTAGGAAACAGCAGTAGAGATGACGGCAACAGAGGGTCTGCAGAGACCAGGGGTATGGAGAAAGCCCTGGCACAACCCAGGGGAGCCAAACACCCCAAGACACAGACCTGAACCCCTCAATCCGACCCACAGCAGCCCCCAGCTGACCCCCAGAGCCCCCCACTCACGACAATCCTTCTCATCCTCTCCGTCCCCACAGTTGTCCTGCCCGTTGCAGCGGAAGATGCCGGGGATGCAGCGGTTGGTGTTGGTGCACTTGAACTGGCTGGGCAGGCAGACGTGGATGTCTGGGGACAAGGTGACAATCAGGGGTGTCAGCGTTCAGAAACACATAATCACGAGAATGATTCTATGCAGGGGCTTTAATTGAAGAGCTGGAGGCACCACAGGGACGCAAACGTGGTGTTGGGAGGATGCAGGAGTGCCCAGAGTGTGCTTTAGATTTGGAAAAGAGAGCTCTGGGTGTCAGGGGTACAAACCCAAATCTGACCCCGACGTGGGTTAGGGATGAACATGTTTTTATATTCTATCGTTCTATAACTTTCATGTTAATTATTAAATTTATATTGCTGTATTGTATACATAGATTTCATCCAAGCGTGGGCTCCTCATGGTCCCCCTCAAACTTCTAACATAGTTTCTCATGATCCTTCTTACGATTAAGAATAAATATATTTAATTACTAAACAATCATCACATCTAACACTTATATCATTTATCATATACTGCTTACACAGGTGCAATTTCACATCATCTGGCAAACACAAAGCCTAACATTTTCAGAGTCTCTTTTTAACATTTTTCCAGGGCCCCACTAAGTCCAGCTTCTTTCTAATTCCCCGAATTTTATGATTTTAAAACCTTTTACTATCAAGGGGGTGACAGGCAGCATCTTCACGCTGTGAAGGGTCACAGGGGGACACAGGGACCTACCACAGTTGGCCTCATCCGAGTTGTCCTGGCAGTCGTTGTCGCCATCGCAGATGAAGGCAGGGTTGGTGCAGATCCCTGTGGAGCACTGGAACTGCCCTGGCCTGCACTTGAACTCAGCTGTGGGGTGACACAGGGCCACAGGTTTGCTCTGAGGAACGTTTTGAGGGCACATCTCAACCTCAAACCCCTGCTCCATCCCTCTGGTGTCATCTGGACACCCTCTGGACTCAGCACATCCAATTGTGGGCTTGGGCGCTGCTCCATGGGACAGATGTGTCCCACTGCTCCCTGAACCCTGTTGTGACTGACCCTCCCCTCCACAGGGCTGTCCCAACAGCCACCCTGCACACCCTGGGGCACTTTGGGGCTGTGTCACCCCCTGGCACTCACGGCAATCCTCCGGCTCGTCCGACCGGTCCCCGCAGTCGTCCTCGGTGTCGCATTTCCACCAGAAAGGGATGCACTTGTCATTCTTGCAGACAAACTGAAGGAGAGAGGAGCTCATGGATTTCAGGACAAACTGATGGAGTTCAGGATGGGGAGAGGGGACCCCAAAAGATTTCATCCCACTGAGCTCAGCCGAGGGCACCGATCCTGCACTGTCCCCTCTGGGCATTCCCAAATCCTGACCCAGAGCAAAGCCTTAACCCCACCCAGCCCTTGGGGTTTGAGGAGAGGGGTAAAAGAACATTCTAGAGCTGCAGGTTCTCTGGCTCCACTTCAAACATGAAGTGCCACAGGAGGGAGGTGCTGCCTGCACCCAAACAACACCCCATCACCACCAGGGAGATCATGGCACGAGGGAACCGGACATGGGGAACACCCAGACAGGCAGGGACAGGTGGGGACAGGAAAGGACAGGAAAGGACAGGCAGGTAGGAGCTTACCTGGCTGGCAGTGCAGTTGGACACGCAGGTTTTGCCATCACTGCCCAGGTAGAAGTTGGTGGGACAGGCACATTTGTGCCCCCCACCCGGGGAGAGCAGGCAGAGGTTGCTGCAGCCGCCGTTGTTGGTCTTGCAGGGATGGTTGGGAACTGGGGAGAGCAGGGTGACAACAGCAAGTCAGACCAAGCTGGGGACCCTCAGGGTGGTAAGACCCTTGTCACCCTGCTCCTGCTCCCCCTGCCGAACCTGGCATCCCCCCACATCCCTTTCCTGGCGTGGTTCCCCAGCACCCCCAAGCTGTGCTCCGTGAGAAATGAAAATGAGAATTTAAACTTCTATTTCTCCAAAGTATCCAGTCTTATTTGCAAGAATTTGTACTTCTATTTCTCCAAAGTATCCAGTCTTATTTACAAGGCCACCCTTTGCAACTTGTTTCTACTTCCATTTCTCTCTCTCTGTCCCATTCCATGGCATTTCCAAGCCAGCATTTCTTATCTCAAGGTTTGCACACAGTGTGAGCTTTTTGTCAGGCTTGGAGAATTCTCTACAAATCCCTTTCCCACGTCACTCACCGTCAGGCTGGCGGTAGGGGTGGTAGATGTGGATGTCCATGGGCCTGTGCAAGGTGCTGATCAGCAGGGTCTTGTTGGCTCCTGTTGTTTTGTGGGCTCGGTTGATGGATTTGGTCTCCCAGTCAGTCCAGTAGATGAAATCCTCGAAGAGGGTGAGCGCGAAGATGTGAGGGATGTCCTGGCTCAGCACTGAGAGGGGAACGGGTGCTCAGACAGGGGCTGTGCCATGTTCCCCTTCCACAGAGAAGCAGCATGGACACAGAGGAGTGGCCAGAGCTGGGGACTGTCCCCAACAGTGCTGGCTCCCAGTGCCTGGACCTTCCCAAGGTGTGCTGGCACCCATGGAGCTCGGGAACAGGCACTCAGTGAGGTGCTGTGCCACATTCCCTTCCCATAAAGAAGCAGCAAAGAGGACACAGAGGGGTGACCAGAGCTGGGGACTGTCCCCAACAGTGCTGGCTCCAACACCTGACCCAGAGCCTGGCTGTGCTGGCACCCATGGAGCTCAGGAGCAGGCACTCAGTGAGGTGCTGTGCCATGTTCCCTTCCCATAAAGAAGCAGCAAAGAGGACACAGAGGAGTGACCAGAGTTGGGCACTGTCCCCAACAGCTCCCACTCCAACACCTGACCCAGAGCCTGGCTGTGCTGGCACCCATGGAGCTCAGGAGCAGGCACTCAGAGAGGGACTGAGCCATGTTCCCCTCCCACAAAGAAGCACCACGGACACAGAGGAGTGGCCAGGGATGGGGACTGTCCCCAGCAGCGCTGGCTCCAACACCTGACCCAGAGCTGGACCATTCCAAGGTGTGCTGGCACCCACGGAGCTCAGGAGCAGGCACTCAGTGAGGTGCTGTGCCACATTCCCTTCCCATAAAGAAGCAGCAAAGAGGACACAGAGGAGTTGCCAGAGCTGGGGACTGTCCCCAACAGTGCTGGCTCCAACACCTGACCCAGAGCCTGGCTGTGCTGACACCCATGGAGCTCAGGAGCAGGCACAGAGGGGCTAAGGCACATTCCCCTACCAAAAGGAAGCACCATGGACACAGAGGAGTGGCCAGGGATGGGGACTGTCCCCAACAGTGCTGGCTCCAACACCTGACCCAGAGCCTGGCAGTGCTGGCACCCATGGAGCTCTCACCCGTGTGCCTGTTGGAGCCATCCAGGCTGGCAAACTCGATGTAATCCTCACGGGCATCAGCCCAGTAGATCCTGCTGTTGATGTAGTCCAGGGTGAGCCCGTTGGGCCAGGTGATCTTGGTGTCCACGATGACGCTGCGGTTGGTGCCGTCCATGCCGATCTTCCCAATCAGAGAGTGGTCACCCCAGTCTGTCCAGTAGAGGTAGCTGGGGGTGAAACACAAGAGATGTTGAGTTGTAAACCACAGAAATTTCTCCCTGTGAGAATCCCTGGCCCAGAGAAATTGTGGTTGCCCCATTCCTGGAAGTGTCCAAGGTTGGATGGGGCTTGGAGCAACCTGGGACAGTGGGGTGGAACAAGATGGTTCTTTAAGGCCCCTTCCATCCCAAACCACCCCATGACTCTGTGATAAACAGGCACAGGGTAAGGAAACCCATCCCAGTGTCCCAGAGGCCAAGAGGGAAGGCTTCATCTCATCTTCTAACCTCTGGGACTACAGCAAGATCACCACAGGGCATGGAGCAACTTGGGATAGCAGAAGGTGACTGCCCACAGCAATGAGGTGGAACAAGATGGTCTTTAAGGTCCCTTCCATCCCAAACCACCCCATGACTCTGTGATGAACAGGCACAGGGTAGGGAAAACCATCCAGGTGTCCCAGTGGCCAAGAGGGAAGGCTTGATCCCATCTCCCAACCTCTGGGACTATGGCAAGATGACCACAGGGCATGGAGCAACCTGGGATAGCAGAAGGTGACTGTCCACAGCAGTGGGGTGGAACAAGATGGTCTTTAAGGCCCCTTCCATCCCAAACCACCCCATGACTCTGTGATGAACAGGCACAGGGTAAGGAAACCCATCCAGGTGTCCCAGAGGCCAAGAGGGAAGGCTTGATCCCATCTCCCAGCCTCTGGGACAGCAGCCAGATGCCCCCAGCCCCTTTCCCAGCCCAGCCCAGAGCAGCAGGTGCCCAGTCCCCCAGGCTCTCACCCGTTCTGCACGTCCACCACGAGCGCGCGCGGCTCGCGCAGCCCCGAGTTGACCAGCACGGTGCGGTAGGCCCCATTGAGCTTGGACACCTCGATGGTGTCCCGGCCCTTGTCACACCAGTAGAGGTTTCCTCCCACCCAGTCCACGGCCAGCCCGTCAGGATTGCTGAGCCCAGTGCGGTGAAGGACCTGCCAGGAGGAGTCAGAGGTGATGGGGATGAGCAGAAAGAACCAAACTTTGTCTCAGTGGTTATTGCATCCCCACTCCCCAGCCCAGATCCTCTTCATGACTCCCCTCTTAGGTTTAGATGGGATATTGGGAAGAAATTCCTCCCTGTGAGGGTGGGGAGGCTCTGGCAGAGGTTGGCCAGAGAAGCTGTGGCTGCTCCAGATCCCTGGAAGTGTCCAAGGCCAGGCTGGATGGGGCTTGGAGCAACCTGGGATAGTGGAAGATGTCCCTGCCCACATCAGGGGAGTGAAACTGGAATGATCTTTAAGATCCCTTCTCCTTCAAATCATTCCATTCAAAAGCTGATCCTCTCTAATATCATCCTAATCATTAAGAAGCTATGAACCAGCATTTGCTTTTTAAGCTAAAGAAAGAGGGCTCCTCCTCTCCTTAATGGTATTCCTCAACTAAACCCCAGCCCCTGACTTTTTATCATGCTCACTTCATGACTCACTTTCTCTTTAATTATCCAACCCAAACTTCTGTCATTTGTATCAATAAATCCCCCCTCTTTGACAACTCCATAACTCTTCCCCCAACCTTCCTTGTTATCTAATTTTATAAATTATTTAATGCTTTAATTTTTTATTTTTATTATTTAATTATTTTAATTATTTTAATTTATTTTAATTATTTAATGTTACAACTCACTTTATAAGCTTCTTGACCAATCACACAAAGCAAAAGCACATTGACAGCAGTTCTATTTAATTACCATAAGCACAGGTACCTTTGGTTAAAACAATGCTTGCTTATTTCCAATACAATACCTGCTTGTAAGCCTTAAAACACAACACACAAAGCTCCATTATTAAGCTTTAACTTTCCTAATATCTTGCTAGATAAACTTTCTGCAGCTTAGAGAGCTATTCAGACAAGCGTTAATACACGGACCATTGTTCTATTTGCTTTTCTACAGTTTAAATAATTTTTCTGCTGACCTATCTCATGGCTGCTGCTTTAGCTCTACTCACAGTTCTGCTGTCTCTGAGGCCTGCCTTTTGCAGCTTTCCCCAAAACCCTCTGATTTTCCCTGTAATTCTGTGGATTCCCCCAATCCCCACCTGGACGTTGCTGCCGTTGATGTGCATGCGGCGGATCATGCTGCCCTGCGTGGTGACATCTGTCCAGTAGATCATCTGCTCCCTGTAGTCGAAATCCAGAGCCACAGCGTTGTTCAGCCCCTGGAGAGCAGGGAGGGAGAAGGGTTGCAGCAGCTTCAGTGGCTGCCGTGGGTTCTGGGGGGTTTTATAAAGCCCACAGCCTCTCTGCCTGCTCCTCGCTCACAGTGACATTTAGATGGATCTGCCATTCCCCTGAGAAGCCAGGAGCCAAAACTCCTCAGCTGGCAGCTCCTGTGTCCTTCAGGGCTTGCTCCATCCCCAAATCCCCTCCATATGGAGCTGCTGTGCCTCCTGCTCTCACTCATGTCTCACCTGTTTGAGCAGGGTGTAGTTGGAGCCATCCAGGTTGAGCTTCCTCAGATAGTAACGGTTGGCAAAGATGAGGAAAGGCTCTTCATCTGCACAGGGAAAGAGGGAAAAGTGGCAGGGGAGCACTGCTGGGATGTGGGCAGAACCCTGCAGACCTGCCAACCCTCCCTCAGGAGCCGGGGGCAGCCATTCACCCTCCATCTCCAGCACCAGGAGCATCCCCGCGGTCACCAGGAACACCCTGAGCTCTGCGCCCACACCTGGCTCTCACCTGTGACAGCCTTGCAGCTGGTGGGGTTGTCAGGTCTGAGCTTGTAGCCCTCAGTGCAAAGGCACTTGTAGCTGCCCAGGGTGTTGATGCACTTCTGGCTGCAGGGGTAGGTGGTGGAGCACTCGTCGATGTCGATGCACGTCTTCCCGTCGTCCTTCAGCCGGAATCCGGGACGGCATCTGCACTGCAGGAGCAACCCAGAGCTGTCAGACACCTCCAGGGGAGGAGGTGGCAGGTGCTGGGAGGTGACAAGCGTCACCATGGGACATGCAGACTCAGCAAGGACAGCTGAGATGCGCAAACAGTGCTTGAAGAGACCGTGTCATGTCCCTGGCCCAGCTGGCACGGGACAGACACAACGCGCAGAGGAGGAGGAGGAGAGGGAACAGCAGGAGCTGTGCCAGGGGAGGTTTAGGCTGGATATCAGGAAAAGGTTCTTCCCCCAGAGGGTGGTCAGACAGAAAAGGTTCTTCACCCCAGAGTGTGGTCAGGCACTGCTGGCTGGAACAGCCCCAGGAGAATTTGGACAATTCTCAGGCACAGAGTGAGATTGCTGAAATCTCCTGGTACAGGACAGACACAACCCACGAAGGAGGAAGAGGAGGAGGAGGAGGAGGAGGAGAGGGAACAGCAGGAGCTGTGCCAGGGGAGGTTTAGGCTGGATATCAGGAAAAGGCTCTTCCCCCAGACACTGCTGGCTGGCACAGCCCCAGGAGCATTTGGACAACTCTCAGGCACAGAGTGAGATTGTGAGACCTCCTGTGCAGGAGCAGGAATTGGACTTTGTGGGTCCCTTCCAGCTCAGGGCATTCTGTAATTCCACAATCTCTGCAGCCAGCCCGCCCCCACCCTGTTGGGGCAGATGAAACAGGAAAGACTTATAAATATGATTGCCTGGCAAAAGATTTTGAGAATATAGAAACTATCAGTGAGATTGAAATGAAAGCAAGCTTTGAGATACTTTAGTTACTGAACAATAGGAAAACAATAGTGTGGCCAGCTGAAGGTGATCCCCTTTTGATGAAACAACACCCTCTGCTCGCAGGCAGCTCCAAGGGTGCGAGCAGACCCTGCCAGCTTGGCAGATGGGGGTCCAAAGAGGAGTTTTTAGGGTTTAAAATGTAACCCAGTGTGGTAATGTAGTGATTCTTATAGGCTGTATGGAAATGCTGTAGGATTTGTATCAGAATATTCAACACAGAAGATGATTTGTATTGTAACAGGAACTTCGCTCTCTCATCCTCTTTCCTACTCTCTTTACCTCTCTCTCCCTCTCTCAGGCCTGCTCTGAGCTGCGCCTGGCAGCTCCCAGCAGCTCCCTGCACTTGTCCCTTTGCAATAAACCCCAAATTCCACGCCCTGGCTTCAGAGATCTCTCCTCTCCATCCATCCCGACCATGCAACCCCCCGTCATTCCTACACCACCCCGTGTCCCTTTACCTTGTACCCAATCTTGAGGTCTTCACACTCCTGGGAGCAGCCACTCAGCTTCTTGTTGAGGCACTCGTTGATGAAGCAGTTGAGCTCGTCGGAGCCGTCGGCGCAGTCGTTGTTGTTGTCGCACAGCAGCGCCTCGGAGATGCAATTCCCGTTCTTGCACAGGAAGAAGGAGTCGTTGCACTTGTTTTCTGCAGAGAGGAGGTGGCAGTGATCAGTGCTGGGATTCCATTATCCCCCCCCCGCAGGACCCCAGCATGTCCCCACAGGTACCTGGGCTGCTGCAGCGTGGGTTTTTGGGTGCCTCATCCGAGTGGTCGTGGCAGTCGAACTCGCCGTCGCACTCCCACTGCCGGTTGCTGAGGCAGCGGCCGTTCTGGCAGCGGAACTCGTGGGGGCCACAGGTGGGATATTCTGGGGGAGGATGAGGGCCTCAGCCAGCAGCCCACCCTCCTGGGGCTCCCAGAGCCACCGTGGGGACACTCAGAGAGAGGAACCATAGAGCCAAAACCTTCCTGAGCTGCTGGGAGTGATGGGGACAGCACAGAGCAGCTGGCGTGGGACAGGGCCGCCCTGCACACACATGGAACTCTCTGTGGGTTTGGATCTCTGGGTGGATCTGGATGTCTCTGTGGGTTTGAATCTCTTTGTGGGTTTGGATTTCTGTGTGGGTCTGGATCTCTCTCACTGGGTCTGGATCTCTGTGGGTTTGGATCTCTCTGTGTGGATTTGGATCTCTCTGGGGGTTTCGGTCCCTCTGGGGGTTTGGATCTCTGGTAGGTCTGGATCTCTCTGTGGGTTTGGATCTCTCTGTAGGTTTGGATCTCTCTGTGGGTTTGGATCTCTCTGTGGGTTTGGATCTCTCTGGGTGGGTCTGGATCCTCTGTGGGTTTGGATCATTCTGTGGATTTAGATCTCTCGGTGGATTTAGATCTTCCTCAGTAGGTTTGGACCTCTCTCACTAGGTTTGGATCTCTGTGTGGGTCTGGATCTCACGGTGGGTTTGGATCTCTCAGTGGGTCTGAATTCCTGTGTGAGTTTGGATCTCTGTGTCGGTCTGGATCTCTCTGGGGGTTTGGATCTCTCAGTGGGTTTAAATATCTGTGTGGGCTTGGATCCCTCTGTGGGTCCGGATCTCTGTGTCTGGGTTTGAATCTCTTTGTGGATTTGGATCTCTGGGTGGGTTTGGATCTCTCAGTGAGTTTGGAACCCAGTGGGGTTTGGATGTCTGGGTGGGTTTGGATCTCTCTGTGGGTCTGGACCTCTGTGTCAGGGCTGGGGCGCTGCCCTCCATTAACTCCCCCTTTCTGCTGCCTCTCTGGGCTCCCTCTCACCACACTCACACCAAACCCCTCTGGGGTGATGGAAGCCCCTCCCAGGGCACTGTCCCAAAGCCCATGAGGACCCAGCAGGGCCAGTCCCCACCCAGGGTCCCACAAACACCCACCACATTCCGGGGACTCATCAGAGCCATCACCGCAGTCATCGTCATGGTCGCAGACGAAGTGCTTGGGGATGCACTGCCGGTTCCCACACATGAACTCCCTCTCATCACAGGTGTTGTTGTACACTGCAAAGGGGCACTGTCACCACGGGCCCCTGCCAGCCCCCAGCCTCCCCCAGCCCCCAGGCACTCACAGCAGCCAGCAGCCAGCGTCTCATCGGCCCCGTCAGCGCAGTCCTTGTCCCCGTCACACAGCCAGCGCTCCGGCACGCACACGTAGGTGCCAGGGCACTGGAAGGATCCTGAGCTGCAGGTGGTGAGCTCTGGGGAAGGAAAGGGCAGGATGTGTTACAGTGCAATGTAATGGCCTGTTTTAAACTCTCTGGCTGAGTGCTGTCTGTCAATCTTGGCATTCCAGAGAGGGCATTATCATGTGATTGGCAAAGTTCAAAAGATGCCTCTCAGCCCTGGGGACATTGGGCCATCCAGGTGTCACTTGTCCCTTGAGACTTTCCCCTCCCATACCTGGTTGGTGGCTCCCTACCCCTTCCCTGCCCTTCTCCCTGGGGTTAAAGGAACAGCAACCACGGGCTCAGGGAGTTCTGCTGGAGCTGTTGCTGCATTCAGAGGCCTGTGGGCCACAATAAAGCTCTGGATCCAAACCCTCCAGCAGAACCGACTCCTTTCCTCACCATGGCCTTGAAGCTCCTCCACCAGGGTAAACCTGAGCTCCTGCAAGCCTGGACTTGTCCCAAGCACCCAGCTGCAATATCCAGCTGGCCAAAGGTGTCTCTGAGGTGAAACCACCACAGTTGCCACCTTTGGTCAAGCAGCAAGGGCTGGACAAGCCCAGGCACGTTCCATCCAGCTATATTGGTATTTAATTCCAATATATTGGCGCCCAACGTGAGGCAGCTCCATCCTGGGGATGGATCAGTCAGGGAAGAGACCCCTGAGGTGGCACCCTCACTTTTGCTGCAATATCCAGCCAGCCAAAAGGTGTCTCTGAGGTGAAGCCACCACAGCTGCTGCCTTTGGTCAAGCAGCAAGAGCCAGACGAGCCCAGGCATGTCCCATCCGGCTATATTGGTATTTAATTCCAATAAGGATGGAGCCCCATCACCCCACTGCTGGAGCCCCAGCAGGAATAGATACAATGAGACCACAGGTGGGAGAAGGGATGGGCAGAGGCAGGAACACGGATGTAGGAACATGGTGATGGAGCAGGAAGGGATGGAAACCGGGGGGAGAAGGGCTGGAGCAGACTCACGGCAGCGACTGTCCTCGTCAGAGCCATCCCCACAGTCATCAGCCCCATCACACACCCAGAGCTTGGAGATGCAGCGGTGGTTGTTGCACTCGAACTGCACGGGGTAGCAGAACTTGTCTGGGGGAGGAGAAGAGGAGGAGATGGAGGTCAGAGGGAGGTGATAAAGGGAGGAGAAACCAGCAGAGCATGGCCAGGCTGGGCCAGCTGGGCTCCAGGAGCCCAGGGGATGTTGTGGTCCCACAGGGATGGTGTGGGACTCGCTGGTGGGGACCTGAGGAAGATCCCCAGCTCCTGAGCACTGTTGGGGCTTGTTCCAGGAGGTTAAAACTAAAAGTGCAGCTGAAGGGAGCCATAACTGGTCCCATTCAGTGCTACAGACATTTGTGCATGTGCTGAGCAAACCAGCACATGAGGATATTTACACTGGTCACAGCTAAAAGCACAAAAGTGTGGAGTAAAACCACAAAGGGGGAAGAATCTTGGGTCTGTCCTTGGCAAATGGACGTCAGAGAGAGAAGAGGGTCCTGCCCACCCTGCAGCACCGCCCCGTGCCCCAGCCCAAACCCTGAGTGTCCCCACCCTGCCGCTCACTGCACTGCGCCTCATCCTCGCCGTTCTCGCAGTCATCCTCCTTGTCACAGGTCCAGGTCATGGGGATGCACCTCCCACTCGGGCAGGCAAAGTAGTTGGATGGACATTTGGGCTTCCTCCCACCTACTTTGTGATGGAAACATCAGTGAGGACGACAGCACAGCCAGGTCCTGCCTCCTCCCAGCCCAGAACTGAAGGATTCCTCCCCAAAATCCCCCTGAGGTCCCAGCTCCCTCCAGCACCATCTATGCAGGAGAACAACAGTCCCAGTGGGCAAACAGAACCTCCACAGCCCAAGCAGACCCCAAAAGGGGCATCCCTTCCCCCCCCAGAGCCCCCTGTGCCCTCCTGCTCTCACCGGGGCAGTTGCGCTCGTCCGAGAAATCGCCGCAGTCGTTGGCACCGTCACACACCCAGCTGGGGGCATAGCACAGCGACGTGTGCTCGCACTTCTGGAACGTGGTGCCCTTCACCCCCAGCTTGAAGTAGCTGCTGCAGTCGGTGGCAGCTGAGAGGAACCACAGAAGGAGCTCCGGTGACACAGCAGGAAGCACGGCAGAAGCCCCCTGGTCTGGCTCCACCATGTGGCACTGGACCCTGCCCTGCTGCCAGGGCCCACCACACCCCACAAACCCCCAGATGTGCCCCCCACACACCCCCAGATATGCCCCACACGTGCCCAGAACTGCAGGGATCCAACAGGTTTTGGGGTGCTGAGCATGGCACAGAGGGGCTGAAGGGGAGGGCTGGGACTGCCTCATCCCAGGACTGGAGCAGGACCCTCCTCCCTCCCCGACCCACCACGTGGCACTGGACCCTGCCAGAGACTACCACACCCCACAGACCCCCAGATATGCCCCACACATGCCCAGAGCTGCAGGGATCCAACAGGTTTTGGGGTGCTGAGCACCAGCAGGATCCAAATGGTGTTGGGGTGCTTCAGAGGGGCTGAAGGGGTGGGTTGGGGCTGCCCCATCTCAGGACAGCAGCAGGACCCTCCTCCCTCCCCGACCCATCCCAAATCCCAAATCCCAGCTCCCTGCTGCCAGCACTGAGAGCAGGAGCATCCCCCGAGCTGAGGAGGGGCCAGGGGCAGCAGCTGGGCACTCACTGCAGTTCATCTCATCAGATGCATCCTCGCAGTCGATGAACTGGTTGCAGCGGCTGGAATTGCCGATGCAGGTCCCGTCCCGGCAGCGGAACTCGGTGGCAGCACAGCTGGTCTCTGCCAGGGTGGGGAGAAACCCCCAAAATTCATGAGGAAGGGTCCTCACATGCACATCCACACCTCCCCAGTGCCCACACAGCTCTGGGATGCTCAGAGTGCTCCCAGACCCTGCCTGGCTCACACTCTCCCTGGCACAAGCAGAGCTGGACAGGACTCTGAGGAGCTCCTGACTGCCCCTGTCACTTTGGAACAGAGCAGTGTCGCAGACATCTCTTATGAAAAATCCTTTCCTTAGGATTTTTCCTCCTGAGAAGCTGAGAGGCCTCAGGAACAAAATGTAAACATTGATTATCTGCTGCTGTGGAATGCAACAGGTGCATCTGTGATTGGTCTCATAGAGCTGTTTCTAATTAATGGCCAATCACAGTCAGCTGGCTTGGACTCTGTCCGACACAGAAGGTTTTGTTATTCATTCCTTTCTATTCTTAGCCAGCCTTCTGATGAAACCTTTTCTTCTATTCTTTTAGTATAGTTTTAATGTAATATATATCATAAAATAATAAATCAAGCCTTCTGAAACACGGAGTCAGATCCTCAGTCTCTCCCCTCACTCAAGGACCCCTGTGAACACGGTCACAGAGCAGACCCTGCCTGAGCCCCTCTCCCTGGCACAACCAGAGCTGGACAGGACTCTGAGAAGCTCCTGACTGCCCCTGTCACTTTGGAACCGAGCAAAACCCACCCTGCAGCCCCCAAGGGAATGCCTGGGAGCCATGAGGAGCAGTGACATTACACCCCTGGCTGTCAAACCCCTCTCTCTGGGAAGCTCTGAATGCTGCACGCCCATACCCAGGAGTTTTTCCTCTCAGCTGTCACCGCGAGCTTTACAAACCAGCGCAAGCTTGACCTTGACTCTCCGTTAAGCCCTGGCTCTGCTCTGCTCCTGTCAAGCTGACAGTAACTCCTTCCTGAAGCTGCTGTCCCTGTCCCAAGCAGCTGCCAGGGGCTGGCTGGGGGCCAGGCAGACACTCACTGTTGCAGGGCACCTCGTCCGAGTTGTCCCCGCAGTTGTCCACGCCGTCGCACCAGTAGCGGCTGGCGACGCAGCGCCCGTTCATGCAGTGCAGGAAGCCCTTCTTGCACTTGCGGCTGCCTGCCGGGGAGGAAGAGGAGGAGGAGGAAGAGGAGAAGGTGAGGAGAAGGAGGGCAAGCATCCTCGACAGTCTCAGATCCTTTGGGAGCTTCCAGCAGAGGAAGAAACCACAGAGAATCAACAGGAAACCTATTCCTTCATGCACTTACAGCTGCCGGCCAGGGAGGAAGAGGAGGAAGAGGAGGAGGAGGAAGAGCAGAAGGTGAGGAGAAGGAGGGCAAGCACCCCTGAGGGTCTCAGATCCTTGGGGAGCTTCCAGCAGGGGAAGAAACAACAGAGAACCAACAGGGAACCTATTCCTTTGTGCAGAAGGATTAGGGAACCTATCCCTTCTTGCACTTGCAGCTGCCTGCCAGGGAGGAAGAGGGTGAGGAAGAAGAGGAGAAGTTGGGCAAGCACCTCTGAGGGTCTCAGATCCTCGGGGAGCTTCTAGCAGGGAAAGAAACCACAGAGAAGGATCAGGGAATCTATTCCCTCTCAGATCCTCAGGGAGCTTCCAGCAGGGGAAGAAACAACAGAGAAGGATTAGGGAACCTATTCCCTCATGCAAAAGGATTAGGGAACCTATCCCTTCTTGCACTTCTGGCTGCCTGCCAGGGAGGAAGAGGAGGAGGAGGAAGAGAAGGAGGGCAAGCACCTCTGAGGGTCTCAGATCTTTGGGAAGCTTCCAGCAGGGGAAAAAACCACAGAGAAAGATCAGGGAACCTATTCCCTCATGCATAGGGATTTGGTTTAGTTTGGTGCCACAGTTGGTATCTTCTCCCTCACAAAGGTGGGATCTGCCTGTGATCACCTCTCACCTCCTCCCTGCACTGTGCCTTGCTGGCACTCCCAGCTCCTGCTCTTCTAACACAGGCACATTTTCTGCCAAGGTGTGTGGGTGAGCAAGGCAGCAAGAGGAGGAACCTTACTGCAGTAGGACTGCTTCTCGTCCGACTTGTCCTTGCAGTTCACGACGCCGTCGCAGGTGCGGCTGAAGTCGATGCATTCTCCATTCCCGCACTCAAACTCCTCGTGCACGTTGCAGGTGGAATTCACAGCTGGAAAGAGCACGGGAAATGTCAGCTCTGCCAGGCTGAGATCAGCCTCACCCCTTCCTCTCCTCATTCTGTCCCATCCTCCTCACCTTTGCAGGTGAAATCCTCCTGCAGGACGCGCTCCCCGCGGCAGGAGCAGTTGACGTGGCCCTTGGGGGTGAGCAGGCACAGGTCCTGGCAGCCACCGTTGTTCACCCGGCACGGGGACAGCTCACCTAGGACAGAGGGACACTGGTCACACCAGGGATGGACCCAGCAGACCCTGCTCCTCCTCCCTGCTGTGGGATCCCTCCCCAGGGTCTTCCCATGGGGCTATGGAGGGTGTAGGGGGCTGGAGGAACCTGGTCTCCCCAGATTTTACAAGGAAAAGCAGGGACAGGGCAAATCCTCTTTGTCTTCAGCCTGCACTGGGTTTGGGGATGGACAACTCTGGTGTGAGAGTCATGAGGGGGCAACAACAAGCTGGGAAGGACAATGGGATGATTCCAAAAGGGCTAGGAAGGATGAGGGGATGGATTCCCAAAGGGCCAGAATGGACAGAGGGATGGGTTCCTAAAGAACCACGAAAGGATGGTGGGATGGGTTCCCAAAGGAACACGATGGACAGTGGGATAGATTCCCAAAGGAAGGACAGTGAGATGGACTCCCAAAAGGCCAGGAAGGACAGAGGGATGGATTCCCAAAAGGCCGGGAAGGACAGTGGGATTGATTCCTGAAGAGCCAGGAAGGACAGTGGGATGGATTCCCAAAAAACTATGAAGGATGGTGGGACTGATTCCTGAAGAGCCAGGAAGGACAGAGGGATAGGTTCCCAAAAGACCATGAAGGACGGTGGGATGGATTCCCAAAAGACCATGAAGGACATTGGGATGGGTTCCCCTTCCCTAACCCTGCTGCCAGGCTGAGGAGCAGAGCTCAGGGACCCTGCAGGGACCCCAGAGGGTGCTCACAGCTGTCGGTGTCGTTGGCCACGGCGATGATGCCCATGGGCTGCTGAGGGATGTCCACTCTGAGCAGCTTCATGTCGGTGCCCACGTACTTGTTGGCGCGCTGCACGGCCCGGCGCACCCAGTCTGTCCAGAAGATGTAATCCCCGTACACGGCCAGGCCAAAGGGGTGCACGGGCTCCGACTTCAGGATGACCTGCCAGGCACAGAATCGTGGCATGAGTTGGGTTGGAAAGGGTGAAGTCATCTCTTCAAACTCATCTCGTTCCCACATGGGTGGATACACCTTCCAGGATTGCTCCAAGTTCCATCCAACCTGTACTTGGACACTTCAGAGAAACCTTGAGGTTGGAAAAGATCTCCCAAGATCAAGTCCAACCTGTGACTGACCCCCTCCAGAGCACTCAGTGCCATGTCCAGCAGTTCTTTGGACACCTCCAGGGATGGTGAAGTGTCCACTTCCACCACCAACCTGGGCAGCCCCTTCCAACGTTTAGAAATTCCTTCTCGTGTCCAACCTGGATTCCCTGCCTCAGTCCAGCAGTTCCTTGGACACCTCCAGGGACGGTGACTCTACCACCAACCAGGGCAGCCCCTTCCAACATTTAGAAATTCCTTCTCGTGTCCAACCTGAACCTCCTCTGAAGCAGCTTGAAGCCAAGTCCTCACTTCTCAGGGACACAGCCCAGGTGGGAGCAGGAGGAACCCACTTTGGGGTGCAGCCCCAGAGCCTCCCCAAACATAGAGTGACCTCCCCAGCCCCAGGAACATCTCTGCTTCCCTCTGCCCACACTCGAGCCCCATTTTGGACACCCTCCTCCCCATCTCCCTGTCCTAACACTCACGTGGCGATGGGAGCCATCGTATTCGCAGCGCTCAATCTTGTCCAGGGTGGCATCAGAGAAGTAAATCTTCTCAGCCTTGTGGTCGATGGCCAACCCGTTGGGCGTCCGTATGTCCTGGTCGATGATGATGAGGACGTTGGCGCCGGAGAGGGTGGCCCGCATGATGCTGGGGTGCTGCTCGTTCCAGTTGGTCCAGAACATCAGGCTGGGAGGGGAGGGACACAAAACACCTTTGGAGCACCAGCTCAGCCCATCCCTCCATGGCTGGGAGGCTTCCAGGGACTGGGGGATGCATGGGATATCATTACCACAAAAAACGAGTGGGGAGGTGCTGCAGCCAGCTGGGAAATGTGGCACCTCATGGATGGGGATGGGATAAGGGGTTTGACACCCAAGGCCTTTGGAGCCCCAGCTCAGCCACATCCAGGCTGGCTCAGCCCATCCCTGCATGGCTGGGGGGCTTCCAGGGACTGGGGCATGCATGGGACAACATTCCCACATAAAACCAATAGGAAGGGGGTGAATGAGGGCGCTGCACCCCGTGGATGGGGATGGGCCAGGGGGTCTGAAGCTATTTATGGGGAGGGGGCTACAGGGTCTTTCCTCCCTGGGAGTCCTGTGCTGGGATCCAGAGCTGCCTCCCCACCACCGCGTGGATCCCTGGGGATGCTGGCTGGACCCTCAGTGGTCACTCACTTCTGGCACTCGTCCAGCACGAAGGCCCGGGGGTGGTCATCCCCTGACATGGTGATCACAGTCTCCCTCTCGAAGGCCCCCAGCCTGCTCTGGTCCACGGTGTGCCGGGTGATGGTGGACGTGGTGTAGCTGGTCCAGTACAGGGTGTCCCAGCCACGGTGGTAGGCCAGCCCCTCCACTGAGCCCACATCTGTGGGGACAGAAAAGGTCACAGCCAGCCCTGGGCCTGATGTACAACTAAAAAAATATTTAATTTTTAGGGTAAAAAGTAAAAAAAAAAAAAAAGTATTTTAAAAAGGTGTCTCTGGGGTGAATCACCACACATCCAGAGAGCCAAAAGTGTCTATGGGGTGACACACCACACATCCAGCTGGCCAAAAGTGTCTCTGGGGTGATCCAGCTAGCCAAAAGTGTCTCTGGGGTGAAAACATGACACATCCAGCCAGCCAGCTGGGATGAAACACCACACACCCAGCCGGCCAAAAGTGTCTCTGGGGTGATCCAGCTGGTCAAAAGTGTCTGTGGGGTGAAACACCACATATCCAGCCAGCCAAAAACATCTCTGGGGTGAAAACACCACACACCCATCTAGTCAAATAATGTCTCTGGGGTGAAAAACCACACATCCAGCTGGCCAAAAATGTCTCTGGGGTGAAAACACCACACATCCAAGTGTCTCTGGTGTGAAAACACCACAGATCTAGCTGGCCAAAAGTGTCTCCGGGGTGAAAACACCACAGTTGCTGCTACTTGGTTCAGCACCACGGGCCAGACAAGCCAAGGTACGCCCTGTCCAGCAATATTGGTAATATCCCAATAGAGAACCCCCTGCCACTCACTCTCCACGATGGTCTTGCGCCCCGTGCCATCGTCATTGATCTGCTGGATGTTCCCGAAGTGGATGTCGCTGTAGAAGATGCGGTTGCTGCCCTTGGAGCCGTAGCGGTAATCGAAGGCCAGGGCGATGACATTCTTCATGTGCTCGGCGTCCTCAAAGGGCTTGATGGGCGCGTTGAGGTTGTTCTCATCCGACAGGTGGATGCTCTTGAGGATGGTGCGCTCCGAGTAGAGCAGGTACCCGTCGTAGTCGCGGCAGCTGACGCCGTCCTCCGAGAGCATCCCGTGGGCGCAGGCGCACGTCCTCTGCCCGCCGCCGCGGAACAGGCACAGCTGCTGGCAGCCCCCGTTGTTCTGGGCACAGACGTTGGTGCCTGGATGTTGGGCAAGGTGAAACAGGAAAGCCTCATAAATTAGGATTGTCTGGCAAAAGGTTTTGAGAATACGGAAGCTGTAGACGAGACTGAAATGAAAGCAGGTTTAGGCGAGCCAGGGAGGATCGTGGATGGACAGGCACACAGACGGACAGGTGAGGATGTTGGGGAAGGTGAAACAGGAAAGACTTATAAATTAGGATTGTTTGGCAAAAGGTTGTGAGAATATGGAAGCCATAAGTGAGATTGAAATGAAAGCAAGTGTAGGTGAGCCAGGAGGATCACAGACAGACAGACACACAGACGGATACACAGACAGACAAGGTGAGGATGTTGGGGAAGATAAAACAGGAAAGCCTTATAAATATGATTATCTGGCAAAAGATTTTGAGAATATGGAAACTATAAGCAAGATTCAAATGAAAGCAAGCTTTGAGATCCTTTAGTTACTGAACAACTGGAAAACAATGGTGTGGCCAGACTGAAGGCGATCCCCTTTTGATGGAACAACACCCTGTGCTTGCAGACCCTGCCAGGTTGGCAGAAGGGGTCCAAAGAGGAGTTTTTAGGGCTTAAAACTACTCCGAAGAGGAGTTTTTAGGGTTTCCAAAGAGTAGTTCTTAGGCTTAGCAGGAGGAGTCCAAAGAGTAATTTTTAGGGTTTAAAATGTAACGCAATATGGTAATGTAATGATTCTTATAGGCTGTATGTAAATGCTATAGGATTTGTATCTTGTACTAGATTGGTTAGTGAAAATCAGAATATTCAACACAAAAGAAGATTTAATGCATTGTAATGAGAACTTTGTCCTCTTACCCTGTTCAAGATTGCAATGCAAGTTGTTTTCAATTACCATCTGTATGGCAGATTATCTTTTGTCAAGTGAGCAGTTTGCTTTATCTCTCTCTTTGAGTGACCACATTCACACCTCCCTCTGGGGGGACATCTGCTGATAACAGCTATTGAATGTCACTGCATGGCTGATAAGAACTACAGCATCTCATTGTGAGATGCTCTGCACAGGGGGAGGAGCCAAGCATTCCTACCTGGATACAATCTGAGGTTTCAAACATTCCCACCTGGATATAATCTGAGATTTCAAACATTCCTACCTGGATACAATCCGAGATTTCAAACATTCCTACCCGGATATAATCTGAGGTTTCAAACATTGCTACCCAAATATAATCCAGAGGTTTTTGAGACACCAGCATGGCTTCTCCACTGGACTCCCCAGAGGAGCAGCAGCTGCCTCTTCTTCCACTGGATCTTCAGAGGAAGAATAAATCCTTCTCTACAGGACCCCCTTGCTCCAACAGAACCACCCCTGACACTGCAGGAGGGCTGAGCCACAATTCCAATGGGACTGCTGCTAACACCCTGACCCACAGGGTGTCAGGTTGGGTTCTGACTCTGTCAGGCACTTTCACTGCTCAGCACTCCTGGAGGACGGAACAGGCTCAAACCACGGAGGAACAGGCTCAAACTATGGAGGAAGGAACAGGCTCAAAGTGCAACACGACTCCAATGGGGACAGAGTGATCCCAACCCTACTCCCCACATGCAGATCTGCCCCCCATGCTCACACCTACCCTTCTGCCGGGCTCGGTTGAAGACTTTGATGTCCTTGAGCTGCACACCAATCCCAGTCCTCAGGGACACCGACTCGGTGGCGTTGTCCTTGTTTCCTCTTTTGATGGAGCCGTTGGCATGGGTCCTGAAGGAAGACATGGTCACCAAGGACCCTTCCCCACCTTCCCACCAGCTCCCCCCACCCTCCACAGAGCCCCCAGCCCCTTTGGCACCTCACCTATCACTCCAGTAAATGTATTCCTCAAAGACTGACACAGAGAACATGTCCATGTTGTTGCTGGACAGGACAACCTCGCGGTTCTCTCCCGTCTCCAGGTCAATCCGTTCGATTTTGTCTGTCCGAGCATCACACCAGTACAGCTTCCCATCCTGCAGGGGTGAGACAACATCCCAGTTGGTGTGGGAGCAGCACCACCCTCTGCACCTCTGGCAGGATGTCCTGGGGGGTTCAGAGCACCTTGGACAACCCTCCTGAGACCCTGGAGCCCTGAGGAGGGCAAGAATGTCCCCAGCAATAAGGCATGGCCACAAAACCATCCAGGTACCATCCAGGGACCATCCAGGGACCATCCAGGGACCCTGGGGACTGGTGCCATCCTCCCAGATGCCAACTGTACCTCGTAGTCCACAGAGATCCCGTTGGGCCAGCTGATGCTGACGTTGACCAGCACCATCCTCTCGGTGCCGTCCAGGCGCGAGCGCTCGATGCGGGGGTACTGCCCCCACTCTGTCCAGAACAGGTACCTGAGGGGACAGCAGGGATGTCACCACAGGTTTGTCACCATGAGCAGCATTGGCCCTTTGAGTAAAGGACAGACACCACCTCATTCATGCCCCAACACTGGGGCTTCAATCCAGACCCTGCCCAACCATACACATCACATGCTCTGCATCTCTATCCAAACTCCTCTGCTCTCCCTGGGGCTCTGCCCAAAGTTGAAGCCACTAAGGAGGCTCCACTTGGATTTTCTGAGGTTCTGACACCCACCAGGTCCCAAGGGGCCCCCAGGGAATTTAGCTCATCGGTGAAAGGCGGATTAAATCCAAGGTTTGGACTCCTTGGTATGGTGAGTCCTTCCCTGCTGTGTGTACACAGCTCTGCTGAAGGTGCTGGGGGTCTCACCCTGTGCCCACCCCACAGCTGATGCCCCTCTTTGGGGCAGTGTCTCACCCCTTCTCTGGATGGACTGTGATGGCCCGTGGCTTGTCCAGCCCCTGCGAGATGACCACGTAGCGGAAGGACCCGTTCAGCCTGGCCACCTCAATGACATCAAAGCCCTGGTCTGTCCAGTAGATGTTTCCTGCAAGAGGGGACGGTGAGCCCCCACACAAGCCCCACTGTCCCCCTTGGCCCTGTCCCCAGAGCCCCATCCCACCTGCAATCCAGTCCACAGCAATGCCCTCCACACGGCCAATGCCGTTGGTCACCACGTCCTCACGCCACGTCTGGTCCCTCTTGGCTCGACTGATGGTGCTCAGGCCCATGTCCACCCAGTAAATCGTGTCATTCTCTGAGAGAGGGACAAGGAGGGAGGAGTGGACAAGTCAGTGACCACCTCTGGTCACTCCAGAATGGTAAAAACCTCCACCCTGGAGCCCTGAAATTCTCCCTCACGTGGCGCTGCCAAGGGGGCATTCCAGGGTGCCAAAAGGGTGATGGTGACGTCCCCCTCATGCCCCCCATCCCCTGTCCTGTCCCCAGCCCCCCTGTCCTCTCCCCAGCCCTGCATCACCTGCGTGGAAGTCGATTCCCACAGCCAGGGAAGTTCCCGACACCGGCACCAGAGCGTCCGACTTGTCATTGGGGTCCAGGGGGATGCCCCGGATCCCCTCGTGCACTGAGTACAGCAGGAAGGAGCCAACACCTGCAGCACAGGTGTAGGGACAGTCAGACACACCCCAAAACCCACAGGCTGTCCCTCCACCATGGAAAACTGGGGAGGAGAATGAGCCTGGCAGGATTCTGCAGATGCAGCAACACTGGGGGCTGCAACCCTGGCACAATCCTGGTCGTGCCCTGCTCCAGGGGGGCACGAGTGAACCCCCTTCCCACCACCCACCACCCCCACCCCCTTGGCAAAGGCTCCACAGCTCATCTGGGTCAGGGCAGCACTTGTTATTCAGCCCCTGCCCTGACCCAGATGGTGCAGAGCTCTGCCAAACCCCCCCCGAAACCACCCGGAACATTGTGCACACAAACAGCCTTTGAGAGAGAGGCCCTGGCAGTGCCCGAGGGGATGGCACAGAACAAAGTGGGCATGGGAGATCTGCAGAGTGAGGGATGTGCCTGGCTCTGCTCCCAGTGTGCTCCAACCTGCTGCCCACAGCCAGGGTGCCACCTCTCCCTGGGAGGGTCACAGGATCACAGAATCAATCACAGAATTAATCACAGAATCAATCCCAGAATCACAGAATCCCAGAATCAATCACACAATCACAGAATCAATCACAGAATCACAGAATCAATCATAGAATCCCAGAATCATTCACAGAATCACAGAATGAATCACAGAATCACAGAATCAATCACAGAATCACAGAATCAATCACAGAATCACAGAATCACAAAACCAATCACAGAATCAATCACAGAATCAATCTCAGAATCACAGAATAATGAGGTTGGAAGAGACCTCTAAGATCATCAAATCCAACCTATGCCCTAACACCTGGGCTGTAGTACCAAGTGCCATGTCCAGCCTTTTTCTAAACAGATCCAGAGATGGTGATTCTGCCACCTCCCTGGGAAGAGCATGCCAGTGCTTTATTACTGTTTTGGTGCAAAATTTCTTCCTAATATCCAACCTATACCTTCCCTGACGTAGCTTGAGACTGTCCTGTCCCAATCCCCTCCACCAGTGGCCCCACACTCATCAGGGACAGCCCATGCAAAGGGTCTTGATGCCACCCGAGCCCACAACCCCTCCAAACCTCCAGTGTCCCTCTGGTGCCCTGCAGTGACATTGGGGAGGAGCCCATGAGCAGCCAGGACAAGGGGCCACCAGCTCAGGTGGCCACAGGCATGGTTGGGGTGGTCAAGGGGTGGTTCAGGGAGGGGACAGGGACAAGCACACACCTTCACAGGACTGCTGCCCACTCTTGAGGCTGTAGCCAGCAGTGCACATGCAGGAGCGGGAGCTCTCCGAGGTGGGCAGGCACAGCTGTGAGCAGTCGCCGTTGTTCTGGCTGCAGGGGTTGGTCCCAGCTGTGGCACAGAAAAGGGGGTGAGGGGGTGCAGGGGGCCCCCACCAGGGCTGGGGCAGCTGGGGCAGCACCCACATGAGGTGTGAGTGCCCTGCACCAGCCAGGGATGGGATGGGACCCAAGGGATGGGATGGGATGGGACGGGACGGGATGGGATGGGATGGGATGGGATGGGATCCATGGGATGGGACGGGATGGGATGGGATGGGGTGGGATGGGATGGGATGGGATGGGATGGGATGGGATGGGATGGGATGGGATGGGATGGGATGGGATGGAGAGAGCAGCCAGCACAGGCTTGGCACGAGTGCAAGGGCAAGGCTTGGGCCAGCTGCCAAGGGGCTCCAAGGGATAGAGCCACCACAGAGGGGCTGAGCAGCTGCTCGGGCGTCTCTGCATGGGATCTCTGCCCCAGGAGCCCACACTGACCTTGCTGGATGCTCTCATCATACACCTTCATGTGCATCACCAGCGTGGTGCTGTTGCGCAGCACCGTCACCTCCGTGCCGTCCTTCTTGTTGCAGGTGCCCATCCTCTCCGAGGCCTGGTCAGCCCACCACAGCTTGTCCCCTGTGGTGGTGGGGACAAAGCAGGAGCATGTGGCATGCTGTGGTGGGCAGGAGGGTTTGGGAAGGAGCAGGAGACAGGGAATGGTGTGCCCCCTCACCCATGATGGCCAGGGCGGTGGCCTTGCTCAGCTGGCTCCTCAGGGACTCGATCACCTCCAGGTTGCTGCCATCCAGGTCACACCTGTTGATGGTGCCGTTGCCAGAGCTGATCCAGTACAGTTTGCTCTCTGGGTAGTCGATGGCCAGGCCTGGAAAGGATGGGAATGTCACCGGGCTGGTGGCACACAGGGATCGTAACAGATCAGGAGGTGGGATGGGATAGGATCCATGAAGTGGGATGGGATGGGATGGGATGGGATGGGATCCATGGGATTGATGGGATCAATGGGATGGGATCAACAAGATCAACAGGATCCATGGGATAGGATCAATAGGATCAATGGGATGGGATGGGATAGGATGGGATCAATGGGATGCTATCAATGGGATCAATAGGATCAACAGGATCGACGTGATCAATGGGATGGGATCTATGAGATAGGATCAATGGGATGGGATGGGATCAATGGGATCAATGAGATTGATAGGATCAATGGGATGGAATCAATGGGATCCATGGAATGGGATGGAATGGGATGGGATCCATGGGATGGGATGGGATCCATGGAGAGACCAGGCAGCTGAGGTCATGGTGACCCAGCACAGGACAGCTGCCACCTCCCCAAGGAGCCAGAGTGGGAACTTGAGGCTCTGTCGGACAGCAAGGCGAGGTGGGGGATCCTGGGGGCTCTGGGGGGGTCCATACCAACAGGTCCCTTCTGGTTGGTGAAGAGGAGCGTGCGGTTGCTGCCATCCATGTTGGCCACACTGATGTTGTCCCCATCTGTCCAGTAGAGCTTCCTGCAAGGTGAGGGGACAATGGGTGAGGGGCCATGGTGCCAGCAGCCCCCTGCACCCTTCCAGCCTTGCAGAGCCCCTCACCTGCTCGTGGCACAGCCTGGGCAGCCCCATAGCCCCTTGTCCCTACCCAGGAGGGAGCCAAAGCCCTGTGCACACCTGGATTGGCACACACTGGTGGGTGCACACTTATACTCACCCCCGGAGTGGGTGCACCACCAGGCAGTGAGGTTTGTCCAGCCCTTGGATCACGGCGTTCTTGAAGGAGCCATCCAGCCTGGCCACGTTGATCTGCTTCTTGTTGGCATCGTAGCTGGTCCAGAAGAGATTTCTGGAAACCCAATCCACGGAGAGGCCATGAGCGTTGGGCAGGTCTGCAAGGGAATGAAGATGGGAGCTCGTCAGGAATGGAACGATGCTCAGATGAAGAGGAAGGGCAAATCCCAAGGAGCTGAAGGCTTTGGAGGATCCCATCTCCCTCCACACCAACCTGCAGACACGACGGTCTCCACGCCGGTGCCGTTGATGAAGGCTCTCTTGATGGTCTGGGTGCGGACATCTGACCAGTAAATGCGCTGCTCCAGGGCGTCGTAGTCCACCACGGTGACGTTGTCAATGTCAGGCACGGTGAAGGAGATGATGTAGTTGTAGTAGGGGTTGTCAATGTCCACGCCCCGGATCTCCATCTGCCGCGCGTACAGCAGGAACTTCTTAAACTCTGGAATAAGAAGGGTAGAGGTGGGATCTCAGCTCCAGAGCACCCCCTCATCCTCCCAACCAGCTCCCCAGCAGACCCCTACCATAGCAGGTGGTGTTGTCCTTGTCCAGCTTCATGAGGTGGGGGCAGGCACAGGACAGGGTGCGGTTGTAGTTGATGAGGCAGAGGTGGGAACACGGCCCTTTGCCCCCGTTGGCTTCACAGGGATTAGGAGCTGCAAAGGGGACAGCACTCAGTGACACCCCAGCCTTGGGGACACCCATCCAGGGGTCCCCAAGAGCTGCAGCCACCCCAGACCCTGCCTGCTCCATCAAGCATCACCTGATGGGGCAAAGTGGCAACCACAAGGATGAGAGCAGCATCCACCTGGCACTTGGTCTAAGCCCATCCAAGGGTTAGTGTGCTTAGACCAAGCACCAGTGCCACCCCCTGTTGTCCCCCTACCCTGTCCCTCCCTGCACTCACCCAGGGGCTGCCGGGAGGGGTGATACACCTGCAGGTCAAAGGGCTGAGTGTTGGTCCTCTGTACCACGGTCACGTTGTGCCCTGTCCACTTGTTGGCCTTGGCCAAGGTGTTGGTGCGCCAGTCGGTCCAGTAGACCTCCCCGCCATAGAGGGTGACAGCAAAGGGGTGGGACAGGTACTCGTGTCCCCTCAGCACCTCGATGTGCCCTGTGCCATCATACAGGGCTGAGTAGATGGCGTCCGACCTGTGCCGGGGGGAGATGAGGGTGAGGGAGGTGAGGAGGGGGCACCACGGGGTCTTGAACCCAACAGCAACAACCAGCAGGGTCCAAGGTCTAATCCTGCTGATTTACACCAGGATCCACAGAGGAGAACACCCAGAGCCAGGGCTGGAGACACAAATACCCCCCATCTATGGTCAGACCCCAAAGAGCTCAGCACACCCTATCCATGGTCAGACCCTAAAGAGCTCAGCACACCCTATCCATAATCCTGACCCTAAAGAGCTCAGCACACCCTATCCATGGACACACCCCAAAGAGCTCAGCACACCCTATCCATGGACACACCCCAAAGAGCTCAGCATCCCCTATCCATAATCCTGACCCTAAAGAGCTCAGCACCCCCTATCCATGGTCAGACCCTAAAGAGCTCAGCACACCCTATCCATAATCCTGACCCTAAAGAGCTCAACACCCCCTATCCATGGTCAGACCCTAAAGAGCTCAGCACCCCCTATCCATGGTCAGACCCCAAAGAGCTCAGCACCCCCTATCCATGGTCAGACCCCAAAGAGCTCAGCACCCTCTATCCATGGTCAGACCCTAAAGAGCTCAGCACCCTCCCTCTGTGGTCAGATCCAGAAGAGAAGCCCCACAATGTGAAGGCTTCTCTCTCCCAGCCCAGCACAACGCTGGAACCAGGGTGAAGATCCAGACTGGGAGGGACACTGAGAGGCCCTGGCCCTACCTGGCATCGATCCAGAGGATCCTCTTCTCCAGGTAGTCCACAGTGAGCCCGTTGGGCCATCCCCCCGAGCCCGTCTCCTTGTGGATGGTGCGTCGGCCCTCGCCGCTCATGGAGGCGGCCTCGATGCGGGGCAGGCTGGCGTCCCAGTCTGTCCAGAACAGGATCCTGCCAGGAGGAGAGGCTGTGAGCAAGGACAGCAGCCCGTGGCCTCATCCTCCACACGATCCCACAGGTGTCCTGGTGTGGCGGTGTGATGGAACAGCCTGTCCATCCCCGTTCTTCCCCCAGGTGTGCCAATCACCTCTCCCTTCCCCTCCCTTGCCCCTGCTGACTGCTGTCTGTCAGTCTTGGCATTCTAGAAAGGGGTGGAGTGATTGGTGAAGTTCAAAAGATGCCTCTCAGCCCTGGGGGACATTGGGCCATCCAGGTGTCCTTTGTCCCTTTGTCCCTCCCCTCCTGTACCTGGTTGGTGGCTCCCTACCCCTTCCCTGCCCCTCTCCCCGGGGTTAAAAGGAACAGCAACCACGGGCTCAGGGAGTTCTGCTGGAGCTGTTGCTGCATTCAGAGTGGGCCACAATAAAGCTCTGGATCCAAACCCTCCAGCAGAACTCGACTCCTTTCCTTCACCATGGCCTTAAAGCTTCTCCACCAGGGTAAACCTGAGCTCCTGCAAGCCTGGACTTGTCCCAAGCACCCAGCTGCAATATCCAGCTGGCCAAAGGTGTCTCTGGGGTGAAACACCACACACCCAGCTGGCCAAAAGTGTCTCTGGGGAGAAACCACCACAGCTGCTGCCTTTGGTCAAGCAGCAAGGGCTGGACAAGCCCAGGCACATTCCATCCAGCTATATTGGTATTTAATTCCATTATATTGGCACCCAACGTGGGGCAGCTTGATCCTGGGGATGGATCAGTCAGGGAAGAGACCCCTGAGGTGGCACCCTCACTTTTGCTGCAATATCCAGCCAGCCAAAGGTGTCTCTGAGGTGAAACCACCACAGCTGCTGCCTTTGGTCAAGCAGCAAGGGCCAGACGAGCCCAAGCACGTTCCATCCAGCTATATTGGTATTAATTCCAATATCCTGGCGGGCGCTGTCCCCTCCTGGCTCACCCGTAGCGAGGGTCCAGGGCGATGGCGCGGGGGTGCTCGATGTCCCCGGCCAGCAGCGTGGTCCTCATGGTGCCATCCAGCTTGGCCACCTCGATCTGGTCCAGGTTGCTCTCCACCCAGTAGATGTTGCCAGCGATCCAGTCCACGGCCAGTCCCTCAGGGGTGGCCAGGCCGTACTGTATCACCACCTCGAAGCTGGTCAGGGCTGTGGGGCACAAGGTGATGGCTCAGGGTGGTGCCACTTCCCCAGCCCACACAGAACCACCACCCCTGTATCCCCAACAGCTCCAACCAGCTCAGCTGGGGTTGACTGTGAGGGGATGTGTCCTCCCCAAACACGGCGTGAACCACCCCTGTGCATGGTCCAAACCCCAAAGAGCTCAGCACACCCTATCCATTGTCAGATCCTAAAGAGCTCAGCACCCCCAATCCATAGCCCAGACCCCAAAGAGCTCAGCACTCCTAATCTATAGTCCAAACCCCAAAGGGCTCAGCACTCCCTATCTATGGTCAGATACAAAAGAGATCAGCACCTTCTATCCATAATCCAGACCCTAAAGGGCTCAGCATCCATCCACAGTCCAAACCCCAAAGGGCTCAGCACATCCTATCCATTATCAGACCCCGAAGAGCTCAGCCCCCATCCATGTTCCAGACCTCAAAGGGCTCAGCCCCCATCCATAGTCCAGGCCCCAAAGGACTCAGCTCCCATCCACAGTCCAGACCTCAAAGCTCCTCGAAGGGCTCAGCATCCATCCACGTCCCAGGCCCCAAAGAGCTCAGTCCCCATCCATGTCCCACACCCCAAAGGGCTCAGCATCCATCCATGGTCAGACCCCAAAGGGCTCAGCACTCCCTATCCATAATCCTGACCCCAAAAGGCTCAGCCCCCCCAGCCCTACTCCTGCCACTGGGCTCCTGTGGGAGCAGCACTGCTGGGGAGGGTGTCCTCTCTGTGCCCAGCTGCTGGGCTGCAATTACCAGCAGGGAAGTGCTGGGAATACTAATTAACTACTGCATAATGAGAGCAGAACAAGATCACTATCAGGGCCAAGGGCTGATATCACTATCAGTGATATCACCATCAGCTGCTGCATCGCACGCCACGAAATCACTGACCCCAGACCTCCAACCCCCAGCTCCTCCAACCCAGGGCTCCTCACCCCCGTTCTCCAGCAGCTTTCCCCTGTAGATTTTGTCCTCCACCACGTCAGTCCAGTACAGGGAGCTCTGGTTGAGGTGGAAGTCCAGGGCGATGGTGTTGCGCAGCCCGGGCACCAGCACGCTGTAATCCCCTCGGTGCAGGTCGATGCGCCGGATCTCGTGGCGGTTGGAGAAGATGATGAAGGGCTTAAAAGGGTCTGGGGGAAGCAGGGAAGGGTCAGCAACAAGGCAGGGGACAGTGCACTCAGCCCCTGTCAGCACAAATCCCACCATCACTCAGCACAACCCCCAGCTCAATGAGAGAACAAACCCCTCAAGGCAGCTGGGGGACTGCTCCAGTCCCTGGTGCCCCCCAAAACACACCCAGGGTTTTGGAAACCTTGAAAAGGATGCCAAGGTCTGGAACAATCCCTTCCAGGCTATTCCCCCAGCTCTCCCTGCCCCAGCACATTTGGGGAGCTGCTCCCAGTCCCTGATGCCCCCCAAAACACACAGCACAAAACCCATCATCATGCAGCTACGTCCATCAGCACAATCCTCAGCTCCATGAGAGAACAAACCCCCCAAGGCAGCTGGGGGCTGCTCCCAGTCCCTGGTGCCCCCCAAAACACACCCAGGGTTTTGGAAACCTTGCAAAGGATGCCAAGGTCTGGAACAATCCCTACCAGGCTATTCCCACAGCTCTCCCTGCCCCAGCACATTCCTCCAACCCCCTGCGGTTGGAGAAGATGATGAAGGGCTTAAAAGGGTCTGGGGGAAGCAGGGGAGAGTCAGCAACAAGGCAGGGGACAGTGCACTCAGCCCCTGTCAGCACAAATCCCACCATCACCCAGCCACGTCCATCAGCACAACCCCTGAGGCAGCTGGGGGGCTTCTACCAGTCCCTGGTGCCTCCCAAAACACACCCAGGGTTTTGGAAACCTTGCAAAGGATGCCAAGGTCTGGAACAATCCCTGCCAGGCTATTCCCCCAGCTCTCCCTGCCCCAGCACATTTAGGGGACTGCTCCCAGTCCCTGATGCCCCCCAAAACACACCCAGGGTTTTGGGTTAGGATGCCAAGATCTGGAACAATCCCTGCCATGTTATTGCTGCTGCCCCTGCACAGCCAATGGAAATATGGGGCTGGGGGCGGCAGGTCTGGAACAACCCCAGTTTATTCCTGCAGCTCTCCCCACCCCAGCACAGCCAATGGAAATATGGGGCTGGGGGCTGCAGGATGGGCTCAGCTTTGGCTCCCCTTGGAGCTCTGCCCTCCAGCACACACTGAGAACTTGCCCAGGCTTCTGCAGCTCTCTCCATCAGGCTCCAGCATCCATCCCTCGTAGCAGGAACACTTGACATTGTACTTGTCCTGCTCGCACTTCTGGCTGCACTTGAGGTGCTTGGCACAGTAGCTCTGGATCTGGCAGGTCTTGTTGTCAGCACCCAGCTCCATGCCCAGGGGACAGGAGCACACGATCCCCTCTCCAGGTGCCACCGTGCAGTTGTGGCTGCAGCCTCCGTTGTTGAGGGAGCACTGATCTGTGGGGACAGGACACGGTTGTCACCTCCTGGTGCCACTCTCGGGTCACCAAGTGTCCCCGCGCCTGGCCCCGCGCTCACCGCAGAGCTCGCCCTCGTCGGAGCCGTCGCCGCAGTCGTCGGAGCCGTCGCAGAGCTTCTCGGGGGGCAGGCAGATGGAGGTGTTGTTGGCACAGGTGTGGGAGGGGGGTTTGCACACCAGGGACTCGCAGTTCTCCTCGTCTGAGTTGTCCTCACAGTCACTGTCACCGTCACAGACCCAGGCCTTGCTGATGCACCGGGCTTGAAAGGGACACGGTGGGGAGGGGACAGAGCATGACCAGTTATTCCAGGCAGACAAGCAGGTCAGTCAGCCCAGGGATGGACAGACAGATTGGTCAGTCCAGGGACAGGCAGACAGGTCAGTCAGACCAGGGAGAGACAGATGGACACACAGACTGGTCAGTTCAGGGACAGGCAGACAGGTCAGTGAGCCCAGCAATGGACAGATTGGTCAGTCCAGGAAGGAACAGGCAGACAGACAGACAGGTCAGTGAGCCCCAGGGAGGGACACACAGACAGGTCAGTCAGCCCAGGGATGGACAGACAGGTCAGTCAGTCCAAGGACAGACAGACACATTGGTCAGTCAGTTCTGGGATAGACAGATAGACAGACAGAGTAGTCAGTCAGTCCAGGACAAATAAACAGAAAGGTCAGTGAGCCCAGAGACAGACAGACAGGTCAGTCAGCCCAGGGAGAGACAGATGGACAGACAGACTGGTCAGTCCAGGGACAGGCAGACAGGTCAATCAGCACAGGGATGGACGGACAGATTGGTCAGCCCAGGGACAGACAGGTCAGTGAGCCCAGGGACGGACAGATGGATGGACAGACAGGTTACACAGACCAGGGAGGGACATGAGGGTGTTTGAGTAGCTCAGGGCTCCCCAAAAGTTGGATAGGACAGGCCAGGGAGGGCCTGGGGGCTCAGAAGGTCATCCCCTGAACTGGTGTCCCTCCTCCTTTGTCCCCAACCCACCAAAGTGTGTCCCATTCCTCAGAGAAGAGCAGAAAGGATCTGAAGATGACACCACCCATCAGGATCACGACTCACAGGTTGGCTGCTTGTGTTTCTGCATTATCCCACCACCCCCAGCTGGGATCCCCTTGCCCCCCCTGCTCTCACCTGAATCCTTGCAGCCGAATTTGACGTTGGGGTCGCAGACGTGCGTGACCCCCTCGCAGTTCTTCTCGTCGCTGGAGTCCATGCAGTCCGTGTCACCGTCACAGCGCCACCGCATGGGGATGCACAGCCCGTCCAGCCGGCACTGGAACTCGTCCGTGTGGCAGCCCCCGGGTGGCCGTGTGGCTGTGGGGAGGCCACTGCTCACTGCCTGGTCCCCACGGAGCTGGGGGGGCTCCAGGACTGGGTGGGGACCAGCAGTAGGACCACTCAGCCAGCAGGGAAACAGCTGGATGCACCCAGAGTGTCAGGATGGGGATCTGGGGGTCCAGGAGTGGATGGGGACCAGGCACTCAGCCAGCAGGGAAACAGCTGGAAACACAGGATGGGGATCTGGGGCTCCCGGACTGGGCAAGGACCAGGCACCCAACCAGCAGGAAAACAGCTGGAAGCACCCACAAGCACAGGAGTGGGATCTGGGGCTCCAGGAGTGGATGGGGACCAGGCACTCAGACAGCAGAGAAACAGCTGGGTGCACCCAGAATGTCAGAATGGGGTTCTGGAGATCCAGGAGTGGATGGGGACCAGGCACTCAGACAGCAGGGAAACAGCTGGATGCACCCAGACTGTCAGGATGGGGTTCTGGGGGTCCAGGAGTGGATGGGGACCAGGCACTCAGCCAGCAGGGAAACAGCTAGATGCACCCAGAGTGTCAGGATGGGGTTCTGGAGATCCAGGAGTGGATGAGGACCAGGCACTCAGACAGCAGGGAAACAGCTGGAGGAACCCAGAGTGTCAGGATGGGGATCTGGGCACTGAGTATGGCCACAGAAAGCTGCAGAATTCCCTGAATTTTGGGCAGGAGGGGGATCTGAGCGCTGAGGGTGGGCACAAGAAGCTGCAGAATTCCCTGCATTCCCAGCCTAGAAGCAGGAGGGGCATCTGGGCACAGAGAAGGCCTGCAGAATTCCCTGCCTTTTGGGCAGGAGGGGGATCTGGGCACTGAGTATGGCCACAGAAAGCTGCAGAATTCCCTGCATTTTGGCAATGGCTGTGCTTGGGGGTCTCTCCCACGTGCTGGGGCTCACCCTGGTTGGTGCAGTTGGCGTGGGTCTCGTCACTGTAGTCCCCACAGTCGTTGTCCCCATCACAGGTCCAGTGCACGGGGATGCAGCGGCCGCTGTTGCATTTGAACTGGTTGCTGGAGCAGGAGTGGCTGCAGCCAGCCTCGTCACTGTTGTCCCCACAGTCGTTGTCTGCAGAGGGAATTGGGGGGGGCCAGGGGGTCAGCAGGAGCCCGGCCAGGACGGGGATGGAAGGAGGGAGGACAGCAAAGACCCCTCGGAACAACAGGGGACAGGACAGGCCACGCCACAGAGGGGACGTGGGGTGACTGCAGCCCCTCATCAGTGCTGGTGGTGGGACCCCCACCATGGGCTGGAGACCCCCCAGCCCTCCCACCCCACAGCACCAGCAGCACACAGAGGAAATGAAACACAGAAACTGCATAGATCAGCCATGAACCTGGATGGGGACTGGGCTCCACTCTGGGGATGGGAGCTCCTTTGGGGGTGCTGGGACAGCCAATTATGGGGGTTGGATTGTCTGGAGGAGACCCCCATGCCTGCTGTTTGAGGGGGGGTTGGTCTGAGGGTAGCTGGACACTGGCAATGCAGCCCCTCTGCCTGCCTGGCACAGGGGGCATGGGCTGGGCACCACCACAGGGATCCACTGTGGGTGCCCCACCTGAGACTGGGCAGGGGGATTTGCCTCCTGGTGCCTCAGGATGGGCACGAGGATGGTGGCACTGATGGGGATGGTGGCACTGATAGGGACAGCAGCACTGATGGGGATATTGGCACTGATGGAGATATTGGCATTGATGGGGATAGTGGGGATGATGGCATTGATGGGGATGGTGGCAATGATGGGGATGTTGGCACCGATGAGGATGTTGGCACTGATGGAGATGTTGGCACTGATGGGGACAATGACATTGATAGGGACAATGGCACTGATGGGGACAATGGAACCGATGGGGATGATGGCACTGTGGAGACAATGGTACTGGGGATGATGGCACCAATAGGGACAATGGCACTGATGGGGACAATGGAACTGATGGGGAAGATGGCATTGATGGGGATGATGGCACTGTGGAGACAATGGTACTGGGGATGATGGCACTGATAGGGACAATGGCACTAATAGGGACAATGGCACTGATGGGGACAATGGCACTGATGGGGATAATGGCACTGATAAGGATGATGGCACTGATGGGCACAGCGACACTGTGGGCACAGCGGCACTAATGGGGATGATGGCATTGATGGGGACAGTGGCACTGATGGGGACAATGGCACTGCCAGCTGCCACGTGGCCTCTCCATCAGCTCAGCTCCTGCATAGGGGACATTGCTGGAGAGCTGGGGGACATCACCAGAGGTACCAGAGGCATTGTCAGAGGCACAGGAGCATTGCTGGAGAGAAGGGGGACATTGCCAGAGGCACCAGGGCCACCACCAGAGGCACCAGGGGCATTTCTGAGGAGGACGAGGGCATCACCAGAGGCATCAAGGGCATTGCCAGAGGCACAGGGGGCATTCCCAGAGAGGTCAGGGGGGCATTGCCAGTGTCCAGCACCCCCAGGGCTCACAGCCCCCTGGAGGGACAGGTCTGGGGGCTCAGGGGGGCTCAGGTGGGAGGTTCTGGTGCATGTTGATCTATGCACTAACCGGTAGGCTTTGGACAGTTCTTTTCGTCAGAGCCATCCCCACAATCTTTTTCTGAAACACAGAACCACCAGACAGGGCACGGTGACAAACACAACACGGCACAGGTGACAAACACAGAGGGTGGCACAGAGACACTGGGACATGGACAGGGACACACAGAGCCTGGGAGGCGAGACCAGAAGCAGCAGAGGGTGCTGGGGGAGTGGGGGGCAGCCAGGGTTGGGGTACCCTTGTGGCGCTGCAGCTCCTGCCCTGGCTACCTGGTGAGGCTCAGAGCAGCACGAGGGGTTCCATGGCACAGCCTGGCTGCCAAAGTGGGGGATTCCAGGAGAAGGGACCATCTCTCAGCTCCAAAGGAGCCCAGGAAGACTCCAGGGACAGTCCTGCACCCCCAGCTCTGCTCAGCCAGGGTTGGGGTACCCTCATGGTGCTGCAGCTCCTGCCCTGGGCACCTGGTGGGCTCCATGGCACAGCCTGGCTGCCAAAGCAGGGGATTCCAGAAGAAGGGACCATCCCTCAGCTGCTAAGGAGCCCAGGAAGAATCCAGGGAGAGTCAGTACCCCCAGCTCTTCTCAGCCAGGCACCAGTGTCTCGCCCTGCTCTGAAGATGTTAATTATTCCCAACGAGGCACAGAGGCTCAAAAATTGATATAAACTTGTGGGAAAGGAAAATCAACCTTGGGGCAAACCCTCTGGCTCTGGAAACATCCAAGGGCAGATGGGAGCTGGCTGGGAGAGCTCTGGGAGAGCTCTCCTGCTTTCCCTGGGGCTGCATGACCTGGCTCAGCCCCACCAGCAGCTCTGGCCATGCCACACTTTGTTCCAGCACCAGGGCAGGGTTTTGGAAACCTTGCAAAGGATGCCAAGGTCTGGAACAACCATTGCCAGGTTATTCCTGCTGCCCCACCACAGTCATGGGGCTGGGAAAGGAAATCAACCTTGGGGCAAAACCCCTGTCCCAGGTCAGGCTCTGGAAACATCCAAGGGCAGATGGGAGCTGGCTGGAAGAGCTCTCCTGCTTCCCCTGAGGCTACAGGACCTGACTCAGCCATGTCACACTTTGTTCCAACACCAGGACAAGGTTTTGGAAACCTTGCAAATGACGCCAAGGTCTGGAACAATCCCTGCCAGGTTATTCCAGCAGAGCCAAGGGAAATACAGGGCTGGGGGCTGCAGGATGGGCTCAGTTTTGGCTCATGCCCACTCCCCTTGGGGTCTGCCTTCAGCACATGCTGAGAATTGGCCCAAATTGCCCAAAAGGGGTCCCTGCCAGGCTGCACCCCCTGCTCAGGTCTCGCCGTCCCTTTGGGGACACCCCGGGGCCGGGTCCTCACCGTTGTCACAGCGCCAGTTGATGTTGATGCAGCGCCCGTTGTTGCAGGTGAACTGTGTCAGGGGGAAGCAGGTCGGGTAGGCTGCAGGGGAGGGAGAGGCACCATCAGCACACCCCAACACACATCAGGGCACCCCAACCCTCCTCACAGCCCCGGGAGCACCCCCAAGGCTCCTGGTCCAGATTACAATGCAAGATGTTTTCTATTACCATCTGTAGGGCAGATTATCTTTTGTCAAGTTTGCCTTATCTCTCTCTTTGAGTGCTCACAATCACTCCTCCCTCTGGGGGGACATCTGCTGATAACAGCTATTGAATGTCACTGCATGGCTGATAAGAACTGCAGCATCCCATTGGGAGATGTGAGCCCAGAGGAAGGAGCCAAATATTCCTACCTGGATACAATCTGAGATTTCAAACATTCCTACCTGGATATAATCTGAGCTTTCAAACATTCCTACCTGGAGACAATCCGAGATTTCTAACATTCCTACCTGGATACAATCTGAGGTTTCAAACATTCCTACCTGGATACAATCTAGAGGTTTTTGAGACACCAGCACTTCTCCACTGGATTCCCCAGAGGAGCAGCAGCTGCCTCTTCTTCCACTGGATCTTCAGAGGAAGAATAAATCCTTCTCTACAGATCCCTGCTCCAACAGAACCACCCCTGACACTGCAGGAGGGCTGAGCCACAATTCCAATGGGACTGCTGCCAACACCCTGACCCACAGGGTGCCAGGTTGGGTTCTGACTCTGTCAGTGTTGTTTTAGTGTACTGCATTGTTTATTTTATCCTTTTATTTTTTTTCTCCCCTATTAAAGAACTGTTATTTCCTGCTCCCATATTTTTTGCCTGAGAGCCCCTTAATTTAAAATTTATAACAATAAATATATTTTTATGTATTATTGTTATAAATATATTTATTGCTATTGCAGGGGTGGGGAGGGTTTACATTCTCCATTTCAAGGGAGGCTCCTGCCTTCCTTAGCAGACACCTGTCTTTCCAAACCAAGACAAACTGTTATTTCCTGCTCCCATATCTTTTGCCTGAGAGCCACTTAATTTCAAATTTATAGCAATTTGGAGGAGGGGGAGTTTTACATTCTCCATTTCAGGGGAGGCTTCTGCCTTCCTTAGCAGACTCCTGTCTTTCCAAACCAAGACAGCTCCCAGTCCCAGCTCACCACACGAGGCAGACTCGTCGGAGCGGTCCCCACAGTCATCATCCAGGTCACAGGTCCAGGAGATGGGGATGCAGCGGCCACTGGCGCAGGAGAACTGGTTGGGAGAGCAGGTCCGGGCTGGCCAGGAGGGACAGATGGAGTGTTAATGGTTCATTGTACCTTGTTTTATCAGGGGAAGGTGGGGAACAACCCCCTGGGCTCCCAGGTGCAAAACCAAGGTGTGAGACTGCAAAACCTCAGGTTGTGGCTCAGCACGGGCTCTCCTGAGGTTCCCTGAGGGCAAGGCAGGGTCCTCACCTGAGCAGGTGGAGTTGGACTCGTCCTCGTTGTTGCCACAGTCGTTGTCCCCGTCGCAGAGCCAGCGGTTGGGGATGCAGCGGTTGTTCTTGCACTTGAAGCGGTCCGAGGGGCAGGTGTGCTGGTCTGTGGGGGGAAACAACACTCAGGACCATCCTCATCCCACCCCATCCCTCCAACAAAGAGAAAACTGGGATAGAAAAGGGCTGGAGGCTCAAACTTGGCATCAGAATCTCAACCAACTCTCCTGCGCTGCCCTCAAGGAGGGCATGGGTGGCACAGGGACAGGGACAGGGACAGGGACAGAGACAGGGACAGGGACAGGGTCAGCACTGCCCCAAAGGAGGGCATGGACAGGGGTCAGTGCTGCCCCAAAGGAGGGCATGGATGGCACAGGGACAGGGACAGGGTCAGGGACAGGGTCAGCACTGCCCCAAAGGAGGGCATGGAAGGGACAAGGACAGGGACAGGGTCGCCACTGCCCCAAAGGAGTTGGAGAGGGCACAGAGGATTCCTGGCTACCCAGCCCTACCCCAACCGCTTCCTCCACATCTGGAGGAGCCCAAATCCCACCGCCCAGGAGGGATCACCCACGGCAGAGCTCGGGGGCCTCGTCACTGTTGTCCAGGCAGTCGTTGTCCCCATCACATTTCCAGCGCTCCTGGATGCAGCGGTTGTTCTTGCAGGCGAACTCCCCGGGCTGGCACTGCGGCGGGGGGATGTAGGATGGATTGGCTGCCAACAGGAAAGCACAGGCAGGATTTGAACCGAGTGATCAAGTGCAGCATCCCATGGGGAGAGCCCCCAAATGGGTCTCAGCCTACCCTGGCAGGTGACAGAGTCCGACCCCAGGATCTGGTCCTCGGCACAGGCGCACTGACGGCCCCGCGGGGTGGCCAGGCACAGGCTGCTGCAGCCCCCGTTGTTGACACGGCATTTGTTGGAGCCCACTGTGGAGGGAAAGGGTGAGGAGATGGTACCTCAATGCCCAGGGTGCCCTGCAGACTCATGGGGGTGCTGGGAGCCCCCAGCCTCTGTGGGTAGTTACAGCTGGAAGGCAGCTGGAAACACCAGGGGAGGCCACAGGGACCCCTCAAGTGACACAGAGCCTGGGGGACAGGCATGGGGACAGCCAAAAAAAAAACAAAAAGAGGTGGGGGAAGCTCAGACTCGCCCCCAAAACCCTCAATAGCAGCCACAGCTGGAAGGCAGCTAGAAACACCAGGTGAGACCATGGGGACACAGAGTCTGAAGGAATTAGGGTGGGAAAAAGAGGGAAGGGCAGGGAATGAACAGGAAAGAAAAACAAGGAGCATGGGGACAGCTAAAAGGCAACAAAAAGAGTTGGGGGGAAGCTCAGACTTGCCCCCAAAACCCTCAACAGCAGTCACAGCTGGAAGGCAGCTGGAAATGCCAGGTGAGGCCACAGGGACACAGAGCCTGATGGAATTACGGTAGAAAAAAGAGGGAAGGCTGGAAGGGCAGGGCATGAACAACAGGAAAGGAAAACAAGGAGCATGGGGATGGCTAAAAGGCAACAAAAAGAGGTGGGGGGGCTGCTTAGGAAGCTCAGCCTCTCCCCCAGCCCCTGGTGGGCTCTCACCTTGCTGCTGCTGGGCGTCGTACATGCGGATCTCGAAGATGGGCGGGCGCTCGTTGCGCAGCAGGCTCACGGCCTTGGAGGCCTGCTCCAGGCGGTAGATGCTGCCGCTGCGGTACTCGGTCCAGAAGAGAAAATTGCTGTAGTGGCACAGCCCGAAGGCGTGGTTCAGCTCCGGGCCCTCGTACACGATCTGTGCGTGCGGGGAGGAGGAGAGGGGATGTTAGGTGGGGTGGGTGATCAGGGATAGGGATGGGGATAGGGACAGAGATAGGGTGATCAGGGATAGGGACAGGGATAGGGTGATGGGAGAGCAGAGAGGCTCTGTCAGATAGGATGGGCACTCAGGGACAGCAACAGGGACAGGCTGATTGGGGACAGGGGCAGGGACAGGGTGATCAGGGACAGGTGATGGAATGGGAGAGCAGAGAGGATCTGTTAGCTGAGATGGGACAGGGTGATTGGACAGGGTGATCAGGGACAGGGACAGGTGATGGAAGGGGAGAGCAGAGAGGATCTGTTGGATGGGATGGGCACTCATGGACAGGGACAGGGTGATCAGGGACAGGGACACAGACAGGGACAGGGTGATTGGACAGGGACAGGGACAGGGTGATCAGGGACAGGGACAGGGTGATCAGGGACAGGCATAGGGTGATGGAAAGAGAGAGCAGAGAGGATCTTTTACATGGGATGGGCACTCAGGGACAAGGGACAAGGACAGGGACGGGAATAGGGACAGGGACAGGGTGATGGGACAGGGACAGGGTGATGGAAGGAGCGAGCAGAAAGGTCACAGCTCAGCTCCCCAGTGCTGTGGGTGATCACTGTCCCAGACCCCACTCACCTTCCTATCGGTGCCATTGAGATAAACCATCTCAATGCGGTCGTAGAACGCATCCACCCAGTAGAGGATCTTGGCTGGGATGTCCAGGCTCAGCCCGTTGGGCCACAGGACAGTCTTGGAGGTGATGAAGATGTTTCTGTTGGATCCATCCATCCAAGCCCTCTCGATCTTGCCCCTCTTGCTGTCCTTGGGATCCTCCTCCCAGTCTGTCCAGTACATCCACCTGCCATGGACATCAAACTGAGACTTGACCTGGCCACCACAGCTCGTGACAAGACCCAACCACGTCCCTGTGGCCCCACCAGAGAGCCCAGCCCACCCAGGCACCCTCACCCATTCAGGGGGTCCACCACGATGGCACGGGGGTGCGTCATCTTCCCCTCAATCAGAGTCTTCCTCGTCTGGGCAGCCTTTTCCAGCCGTGCCACACTGATGGTCTTCTTGGGGCCATCATCTGTCCAGTACAGGTTGTTCCCCATCCAGTCCACAGCGATGCCCTCCACATTGTGGATGCCTTTTAGGGGGAAAATTGAATGGGTTTGTCACCAGGCAGGAGGTGAAAAGTGGAAGGAACAGCCCCAAAAGTGCCCAATCCTGACCCAAACTGAGGGGGATGATGGACACCCAGCCCGATGAGAAAGTTTGCTAGAGCTGCTCTTTGAACAGAGAAAATTTTATGGAAAATCTGCTAAAATTTTATGGAAAGTCGACTAAAATTTTATGAAATGCTAAATATACTGAAAATTTGGACTGTAGACATGTCAAGTGGGATCATCCTGAGCTAAAAGATGTTTGAATATTCTGAGCATTAAGCTCTTTGTATCTCAGACAGGTGATTATTATTATGATAATATTATATAATATATATAATCACATTATCATATAATAGTATCATTATTATGTTAATATATGATAATGTGATTATGTGTATTATATATATTCTATATGACAATATTATATTATTATACAATTATTATCATTATTACTACTATTAAATTATTATATTATTATGACAATGTTATATGATGATTATATATGATATATATACTATATGATATATATTCTATACGATATTATATTATTATTACTACTACTATTAGTATTACTATTATTATTACTACTAAATTATTATTATTATTATATAAAAATATATAATGTATATATATTATTATAATTTCTTTATTTTATTTTTATTTTTATTGTTATTGTTATTACTATATATTATTTATAATTACTATAAATTATTATCATTTATATTATATATACATTTATATATAAATTACTATTACTATTTTTATTACTATTAAATTATATATATATATAAATATATATAAAATTTTAATATAAATTACTAAAATGTCTTTATTTTATTTTATTTTTAATTACTATATATTATTTATAATTACTATAAATTATTATCATTTCTATTTTACATATATGTATATAAAATTACTATTACTATTATTATTATTACTATTAAATTATTATTATGATAATAATTGCATTATCCTTCCTGCAAGGCCACCCACCATCCTTCAGGATTGTCTCCCTCTCCGTGCCATCGATCTTCTGGCGCCCTATGAGATAACTGGTGGTGTCAGCAAAGTAGATGAAGCCAGTCTCAGCATGGAAGTCCAGAGCCCTGGGGTTCATCAGGTTCTCGATGGGGATCATGTGCTCATCGGGCACCTTGGCACCCATGTCCATGCCACGGATGATGCCAGGACGTCCTTTCCCGTACACCAGGAACAGCTCGTGCTCGGGCTCTGCGGAGAGACAGCAGTGCCATGGGGGTGGCAGGTGGCACTGGGGCTGCTGTGGGGTCACAGCAGGGCGTACAGAGCCTTTCTCTCCAGCCCCTCACCCCAAAGATCCCCCCAGGAAAGCCAGCACTCACTTTTGCAGGATTTCCCGTCGCTGCCCAGGCTGAACCCGGAGCGGCAGCGGCAGGTCCGGCTCTTGTGGCTGTTCCCCAGCAGGCAGATGTCAGAGCAGCCTCCTGGCTTCCCAAACTGATCTGGCTCGCAGGCATGGCTCCTCACTGCAACACAGAGAGGGGCTGCAGCTGCTGGGGACACTGAGGGGACAGGGAGCACCTGGGGGACAGAGACACAGGGGGGACAGGGAGTACGTGGGGGACAGGGAGTATGTGGGGGACAGGGAGCATGTGGGGGACAGGGACACAGGGGGGACAGGGATACAGAGGGGACAGGGAGCATGTGGGGGACAGAGACACAGAGGGGACAGGGATACAGAGGGGACAGGGACACAGGGGGGACAGGGAGCATGTGGGGGACAGAGACACAGGGGGGACAGGGAGTATGTGGGGGACAGGGAGTATGTGGGGGACAGGGAGCATGTGAGAGACAGGGACACAGGAGGGACAGGGATACAGAGGGGACAGGGACACAGGGGGGACAGGGAGCATGTGGGAGACAGAGACACAGGGGGGACAGGGAGCAAGTGGGGGACAGGGAGTACGTGGGGGACAGGGAGCATGTGGGGGACAGGTATACAGAGGGGACAGAGACACAGAGGGGACAGGGAGCACGTGGGGGAGAGAGACACAGGGGGGACAGGGACACTGGGGGGACAGAGACACAGAGGGGACAGGGACACAGAGGGGACAGGGAGCACGTGGGGTATCGCTGGCCAGGGGTCTCTGTACAAATCACAAATGGGACAGGGCTGCTGTGGAACGCGCCTCGAGCTGTTTTATTTTCCAGCATCACTCTCATTACATGATGATGACAATGGGAAGATGCCACCAGCTCACATCTCAGGCAGCAGACTAAGAATTTAATGTTACACCTCACTTTATAAGTTTTTTGACCAATCACACAAAGCAAAAGCACATTGACAGCAGTTCTATCCAGCCACTGTAAGCACAGGTACCTTTGGTTAAAACAATGCTGCTTATTTCCAATACAATACCTGCTTGTAAGCCTTAAAACACAACGCACAGAGCTCCATTATTAAGCTTCAAACTTCCTAATATCTTGCTAGATAAACTTTTCTGTAGCTTAGGGAGTTATTCTAAACAAGCGTTAATACACAGACCATTGTTCCATTTGTCTTTGCTTTTCTACTTTTTAAATAATTTTTCTGCTGAATTATCTCATGGCTGCTGCTTAGCTCTAACCACAGTTCTGCTGTTTCTGAGGCCTGCCTATTGCAGCTTTCTCAAAACCCTCTGATTTTGTAGATTATCACAGTGGGGGACACAGACACAGAGGGGACAGGGACACAGGGGGGACAGGGAGCACAAGGGGGACAAGGAGCACAGGGCTGCAACCACAGGGACATGGGGATGCTCTCGTGGGCTCTAAGGGGGTTCATTCCTCCCAGGAGCTCTCAGGCAGTCAGGGAAAGGCTGAGCACAGCACAGAGATGGGAAAGGACTTTCCCATGGGAAGAATCCCCGAGGAGAAGCCAGCATGTCCCAGCACAGCACCACAGCCACGTGGACACACTGCCCCATCCTGCTGCACCAGTGGGACAAGCCCTGGGAGTGGGGACAGCCACAGAGCCCCTTAATCACACTCCTAACCCTGCTCAGAAATCTCCTGATTAATTTTATATTCTGGAAAAAGCCGAGCAGGCTGCAGACACTAAGAGGATTTATAAGGAGTAAATTGATTAACTGCAGGAAGGTGCTGGGGGTGGAACAGGCAGGGATGGATGGATGCAGGGAGGGGTTGGTGAAGCACTGGAGCCTTTCAGCTCCCTGGAATTCCCTCAGTGCTTGGGAGCACCAGGGTGAATGTGCTGGCAGCGGGGACAGAGAGTAAGAGGGGCCATTAATATTTTAAAATGCCGCATTTGCTCCCACACCACATCTTTGTACTCTCCATGATCCATCAACCATGTGGAGCAGCTCTCACAGTGCTAGCAGGAAAAGGGGGCACCCCAGGATGTTCTGGGGAGCAGGAATCCCAAAATCCCTGAGGTCAGAAAAGATCTCCAATATCACTGAATCCAACCTGTGACCAATCCCCACCTTATCAACCCAACCAGAGCACCAAGTTCCACATCCACTCAATCCTTGCACACCACCAGAGACGGTGGTGAGGGAGCATCAATATTTTAAGATGCCACATTTGCTCCCACATCTCTGTACTCTCCATGGTCCATCAACCACGTGGAGCAGCTCTCACGGGAAGAGACACAGAGCTAGCACGAAAAGGGGGCACCCTAGGATGTTCTGGAGAGCAGGAATCCTGAAATCCTTGAGGTCAGAAAAGACCTCCAATATCATGGAGTCCAACCCTCACCTTATCAACCCAACCACATCCACTCAATCCTTGCACACCACCAGAGATGGTGGTGAGGGAGCACCAATATTTTAAGATGCCACATTTGCTCCTACATCTCTGTAATCTCCATGATCCATCAACCATGTGGAGCACCTCTCACAGTGCTAGCAGGAACAAAGGGGCACCCCAGGATGTTCAGCACCCTCCAGGGCTCTGGGGAGCAGGAATCCCAAAATCCCTGAGGTCAGAAAAGACCTCCAATACCACTGAATCCAACCTGTGACCAATCCCCACCTTATCAACCCAACCGCATCCACCCAATCCCTGCACACCACCAGAAACAGCAGCTCCCAATCCCTGACCACCCTTCCCATGAACAAAATTCCTCCTAAAACCCCACGCAAACCCCTGGCAGAGCAACCAGGGAGCTGCTGCTCCAAAGTGAGGGTCCCACCTGTGGGCTGGCGCCGCTGGTGGTAGATGTGCAGGGCTCCACCCTTGTCCACCCGTGTCACCACCTGGTACTCGGTGCTGTTGAAGCGGTTGACGCGGATCACGCTGGTTTTCTGCTGCGCGTTGGCGTTGTCCGAGTTGGTGGCGTACAGGTAGTTCTCAAAGACAGTCAGGCCGTACAGGTGCTCGATCTGGAAGGTACCAGGTGAGTCCATAAGGGATTTAGGAGTTGTGAGAGCCATGAGGGATTTAGGAGTTGTGAGAGCCACAATGGACTGAAGAGTTGTGAGAGCCACAAGGGATTTTAGGAGTTGTGAGAGCCAGGCTCCAGGACACACAAAACCCCCAATTCCACCTGATGGTTCTTGTCCATTACTGGCCATCAGTGATGGCCATCTCACCTGATGGCTCTCATCTATCACTGGCCATCAGTAATGGACATCCCATCTGAGGGCTCCTGTCCATCACTGGCCATCAGTGATGTCCATCCAACCCAATAGCTCTTCTCCACCACTGACCATCAGTAATGGCCATCCCACCTGATGGCTCTCATCCATCACTGGCCATCAGCGATGCCCACTCCATCTGATAGCTCTTGTCCATCACTGGCCATCAGTGATGGTCATCCCACCCAATAGCTCTTCTCCACCACTGACCATCAGTGATGTCCATCCTACCCGATGGCTCTCATCCATCACTGGCCATCAGTAATGGACATCCCATCTGAGGGCTCCTGTCCATCAGTGACGGTCATCATATCTGATGACCATCAGTCATCAGATCACTGACCATCAGTGATGGTCATCCCACCCAACAGCTCTCGTCCGTCATTGACCATCAATGATGTCCATCCCAACCAACAGCTCTTGTCCATCACTGTGGTCTTGCCCATCAAGATCATCCTTGGCAGGACCACGCTCAGTGCTCAGCACTTTCCTTGCTGGACCTCTAAGGTCCCAACTGCAGACCAGCAGCACCCAAGCTTGGCTCCCTCTCCCCCAACCCCACTCACCAGGATGCCCTGGATGATGGTGTGCCTGTTCTTGCCCTCGTAATCCACCACCTCGATGTAGTCCAGGTAGGCATCAGCCCAGTAGACCAGGCGGTTCACCAGGTCCAGGGTGATGCCGTGGGGGAAGACGATCTTGCTGTCCACCAGCTTGGTGCGGTTCTGCCCGTCCATGTCGCAGCGCTCCACCTTGGGGATCTGCCCGTAGTCGGTGAAGAACACCTTGCTGTGAGACAAGAGACAAACTCAGAGCCACGGTGAGCTTTGGGAGGGGCAGGATTTGGATGTGTGGATGCCTCTCCGAGTCTCTGTGGTCAGAGTGACCCCAAGATGCATTAGAAAATCTCATTTCTTAGCCCAGCGGTTGAAGAAGAAGTCAGGACTCTTCTATTCTTGTTCTCAAGCTTGTTTATGGTTTCTTATCTATAAAATTCTTTCTCTGACCCATCGAGCTCTGTCCAGCAGGTTGGGTGTTATCTTTTTATACTAAAAACTATGTGTACATTATTTACATTAACTTCTGAGTACCTATCACCTATGTTAGACACTGAGCTTCTACTCTCGTTCCACCTTGGGGATCTGCCCGTAGTCGGTGAAGAACACCTTGCTGTGAGACAAGAGACAAACTCAGAGCCAGGGTGAGCTTTGGGAGGGGCAGGATTTGGATGTGTGGATGCCTCTTGGGATCTCTGCTGCTCAGAGTGACTTTGAGGTGCGTTAAAAACTCTCTTTTCTTAGTTGAAGAAGGAGTCAGAACTCTTCTTGTTTCTTATCTATAAAATTCTTTCTCTGACCTGCCAAGCTCTGTCCAGCAGGTTGGGTTGAGGCACACTGGTGTTATCTTTTTATACTAAAATCTGCATGTACAATATTTACAATAACTTCCCAATACCAATCACCTATGTTAGACAGTTTGTCTCTAAACCAATCTAAAAGTGTCACCATCACAGCAGAAGATCCTCTTGGGATCTCTACTGATCAGAGTGACTTTGAGATGCGTTAGAAACTCACTTTTCTTAGTTGAAGAAGGAGTCAGAACTGTTCCGTTCTTGTTCTCAAGGTTGTTTATTGTTTCTTATCTATAAAATTTTTTCTCTGACCTGCTAAGCTCTGTCCAGCAAGTTGGGTTGAGGCACACTGGTGTTATCTTTTTATACTAAAAACTACATTACATTATTTACAATAACTTCCCAATACCTATCAGATGTTAGACAGTCTGTCTCTAAAACAAACCAAAAGTGCCACCATCACAGCAGAAGATGGAGGCCAAGAAGAAGGAGAAGGACAGGACATGCCCACATTTCTCCATTTTGCCTCCTGAACCCCCATTCTAAATCCCAAAATTCTACATTTTTACCCTGTGATTAATTCACTGTCATTCTACTCAAACTCTTGTGGCTTGTAACTCCTCACACAGGGCTGGTGATTGTTTCCAGCCCTTGGGGTGGTGGTAGTTTTTCATACTAAAAACTACCTGTACTTTATTTACAATAATTTTCCAATACCTATCACCTATGTCAGACAGTTTGTTTCTACTCCAAACCAATCCCAAAGTGCCACCATCACAGCAGAAGATGGAGGCCAAGAAGAAGAAGAAGGACAAAGACTGGACACACTTAGATTCTTCCATCTTGCCTCCTGAACCTCCATTCTAAAAACCCAAAAATCGATTTTTCACCCCGTGATAAACTATTATTCTACTTAAACTTCCTTGACTTGCAATCCTTCACATAAAGGTTGGTAATTATTTTTTCCAAGGGCACAGGGGTCTTGGGCTCCGTGCCAAGGTCTCTGAGCTCGGGCTGGAGCCCTCCAGGGCATCCAAAGGAATTTTCTGGGTTCTGACACATGCCCATGGGGCTGGCACTGAGCTCCCAGGGGCTCCAGATGTGTTGGTGTCACTGGAAGAGGCCCACAGGCACATCTGGGGTTGTGTTAAGCCTAAGGAACTCAACTCAGCCGCCTCTGGAGCTTGTCTGCACCAGCCCTGGAGCTCCCTCCAGGATTCTCTGTGAAATTTGTTTGTTTATATGAAATACTCCTGATTTTCTGCTCAACAACACCAGCTCTTTCCACCCTGAGCCAGGAGGGAAGTGCCCATCAGCTGGCAAGGAGGGGAATTTTCCTCTTGAGTGGTTTTTCTGCCACAGCAGCTCCCAGGGGCTGGCAGCCGCCAGGGGTGCCCTGAGCTGCCCCCATGATTCAGCATCTTGGCATCCTCATCCTCAGGGCTGTGCAGGAGGCAGGGGCTGGACACACAGACACCAGGGAGCTGCTCTGGGTGTGTATGGAGCCGTTCCAGCTCCTGAAAACCACTCCAGGTCCCAAAAATCTGCAGCAAAGCTGTGCCCATGTCTTGGACGGACACACAGACACAAGGGAGCTGCTCTGGCTGTGCACAGAGCCACTCCAGCTCCCAAAAACCACTCCAGCTCCTAAAACCACTCCAGCTCCCCAAAATCTGGGGCAAAGCTCTGCCCACGCCAGGCTGGGTGGGAAATGTCCCTGCAGGGAGGACCCAAAAACCATTCCAGGTCCCAAAAACCACTCCAGCTCCCAAAAATCTCCAATCCCAAAACTTCAGCTCCCAAAAGCTGGGGCAAAGCAGTGCCCACGTCTTGGATGGACACACAGACACAAGGGAGCTGTTCCTGCTGTTCATGGAGTCACTCCAGCTCCTAAAAGCCATTCCAGGTCCCAAAAACCACTCCAGGTCCCAAAATCTGGAGCAAAGCTGTGCCCATGCCTTGGATGGAGATACAGACACAAGGGAGCTGCTCTGGCTGTGCATGGAGTCACTCCAGGTCCCAAAAACCACTCCAAGTCCCAAAATCTGGAGCAAAGCTGGAAGCAGAAGCTTATCCTGAGCTGGGCCAGGTGTGTCCCACAGGTCTGAGCTCCTAAAAACCACTCCAGGTCCCAAAAACCACTCCAGGTCCCAAAAACCACTCCAGCTCCTACAATCTGGAGCAAAGCTGGAAGCAGAAGCTTATCCTGAGCTGGGCCATGTGTGTCCCACAGGTCTGAGCTCCTAAAAACCACTCCAGGTCCCAAAAACCACTCCAGGTCCCAAAAACCACTCCAGCTCCTACAATCTGGAGCAAAGCTGGAAGCAGAAGCTTATCCTGAGCTGGGCCAGGTGTGTCCCACAGGTCTGAGCTCCTAAAAACCACTCCAGGTCCTAAAAACCACTCCAGGTCCCAAAAACCACTCCAAGTCCCAAAATCTGGAGCAAAGCTGGAAGCAGAAGCTTATCCTGAGCTGGGCCAGGTGTGTCCCACAGGTCTGAGCTCCTAAAAACCACTCCAGGTCCCAAAAACCACTCCAAGTCCCAAAATCTGGAGCAAAGCTGGAAGCAGAAGCTTATCCTGAGCTGGGCCAGGTGTGTCCCACAGGATTCAGCTGCTGCCAGGCCAGGCTGGGTGGCAAATGTCCCTGCAGGGAGGACTCAACAAAGCACAGGAAATCCCTCCCAATCCCAGAAGGGTCCCCAGTTGTCCCCAGGGGTGGTGAACTGCCAGGACTCACCCCATGGCCGGGTCCAGCGCGATCCCCTTGGGGTTGTAGAGCTCCAGGTCCAGCAGGGTGACACAGGTGTCCCCGTTCTTGTTGCACACAAAGATCCGGTCGTCGATGTCGTCCACGAAGTAGAAGTTGCCCGTGAGCCAGTCGATGGCCATCTGCTCCACATCTGGGCCAGGACAGGGAGGGAAAGGGGGGTGAGGAGGGGAGGTGCAGAGCCAGGAGCCCCCCAGGGTCACAAACACCAGCACGGCCGAGGAATGAAACCATGGGAGCCATGAATGCATTGGGATCTGCACCCCTAGAAAGGATCTGCCCTGCACGGAGTGACAGGGCTCTCACGGCACCCACAGGGCACCCACAGGGCACCCACAGGGCACCCAGAGCAAACACAGCACCCACGGCACCCACAGGGCACCCACAGGGCGCCCACAGCACGTTCAGGGCACCCGCAGGGCACCCAGAGCAAACACAGCACCCACGGCACCCACAGGGCACCCACAGGGCACCCAGAGCAAACACAGCACCCACGGCACCCACAGGGCACCCACAGGGCACCCACAGCAAACACAGAACCCATGGCACCCACAGGGCACCCACAGGGCACCCACAGGGCACCCACAGCAAACACAGCACCCACGGCACCCACAGGGCACCCACAAGGCACCCACAGGGCACCCACAGGGCACCCAGAGCAAACACAGCACCCATGGCACCCACAGGGCACCCACAGGGCACCCAGAGCAAACACAGCACCCACAGGGCACCCACAGGGCACCCAGAGCAAACACAGCACCCACGGCACCCACAGGGCACCCACAGGGCACCCACAGGGCACCCAGAGCAAACACAGCACCCATGGCACCCACAGGGCACCCACAGCACGTTCAGGGCACCCACAGGGCACCCACAGCAAGCACAGCACCCATGGCACCCACAGGGCACCCACAGGGCACCCACAGCACGTTCAGGGCACCCACAAGGCACCCAGAGCAAACACAGCACCCATGGCACCCACAGGGCACCCAGAGCAAACACAGCACCCACGGCACCCACAGGGCACCCAGAGCAAACACAGCACCCATGGCACCCACAGGGCACCCACAGCACGTTCAGGGCACCCACAAGGCACCCACAGCAAACACAGCACCCATGGCACCCACAGGGCACCCACAGCACGTTCAGGGCACCCACAAGGCACCCAGAGCAAACACAGAACTCATGGCACCCACAGGGCACCCACAGGGCACCCACAGCACCCCCAGGGTCACAACCACCAGCACAGCCAAGGAATGAACCCATGGGAGCCATGAATGCACTGGGAGCTGCACCCACAGCAAGGATCTGCCCTGGTCACCCTGCATGGAGCCACAGGGCACCCACAACACTCACAGGGCACCCAGAGCACCCATGGAACCCACAGGGCACCCACAGAGCACCCATGGCACCCATGGCAGCCCATCCTCTGCTCCCCAGGGAGATCTGCAGCCCCCAGACAAGCCAAAAACATCACACACAACCAGGAGAGCATCCTGCAGAAACCCTAGGAATTCATCCCACAGGAATATTGGGAATTTATCCTGTAGGAATACTGGGAAACCATCCCAGCAGAAACACTGGGAATTCACCCTGAAGGAATATTAGGAATTCACCCTGCAGCAACACTGGGAATTCATCCCACAGGAATAATGGGAATTCACCCTGCAGAAACCCTAGGAATTCCTCCTGCAGGAACACTGGGAATTCACCCGAAGGAATATTGGGAATTTTTCCTGCAGAAACATTGGGAATTTTTCCTGCAGCAACACGGGGAAGTCATCCCTCAGAAACACTGGAATTTCTCCTGCTGAAATCTTGGGAATTCATCCTGCAGGAACACTGTGAATTCATCCTGAAGGAATATTGGGAATTCACCCTGTAGGAACACTGGGACTTTACCCTGTAGGAACACTGGGACTTTACCCTGTAGGAATACTGGGAATTCATCCTGCAGGAATATTGGGAAATCATCCCTGCAGAAACACTGGGAATTCACCCTGCAGAAATCCTGGGAATTCACCCTGCAGAAACCCTAGGAATTCATCCCTCAGAACCACTGGGAATTCACCCTGTAGGAACACTGGGACTTTACCCTGTAGGAATACTGGGAATTCACCCAGCAGAAATCCTGGGAATTCATCCTGAAGAAACATTGGGAATTCATCCCTCAGAAACACTGGGAATTCACCCTGCAGAAATCCTGGGAATTCATCCTGCAGAAACCCTAGGAATTCATCCCTCAGAACCACTGGGAATTCACCCCGTAGGAACACTGGGACTTTACCCTGTAGGAATACTGGGAATTCACCCTGCAGAAATCCTGGGAATTCATCCTGCAGAAACATTGGGAATTCATCCCTCAGAACCACTGGGAATTCACCCTGTAGGAACACTGGGACTTTACCCTGTAGGAATACTGGGAATTCACCCTGCAGAAACATTGGGAATTCACCCTGCAGAAACATTGGGAATCCATCCCTCAGGAACCCTGTGAATCCATCCCTCAGGAACCCCAGTGGGGCAGGGGAAGCTCTGCCAGTCCCTGCTGCAGAAGGGAGTGGGCAGCAGGGAAGGGGCTCCAGCAGCCCCACGGGTGGCACAGGCGGCACCGAGGGCAGAACCCGCTGGGCAAGGTGGGAGCAGAGCTGATCCAGAGCTGCAGGGACACCCTGGGGGCTGGGGCAGGTGAGAGGCAGCACCTGGCAGGCAGCATGTGAGCATTTAATTAAACCAGTGAAAGCCAGTGAGTGTTTAATTAAACCAGTTCAATCCGATCAGCCCAACGCGCCTGAATTCCTGCCTGGCCAGGGCTCAGCCCCTCCTGAGCCTGCCAGGACAGAGGCCAGGCTGAGGGGCTGCTGCTCCCAGAGATCCAAAGGGGTTTTGGAGAGCTGTCCTTTGGTTTGGTGCACCCCCAGACCCTGCATCTCTCCATCACTGCAGCACCACAGTGAGAATGGACAGGGCGGAGCAGGGATGGGGCAGAGCAGGGATGGGGCACAGAAGGGATGGGGCACAACGACCCCCCAGCTCCAGGACCCCAAGATCAGGAGGACTCAGAGAGCCCTGGAGGAGCAGGGATGAGGAACAGTGACCCCCCCCAGTCCCAGCATCCTGAGGCTAAGAGGATCTGGAGAGCCCTGGAGGAGCAGGGATGGGGCAGAGCAGGGATGGGGCACAACAACCCCCCAGCCCCAGCATCCTGGGGCCAGCAGGACTCAGAGAACCCTGGAGGAAGGAGCAGGGATGGGGCACAACGACCCCCCAGCCCCAGGACCCCAAGATCAGGAGGACTCAGAGAGCCCTGGAGGAGCAGGGATGGGGAACAGGGAACCCTCAGCCCCATCACCTCGAGGTCAGCAGGACCTGGACAGCTCTGGAGGAGCAGAGATGGGGCACAACAACCCCCCAGTCGCAGCATCTCAAGGGCAGCACGACCTGGGCAGCCAAAGAAGAGCAGGAATGGGCCAGAACAGCCCCCCACCATCCTCAGAACCCCAAGATCAGGAGGACCCAGACAGCCCTGGAAGAGCAGAGATGGGGCACAGAAACCCCCCAGTCCCAGCACTCCAAGGCCAGCAGGACCTGGACACCCCAGAGGAGTAAGAATGGGGCACAGTGACCCCCAAATCCCAATATCCCAAGGCCAGCAGGACCTGGGCAGCCCCAGATGAGCAAAGATAATCCAGAACAGCCCCCCATCCTCAGGACCCCAAGATCAGGAGGACTCAGAGAGCCCTGGAAGAGTCAGGGATGGGGCACAATGATCCCCCATCCTCAGCACCCCAAGGCCAGCAGGACCTGGGCAGCCCCAGATGAGCAAAGATAATCCAGAACAGCCCCCCATCCTCAGCACCCCAAGGCCAGCAGGACCCAGACTGCCCCAAAGGATCAAGGATGGGTCAGAACAGCCCCTCATCCTCAGGACCCCAAGGTCAGTGAGACCCAGACAGCCCTGGTGGAGCAGGGCCAGACAGCACTGAATTATTAACCAACACAGCAGGGAAAACACGAACCAAGCCAGGAGATTTTGCAATGCCCCCACCCCACCCTCGATCCCGGGGCTCTCCATCCACACAGCCGGGCTGGGACTGAGCACACAGAGAGAGTTTGGGGTGCACAGACCCCAATCCCCATCCCTGAGCGAGCCAGGCCAGCTCAGACAGCTCATTCTGTGGCCCTGGGGACAGGGATGGGGACAGGGATGGGGACGTTGACCCCACCCTCCTCAGGAAGGGCGAGGCTGCGAGAGGCAGCTCGTAAAAACAAGTGGGGACAGCCCGAGCCAAGGAATGAGAACCAACCCCAAACCAAGCCTGGTGCAGGGCTCCCAACGTGCCACGGCTGGCACAGGGTTTGGGGGGGCTCCTGCTCTCCAAGCAGGACCCCCCCAGCTCCTGGGGCAAGAGGGGTTTGGGATGAAAACCACCTAAAAATGCACACTGGGGTGACATTCTGCCCCTGAGACAGAGTCCTGCTGTCACCCTGCTCCCCAAACCCCCCTGTGACATGGGGAGGGGGTGGCAGGGCCATGCCAGGGTGAGAAACACTCGAGCAAAGGGATGTAAAATCAAGTGGGAACAGCCAAAACCAAGGGATCAACCCCAAACAGGGCTCCCAAAGTGCTGCCCAACGTGCCAGGGCTGGCACGGGGCTCAGGGGGCTCCTGCTCCTGGGGCAAGAGGGGTTTGGGGTGAAAACTTGGGGTGGCAGGGTCCTGAGGACGGGGGGCTGTCCTGGCAAGGAACACTCGGGCAAAGGGATGTAAAATCAAGTGGGAACAGCCAAAAACAAGGAATCAACCCCAAACAGGGCTGGCACAGGATTTGGGGGGCTCCTGCTCCAACCAGGACCCCCCAGCTCCTGGGGCAAGAGGGGTTTGGGATGAAAACCACCTGAAACTGTGCACTGGGGTGAAAAGTTCTGCCCCCCAGACAGAGTCCTGCTGTCACCAGGAGCAGCCACAGCCTTTCCCTGCTCCCCAAACCCCCCTGCAGGAACACTGGGAATGGGGAAGGGGTGGCAGGGCCGTGCTGGGGCGAGGAACACTTGAGCAAAGGGATGTAAAATCAAGCGGAAACAGCCAAAACCAAGGAATTAACCCCAAACAAGGAGGAAACAACCTCAAGCAAGCCAAGGAATCGACCACAAGCAGGGCTCCCAACGTGCCAGGCCTGGCACAGGGTTTGGGGGGGGCTCCTCCTCCAGCCAGGATCCCCCAGCTCCTGGGGCAAGAGGGGTTTGGGATAAAAACCACCTAAAAATGCACATTGGGGTACCAAAGGCCACATTGTGCCCCTGAGACAGAGCTCTGCTGTCACCAGCAGCACCCCCCAAACCCCCCTGTGACGTGGGGAGGGGGTGGCAGGGCCCTGCTGGGGCGAGGAACGCTCGAGCAAAAGGGATGTGCAAGAATTCCCCAAAAAAAGCAGAGCTTGGCTGGCGCCTGCGTGGCTGAGTCAGAGTCACAGGACCAGAGGAGAGATCCAAGCAGGGGCGGATGGGGAGCGTTGGCAGAACGGCTCAGGGGGCCCCCAGCGTGGCTCAGAACCCCAAATTCTGCTCTTTGAGGGGGTCCAACCCATCCCAGAGCCCCTTTCCCACCTCTCCCTCCGAGGTGGGGCTGAGTCCAGCCCGACACTCAAGAGAGGGAAACACCCAAAACGAGGCACAGAATTGCAGCCTCACATTCCCCCTCACACTCATCCAGGGGAAAAGAGGGTCCTGGTCCAGCTGGGGGTCTCCAGATCAGCCCAATCCCAATGCTCAAAGAGGAAAACATCCAAAACAAGGCACAGAATTGCAGCCCCATGTTCCCCTCACACTCATCCAGGGGAAAAGAGGGTCCTGATCCAGCTGGGGATCTCCAGATCAGCCCAATCCCAATGCTCAAAGAGGAAAACACCCAAAACAAGGCACAGAATTTCAGCCCCATGTTCCCCTCACAGAATTCCCTGCTCCAGACCAGGGGGAAAGAGGGTCCTGATCCAGCTGGGGGGCTCCAGATGAGCCCCAGCCCAACACTCAAACATCCAAAACAAGGCACAGAATTTCAGCCCTACATTCCCCTCACACCCATCCTGCCCCAAGCCAGGTCCTGGTCCAGCTGGGGGGCTCCAGATGAGCCCCAGCCCAACACTCAAAGAGGAAAATACCCAAAATAAGGCACAGAATTCCAACCCCACGTTTCCCCTCACACCCATCCTGCCCCAAGCCAGGTCCTGGTCCAGCTGGGGGTGTCCAGATGAGCCCCAGCTCCAAGCAGGGCAGCTCAGGGCTGAGGGTGATGCAAGCACTTGCTCCTCTCCCAGGCTTTATTTTTGCAGCTGGAAAGCATTACCCTCCTCAAAGGCTTTTGTTTTCCATCTCTCCCCGCTCACCATCCTCCCCTCTCCTTCGCAGGAATCACTTTTTATTTTTATTTTATACCACTGTTGTTATTTTCATTATTATTATAATTATTATTATTATTTTCAGCCTCTTTCTTGTAGCCTCAGCTAAACCTGGATTTCCTCTCGAACTTCTTCTGGGAGCTAATTTAGAAAACAGCTATTTTTAACCCCTGGCATTGGCCTGCAGACACTTTAACCTCCCTCCTTCTCAATTTTTGGAGAGGGGGGGACTCTCCCTCTGTGTCCCCCTTCAAGAATGGACGCCCAGGGATGGTGCCACGACCACCCATGGCCATAAAAACACCTTTGAACCCATCTGAGGGGACCAGCAGTGCTGACTTTGTCCCCTGGAGGGGTCATAGATGATTTCCAGAGAATCCCACCAACCCCCTTCCCTCCCAAAACCCCCTTTGGGTGCCTCTCCCCCCCCCCCCCCCCCCCAAAAAAAAATTCCCAATTTGGAACAAATCCCTCTCCTTGCTCAACCCCGGCGATTGCGCCACGAGCCGAGCTCATTTCCCAAGATTTATTTATTTGGGAGCCTTTGGAAAGGAGCTGGTGGGGGCAGAGAGCAGGGAAATTTCAGCTTTTTCAGCTTTCCAAGGCTCTTCCTGGGACAGGCAGCCAAAAAACCCTCACAGGGACGGGGACAGGGATGGGGTCCAGGCCAGCAGCCCCATCTAGGAGAGGGGGAGGAATGGAGGATGAGGGAACTTCATTAAAATTGCTCAACACGGGCGGGTTGGCGGCTTCAGGAAACCCCAAAAGCCACGCTCACAGATGTTTCCTGGTTTCACACCCTCCAGGGCCTGAGTGAGCCCCACTGAGCTGTTCCTGAGGTCCCTGCCACAAAACCCTGTCACACTGGGCTGGGATTTTTCCCTTTCCACAGAATCTCAGACTGGTTTGGGTCAAAAGATCATCTCGGTCCCACTTGAGACACCTTCCAGGTTGCTCCAAGCTCCATCCAACCTGGCCTTGGGCACTTCCAGGGATCCAGGGGAGGAATTTCTTCCTAAAATCCCACCTAAACCCACTCTGTGTCAGTGAGAAGCCATTCCCTGTGTCCTGTCACTCCAGACCCCTGTCCCAAGTCCCTCTCCAGCTCTCCTGGAGCCTCTTCAGGCACTGGAAGAAGCTCTGAGCATTCCCTGGAGCCCCAGTGATCCCCACTGAGCTGTTCCTGAGGTCCCTGCCACAAAACCCTGTCACACTGAGCTTGGATTTTCCCTTTTCTGAGAATCCCAGACTGGTCAAAAGATCATCTCAGTCCCACTGGTTTGGGTCAAAAGATCATTTCAATCCCACTTGAGACACCTCCCACTATCTCAAGGTGTTCCATGCTCCATCCAACCTGGCCTTGGGCACTTCCAGAGATCCAGGGGAGGAATTTCTTCCTAAAATCCCACCTAACCACACCCTGTGTCAGTGGGAAGCCATTCCCTGTGTCCTGTCACTCCAAGCCCTTGTCCCCAGCTCTCCTGGAGCCTCTTCAGGCACTGGAAGAAGCTCTGAGCTCTCCCTGGAGCCTTTTCAGCAGCTCCAGACCTTCTGGAACCTCCTTCTCCAGCTCTCCTGAAGCCTCTTCAGGCACTGAAAGAAGCTCTGAGCTCTCCCTGGTGCTTTCTCAGCTCCAGCTCTTCTGGAGCCTCTTCAGGCACTGGAAAAAGCTCTGAGCTCTCCCTGGAACCTTTTCAGCTCCAGACCTTCTAGAGCCATTATCTCCAGCTCTCCTGGAGCCTTCTCAGGTGCTGGAAGAAGCTCTGAGCTGTCCCTGGACCCTTATCAGCTCCAGCTTTTCTGGAGCCTCTTCAGGTACAAGAAGAAGCCCTGAACTTTCCCTGGTGCCTCCTCAGCTCCAGATCTTCTTTATCCTCTCTCTCCAGCTTTTCTGGAGCCTCTTCAAGCACTGGAAGAAGCCCTGAACTTTTCCTGGACCCTTTTAAGCTCCAGATCTTCTGGATCCTCCCTCTCCAGCTCTCCTGGAACCTCTTCAAGCACTGGAAGAAGCTTTGAGCTCTCCCTGGACCCTTTTAAGCTCCAGATCTTCTGGAGCCTCTTCAGGCACTGGAAGAGGCTCTGAGCCTTCCCTGGACCCTTCTCACCCCCATCTCTCCCAGCCTGGCTCCAACCCTGACCTCCTCCTTCTTCTGGGATCCCAGAGCTCCAGGTGGGACAATCCCACCCAAAGATCTCCTTGAAACAATTCCCACATTTCCCACTGGAGCTGCAGCCCCAAATTCTCCCTCCCTCCACTGGATTTACCCCACTCCCAGCGAGGCACTGCAGGGCTGTGGGTTTGGGTTTGTATTTTTTTTTTGGTTTTTTTTGGGGGGGAAGGAGCTTTGCTGAGCCAGCAAATAACTTTGCTCTGCATGAATCAGTTGCTGTGCAGTCTGCAAACACATCAATTGTGGCCTGACAGGAGGAGGAAGGAAACACACACAAAAATCTTCCCTCGGATTAAACCCAGGGATTTCGACAGCCCTCAAACAGCTGCGAGGGGGATGAAGCCACCCAGCAGCTCCTCCGGGCTGAGCAAGGAAAAGGAGAAACCTCCCTGTACCCACAGAGGTTCAAAAAGCTCAGGAAAAAAAATCAAAACAGCAAAATTTCCCTGAATTTTGGAATCCCTGAGGTGGAAAAACCCTCCAGGACCATCGAGTCCAAGCTGTGACCGATCCCTGAGTGCCACATGCAGATGTTCCTCAGACACCTCCAGGGATGGGCACCCTCCCTAAGAACCCCTTCCAATGCCTGACAACCCTTTCCATGAAGAAATTCCTCCTGAAATGTGCAGATGTGGCACTTGGGGACACGTTTCAGCAATGACCTTTTAGCTCTGGGTTAATGGTTGGACTCAAGGGTCTTAGAAGGTTTTCCAACTTTTCAATCTCTGAATTCCAGAGTCCCTGAGGTTGCAAAAACCCTCCAGGACCATCAAGTCCAAGCTGTGACCGATCCCTGAGTGCCACATCCAGATGTTCCTCAGACACCTCCAGGGATGGGCACTCCACCACCTCCCTCCCAATGCCTGACAACCCTTTCCATGAAGAAATCCCTCCTGAAATGTGCAGATGTGGCACTTGAGGACACATTTTAGTGACAATCTGGCAGCTCTGGGTTAATGGTTGCACTCAAGGGTCTTAGAGGGTTTTCCAACTTTAGTAATTCCATGATTCCAAGTCTGGGAGAAACTCCAGCTTCCCCTCTACCCAGCTACCCCTCAAGGGAGCATTTCTTTGGGGGTTCAACAAGGTCAGGAAAAAATCAAAACAGCAAAAAATTCTGAAATCCAGAATCCCTGAGGTTGGAAAAACCCTCCAGGACCATCGAGTTCATCTCTGAGTGCCACATGCAGATGTTCCTCAGACACCTCCAGGGATGGGCATCCTCCCTTAAAACCCCTCCCAATGCCTGACAACCCTTTCCATGAAGAAATTCCTCCTGAAATGTGCAGATGTGGCACTTGGGGACACGTTTCAGCAATGACCTTTTAGCTCTGGGTTAATGGTTGGACTCAAGGGTCTTAGAAGGTTTTCCAACTTTTCAATCTCTGAATTCCAGAGTCCCTGAGATTGCAAAAACCCTCCAGGACCATCGAGTCCAAGCTGTGACCGATCCCTGAGTGCCACATGCAGGTGTTCCTCAGACACCTCCAGGGATGGGCACTCCACCACCTCCCTCCCAATGCCTGACAACCCTTTCCATGAAGAAATTCCTCCTGAAATGTGCGGATGTGGCACTTGGGGACACATTTTAGTGACAATCTGGCAGCTCTGGGTTAATGGTTGCACTCGAGGGTCTTAGAGGGTTTTCCAACTTTAATAATTCCATGATTCCAAGTCTGGGAGAAACTCCAGCTTCCCCTCTACCCAGCTACCCCTCAAGGGAGCATTTCTTTGGGGGTTCAACAAGGTCAGGAAAAAATCAAAACAGCAAAAAATTCTGAAATCCAGAATCCCTGAGGTTGGAAAAACCCTCCAGGACCATCGAGTTCATCTCTGAGTGCCACATGCAGATGTTCCTCAGACACCTCCAGGGATGGGCACCCTCCCTAAGAACCCCTCCCAATGCCTGACAACCCTTTCCATGAAGAAATTCCTCCTGAAATGTGCGGATGTGGCACTTGGGGACACATTTTAGTGACAATCTGGCAGCTCTGGGTTAATGGTTGGACTCAGGGGATTTTCCAACTTTAGTAATTCCATGATTCCAAGTCTGGGAGAAATTCCACTTCCATGCTGTTCCTCAAGGGAGCATTTCCAGGAGAGCAGGACAGGGATGTGGGGGCAGGAGAGGTCCCAGCTCTGCTTGAAGCAGCCAAAAACATCCCTGGGCACGGAGCTCTGACACCAAATCCTTGTTCCCATTCTGTTCCCCCTTGCCCCAGCACAAGGGACAGAGAATAGAGATGGAGTGTTTAAAGCCAACATCTGACTTTAAATAAAGAATAATAAAGAAATAAAGAGAAATAAAGAGAAATAAAGAATAAATAAAGAAATAAAGAATAAATGAAGAATATTAAAGTCCTATAAACAGCTGGTTCTTGCTTCCCCAGGGTCAACCAGCCTTGACACAAACGGAAAAATATTTAAATAACGAATAATAAATAAGGAAAAATAAAGAATAATGAATTTTAAAAAATTAATAATAAAGAATATTTAAATAACGAATAATAAAGAAATAACGAATAATAAAGAATAAATAACGAATAATAAAGAAATAAATAGTAATAAAGAAATAAAGAATATCAAAGTCCTATAAGCAGCTGGTTCTTGTCTCCCCAGGGTCAACCAGCCTTGACACAAATGAATAAAATTTAAATAACAAATAAGAATAACGAATAACAAATAATGAATAATAACGAATAATAATGAATAATAAAGAAATAACGAATAATAAAGAATAAATAATGAATAATAAAAAAATAAAGAATAAAAAAGAAATAAAAATTAATGAAGAATATTCAAGTCCTGTAAACAGCTGGTTCTTGCTTCCCCAGGGTCAACCAGCCTTGACACAAAAAAATAATATTTAAATAACGAGTAAAAATAACGAATAATAAATAATGAATAATAACGAATAATAATGAATAATAAAGAAATAACGAATAATAAAGAAATAACGAATAATAAAGAATAAATAACGAATAATAAAGAATAAATTAAAAATAATAAAAAAAGAATAATAAAGAAATAAAAAATAAAGAAAGAATATTTCAGTCCTATAAACAGCTGGTTCTTGTTTCCCCAGGGTCAACCAGCCTTGACACAAGCGAATAATATTTAAATAACGAATGATAAAGAAATAACGAATAATAAAGAAAAAATAAGGAATAATAAAGAAATAAATAATAATAAAGAAATAAAGAATAAATAAAGAATATTTAAATCCTACAAACAGCTGGTTCTTGCTTCCCCAGGGTCAACCAGCCTTGACACAAGCGAATAATATTTAAATAACGAATGATAAAGAAATAACGAATAGTAAAGAAAAAATAAGGAATAATAAAGAAATCAATAATAATAAAGAAAAAAAGAACAAATAAAGAATATTTAAGTCCTATAAACAGCTGGTTCTTGCTCCCCCAGGGTCAACCAGCCTTGACACAAACCATGGAATCCATGGTTCCCATCCACACCACATCCCACGGAGAGCAGCAAACACCACGTCCCCTGCTCTGGGCACAAAGGGCGAGCAGGAATTGTGGCCAAATTGCCACCCAGCAAGAAAAGAAGCCTGGGAGGGCTGTGGGGTGGCCCCAAGAGCCCCCCCAGGCGCTCAGGGCACGCGGCCTGGAAGGAAAAACATCTTGGAAAAGTCGCCGAATATTTCGGCTCTGAAACGCCGGCGGAGGCTCGTCAGGAATGCAATCCCCAGGGCTGCTGAAATCCATCGGTTTCCTACTTTCCTTTTTTTTTTTTTTTTTTTTTTTTATAGGGAATGATCCGTTTGATACATTTACATAATGCCATAATCTGGAGGAATTTCTGTCTCTCTTTTTTTCCCCCCCTCCACAGACATCCTCTCGCTGGGAGAACAAACCCGCCTCTGTGACCGGCCTGGATAAACACTGCTCCTGGGGACAATTTTCCTTAATTAGAATTATGTTAACAGGACGAGCACAAAGACAAACTCCCGCCCCCGAGGGCGCCGGACGGACGGACGGACAGACACCCTGAGGGTCCCCCCTTTGCTCCCAGGAACAGCCAAGTCCTTGTGTGTCCGAGCAGGGCAGGAAGGAGGAGAGGCTGCCACCAGCACCACCACAGCCGTCACGTCAGCCCGGTTGCCTCAGCAAAGCGGGCTCAAAAATAAATAAATTCACCCCCCCTGCCTTTCTGCCGAGATGTTTCTGTGCGAGGAGGAACCGCTGGGTGGAAGCTGGTGGACCTGGGCCAGGATGTCTGAGTCGGTGCTGGGATGGAGCCCTGGGGCTGTGCGAGAGCTCACGCCCGACCTGAGCCAGCCAAATGTGCCTCAGGGGGTGACAGAGCCCCCTCAGAGGGACATCCCTGCCTTGGGGACAGGATGGAGCAATGCCCTGCTCCATAGGTCCATGGGCTGTCTGTTCCCCACTGAAGGGGAACCAAGGGATCACCAGAACATCTCCAGCGCCTCTCTGACACCATCTCCACCTCCCTAGGGTGGTGACAGAGCCCCCTCAGAGGGACATCCCAGCCTTGGGGACAGGATGGAGCAATGCCCTGCTCCACGGAGCACTGGGAGTCCCAGTGCCTTGGATCCAGTGCAGCAGCACTGAAGGGGAACCAAGGAACCACCAGAACCTCTCCAGCACCTCAGCGCCACCACCTGCAGCTCCACAGGGTGGGGACACCCCAAATTTGCCTCCTCTTCTCCATTCTGGTGCAGCACCATGGCTGCATCTGAAGGGGAACCGTGTCCAAGGGATCACCAGAACCTCTCCAGGACCTCTCTGACACCATCTCCAGCTCTCCAGGGTAGGGACACCCCAAACTTCCCTCCTCTTCAGGCTGTGCTCTGCTCCATGCAGCACCACGGCTGTATCTGCAGGGGAACCATGTCCACGGGATCACCAGAAACCTCTCCAGCTCCTCACTGACACCATCTCTGCTCCACAGGCTGGAGACACCCCAAAATTGCCCCCTCTTCTCCATTCTAGTGCAGCACCATGGCTGTATCTGAAGGGGAACCACGTCCAAGCAGCCACTGACACCATCTCTGCTCCACAGGGTGAGGACACCCCAAATTTGCCTCCTCTTCAGGCCATGTTCTGCTCTGGTACAGCACCATGACTGCCTCTCCCATGTCCAAGGCACCACCAGAACCTCTCCAGCCCCTCACTGACACCATCTCTGCCCCCCCCAAAACGGGGACACCCCAAACTTTCCCTCCTGCCCATGTCCTGGCTCAACCCCACAGCATCCCCGCAGAGCCTGGCTGAAGGCACAGGAGGTGGGGAAGAGCAGGAACAGGGAATGGAATGAGCTGTGGAGGGCAGCCAAGGGACTGCTAATTACTCTGCCTTAATGAGCCCATTCCGTGGGCACAAATATTCCACAGAGGCTGAGGGGGAGGCACGGGGGCACTTGGCTTCCTTCTGGGTGAGAGGAGAGAGACACAGGCTCGATGGGAACCCGGCACTGGGGTGATCTGGGTGGGAGGAGGAAGCAGAAATGGGGCCAGGAAGGGTCCCAAGGGGCTCCTGCAGTGAGGATGGACAGACAGACGTGTGCTGGGACACACAGGCAGATGTGCTGGGACACGCAGACAGATGTGCGCTGGGACAGACACGCTCCTGTCCATGTGAAATCAAACCTGGGCACTGATGACTCAGGACATTCGTGTCACCCTTTTGTCCCCAGCAATGTGGGAATGCAGCTCAGCCCTGCCACCACAGCCTGGGGGTCGGGGGGTTTCAGGGGCTCTCAGTCCCTTTGGGGGATTTATTTCTGTTCCCTACAAGGGGAAACAGCAGGAAAGGGGAGTCAGAGATGCTGGGAAGAGCCACAGAGGGGTCCTGAGTGTCAGATCTTCGTTAAGAGACTGATTAAAATCACCATCACAACGAGCTGGTGTGAGTGCACGGCTCCAGACAGTCCCCGTGTCCTTCATCCCCTGTTCTCCTCATCCTCTGCTCCCTCCAGCTCCTGCTTGCCTTCATCCCCTGTTCACACCCAATTCCTGCTTTCCTGTGTGGTGCCTGCTCCCCTCTATCCCCTTCTCCCACCCATCCCATTCTCTGTTCCCATCCATCCTGGTTCTTGCTGTCCCCTATCCCCTGCTCCCCTCCATGTCCTGCTCCCATTTATCCCTTGCTCCCATTTATCCCTTGCTCCCATTTATCCCTTGCTCCCATTTATTCCCTGCTCCCTTTCATGTCCTGGTCCCATTTATCCCCTGCTCCCATTTATCCTCTGTTCCCATTTATTCTCTGGTCCCATTTATCCCCTGCTCTCTCCCATCTCCTGATTTCCCCCATCCCCTGCTCTCCCCTATCCCCTTTTCCCCTCCATATCCTGCTCCCATTTTTCCCTCACTCCGATTTATCCTGTGCTCCCCTATCCCCTTCTCCCCTCCATGTCCTGTTCTCATTTTACCCTTGCTCCCATTCATCCCCTGCTCCCATTTATTGTTGCTCTCCCCTATCTCCTGATTTCCCCCATCCCCTTCTCCCCTCCACGACCTGCTCCCATTTATCCCTTGCTCCCATTTATCCCCTGGTCTCTCCTATTCCCTAATTTCCCCCATCCCCTGCTCCCATTTATCCCCTGCTCCCATTTATTCCTTGTTCCCATTTATCCCTTGCTCCCATTTATCCCCTGCTCTCCCCCATCCCCTGATTTCCCCCATCCCCTTCTCTCCCCTATCCCTTCTCCCCACCATATCCTGTTCCTATCTATCCCCTGCTCCCATTTATCCCTTGCTCCCATTTATCCCCTGGTCTCTCCTATTCCCTAATTTCCCCCATCCCCTGATTTCCTCCATCCCCTGTTCCCATTTATCCCCTGCTCCCATTTATTCCTTGTTCCCATTTATCCTTTGCTCCCATTTATCCCCTGCTCTCCCCCATCTCCTGCTCTCCCCCATCTCCTGATTTCCCCCATCCCCTTCTCTCCCCTATCCCTTCTCCCCACCATATCCTGTTCTCATTTATCCCTTGCTCCCATTCATCCCCTGGTCTCTCCTATTCCCTAATTTCCCCCATCCCCTGATTTCCTCCATCCTCTGCTCCCCTTCATGTCCTTCTCCCATTTATCCCCTGCTCCCATTTATTCCTTGTTCCCATTTATCCTTTGCTCCCATTTATCCCTGCTCTCCATCTCCTGATTTCCCCCATCCCCTGCTCTCCCCTATCCCTTCTCCCCTCCATGTCCTGCTCCCATTTACCCCCTGCCCCATTTATCCCCTTCTCTCCCACCCCCTGCTCTCCCCCCCATCTCCCACTTTCCTTCCTCGCCGCACCAAGAACAGCCACAAACAGTTAAAAAAAGAAGAAAAGAAACCAACAGAAAGGAACCACGAGATGAAGTTACCAATCATCCCCCTCTCCTGCCAAGTGAGTTCACGTCGGAGCCTCTTTCTTGGCCAGGATGAGGCAGCAAGGAAGAAAAATAGCTTTCCATGCAAAGTGGGGGAAGAAATGTACTTGGATTCCTCTGCAGGCCCTGAAATCAATCTGTCCCAGCTCCTCTCCCTGCCTGCTGGCACGGGGACAGCCCATTCCCAGTGACACTGAAATGGAGTCAATGAAAACACCCCCAGAGCTGGGCAGCTTGGGATTGATGCTGCCCAGGAAGGGATTTTAATGCTGGCCAGATTGTTGGTGTTTGGGGTTTAGAATGCACTCAGGATCAAATGTCCTGATATTTCAAACTCCTTCCCGGGGGGTTTGTTTTAGAAAGGAAAACAACAAAGCTTGAATTGAGAAATAATAAATCGTGGCACCTCTGCTGCCTTTCCCCAGCAGCCCTGCAAGGAGCCTGCTGAGGGAAATTCCTGCAGAATTGGTGACTGCTCCTACTGGGAAGGAGCAGAGCTGGACTGGGAAACCAGTGCTGGGACTGGGAGAGCAGAGCTGGAGTGGGAGAACAGAGCTGGGACTGGGAAACCAGTGCTGGACTGGGAGAGCAAAGCTGGACTGGGAGAACAGAGCTGGGACTGGGAAAGTGGCACTGGGACTGGGAAGGAGCAGAGCTGGAGTGGGAGAACAGTGCTGGGACTGGGAAACCAGTGCTGGACTGGGAAACCGGTGCTGGGACTGGGAAGGAGCAGTGTTGGACTGGCAGAACCATGCTGAGACTGGAAAGGAGCAGAGCTGGGACTGGGAGAACAGAGATGGGACTGGGAAACCAGTGATGGACTGGGAAGGAGCAAAGCTGGGACTGGGAAACACTGCTGGGACTGGGAAGGAGCGGTGCTGGACTGGGAGAGGAACAGAGCTGGACTGGGAAAACAGTGCTGGGACTGGGAAAGATCAGAGCTGGGAGTGGGAGAGCAGCGCTGGATTGGGAAACCAGTGATGAACTGGGAGAACAGAGATGGGACTGGGAAACCAGTGATGGACTGGGAAAGCAGTGCTGGACTGGGAAAGAGCAGAGCTGGACTGGGAGAGGAGTGTTGGACTGGGAAGGAGCAGAGATGGGACTGGGAAAGAGCAGGGATGGGACTGGGAAAGCAGTGCTGGGACTGGGAAAGAGACTGGGAGAACAGAGCTGGGACTGGGAAGGAGCAGAGCTGGACTGGGAGAACTGGGAGAGTGGCACTGGGACTGGGAAGGAGCAGTTTGGGGACAGGACAGCAGTTTGGGACTGGGAAGGAGCAGAGCTGGGACTGGGAGGGTGGCACTGGGACTGGGAGGGCAGAGATGGGACTGGGAGGGCAGAGATGGGACTGGGAGGGCAGAGATGGGACTGGGAGGGTGGCACTGGCACTGGGACTGGGGGGGTGGCACTGGGACTGGGAAGGAGCAGCACCAGAGCTGGGATGGGGCAGTGCCAGCTCCAGGCACAATCGCTGCATTCCCTGGCATCACCAAGCTCAGCTGCTGATCAGACCCTCCCAGTTCTGACCACGCAAAAAAAAAAGCACAGAAAAAGGGAAAAAGAAAAAGGGGAAAAAGAAACTGAAAGAGTGTGAGGAGGGGAAGGGCAAGGACAGGGCAGCCACCCCAAGAGCCAGGGACAAGCCCAGAGCTCTCACTCCTGGCATGTGTTCCCCAGTATTTTTCCACAGTGCAAGCAAAGGGCTCCTGCCTGGCCCTGAGTGTCACCCGATCACAGAGCACCGGAGACAGGGATTTAACACCTCTGTCACCACTGCCACGGGGACCCAGAGGTGACAGCACAGCCCTGGCCTGCTGCCAGCCAAAGGTGGCATCACAAGGACAGTCCTGAGAGGTGCCCCCACCTCCTGGTGCCACCTCTGGGGACACGAATCTGATGGAAGGAGGCACAAATCCCCCAGGGATTTAACACCTCTGCCAATGCCACCATGGGGACTCAGAGGTGACCAGCACAGCCCTGGCCTGCTGCCAGCCAAAGGTGGCATCACAAGGACAGTCCTGAGAGGTGCCCCCACCTCCTGGTGCCACCTCTGGGGACACGAATCTCATGGAAGGAAGCACAAATCCCCCAGCACAGCTGCTTCCCTGCCAGGATTGCTCAAGGATGCGATCCCTAAAAAACAACCCCAGGACTGGAGGACAAGGCCAGCAGGATGAGCTCGGAGATCTGGGGGAGCAGAGAGTTCTGGCCATGACACGAGAAGCAGCAGCAGCAGATTTTAATTATTATTTTTTAGTGCTCTGTTTGGCTCAGAAATTCCTTGGAAGCCCAAGTGCAAACAAACAAGGACATTGTCTGGGGGGGAACACGTGGAGGTTGGAATCTGCTTGAGAAATCCCACGGGATCACAAAGTCCCCGGAGGTCAAGGAGCTGCCACGGAGCACTGAGGGCCCAGGGGGAGCTGTGACAGGTCCCCAAGTGTCCCCTGCCCCATCCCAGAGGGGTTTAGGGGTTCAGATGAACCCCCCTGTGCCATCCTGGTGCCAGCCTGAGCCTCCGTCCTTGAGCCTGCCAGGCATGGAACACTGCAGGATTGTCACAGGGAGAGGAGGAGAGGGACAGCGGGATGGGAGGAAGGGTAAGACGAGTTCCTCTTGTTGCAATTCAGTGCTGGCAGGAAGGACAAGCCCTTCTCATGCCTCATTCTCATCACGGGGGTGAGCACTGAGGGACACTGAGCACCCAGGATGGTCCCTGTGGAGATGGGGACGGGCTGGACCCCTCCCCACATCATCCCACCTGTGCTGGCCATTGCCACCAAGCCCTCAGGTGACTGATGGTAAAGAAAATTATCAAATTCCAGCAAAAAACAGAAATTTTTGTAAGAGAAATGGATGGAAAGCTTCACCGGGCTCTGATTTTTTTAGTGTGTCCCTGAAAAAAGACCTGGGGGTGGCCAGTGCCCCCCAGCCCAACTGAGGGTGGAGAAAAATGATCCATTTCCAACTCAAAACAGGAATTTTTGTAACAGAAATGGATAGAAAGCTTCAGCAGGCTCTGATTTTTTAGTGTGTCCCCAGAAAAAGACCTGGGGGTGGCCAGAACCCCCCAGCCCAACTGAGGGTGGAAATGATCCAATTCCAAGAAGAAACAGGAATTTTTGTAAGATAAATGGATGGAAGGATTCACCAGCCTCTGATTTTTTAGTGTATCCCAGAAAAGGACCTGAGGGTAGGAAACTGAGTGGGCCAGAGCCCCCTCAACCAGCTAATGGTGGAGAGAAATGATCCAATTCCAACACAAAATGGGAATTTTTTGTAAGAGAAATGGATGGAAAGCCTCACCAGCCTCTGATTTTTAGAAAAAAGACCTGAGGGTAGGGAAGCAGCCCCGAGGTGGCCAGAGCCCCCCAGCCCAACTGATGGTGGAGAAAAATGATCCAATTCCAACTCAAAACAGGAATTTTTTGTAAGAAAAATGGATGGAATGATTCACCAGCCTCTGATTTTTTAGAGTGTCCCCAGAAAAAGACCTGGGGGTAGGGAAGCAGCCCCGAGGTGGTCAAAGCCCCCCCAGCCCACTCAGACTGATGGTGGAGAGAAACGATCCAATTCCAGCACAAAACAGCAATTTTTGTAACAGAAGATTCCAACACGAAACAGGAATTTTTTTGTAAGATAAATGGATGGAAGGATTCACCAGCCTCTGATTTTTTTTTTTTTTAGTGTATCCCAGAAAAAAAAGACCTGGGGGCAGGGAAGCAGCCAGCTCAGATCAAGTGAGAAAATCAGTGCCTGTGACAAATATCCACGGGCAGCGAGGTGGGAGCCGAGGGGGAGGCGCTGCGGGAAGCCCCGAGGAGAGCAAAAAGCTTCGGGAGTGTAAAAGACCGAGGGGAACAATAAAGCTCTGAGGACACCGGGTCGTGCCAAGGGCTGTTAACAGCCCTCATTTAACACATCTCCCGTGGCACAAGTGACAGGAATCTCTGCAGGACAGGGAGGCAGGGGAGCCTCATCATCCCAAGGGTGTGCCCCTGCTGCTCTGCAGCCCCTCAGCATCGATCTCCCCCCATCAGAGGGGTTTGCGGCTCAAACCCCATTAGCAGCGGGCACCAGGGAGGTCCCCGTTCCTGCCGGGAGCAGATAATGCCATAAAGAAGGAAATAAAGAGGGAAAGCACTAATTGGATTCGCGGTGTCCTGCGGGAGAGTGACATTATCTCCTCATCCCCACACCAGTGACACTGGGGGAATTCACTCCTCACTGCCTTTGTGATGAACCAGAGGCGCCTAAAGAGACCCCCTAAATTCCAGGGACACCCCAAAATCCCAGGGACACCCCAAAAATCCCAAGGAAACCCCTAAAATCCCAAGGAAACCCCAAAAATCCCAAGGAAACCCCTAAAATCCCAGGTAAACCCCAAAATCCCAGGAGGGAAGCAGGAAGCTGAGGCCTGTCCCGCTCAACTCCACGTTATCTCCGGCCTGGGGAGAGCAAAGGGTGAGGCCTCACCCTAAAAATACACCCAGCCCTAAAAATACACAGGGTGAGCTGGAATTAACTGTGCACACACACCCTCGGCAGTGGCCACAGCCTGCCCTGCCCTGCCACACACAGAGCCGGGGACCCCCAGGATCTCCAGGACCCCCAGGATTCCCGGAAACCCCAGAATCCTCAGGACCCTCAGGATCTTCAGAACCCCCAGGAGCTCCAGGATTCCCAGAAACCCCAGAACCCCCAGGATCCTCAGGACCCCCAAGACCCTCAGGACCCCCAGGACTCCTGGGACCCTCAGGACCCTGAGAACCCCAAGGCCCACAGGATCATCAGAACACTCAGGATCCCCAGGTCCCTCAGGACACCTCCAGGATCCCCAGGATCCTCAGGACTCCTGGGACCCTCAGGACCCCCCAGGACTCCTGGGACCCTCAGGACCCTGAGAACCCCAAGGCCCACAGGATCATCAGAACACTCAGGACCCCCAGGTCCCTCAGGACACCTCCAGGATCCCCAGGATCCTCAGGACTCCTGGGACCCTCAGGATCCCCAGAACCCCCAGGACCCCCAGGATCCAAAAGATCCTCAGGACCCTCAGGATCCCCAGAACCCCCAGGACCCCCAGGATCCAAAAGATCCTCAGGACCCTCAGGATCCCCAGAACCTCCTGGATGCCCAGGACCCCCAGGATCTTCAGGACTTCCAGGATCCCCAGAACCCCCAGGACCCCCAGGACCCCCAGGACTCCTGGCACTCCCAGGACCCCCATCATCCCCAGGATTCCCAGAGCCCCCAGGACCCTCAAGATCCCCAGGACCCCCAGGACACCCAGGATCCAAAAGATCCTCAGGACCCCCAGGATTCCCAGGATCCTTAGGAGTCCCAAGACCCCCAGAATCTCCAGGACCCCCAGAATCCCCAGGACTCCCAGGGTCCTCAGGACCCTCGGGACCTCCAGGACCCCCAGAACTCCTGGGACCTCCAGAACCTCAAGGACCCCTGGGACTCTCAGAACCCTCAGGATCCCCCAGGACCCCCAGAGCCCCAAGCATCCACAGGACCCCCAGAGCCCCCAGGATCCACAGGATCCTCAGGATCCAAAAGATCCTCAGGACCCCCAGAACCCCCAGTTTCCCTGGGGACCCTCAGGATCCCCAGGACCCCCAGAACTCCCAGGGCCCCCAGGATCCCAGCTCAAATCCCACTGCCCTCAGCAGAGAATCCCTCTCAGCTCTGAGATCCACCCAGGACCTTCACTCCTTTGCAGAAATCTGTTCCATCCCAATTTGCCCACCCAACAGCCCAGTGGGTGAGGTAAGGGGATCCCTCTTCCCCCTGGAAGCCTCCCCATTTTCAGGAGGCAAAGGACACCCCCAGGAGAAGCAAAAACCTGACAGAGACCCACTGCAAGCTCCAGATCCCCCAATCCCACCCCAAATTATTTGGGCAAAGGATAAAAGCAGTGACAGGAATGGTGTCCCACATCCCAGCTGTGGCACTCACTGCTCTGTGCATTCATGGAAGGTGCTGGAAGCCCACAGGGACTCCTCAGAGAGCACCAAAATCCCAGCCAGTCACTCTCCCTCCCATCCTAACCAGCAAACCCAAACTGGACATGGAGCTGTGACCACACTCGTTCCACCAGCAGAAGGAAATGCCACCAGCCACCTCACACCACGACTCAGTGGCACCCACAGAGGCACCTCTGGGTTGGGAGTTTGCTCTTGGTCACTTTTTGGGGTGGGATTTGGTTGTTTTTATGGGGTGGGACCAAAGGAAGCAAGAGCTGCCATCCCAAAACTTGCTCCACTCCTCCCTGTATCACTTCTCCTCTTATCTGCACACCAAGAAATTACTAAATTTGATAGAAATAATAAAAAAGGAAAGGGAATGACCTGTGGGAAGTTCCTTCCCAGTTCCACCCACCTCAGCCTGGGAATTGGGGACGGGGGAGCAGAACAAGGAACGGACACTCACGGTGCAGGCTCAGGGAGATGTTGATGGACCTTTCCTCCACAAAGCCCTTCAGGTTGGGGATCTTGGCACACTTGAGGATGGTCTGGGAGGCGCTGTCACCCACGTGGACCCAGCAGACCGTGTCCTCCACGTAGTTGAAGTCCATGGCCGTGGTCTGCTTGGCGCTGGTGGGGGTGATGTTGGGCACGGGGGCCCCGCTCAGGTACGTGGCCAGGATGTTCTGGGAGTTGGCAATGAGCAGCACAGGAGGGCGATCCACGGGCTCTGGGGACAAGGAGGGGACAGCAGGGTCAGGGCACAGCTCAGTCCTGTGGATGTAACCCCAGGGAAGAGCCCAGTGTGGAGAATTCAGGGGGTTGTGGTGCGCAGAGCTGCCCCTGAAGCACCACCTGAAGTTCTCCCTTGCTGAGGTTCTCACCGTTCTTGGCCTTGCAGGATCTGTTGTCTGGCTGCAGGAGATAGCCCTCGACACAGCTGCAGGTGTAGGAGCCCTCTGTGTTGGTGCATGTCTGGCTGCAGGTCCCATACACGGTGCATTCATCAAAGTCTGGGAGAGACAGGAAAAAAAACAAGGTTTGGACCAGGAAAAAAACCCCCAAGGTTTGGATCAGGAAAAAACCCAAGGTTTTGACCAGAAAAAACCCTCCTTTGCTGCTTGAAGAGGAAATGAAGCTCCACAGTTTCTCCAAGGTGGAGCTGGAGAGGAGGGGGTGATGCCTGAGCCAAAGGGACCCTCACAGTAGCCTGCCAGGGAATCCCATCCCATGGATCCCATCTGATCCCATAAATCCCATCTCACAAATCCCATCCCATCCTATCCCATGGATCCCAGCTGATCCCATTAATCCCATCCCATAAATCTCATCCCATCCCATTAATCCAATCCCATAAATCCATCCCATCAATCCCATCCTATCCCATGGATCCCACCTCATCCCATCCCATCCCATCCCATCCCATCCCATCCCATCCCATCCCATCCCATCCCATCCCATCCACCAATCCCATCCCATCCCATCCCATCCCATCCCATCCCATCCCATCCCATGGATCCCATCCCATTCCATAAATCCCATCCCACAAATCCCATCCCATCCTATCCCATGGATCCCAGCTGATCCCATTAATCCCATCCCATAAATCCAATCCCATAAATCCATCCCATCAATCCCATCCTATCCCATGGATCCCACCTCATCCCATCCCATCCCATCCCATGGATCCCACCCCATCCCATCCATCCCATCCATCAATCCCATCCCATCTCATCCCATCCCAACCCATCCCATGGATCCCACCCCATCCCATGGATCCCATCCCATCAATCTCATCCCATGAATCCCATAAATCCCATAAATCCCATAAATCCCATCCCATAAATCCCATCCCATAAATCCCATCCCATCCATCAATCCCATCCCATCTAATCTCATCTCATCCCATCCCATCCCATCCCATCCCATCCCATCCCATCCCATCCCATCCCATCCCATCCCATCCCATCCCATGGATCCCATCCCATCAATCTCATCCCATGAATCCCATAAATCCCATAAATCCCATCCCATCCCATCCCATCAATCCCATCCAATCCCATCCCATAAATCCCATCCCATCAATCCCATCCCATCAATCCCATCCCACTTGCCTGCCCCAAGCTCTCCCCATCCCCTTTCCCACCCAGCCAAGCCCCAGCGCTGCTCCCAGCAGTGACACTGCCCCGTCCCCAAAGAGCCACCATGCCCAGCAGGGACTGAGGGGCTCTGCCCAGTCCAGCCCCACCTCTGCAGCTCCTCCTGTCCTCAGCCAGCTGGAAGGAGTGGTTGCAGTAGCACATGGGGCCGGACAGCGTTGGGGCACAGTGGTGCTGGCAGCCCAGGGCTGAGCAGTTGGCCAGTTGTTCTACAGGGATGGAAGAGAGAGGATTTCACCCGGGATGGACACCAGAGATCAAGGGTTGGGTGAGCAGGATCACCAGAGCCCATCAGGAACACCCCAACCCCATCAGGATCACCAGACCCCATCAGGATTTGCTGGGAAATTTCACATTTCTCCCACCCAGCAACACTGGGGCACAGTGGTGCTGGCAGCCCAGGGCTGAGCAGTTGGCCAGTTGCTCTACAGGGATGGAAGAGAGAGGATTTCACCCGGGATGGACACCAAAGATCAAGGGTTGGGTGAGCAGGATCACCAGAGCCCATCAGGAACACCCCAACCCATCAGGAACACCCCAAGCCATCAGGATCACCAGACCCCATCAGGATTTGCTGGGAGATTTCACATTTCTCCCACCCAGCAACATTGGGGCACAGTGGTGCTGGCAGCCCAGGGCTGAGCAGTTGGCCAGTTGCTCTACAGGGATGGAAGAGGGAGGATTTCACCCACGATGGACACCAAAGATCAAGGGTTGGGTGAGCAGGATCACCAGACCCCATTAGAAGCACCCCAACCCATCAGGATCACCAGACCCCACCAGGATTTGCTGGGAAATTTCACATTTCTCCCACCCAACAACATTGGGGCACAGTGGTGCTGGCAGCCCAGGGCTGAGCAGTTGGCCAGTTGTTCTACAGGGATGGAAGAGAGAGGATTTCACCCAGGATGGACACCAGAGATCAAGGGTTGGGTGAGCAGGATCACCAGAGCCCATCAGGAACACCCCAACCCATCAGGATCACCAGACCCCATCAGGATCATCTAACGCCATCAGGAACACCAGAGTCCATCAGGAACACCAGAGTCCATCAGGAACAACCTAATCCCATCAGGATTACCTAACCCAATCAGGAACACCTAACAGGGAGCAGGGGTTGGGGTGACCATTTGGGGTCATGGCTCAGGGTCACAGCTTGGGGTGATGTCTCGGGGTGACAGCTCGAGGTGACAGCTCAGGGTGATCACTTGGGGTGATGTCTCGGGGTGACAGCTCAGGTGATCACTTAGGGTGACAGCTTGAGGTGACAGCTTGAGGTGCCACTTGGGGTGATGGCTTGCAGAGATGACTTGGGATGACAGCTCAGGGTGACAGCTTGAGTTGACAGCTCAAGATGACAGCTCGGGGTGATGGCTTGGAGTGATGTCTCGAGATGACAGCTCAAGGTGACAGCTTGGGGTGACAGGTCAAAGTGACAGCTCGGGGTGACAGCTTGGGGTGATGGCTTGAGGTCATGTTTTGGGGTGACAGCTCAAGGTGATCACTTGGGGTCACAGCTCGAGGTGACAGCTCGAGGTGACAGCTCAGGGTGACGGCTTGGGGTGATGTCTCAGGATGACAGCTCAAAGGGATCACTTGGGGTGACAGGTCAAGGTGACAGCTCGAGGTGATTGCTTGGGGTGACAGCTTGGGGTGACAGCTTGGGGTGACGGCTTGGGGTGACGGCTCAAGGTTTTCACTTGTGGTGACAGGTCAAGGTGACAGCTTGGGGTGATCACTTGGGGTCACAGCTCGAGGTGACAGCTCACCTGCCCACACCTGGGGCAGTGGCAGGCTGGGACTCGCAAGCAGCTGCCAGGAAATGCAGGAAATGCCTCCCTGGGGTGGCACCAGCCACGGGCAGGGGGGCACTCAGCACCCAGCTCAAGCCCCACCGAGGGCTGGCAGCCCCAGCGTGCCCAAACCTGCGAGCACCAGGTGCCCAAAGCCCTGAGCAGCTGCCCCAGCACGGCTCACGTGGCTCAGGAAAATCAGATCCCACTTCAGCAACGAGAGCTCTCACTGAAATATTCATTCTCAGCTCAAGCACAGCTGCAGGAGCTTCTCCCATGGGATCCAGGCAGTGGAAAGGAGCTGGGTCCCAACAGGGAGCAGCCCTTTGGGGTCAGGGGTCTTGGTGGAGCAGCACAGGAGCTCCCCAGGGCAGGAATAGAAGGGTTGGGGAGCACAGAGGCTCTGGAACACAAGGTCAGGCCAGGACACACATTTCTGAGCAATTAATCTGCACAGCAGCACGCTGGTTTAGGGAGTTTTCCAGCAGGATTAGCCACGGGGACAGGCCAGGAGCAGGGGACAAAGCTCCTGAAAATTAGGGGAAAAAAAAACCCCACAGTGGTACCTCTTATCTGGACCAGAACCCCAGGGCTGGAGCTTTTAAGCCCAGGAGACAATGCAGCTATTTCATGGCTGCAGGCTCAGGAATGATGGGCATTCACTTCCAAGCGGCTCTGGATAATCTCTGGATCTGTGGCTGGGCTGAGCTGAGTGTGGTGGGGTTGAAATTCAACAGGAGAAAACAGGAACCTCATCATTCCTATTCTGTTGGGGCAGCCCCCCATTCCTGGGACACCCAAAGCTCTGCTTCTGGTTGGGTTAGGGTTAGATTTAGGGTTCTCTCACAGCACTCATTTGAGAAAAATAGATTTTCATGGGTGCACAGGTATTGCATCAGCATCAAACCATGACAGATTGTGCTGAACTGAGTGTTTTGGAGCTCACATTTAAGAGGAGAAAACAGGAACCTCATCACTCTTACCCTGTCGGGGCAGCCCCCCATTCCTGGGACCCTCAAACCTCTGGTTCTGCTTGGGTTAGGGTTATCTCACAGCACTCATTTGAGAAAAAAATATATTTTCATGGGTACATTGGTATTGCACCAGCATCAAACCACGACAGACTGTGCTGAGTGTGGTGGGGCTCACACTCAAGAGGAGAAAACAGGAACCTCATGCTAAAACAGGAACTCCAGCCCTGTTGGGGATTATCCCCGGGGACAGCCCCTCTTTCCTGGGACTGTGGGACCCCCAAACCTCTGTTTCTGGTTGGGTTAGGATTAGGGTTAAATTTAGGACTAGGGTTAAGGTTAGGGTTAGATTTAGGGTTATCTCACAGCACTCATTTGAGAAAAATAGATTTTTATGGCTGCATTGCTATTGAGCCAGCATCAAACCTGAGTGTGGTGGGGCTCACATTTAAGAGGAGAAAACAGGAACCTCATCCTAAAACAGGAACTCCTACCCTGTTGGGGAGTACCCCAAGGGGCAGCTCCCCTTTTCCTGGGATTGTGGGACGCCCAAACCTGGTCACATCTCACAGCAGTCATTTGAGAAAATAGATTTTCATGGGTGCACTGGTATTGAGACAGCATCAAACCGTGACAGCTGAATGTGGTGGGGCTCACATTTAAGAGGAGAAAACAGGAACCTCATCAATCCTCCCTCATTGGGACAGCCCCCATTTCCTGGGACCCCCAAACCTCTGTTTCTGGTCACATCTCACAGCCCTCATTTGAGAAAAACATATTTTCATGGATGCATTGCTACTGAGCCAGCATCAAACCATGACAGCTGAGCGTGGTGGGGCTCACATTTAAGAGGAGAAAACAGGAACCTCACCAATCCTCCCTCATTGGGACAGCCCCCATTTCCTGGAACCCCCAAACCTCTGTTTCTGGTCACATCTCACAGCCCTCATTTGAGAAAAACATATTTTCATGGATGCATTGCTATTGAGCCAGCATCAAACCATGACAGACTGTGCTGAGCTGAGTGCGGTGGGGCTCACACTCCAAAGGAGAAAACAGGAACCTCATCCCAAAACAGGAACTCCCACCCTGTTGGGGAGTAGCTCAAGGGTTAGCCCCCCTTTCATGGGACCTTGTCACCCCCAAACCTGGTCACATCTCACAGCCCTCATTTGAGAAAAAATATATTTTTACGGCTGCATTGCTATTGAGCCAGCATCAAACCATGACAGCTGAGTGTGGTGGGGCTCACATTTAAGAGGAGAAAACAGCAACTTCATCAATCCTCCCTCATTGGGACAGCCCCCATTTCCTGGGACCCCCAAACCTCTGTTTCTGGTCACATCTCACAGCCCTCATTTGAGAAAAAATATATTTTTACGGCTGCATTGCTATTGAGCCAGCATCAAACCATGACAGCTGAGTGTGGTGGGGCTCACATTTAAGAGGAGAAAACAGGAACCTCCCTCATTGGGACAGCCCCCATTTCCTGGGACCCCCAAACCTCTGTTTCTGGTCACATCTCACAGCCCTCATTTGAGAAAAACATATTTTTATGGCTGCATTGCTATCGAGCCAGCATCAAACCATGACAGCTGAGCGCGGTGGGGCTCACATTTAAGAGGAAAAAAAACAGGAACCTCATCCCAAAACAGGAACCCCATCCCAAAACTCCTCCCCTGTTATGGGGTACCCCATTGGGGACCCCCCCCCATTCCTGGGCCCCCCAAACCTACCCCTGCAGTGCGGGCCCTCGTCGGAGCCGTCGAAGCAGTCGTGGAGGCCGTTGCAGAGTTTGCTCATGTGGATGCACAGCTCTGTGCCCAGGCAGTTGTGCTCGTTGGGCTGGCACCGTGACACTTTGCTCTGGGGACCTGCAAGGGCACCAAAGGGCACAGGGGTCAGCACAGGGATGGATTGTGGCTCCCTGGGTGCCAACTCACTCCTTGTTCCAAAACTGTGGCATGTGGGGCCCCCTCTGAGCCCAGCACAAGGAGATTTAATCTTCGTTATTAACTGGAAAAATTGCAAAGAAGGGCAGGTTTTATTTTTAAGCTCCTCTGAAAAGAAGCAAGGCACGGAGACAAACAACAAACACGCCATAAATCCATGGACGGCCTGAAAGCCCAGGAAAAGCTCCTGCAATGTCCAAGCTGGAGGTGGCTGCAGGGGTGACAACGAGCCCTGCAAATCCTCACCCCTGTCCCTGCCCCAGATCCACATTTCAGGGCTGAACTACCAACACATCTCTGCCCAGCCAAAACACTGAAATCCCATTTTCCAGGGGCTGCTTGTGCCTCCTCACCCTCCCCTCAGCAGGGCTGGCAGAAATAGCTCTGTGGATCCCCCCCGGGGCCCCCAACAGCAGTGAGAAGAGGGGATCCACAGAGTTATTTTGGTGCTATTTCCACAGCACACAAAGTGTCCAGGCATGGTCCCATTTTATCCCAGTCACCTTCACCAGGAGCTCCAAGAGCAGAGTTTGCCCTAAATAAGCTCCAGCTCTCCTTGGAGAGGAGTGGGACACCACACACAGAGCTCTGTGTGCTGGTACATCCTCACATCACGTCTCTGAGGGACACTGGGGGTGATCCCTGGGCTAAAGGAGGGGATAAAAGCCCTTGGAAACAGAGGGGGCTGTGGGAAGGAGTTTGTGACACTTTCCCCCCCAAACTGAGCAGGATCCTCAATCCATCCCAGCCAAAACTTCCCTCTGTCCATCCTGGGCAGTGACACCCATTCCAGCTCAAGGGGTGAATGAAAAATGGGAATTTAACAATTTAACAGGTTCTACATGCACTGAGTCTCTAACACATCCCAGTATGCTCCCAGTAAGCAAACTGGCCTGGCACTGGGGCGATCCTCCAGGGTACATCCTCATCCCACACCTCTGAGGGACACTGGGTGTGATCCCACCATCATCCATCTATCCTTGGGTTAAAGGAGGGGAGAAAAGCCCTTGGGAGCACGGGGGGCTGTGGGAAGGGAACCACAAAACCCAGGATTTGTGACACTTTCCCCCCTCAAACTGAGCAGGATCCTCAATCCATCCCAGCCAAAACTTCCCTCTGTCCATCCTGGGCAGTGACCCCCATTCCAGCTCAAGGGATGAATGAAAAATGGGAATTTAACAATTTAACAGGTTCTAGATGCCAGATCTCTGCCCTGAGACTCAAACACATCCCAGGGTACATCCTCATCCCACACCTCTGAGGGACACTGGGTGTGATCCCACCACGATCCCTGGGCTAAAGGAGGGGATAAAAGCCCTTGGCAGCACAGGGGGCTGTGGGAAGGGAACCACAAAACCCAGGATTTGTCATCCCTTTCTCCCCAAACTGAGCAGGATCCTCAATCCATCCCAGCCTCTGTCCATCCTGAGCAGTGACACCAATTCCAGCTCAAGAGATGCCTGGAAAATGGGAATTTAACAATTTAACAGCTTCTAGATGCCAAATCTCTCCTCTGAGACTCAAACACATCCCAGTATGATCCCAGTGAGCAAACTGGCCTGGCATTGGGGTAATGGGATCCTCAGCATGTTCCGGCTCTGTCACAGCCAGCAGGGATTTGACCTTCCCCTGTTTCCCAGTCCCAGAGCACCCAGCAGATGATTCCTGGGAGAATTTCTTACTGCACAGATTTATTTTTTAGCAGAGGGTTAGGCCCACAGTAATTGCAAATTATGGGTTAATTAAGTAACATCAATATATGGACCAGAAGAATGGAGGGGCTGGAGTGAAGAGCCCAATTCATCAGTCAGAACTGCTCTGCCGTGTCCATTATTCCCTGCAAAGAGCCTGGATCAAAGCACTTATCCCAAACAGGGCCAGGATTAATCCACAAGCCACTTTGTTTGCTTTTCACCGTGTTGGTGCTAATAAATGAGCCAATTTATTCCATGTGACAAGCTTGTGGTACACCCCAAGGAGCTGAATTAGATAGGAATGTTTAACCTCAAAAAACCACTCAGGAAAAAATAAAAAAGGAGAGGAAAAAAAAAAGGCAATTCTTCCTCCTGCTGCAGTTGATTTGGCAACAGCCCAGGGTGATGCAGATGGGGTGGAAAATACAATGAGGGAAGAGCTGGAGGAGCAGGGGTGGGATGGTCACACTTGTGCCATCAGGATGGACAGGGATGGAAGCACTGAGGGTCCTGGTGGTGCCTCTGGGTCGCTTCAGAGCTCATCAGGACCATGCCAGGAGCAGATCCAGCAGGGATCCAAGGCATCCTGAACCCTCAGATCAACGGATGGACCAAGCAGGCACAACAAATTCCTCCCTCAGGGCCCCTCATCTTTGATCTCCAACAGGATGGAGGCTCCTGTCCAAGTCTCAGGAAAGCTCTGTGGAGCAAAAATCTGATGGCGCAAGAAATGTGTGTGAGCCACTCACACCAAACAAGCAAGAAAGGGACCTGAGCAAAACCATGGAATACTTCAAAGGAAAAGGGACCTGAGCAAAACCATGGAACACCTGAAGGATTCCCCAGGGAGGAAAAGCTGGCACGTGCCTGACAGAATTTCAAGACCTCCAACAGGAGAACGCGAACAGCGCCGGGCTCCGGAGCCTGAGCAGGAGCAGCGCTCACAGCCCGGCTCAAACACAGATTAAATGAGTAATAAAAGTAAAAAATGAGAGTAATAAAAGTCTTTTTTCTCCCTTGCCAGGGAGATAAGGGAGATGAGAGGCTGCTGGAAGTGGTGTGAGAAAAGCTGGCCTGGCAATCCTGGAGATAAAAGGGGCTGACAGGTTGGGAATGAGCCTGGGCAGGAGCAGGGAGGCTCCACTCATGCCCTGGGCACACAGATGTGCCCTGGCACCCCAATCTCCATGTCCTGGGGGGCACAGCAGTGCCCTGACACCCTCACAGGGTCTAGAAGTGGGAATTGGGGGAGGTGGGCAGAGCCACTGAGGAACGTGCAGCCCCTCCAGAGATCAGCTGGGGATGGAACTGCTCCTGAAGAAGTGAGAGATTCCAGAGTTTGGGGTCTGTGGTGGTGATAAAACACACAGAGTCAGTCCCACACATGGTGAGGAGAGAGGAGATGCCAGGCTGTGGTCTGTGTCTCACAGAGGGTCCAAATTCCCCATCCTGGAAGTGCCAAGGATGTTCCAAGGGGCACAGGGGCATCAGGGGTCCCGTGTCCTCCAAGGATGAGCCCTCAGGGGGCTTGAACCAAACCCAAGACTCAGTCACAGATATGGTGGTGAGGACAGAGATGCCAGGCTTTGGTCTGTGTCTCACAGATGCTCCAAATTCCCCATCCTGGAAGTGCCAGGAGGGCACAGGGGCATCAGGGGTCCTGTGTCCTTCAGGGATGAACCCTCAGGGGGCTTGAACCAAACCCAAGAGTCCTCCAACATCCATGACCTTCTCACAGAGGGCTCATCCACAGCACCGGAGGCTGCTCCCAGGGAAGAGAGGAAGAAGATGGAGAGGGAAGAGCATCCAAGGGGTCCGTGCTGCCGTCACCTGTCCCCGTGGATGGAGCACAGATGCACACAGCGAGCAGAACACGACAATCAGGACGGATTTCTTCCAGCCTCTGAGTCCTCCTGCTGTAATTTTCCAGGGCTGCTGATTGACTGGAGGCAGGCAGCCCATCCCAGCCCCCCATCCCTCCCACGGAGGGGCCCTTGCATCATTTTTGCCTCAAGGAATAAACAAACGCGGAGCAGAACCAGGAGCTGCTCTGGAGGAGATGGTTCTGCCAAGCACAGCGAGAAGGGGGAATCTGGGATGGGGGACAAGGAGATTCTGCTGGGTTCTGTGGTGGCTCTGTCCACGTGGGACATGGGGACGGGTGGTTCTTTGCTCCAGCCTGGCCAGGGCAGAGATCCCAACACAGAGGGACTGGTGTAGCTGCCATCCTTGGTGTCACCACAGCTGCAGACACCCCCAATTCCCACCCCACACCTCACCTAACCCATGGTTTCCTCCCAGAGAGACTCCACCACCCCATCCAGAGCGTGAAGTGGGAATCTGGGTGGGAGAATGAAGTGGGAATCTGGGTGGGAGAGCTGGGATGGGGGACAAGGAGATTCGGCTGGGTTCTGTGGTGGCTGTGTCCATGTGGGACATGGGGACGGGTGGTTCTTTGCTCCAGCCTGGCCACAGCAGGACTGGCACAGCCACCATCCTTGGTGTCACCACAGCTGTGACCCCCTTGCAGACATCTCCCAATTCCCACCCCACACTTCACATAACCCATCCCAGTTCTGTTTCCTCCCAGAGAGACTCCACCACCCCACCTGAGGGAGCACCTCCAGAGCCCAACCCAGCATCCCAATCCCAAACCCCATCTGGGACAGCCATGTCCCCTGGCCAGCTGCTCCCCGGGGCTTCCAGGGATCTCCTTCCCTCATTCCCAGTGCCCAGGAATGCCAAGGTGCTGAGGATGAGGGTGACACTGCTGCTGACTCTTCCTTCCTGGTGCACGTCCATTTTGATGGGAACAAAAATAAGGAGTGATCCTCTGTTCCCAGGAGGGTGGGATGGAGCCATGGACGGACGGATGGACGGATGGATGGACGGACAGATGGATGGATGGATAGATGGATGAGGGATGGATGGATGAGGGAGGGAGGGAGGGAGGGAGGGAGGGATGGATGGATGGATGAGGGATGGATGGACGGATGGATGGATGGATGGATGGATGGATGGATGGATGGATGGATGGATGGATGAGGAATGGATGGATGGATGGATGGATGGATGGATGGATGGATGGATGGATGGATGGATGGATGGATGATGGATGGATGGATGGATGGATGAGGGATGGATGGACGGATGGACGGAATGGACACCTCCCACCCAAGGGGCTGCAAGGCAAGCTGAGGTAGAACATTGTGCAACGTCTGCCTGGGGTCCTGTAACACCCATGGAGAGATGGAGCAAACCCAGAGGAAGAGGAAGAGGAAGAGGAAGAGGAAGAGGAAGAGGAAGAGGAAGAGGAAGAGGAAGAGGAAGAGGAAGAGGAAGAGGAAGAGGAAGAGGAAGAGGAAGAGGAAGGCATACATACATATCTCGGGAGATTCATCCGAGCCATCGGGACAATCCTTCTCCCCGTCACAGCGCCAGCCCTTAGATATGCACGTGATCTGATCTTTGCATGCAAACTGTTTGGGGCTACAAGTCTTCGGTGCTGGATGAAAAAAAAAAAAGAAATAAGGATAATAAACGACATCAGTTTTCTTCCCAAGGACAAGTTGTTTCAAAAAAAAAAATCAAATTTCAATTAAAGGCCAAGATTGGTTTGGGGTTTTTTTTTGGTTTTTTTTTTGAGGGGATGATTTCTTTCCTATGGCTTGGCAGAAGTTTGAGCCCGGCACCGGATCCATCAAGCTTGCCCCTAAGGAAAGGAGGAAATTTAAGCTGGAGCATTAATTACACCGGGAGAAAACAGGAGTCGGGCGCTGTGATGCACTCGCAGATTTTAAAGATCATTTAACTTGGATGAATTAGCTCCTGGGAGCCAGAGGCGCTTCGTTTTCTGTGCTAGGCAAGAGAAAAAACAGGGCAAAAAACAAGAAAAGCCAAATGAGAACAAATTAAAAAGTAATAGTTTTTTAAATCATGAGGACAGCAGCGGGATGGGGATCCATCCATCCCATGGATGGACCCCAGGGAAGGCTGACCCCACATTCCTCATGGGACAGGGAAAAGGGACAGAGGGAAAAACAGCAGGAAAAGCCAAAATCCAGAGTTTGGGGAGGGAGAAAGGCTGGGAAGAGGCTCCTGGCCGTACCTTGGGGGGGACATTGCAACCCCCAAACATCGGCTGCAATCAGGGATCATTGAAATGGGGGGCAATGAAATGGGGGGGATCATTGCACCCCCCAAACATGGGCTGAAATGGGGGTCACTGAAATGGGGGGGGTCACTGAAATGGGAGGGGTCATTGCACCCCCCAAACATGGGCTGAAATGGGGGTCACTGAAATGGGAGGGGACATTGCACCCTCTCAAAAGGAGAGGCTGCAATGGGGAGTCGCTGAAATGGGGGGCACTGAAATAGGGGTCACTGAAATGGGAGGGGTCATTGCACCCCCCAAACATGGGCTGAAATGGGGGTCACTGAAATGGGAGGGGACATTGCACCCTCCCAAAAGGAGAGGCCATAATGGGGTCGGTCACTGAAGTGGGAGTCACTGAACCACGGGAGGGTCACAGCCATTGTGGGGGTGTCACAGCCCTGGGGGAAGGGGGGGGGCACTGAAATGGGGGTCACAGAACAGCCATGGGGTTGTCACTACCATGGGGGGGTCACTGTCCAGCCCCAGCCCTGGGGGTGGCCGGAGCTCTTGCAAACCCAACACAACTGTGAGCCCTTGTTCAAGCGAAGGCAGCCACACACGCAATTCCCGAAACGTTCATCTCGTGGCATCCCTGCTCTCCTGCCAAATTCCCCTCTCCCAGGATCCACTTCACTTCCTGCTCAGCCCGGGAAAGGGGGGGGATCTGTGATCTGTGATCTGTGATCTGTGATCTGTGCCTGCATCCTCCTCCGGCCAGGGGGCTGCTCCCGTGGAGCACAGGAGCCTGAGATGGGAGAGGATGAGGATGATGCTGTCCCTAATCCCCATCCCATCCCTGAAGGGTGGGAGGACACTTCCCACCCTGTCACAACCCTCAGGGCTTTGCCTGATGCTGTTTGCTGTGCTGGGAGCGTGGCTCCTCCTGCCAACCTGCTTCTCCTGCCTCCTTTCCTCCCTTCCTCACCGGCGGCGTGGGAGCTGCTGCTCAGCTCTGCCAAGATGGAGACTGGACAGATTAAAATGGATGAAGCATCCCTGGCCCTCCTCTCCACCTTCCCAAGCCTGTCCACCTTTCCTTTCCTCCCACCATGCTCAGGGAAAGGATCCTCTGCTCCAAATCCAGCCCTTCTACCCCATCTTCACACAGAGCTCATCTGACACCTCCATCTCCCAGCCACAGGCACATCCAGGGCAAGATTCATTAAGAAAACTTGGCCTTCCCCTCCACCTTCCCTGTCCCCTTTCCCCTTCCTCCCACCAAGCTCAGGGATAGGATCCTCTGCTCCAAATCCAGCCCTTCCACCCCCTCTTCACCCAGAGCCTAACCCTAACCCTAAACCCTAACCCTAACCAGAGCTCATCTGACTCCTCCATCTCCAGCCACAGGCACATCCAGGGCAGGATTCATTAAGAAAACTTGGCCTTCCCTTGGCCTTCTCCTCCACCTTCCCTGTCCCCTTTCCCTTTCCTCCCACCAGGCTCAGGGACAGGATTCTCTTCTCCAAATCCAGCCCTTCCACCCCCTCTTCACACAGAGCTCATCTGATGCCTCCATCTCGCAGCCACAGACTCATCCAAGAGTCTCATCATTCATTATTCATTAAGAAATCTTGGCCTTCCCCTCCACCCTCCCTGTCCACCTTTCCCCATCCTCCCATCAAGCTCAGGGAAAGGATCCCCTGCTCCAAATCCAGCCCTTCCACCCCCTCTTCACACAGAGCTCATCTCTTCATCACAGAGCTTCCATCTCCCAGCCACAGGCACATCCAGGGCAGGATTCATTAAGAAAACCTGGCCTTCCTCTCCACCTTCCCTGTCCCCTTTCCTCATCCTCCCATCAGGCTCAAGGACAAGATCCCCTGCTCCAAATCCAGCCCTTCCACCCCCTCTTCACACAGAGCTCATCTGACACCTCCATCTCCCAGCCACAGGATTCATTAAGAAAACCACAGCAAAGAGCTGAGACTCTCTTGGATTTCCTGCTCCTCCTCATCCTCCCAGGTCTGCAGCAGCCACAGCGTGACCTGTGGCTGTGGCAGCCACTGCAACCCACAGGTTTCACTTCCCAAAGGAGCAGGCAGAGCTAAAGGAGGGCAAATCCACGGGAACCCATTGCCAAGTGGTTGTTTGTGGGATGGGAAACCAGGAGCTTGTTTTGTACTGGAGACAGCAATCACAGAATTCCCAGAATCACAGAATCACTGGGTTGGAAGAGACCTTAAAGATCATCAAGTCCAACCCAGCCCCAACACCTCAACTAAACCCTGCCACATCCAGGTTTGTTAAACACACCCAGGGATGATGACTCCACCACCTCCCTCTGCCCTGGGAATTCCCAAAATTCACAGAATTCACAGAATGACCAGGTTGGAAGAGCCATCACTCAGCACCAGCACCTCCATGCTGAGCATCCCCAGCTCCAGGACCAGGGCAGGAACACGAGGGATTCCTTCCAAGCACTGACACCATCCTGAGGACACCTGCCCTTCCAGACAGGAGCTTCTAAATCTCTGAGTCTCCTTTTCTCCAGGCTGAACACCCCCAGCTCCCTCAGGGTTCCTCACAGGGTTTGTGAGGAACCCTCAAGCCCCTCTCCAGCCTCGCTGCCTCCTCTGGACCTGCTCAAGCATCTCAACGTCCTTCCCAAATTGAGGGGCCAGAAGTGGATAGACCACTTGAGGTGACACCATCCTGAGGACACCTGCCCTTCCAGACAGGAGCTGATCCATGCAGGATGACTCCAGAGAGCTCCTCACCACCACAGGGCACCCAAATCCATCCAAACCCATTCCCAAGCACAGGAAGAAGCAGAGGCACCACAGCTCAGCTGCAGCCTCACCAGTGCTGAGTTCAGGGGCACGATGACCTCCTGGTCTTGCTGGATGACTCCTTCTACCATTCCTGGAGCAGGGATGCTGGAAGGAGCCATGACCTCCATGCTGAGCATTCCCAGCTCCAGGACCAAGCACTGACACCATCCTGAGCACACCTGCCCTTCCACCCATGCAGGATGACCCCAGAGAGCTCCTCACCACCACAGGGCACCCAAATCCATCCCAATCCATTCCCAAGCATGGCAAGAGCCAGAAGCAACATGGGTCTGGCACGGCCACCGTGGCTCAGGTGTGACCTCACCAGTGCTGAGTTCAGGGGCACAATGACCTCCTGGTCCTGCTGGCCACACCATTCCTGGAGCAGGGATGCTGGAAGGAGCCATGATCTCCATGCTGAGCATTCCCAGCTCCAGGACCAAGCACTGACACCACCCTGAGCACACCTGCCCTTCCACCCATGCAGGATGACCCCAGAGAGCTCCTCACCACCACAGGGCACCCAAACCCACCTGAAATCATCCCCTCCACCATTCCCACCCAAACTCATCCCCTCCACCATTCCCACCACGGGAAGAGCCACAGGAAGCCCAGCTCAGAGCAAGGCGAGGATGGACGGCGATCCCTCCCGAGGCTCCTCAGCATTCCCTGCTCACTCCCTGCCCTGGCACAGCGTGTTCCCAGCGGGTTCAACACCCTCAGTGCCAGGTGGGCAATCAGAGAAGGTGTCTGTGTTCATGCATCCCTCTCCCAGAGCCAAAACTCCCTTCAGCAGCGGGGATGGGGAATAAAGGAGCCTTCATCCCGCACAATGGGCGGCTCAGAGCGGGGCTGGGGCAGCTGCAGGGACACGTCCCTGCCTTGGCAGCCAGAGGAGAGAGACCCCGGCTCAAAAAGGGGGACTTGAAAGGGACAAAACCGCGCTAAAAACGCAGCAGAAGTTCGTCGAAATAGGTGAGAGAGGAAGGGGAAATAAACACACCCAAAGGAGGGTCCGAGAGCGGAAAAAACGGCACTAAAACGTGGCCGAAAAAAATTAAAAGGGATAGGAAAAGTGGAGAAATAAAAGGGTCTCAAAACAAAAAAAAAAGGGCCAAATGATGAGTGGGACGGTGGGAAAATGAACGCACCTAAAGGAGGGTCCAAAAAGAGAAAAAATGGCATTAAAATGTGGCAAAAAAGAACATTAAAAGGGACAGGAAAAGTGGAGAAATAAAAGGGTCTCAAAAAAGGTACATAAGAAAAAGGCCTCCAAAAAGGCACAAAATTAAAGAGGAACCCAAAAAAAGGCCCTACCCCAAAAAAGGGCCAAAAGATGAGGGGAAAATAAACACCTAAAGGAGGGTCCAAAAAGAGAAAAAATGGCATTAAAATGCGGCCAAAAAAAACATTAAAAGGGACAGGAAAAGTGGAGAAACAAAAGGGTCTCAAAAGGGCCTTACCCCCAAAAAAGGGCCAAAAGATGATGGGAAAATAAATGCACCCAAAGGAGGATCCAAAAGGAGAAGGAATGGCATTAAAATGTGGTCCAAAAAAAATTAAAAGGGACAGGAAAAGTAGATAAATAAAAGGGTCTCAAAAAAGGCACATAAGAAAAAGGCCTCCAAAAAGGCACGAAACTAAAGAGGAACCCAAAAAAAGGCCCTACCCCAAAAAAGGGCCAAAAGATGAGGGGAAAATAAACACCCAAAGGAGGGTCTGAAAGGAGAAAAAATTGAACTAAAATGTGGTCAAAAAAGGGAGAGGAAAAATGGAGAAATAAAAGGATTTCAAAAGAGAGCCTACCCCCCAAAAAAGGGCCAAAAGATGAGGGGACAGTGGGGAAACAAATACACCCAAAGGAGGTTGCAAAAAAGGAAAAGTGGAGAAATTAAAGGGTCTCAATTCATGGCCACTTTTCCCAGTCAGAGCTGAGCCCCTGTGGGACCTTCCCAGCTTGGACTTTGTGACACAAAACCTCGGAGTCACCCAAGACACAAAGTCAACCACAAAATCCACCAAAACCACATCAGCCTCTTGAGGCTTCATTTCTCTCCCCCACATCGTCCAACCTTTGTCCCCAAACTACAGAAAAAAAACAAGGATTTGTTCCCTTTTTTTTTGTGTTTCAAACCAGGATTTGTGCTGGGGTTTTTTTTGTGTTTTCAGAACTTCCAGGGTCCTGGAGTTCCCTGGGCTGCTGGAGCTCCAGGCTGATCCTCAAACCCCAAACCCAGCAAATTTTTCACCTCCCAAAAGCTGAACTAAGTAATAGAGACATTTAAAATACCAAACCCTCAGGTTTGAGGCACATTTTTCCAGGGTGCTTTGGAGTCACCCAAGACACAAACTCAATCACAAAACTCCCCAAAACCACTTCAGGCTTCATTTCTCTCCCCCACATCATCCAACCTTTGTCCCCAAACTACAGAGAAAAACAGGATTTGTTCCCTTTTTTCTGTGTTTTTAGAACTTCCAGGGTCCTGGAGTTCCCTGGGCTGCTGGAGCTCCAGGCTGATCCTCAAACCCCAAACCCAGCAAATTTTCCGCCTCCCAAAAGCTGAACTAAGTAATAGAGACGTTTAAAATACCAAACCCTCAGGTTTGAGGCACATTTTTCCAGGGGGGAATGGGAAAAGGAAAGGCTCAGCTGTTTGTTTTGCATTTAAGCACACCATCCCAAAACAGTTCAAATGCATTTTTGCCATTCTTCCATCCGGCCCCCCTCGGAAAGGGGAAGATTCAAACCAGATCCCTGCTCTGGAGCTTCCAGGACCTCAGGGCTCCAGGCCATTCCCACAGGTATGTGGTGGAGCTGGGGGATGGGGACAGCCCATTGCTGAGTAAATATTGACTTTAAAATACGGTTTTTTGCCCCCCTTTTTCCCCTTCCAGTCGGACTATGGAATCACGAGGCATTCACCTTCCTCAAACAAACAAAAAAAAAAAAAATTATTTGGAGAAGGAAAACCTGGCTCTGCTGTGCCAGGGGTGTTGGGATGGCAGTTCTGGGACAGGCTCTGGATGTGGGGGCTCAGATGGGCCTTGGAGAGGGTCCACTCTGATTCTGCCCCTTTTTGGAACCCCCTCAAGGAGACAACAACAAATCCAAGCAGAACCAAAACCCCCACCATCGCCTCAGCCCCACCATTCCAGTGCTTCTCTGGTTTTCCATCCCTGATTTCCACCAGCCCAGACCAAGGGATGATGCTGGTGGGAAGCAGCTGCAAGATCCCACCTGCCCCCAGACCCATCCTGGGGTACAGGCAGGGCTGTCGCCCCCCTTTCACACCCCAGAGGGACAGGCAGGGTGGAGACCCTCTGCTCCTGCATCCCCACGTCCCACCAGCACATCCCTGGCTCTTTCCCACTGATCCTATTCCAGATTCTCCCATTTTTGCCCACCTGGATATTCCCCATGGCAAGGCACACCCATGGGACATGGATTGGGAGCCACTGGATCCCTGCACCGGGCACCCCATGGAGATGCCATCCCAATGTCCCCTCTTTGGTGTCAAGCAAGAGGTGACAACTCCAAGGTCCCCAGCTCCTCTGTCACACCCCAGAGGGACAGACAGGATGAGCTCACCACCCTCTGCTCATTCCCAAATCCCACCAGCACATCCCTGGCTCTTTCCCACTGGTCCTATTCCAGATTCTCCCATTTTTGCCGACCTGGATATTCCCCATGGCAAGGGACACCCATGGGACACCCATGGGACATGGATTGGGAGCCACTGGATCCCTGCACTGGGATGGGGAGATGCCATCCCAATGTCCCCCTTGGATGTCAAGCAAGAGGTGACAACTCCAGGGTCCCCTGCCCCCTTGTCACACCCCAGAGGGACAGGCAGGATGAGCTCACCACCCTCTGCTCATTCCCACATCCCACCAGCACATCCCTGGCTCTTTCCCACTGATCCTATTCCAGATTCTCCCATTTTTGCCCACCTGGACATTCCCCATGGCAAGGGACACCCAAGGGACAATCATGGATTGGGAGCCACTGGATCCCTGCATGGGATGGGGAGATGTCAATCTCCCAATGTCCCTCTTTGGGGACAAGCAAGAGGTGACAACTCCAGGGTCCCCAGCCCCCTTGTCACACCCCAGAGGGACAGGCAGGGCTGTCATCCCCCTGGTCACACTCCAGAGGGACAGGAAGGATGGGCCCAGCACCCTCTCCTCACCCCCAAATCCCACCAGCACATCCCTGTCCCTTTCCCACTCATCCTGTTCCACAAATTCTCCCATTTTTGCCCACGTGGACATTTCCATGGCAAGGGACACCCAAGGGACACCCAAGGGACAATCATGGATTGGGAGCCACTGGATCCCTGCACTGGGACGGGGAGATGTCAATCTCCCAATGTCCCTCTTTGGGGACAAGCAAGAGGTGACAGCTCCAGGGTCCCCAGCACGGGCGCTGGGATGGAATTCCCATCATCCAGGACCTGCCTCCAAAGCCAGACAAAGAAACAGAGCGAGGATGTGGGGGGGGACAGGGAGGAGGAGGAGGAGGAGGAGGAGGAAGGACGGGCGAGCGCATCCCGAGGGAGGCGGGAGATGGAGGCAGGAGCTGCCCACAGCATCGCCGAGGAGGGGGAAGGGGGATTAAAAATGATATAAAAATGATATAAAAATGATATAAAAAATTATATAAAAATCACACTGCGGCTCCCAGGGCTGCCTCCTGCATCACCTGACTTCAAACGCATCCGGGAGGAGGCGATTTCCATCAGGAAATGTGCGAGGAATGCGCTGCCCCCTCCCCATCCCGCCCAGCCCCTTCCCCTCCCGCTCCCCGGGCTCCAGCAGCTCCGCCGCCCTCAGATGAAATCCATTAAAAAAGAAAAAAAAAAAAAAAAAAAAAAAAAGGAATAAAGGAAAGATTTGCATTTTAAACCAAATTCAGGAGCCGTGCTGGAGCGATCCCCGCCTCCAGCCCGCAGCAGAACGAGCAGAAAAATGGAAGGAGATGGAGCCGGATGAAAGGAAAGCTCTGGCATTGTCAGAAATGAGGGTAATAATAAAAAAAAGGAAAAAAGGGAAATAAAAAATAAAAGAAATAAATAAGAAATAAAGATAAGATAAAAAAATAAAAATAAAAAAAATAAAAATAAGAAATAAAAATAAAAGGAAAACAGAAAAAAAGTGAAAAGAATAAAAGGAAAAAGAAGAAAAAAAAAGAAAAAAGAAAAAAGAAAAAAAGAAAAAAGAAAACAAGAAAACAAGAAAACAAGAAGAAAAGAAAAAAGGAAACAAGAAAAAAGGAAAAAGAAGAAAAAAAGAAAAAATAAATAAATAATAAATAAGGAAAAAAGGGGAAAAAAAGAAGAAAAAAGAAGAAAAAAGAAGAAAAAAGAAGAAAAAAGAAGAAAAAAGAAGAAAAAAGAAGAAAAAAGAAGAAAAAAGAAGAAAAAAGAAGAAAAAAGAAAAAAGGAAAAAAAGAAAGAAAAAAATAAAAAAATAAAAAAAGAAGAAAAATAGAAAAAAGGAAAAAGGAAAAAAAGGGAAAAAAAAGAAAAAAGAAAAAAGAGAAAACAAGAAAAAAATAAAAAAATAGTAAAATAAAATAATAAAGAAAAAGAAGAAAAAAAAAGAAAAAAAAGATTAAAAAAAGAGCTGGATCATCCAGACCGTGGTGGGGAGAGGCAGCTTCAACCCCACTGCCAAGGGGGATTCAAGGGAGAATCCCATTTTTTGAGTATTATTCTTTTTGCAGCTTATCTGCAATTTAAATGGAAAAAAAAAAAATGCGAGGTGGGGTGGGGAGAGGAAAAAAAGGGGAAGAAAAAACCATTTACAGCCAGGAAAAAATGGGCTTAAATCCTCCGAGTGCAGTTGGATGGGGTTCAATCCCTGCCAGGGTGCCCTGTGGGCCCTTTTTTCCTTCCTCAGAGGATGGATGGGGAGGAAGGAAAAAAGGGGACCCCACCTCCCCTACCTGGGAGCCTTAATCCCAGAGGGATGTTTATACCCTGAGCAGAGCGGGGAACCCAAACAGGATCCGCCGTGGTTATTTATGGCCGGTGGCTGGAGCTGATAAGGCTCCCTCCAGAGCCCTGGAATAAAGCAATTCCACAGGATAGATTAATAGGCATTTCATCCCAGCAGCTGGAAGGGAGGGAGGATGGGGAGAGGAGAGGAGAGGAGGCTGCCAGGGGCTTGGTGGGGCAGGAGGGTCTGTGCTTCCTCCCAGCAGGCCGGGCATCAGCTCGCCAAGGCTTTCAAAGGGTTGGAGCGCGGCCAGAACCATTGGCCTTAATTCATTAGTCAACTCAATTTCGCTGCCTCCGCAAATAAGGACTTTGTCTGGGACGGGGAAACGGAGCAGAGCAGCTATTGTGCCCTGGGAGCGGGCAGAAAGGGCCCTTTGAGAGGACACTCTGCTGGAATAAAAGTCACTTTTATCCCAGAATAATTAGCATGCTCTGAGTACACTAATTATTCCGGCATAAAGGGACTTTTATTCCCGAGCAGAGCGGGAAGCTGCTCTGGATTCGGCTCCACCTGCTCCCGTGTGAACGGAGCCAAGGATGATCCAGCTGGGATTCGGGATCCTTGGGGTGGATTTGGGATCCTCGGGGTAGATTTGAGATCCTTGGGGTGGATTTGGGATCCTTGGGGTGGATTTGAGATCCTTGGGGTGGATTTGGCATCCTCGGGGTGGATTTGGGATCCTCAGGGTGGATTTGGGATCCTTGGGGTGGATTTGGGATCCTTGGGGTGAATTTGAGATCCTTGGGGTGGATTTGGGATCGTTGGGGTGGATTTGGGATCCTTGGGGTGGCCACACCTGTGGTTTCTCACTGTGGCTCCCAATCCATAGGATTTGGGATCCTCGGGGTGGATTTGGGATCCTTGGGGTGGATTTGAGATCCTTGGGGTGGTCACACCTGTGGCTCTTCACTGTGGCTCCCAATCCATGGGTGTCCCTTGCTATGGGGAGTGTCCAGGTGGGCAATAATGGGAGAATGTGTGGAACACGACCAGTGGGAAAGATCCATCCCAATCAGAGCAGGGTCACCCCTCAGGAGATGCTCTGAGAGGCTGGAGAACATCAAGGCATGAGGAGATGGAGCTTCAGACCTGTTCCAAACCTCCAGGTCACCTCCTGATGTTCCCTGGGGATGTGGGTTCCCAGAAGATGCTCTGAGAGGCTGGAGAACATCAAGGCATGAGGAGATGGAGATCCAGACCTGTTCCAAACCTCCAGAGGTCCCTTGGGGATGTTGGTCCACTGGGGGACCTCAGAGAATTTCCCACTGCAGTGCACACAGAGGTCCCACCCCAACCAGAGCAGGGTCACCCCTCAGGAGATGCTCTGAGAGGCTGGAGAACATCAAGGCATGAGGAGATGGAGATCCAGACCTGCTCCAAACCTCCTGATGTCTCCTGAGGACCTGGATGCACTGGGGGACCTCAGAGCATCTCCCAGCTCTGGGGAGCACAAGGTCACAGAGCCACCATGGCACGGCACAATCTCCTACAACCTCAAGGTCTCTCCAGGGATAACAACCCCATGGTCCTGCCCTGCTCCTGCCACAGTTTTTGGCTGCCACCAATTCCCATCCCAGTCCCCAAATCCAAGCCCAACCAGCCCGTGGTGGCTCCAGTGTCACCCAGCACTGGTGAGGGCAAAGCTTTGGGGATTCCTCGACAGCACATCCTGGAAAAGCAGGTCCTGCACTGGGAAACCATCCCTGACACGGTGAAATGTCCCATCTGTGTGTAACTGGTACAAATGGTGAAAGAGGGATTGGCACAGCCAGCCCCGAGCTGGGGCTGCGTCCCAAATTCTGCCTGACCCCTTGGCATCTCCACCAGATGCTCCCAGGGGGTTCCTGCAGCTCAGGAACGCTGATTTTCCTGGTTTTAACCTCTGTAAGTTGCAGGGAAAGAAAATTTAGGATTTTATGCAGCTGAAAGAATGTAGGGATGGGCATCAGAGCAGCCAGGGAGGACAGTACGGTGCTGCTGAGTAAACCAGACTCCAAATTCACTTTTCCCAGGGGAAAACAGGCTGCAGGCCAGCAGAGGAGAGGCTTCACTCACCCCTGTAAGTTGCAGGGAAAGAAAATTTAGGATTTTAAACAGCTGAAAGAGCAATGGGATGGGCATCAGAGCAGCCGGGGAGGAGAGCACAGCACCGGTGACCAAACCAGGCTCCAAATTCACTTTTCCCAGGGGAAAACACGCTGCAGGCCAGCAGAGGAGAGGCTTCACCTCTGTAAGTTACAGGAAGAGAAAACTTAGGATTTTATACAGCTGGAAGAGCATAGGGATGGGGATGAGAGCACAGCACTGGTGACCAAACCAAGCTCCAAATTCACTTTTCCCTGGGGAAAACACTCTGCAGGCCAGCAAAGGAGAGGCTTCACTGGCTTTAACCTCTGAAAGTTGCAAGGAAAGAAAATTTAAGATTTTATACAGTAGAGACAGGCACCAGAGCAGCTGGGGAGGAGAGCACAGCACCGGTGACCAAACCCAGCTCCAAATTCGCTTTTCCCAGGGGAAAACACTCTGCAGGCCAGCAAAGGAGAGGCTTCACTGGCTTTAACCTCTGAAAGTCGCAAGGAAAGAAAATTTAAGATTTTATACAGTAGAGACAGGCATCAGAGCACGCTGTAGGCCAGCAAAGGAGAGGCTTCACCTCTGTAAGTTACAGGAAGAGAAAATTTAGGATTTTATACAGCTGGAAGAGCATAGGGATGGGGAGGAGAGCACAGCACCGGTGACCAAACCAGGCTCCAAATTCACTTTTCCCGGGGGAAAACGCGCTGCAGGCCGGCAGAGGAGAGGCTTCACTGGCTTTAACCTCTGAAAGTTGCAAGGAAAGAAAATTTAAGATTTTATACAGTAGAGCCAGGCACCAGAGCAGCCGGGGAGGAGAGCACAGCACCGGTGACCGAACCAAGCTCCAAATTCACTTTTCCCGGGGGAAAACGCGCTGCAGGCCGGCAGAGGAGAGGCTGAGCGAGCCCATCTGGAAGGGCCGGGGCTGCGGCAGGAAGCGGAGCCTCGGCCGCGGGCACCGACCCAAGGATGCGCGGCCGGACCGGGCGGAGGCGGCGGCGGCGGCGGCACCGCCCCCGTTCCACGCCCGGTGCCCCGGAGCAGCCGCCCCGAGCGCGGGGAAGGCGGCTGGAGCGGGAAGTATTAAAGCCAAGTGCTTCCTTTTGCAAACAATAAAAAAGCACCGCGATACCCGCCGGGAGGAAATGTTTCACAGCTTTTTCCTTGTGCTGGGAGCAGCTCCCGGTGCCTGGAGAGGACGGGACCACCGATGGGACAATTCACATTTATTGATAGGAATAATAATAATTGATAAAATAATAATTATTATATAATATATATATCATAATATATAATAATAAAATAAAAATAAAAATAAAAATTAAAATTAATAAAAATTAATAAAAATTAATAAAAATTAAAATAAAAATAAAAATTAAAATTAAAATTAAAATTAAAATTAAATAGAATACAAATAGAATAAAAATTGAAATAAAAATTAAAATTAAAATTTAAATTAAAATTAAAATTAAAAGAAAATTAAATAAAAATTAAAATAATAAAATAAAAATAAAATAAAATAAAATAAAATAAAATAAAATAAAATAAAATAAAATAAAATAAAATAAAATAAAATAAAATTAAATAAAATTAAATTAAATAAAAATAAAAATGAAAATAAAATAAAATAAAACTAAAACTAAAAATAAAATAAAAAATAAAAATAAAAATAAAAATAAAAATAAAAATAAAAATAAAAATAAAAATAAAAATAAAAATAAAAATAAAAATAAAAATAAAAAATAAAAATTGATACAGAAGTTTGGGTTGGATAATTAAAGACATGAAGTGAGCATGATAAAAAATCAGGGCTAGGGTTTAGTTGAGGCATTAAGGACGAGGGAAGCCCTTTTTCTTTAGTTTAAAATGCTAAAGATGGTTCACAGCTTCTTAATTATTAGGATGATATTAGAGAGGATCAGCTGGATCATGGTTTGGGGTATCTGTGCCCCCCTCAAGTGACATAAATCATCTGGAGCTGGCAGGGACAGAGCCAGGGACAGCCCAGGGGTGGTGACACTGGCAGCAGGGGACAGGAAAGATGAGTGGCATCAGTAGGAGCCGGACTGGGTGGGCACACACTGGCACACCAGAGGGGCAGGGTGGGCACAGGGGCATCCTGCCGCTCCCCAGGACTGAGGATTTGTGTCCCTGTGCCACCCTTTAGGCCACAACATTCCAGTTCGGAGAAAATCACCAGCATGCAGGGCACAGGGAAGCAGAGGGAGGGGACCCCCAGCACCTGCCCATCCTCAGGGTGAGACCCCCAATATCTGCCTGTCCCCAGGATGTGCCTCCCAACACCTGCCCATCCTTAGGATGAGACTCCCCCCCAATCTCTGCCTGTCTCTAGGATGTGACCCCCCAATATCTGCCCATCCTCAGAATGAGACCCCCAATGCCTGCCCATCCTCAGAATGAGACCCCCAATATCTGCCCATCCTCAGGATGAGACCCCCAATGCCTGCCCATCCTCAGGATGAGACCTCCCCCATATTCTCCTGTCCCCAGGATGTGACCCCCAACACCTGCCCATCCTCAGAATGAGACCCCCAATATCTGCCTGTCCCTAGGATGTGACCCCCAACACCTGCCCATCCTCAGAATGAGACCCCCCCCAATACCTTCTTTTCCTGAGGATGAGACCCCCTATGCCTGCCCATCCTCAGGATGAGACCTCCCCCATATCTTCCTGTCCCCAGGATGTGACCCCCAACACCTGCCCATCCTCACCGTGCTCTCATTTGGAGAAACACCATCTGGCAAAAGCCTAATTAGTCCACTCAATTAAAGATGCAACTTCCAACTCAATTAGCCTCCCTCCCAGACATCCACAATTCCCACTGCTGCCCCAATCCACACGTTTTGGACACCACAGAGCTGCTCTCACCTTCCTAGAGCCAGGGATGCTCTTCCCATCCCTCCCCTCGGTGGCACTGCAAGCACAGTCCCACTGGAGGAGCTCAGAGCTGCCAGCAAGGTCATTTATCCAAGAATTCTGCTGCCAAGCCCAGGAGAGGTGCTGGGACTGTCTGTGATCCTGCACAGCATCTGCATGACTGCAGCTCTCCCTTCCCTGCCTCAGGAAGGACACTGGAGTCTAAATTTAGCCCTAAAAACGGCCAGACCACGTTGAGGAACTCAACCTCTCACGATGGAACAACATCCAGGCCAACCCTCACGGCCCAGCCTGTGTTTTTCCTTCAAAAATAAAGAAAACAACGAGTTTGAGCCGAGTTAGAAAATGCTGAAAATATTTGGTGCGGCCGCAGCCGGCAGGTCGGGCTGGCCAGGAAAAAAGGGCTGGAAAGTTCAGTCAGCAGCAAAACCTGGGCTGCAAATAGCTCGAGCTGGATTGTAAAACCTCAAGGAGAGGGGGGGAAAGCATCCAAACTGCAGCTGGGGGGAGATGGGAGAGCCTGAGGATGGCAGGGATGGATGAAAAACGTCCCCAGGCACTCTGAAAGGCACCGAGGCCAAGTTCCTGGAGAGGGAACACAGCTGGACACGCTCTCTGGGAGGCGATGGAGATAAAATTCATGCCAAGCACAAGGAGGGTCCTGTCTGCTTGGCAAAGGCAGGATTGTGAGAAGGAAAGAGGTTGATGTACCTGCTGCTCTCAGGTGCCTCTCCTGGGGTCAGCACCCACCCCAAGGAGCCCCTTCCCAAATCTGGGACCACTGGATTCACCCCATGGGTGAGCTGGGAGAGGACCCTGGGCTTGGCAGGAACTCTCACAGAGAGAGGTTCAGACCCCATCAGGGCTGGGAGGTCTGGGGAGCACAAGAAAGGATTTGTCAGCTCCAGGAAAATGCTTGGAGTGGATCTGGGAACTGAAATCATTCAGTGGCAAAGGCAGGATTGTGGGAAGGAAAGAGGCTGATGAATCTGCTGCTCTCAGGTGCCATTCATGGGGTCAGCACCCTCTTCAAGGAGCCCCTTCCCAACTCTGGTACCACAGGATTCACCCCAGTGGAGCCCCATGGGTGGTTGGGGTGAGCTGGGAGAGGATTCTGGGGGGCACAAGAAAGGATTCATCAGCTCCAGGAAAATGCTTGGAGTGGATCTGGGAACTGAAATCATTCAGTGGCAAAGGCAGGACTGTGGGAAGGACACAGGCTGATGAATCTGCTGCTCTCAGGTGCCATTCATGGGGTCAGCAGCCACTCCAAGGAGCCCCTTCCCAACTCTGGAACCACTGGGTTCACCCCAGTGGAGCCCCATGGGTGGCTGGGGTGAGCTGGGAGAGGATTCTGTGGGGCACAAAAAAGGATTTATCAGCTCCAGGAAAATGCTTGGAGTGGATCTGGGAACTGAAATCATTCAGTGGCAAAGGCAGGACTGTGGGAAGGACACAGGCTGATGAATCTGCTGCTCTCAGGTGCCATTCATGGGGTCAGCAGCCACTCCAAGGAGCCCCTTCCCAACTCTGGAACCACAGGATTCACCCCAGTGGAGCCCCATGGGTGGTTGGGGTGAGCTGGGAGAGGACTCAGGGCTCGGCAGGAACTCTCACAGAGAGAAGTTCAGGTCTAGGAGGTCGGGGAGGGCACAAAAAAAGGATTTATCTGCTCTAGGAAAGTGCTTGGAGTGGATCTGGGAACTGAAATCATCCCCAGCCTGGAAGAGGAACCTCCCGCCCCATGACAAAGCCGCGGGCCGATGGCCCTGCTGAGTCAGCAGGATGTGGCACATCCTGTGTGTCCTCCCCTCTCCCGGGCACTCCGGGGCCCCCAGGGCCCGGCCCTGGCTGTGATTTCGGGAAGCGCCTCCCATGCAAACCCCAGCTGGTCAAAGGACGCTGGAGAACCGCGTGCTGCCCGCAAAACTCCATCCAAGGGCTTGGGACAGCTCCTGAAGGCACAGCCAAAATCCCTGGGGTGCTCTGGGGGTCACACACACAGGCACAGCTCCCAAAGCAGCCAAATCCCAAAATCCCACTGTGGACAGCATCCCCACGAGCTGTCCCACTCCTTGTGGAGCATCCCAGCGCTCCTGAGATGGTGGGAACTCCTCAGGATCCACCTGACAGCCAGAGCAGATCCCTCCTCATCCGGGCTGCTGCACCAGGATGAGCCTCAAGGGACACACTGGGCAAAACCCCTGGGGTGCTCTGGAGGGGTCGCAGACACAGGCACAGCTCCCGAGGCACAGAAACCCCACTGTGGACACCATCCCAGTGCTCCTGAGATAATGGAAAAGCCTCAGCAGCAGGATCCACCTGACAGCCAGAGCAGATCCCTCCTCATCAGGGCTGCTGGACCAGGATGAGCCTCACTGGGGCAGCCACGGGGCAGCAGAGTGCTGGCACAGACCCCAGTGCCCATTATTCTCACCCTGCCACTCTACAGATGCCACCGGTGCTCCCAGTTTCTCCCCAAAGAGCTCCTGGCCCTCACCCTGCCCACCCTCCATCCCCCTCCCCAGCTTAATGAGCATTAGGAGGTGACCTGGATGTTGTCACAGCCTTGAGGGACAGCCAGGTCCCGCCGTGCCCTCCTGGAGGGGGAAGGAGTGATGGTCCTTGCCCAAACAGCCTCGTCCCAAGCAGTGGGAGGATGGATTTTGGGAGCCAAGCCTCTCTCCTCAAAGCTTCTCGTGCCACCAGCCCGTCCCCTCAGCTGACTCCAGGGCTGTTTTCAGGACCCCACCCAGCAGCTGCTTTACACAGCTTTTCCCTTCATTTGGCTCTGATTTTCCACTCCAATCCTGCTGTTCCTGAGAGGAGAGGAGATGAGAGGGAAATGCAGCAGAGCAGAGCCTGGACAGCCCCACTGGGCAACCACAGGTCAAGAATGGGCTGGGGGTGAAGAGGAACCACAGAACAACATATGAGGAGGATGCTCCAGAAACCAGGGCCTTGAAGGTTTTGCTCCCCATCATCCCAAACCAGTTTTTAACACTGGTTAAAACACAGTTTTTACCCAGTTTTTAACACTGGAGGAAAAGCTTGAGCACAGGTCAAGAATGGGCTGGGGGCAAAGAGAAGAACCACAGAACACCAGGAGCTAACTCCTCCAGAAACCAGGGCCTAGAAGGCACAGAGAGGACCTGGATGATTTTTTTCTCCCCATCATCCCAATAAGTTTTTAACACTGGTTTAAAACCCAGTTTTTACCCAGCTTTTAACACTGGAGGAAAAGCTTGAGCACAGGTCAAGAATGGGCAAAGAGAAACTACAGAACAACATCTGAGGAGGATGCTCCAGAAACCAGGGCCTTGAAGGCACAGGGAGGACCTGCATGGTTTTTCTCCCCAGTTTTTAACACTGGTTAAAAACCAGGTTTTACCCAGTTTTTAACACTGGAGGAAAAGCTTGACCACAGGTCAAGAATAGGCTGGGGGCAAAGAGAAGAACCACAGAACATCTGGAGCCAGCTCCTCCAGAAACCAGGGCCTCGAAGGCACAGGGAGGACCTGGATGGTTTTGCTCCCCATCATCCCAAACCGGTTTATAACACTGGTTAAAACACAGTTTTTAACCAGTTTTTAGCACTGGAGGAAAAGCTTGACCATAGGTCAAGCATGGGCTGGGGGCAAAGAAGAACCATAGAACAACATCTGAGGAGGATGCTCCAGAAACCAGGGCCTTGAAGGCACAGGGAGGACCTGGATGGTTTTCCTCCCCAGTTTTTACCACTGGTTAAAACCCAGTTTTTACCCAGTTTTCATCACCAGCTGGAGCAGCCCCCGCTCCTTGCCGGTTCTCAGGCTCCCCCGGAGCACATGGAAGCAGCAGGGAGAGAACACGAGGAGCGAGTGGTGGGGCTGAGACACCGAAGGAGAGGGGGCTGCCACAGCTGCTCCCACCCCCACAGCGCCCACTGAGCCTCAGGAGCTTCAGAAATGCCTCAGCTTCACCCCAAAGCTGGCACCGCTGCCAGGGATGCTCCAGAGATGCCCCAGCAGGGACAGGGAGCACTTGGAGCCAGAGGTCAGTGGTCAGTTCTCTTACTGGACTGCCAAAATGTGACTCCCCAACACCTTTCACACAAGGATAGAGCCCCACAGAGCTGCTGGAAGCACAATTGTCCTGCTGGGATGCTCTAAAACATAAAAATGGGATGCTACAATGCCCCACACAGGAAGGATGGACACCCCCACAGCGCCCACTGAGCCTCAGGAGCTCCAGAAATGCCTCAGCTCCACCCCAAAGCTGGCACCGCTGCCAGGGATTCTCCAGCATCAGGTACAGGGAGCACTTGGAGCCAGAGGTCAGTGGTCAGACCTCTCATGGGACACCTTTCACACGAGGACAGAGCCCCACAGGGCTGCTGGAAGCACAATTGTCCTACTGGAATGCTCTAAAAAATAAATATGGGATGCTACAATGCTCCATACAGGAATGATGGACACTCCCACAGCACCCACTGAGCCTCAGGAGCTTCAGAAACAGCGAGGAGGCAACACCTGGGCTTCACCCCAAAGCACCCCAAAGCTTCATCGCTGCCAGGGATGCTCCAGAGATGCCCCAGCAGGGACAGGGAGCACTTGGAGCCAGAGGTCAGTGGTCAGACCTCTCATGGGACACCTTTCACACGAGGACAGAGCCCCACAGGGCTGCTGGAAGCACAATTGCCCTGCTGGGATGCTCTAAAAATAAAAATGGGATGCTACAATGTTCTACACAGGAATGGTGGACACTCCTCTGAACACTGCATGGAGGAACCCCCTTCCAGCAGCTCCTTCTCCTCCCAGCACCTCAAACCTCCACTGTTCACCTCCACTGAACCCAGAGCAGCTCCGGGCGTGTCCCTGCACGCTGAGGGAAGCAGCGTGTGCACACCCACACGTGTGCACACACACACATGGAAAAACACACGGGAAAACACCTGGGAACACAGGTGGGGACACCTGGGAACACACATGGGCACGCGGGGACACAAAACGGGACGTGCCAGACCACCAAGGTGGCACGAGGGAAGTGCTGCACCAAAACATCTCAGCAACCCTCAACCACAGGTATTTCCAAAACAGGAACAGGGTGATCCCTGCCTGCCCTCACTCCACTCCTGGGGGCTCTGGGGTGCCCCACACCACCCCAGTAAATGGCAGAGGACTGGGCAAGACTGGCAGTTGCACACCGGTGCCCTTTGTTCCCCATGGAAAAGCTTCCTCCCGCCCCACGGCTGGACTTTGTCCTCTTCTCCTCCAGCAAAAAGCAAAGAGCTCCCAGAGCTGCAAACAGAGGTTGTGAGTGTGAGGAATTCATTCTCCAGACAAGGATGGGGACCTGCACCCTGCTCCAAATGACCTCCTGGCCTCTCCCAGAGCCTCACTGTGGGAAGCCAGAGCCCAGCCAGGACCACGAGGGTCGAGGCACCAGCTCAGGTGGCACCTTGGTGGCACATTCTGGCTCCTCACCGACCCAACCACGTGCTTGTGGTGCCTCCACATCCGCCACATGCCTCCACCTCCTCCCCACCCACAGCCTCACGCAGCTCCCAGCACCCCAAGGTGGTGGGACAGCACCTTGACCCCATCAGATCCCCAAAAAGGAGCCCCTGAGGAAGAGGGGGACATGCAGCAGGGAGGAAGGAGCGTCCTCTGCCCCGCTCCAGCTCCTGGTTTTGGAGAAGAGGATGGAAGAACTTCCCTTCCAGCTCATCATCTTCCCGCAGCCTGGTTTCCAAAGGCAACGCAGCTTATGCAATGAGCACTGCCTCCCTTCCGCCCCCACCAACTTCTGGATCCGCCGGCTGCTCCTCCGAGAGCCACCTCCGAGTGCCACCGACACCTCGCGTCCCCGGAGAGGTGGCCCCAGAGGGCTCAGCTCTCGGCCACCTGCACTGCCCGGCTCGTCGGGCTCAATCAGCCCCGCAGGTGCCACCCAGGGGGGGTGAACGGTGCCCTGAGCTGCTCTGCTGTTGTCACCTCCCTGCAAGGGACACAGATCAAGTGTCCAACACTCCTCAATAGGGCGAGGAAGGGCTGGAGGATGGAAACCACAGGCTCCGGCCTCCTGCAGCCCCAGACATGAATCTGGGGCAGGGATCTGGCGTTTGCCCAAACCTCCTCCTCCTCCTCCTCTTCCTTCTCCATCCCTCGGACACAACGGGTCAGATGCTGCCACTGCCACGACACCAAATCCCTTCTCCAGCTTTGCTCCGAGGTGGGCAAAGGAACGGGACAGAAAAACCTGCTCCCTAAACCAAAAAACAACCCCCTCTCGCTCATCCATCATCCCGGCCTCTCATTTCACCAGGCCATTCCCGTGAGGACAGAGGGGAATCCGTCACAGGAAAGCCAAAACTGCCCCAATTTCGCTGCTTTTGAAGGGAAAAACAGCCCCGGAGCGTCCAAGCGTTGCGAGAACTTCGCCACGGCCGCCGGTTCCCGGCTGGAGCCGCTGCCAGCGCGGAGCACGGGCGCTGCCAAGAGCGGCCCCTCGCACATTCCCAGCCCGGCCATGGAGCTGACGAGCTCAAGTATTTACTGAATAGATCAATAAGAGCCGGGAACGCGACGTGCACGGCTTGGGAACGAGCGGTTTGGCAAGGAGCTGGATGGACGGATACGGGGGGGGGGGGGGGGGGAGGCTGGACAAACGGACACACGGATGGGGGGGAACGAACAGCCCCGGCTGGCTGGATAAACACATTCCCAAAGCCACCAGGCCCGCTCACAGCCGAACTCCGCAGCCGGGCGTCGCGGCTCCGCGAGAAGCAGCCCCGGTTATGCAAGAGGGGGAGCGCGGGGCGAGGCCGGGCTGTCACGGGCACCCCCGGGACCGCTGGGACCCCGGGCCCGGTCACCCCCCGGGACACCGGGACCCCCAGTCCCGGCTCCCGCAGCGGTGCTGAGCTCCAACTTTCCCGCTCGGCTGCGGGGAAAACTTTGGATTCCAGAGGAAAATGGGATGGAAGGGCGGGTGGGAGCCAGGGGAACGGGTAAAAAGGAGAAAACGGGGAGCGCCAGCGAGCGGCCCCCGCGGCTGCGGGGGGAACGGAGCGGGGGGCGCACGGTGCGCTGCGGAGGGGAGCGGGGAGGACGCGCCTCCCCAGCCCGGCCCGCAGCTCCCCGCTGCCCCCCGGTCCCTCCGGTGTCCCCACGGTGCGGTGGGGCCGGGCTGCGCCCGCTCTGCTTTGTCACGGCGGCGCCCCCCGCCCCCTCCCCGCGCCCCCGACAGCGGCGGCGGCGCCTCCCCCTCCCTCCCCGCCGGTATCGCCCCCCGACTCACCTTCGAGGGCGCGGGCGGCGGGCGCGGCCAGCAGGGCCAGGAGGCTCCCGGCGAGGGCCAGCAGCGGCCCCATGCCGGCGGCTCGGCGGCGGCGGCGGCAGCGGCGGCTCCTCACGCCGTGCTGCCCGTGGGGCGGCGCGTCCCGGGCCCGCGCACCGACATCCGCGGGGGGCGGGCGGGGGCGGGCCGGCGGCCGGGCCGGGCCGGGCCGGGGGGCGGGCGGACCCTCCGGGCTGGGCGGCGGCGGTGGCGGTGGCGGCGGGGCCGGGGGGCGGCGGCGGCGGGGGATGGGGATGGGGGGGGGCGGGGGGGTCTGCGCGCGCCGCCGCCGCGGCGGAGGGAGGGGCGGACGGTGATTTTGGGGAGGGGGGGAGATGGAGAGCGCGCCGCCGCCCGCCTGACGTCACCGGGCTCGAGCCGCCGCCGCCGCGGACGGGAACGGGGGGGGGGGGGGACACGCGCGTGGCGTTGGGGGGGGGGTCCTACGCGCATGCGCGTGCGGGGCCGGGGTTGCGCCCCCCGGTGGGTGTGGGCAGGGACAGGGTCCGGTGTTGGTACCGGTATTGCTATCGGTATGGTCCGGGCAGCGGTCCGGTGTCGGTACCGGTATTGGTATCGGTATGGTCCGGCCAGGGGTCCAGTGTCGGTACCGGTATCGGTCTGGGCAGCGGTCCGGTGCCGGTACCGGTATTGGTATCGGTACGGTCCGGCCAGGGGTCCGGTGTCAATAATATATATACAGGCAGAGGTGTCGGTATCGGTGTCAGGGGTCCGGTGCCGGTATCAATGTCAGTATGGTACGTTCAAAGATCCGGTAGGAGTGTCCGTGTCAGTATGGTACGGGCAGAGATCCGGTGGGACTGTCGGTGTCAGTATGGTCCGGGAGGGGTCCGGTGCCGGTGCCGGTATCGGTGTCAGTATGGTACGAGCAGGGCACCAGGGCCGGGGCCGGTGTGACACAGGTACAGGTACAGCGCTGCGGGTCCCGTTCACACGCGGTACCGGCCCGGCCCTGCTGTGGTGGCCCCCAGGTGCGGGGGAGGCCCAGCTCCCCTCTACCGGCACACGGTACAGGCTGTGGGTCAGAAACGAACGAGGCAGCAGGACCCTCATCATCCTCAGGGGCGGCGGGACCCTCTCAGGGCTGCAGGACCTTCGCTGTCCCGGGCCCTTCACCATCCCCGAAGGCATCAGGAGCATCGCCATTCTCCCAGGACAGCAACACCATCAGCACCCCGAGGGCTTTGGGACCCTCACTGTCCCCCCAAGGGTCGTGGGACCCTTGCCATGTCCGAGGGCAGTGGGACCCTCACTGTCCCCTGTCACCCCCCAGAGCTGTCACCCTCCAGGGCACAAAACCCTCGCCATGTCCAAGGGCAGTGGGACCCTCATTGTCCCCCCCAGGGCAGTGTGACCCTCGCTGTCCCCCCAATGCAAGGAGTCCCTCATCACCCCCCAGAGCTGTCACCCCCCAGGACCCTCGCTGTCCCCCCAGCCATCCCTGCAGTGGCTACAGAAGCAAGGCTCAGGATCGGGCGGCCAGAACAGCAGACCCCCATCATGGGAGTCCCGCCATCACTCACCCAACTCCTGCTTTGACTGAGAGCCGTGACGTCAGAGCCAGAGCCGTGACGTCATCCAGTGGCCACTCCGCTGCCTGCCAGGGCCCGGGGAGGGAGATGGGCAGCGGTGCCGGCGCCGTCATCGGGCACCATGCGACCCCTCCGCGTGATGTCATATGTTTTTTTAATTATGTCACACGCCCGCTCCGCCCCACCCCGCTCAGGCAGCTGCGGGGGGAGAGGGTGATTCAGGCTGCTGCGGCGCCAGATGTTCGGGAAAACGTCCAGATGTTCCCGGGACGCCGCCCCGGCAGAAGTGCCGGGGTGGCAAAAATCGCGGTGTAACCCGGTGGGCTGGAGGGGTTTTGGGGGCCGGTTCTGTACCTCGCATTCCCCCAGAGCCCCCAAACGTCGCACAGGACCCGGGGAGAGGGTGCGATTCTGATTCCTCCCACAGCCCCCTCCCCACTCGAGACCGTCCTGGACGGGGGCGTGGGGAGGCCGGGAAGCCCTTTCCCAGTCCCGAACGGGTTTCCACTCTCCCGGGATATTCCGGTACACCGTGGATAAGCCGCGCTCGCGGGACCCCCGGGCGCGTTTGATGCTGGGAATGGCAGCACCGAGAGTTCACTGGCGTTCCCGGGAGGAGCCGGGAGGAACAGCCATGTCCCAACCCCGGTATCGCATCCCCAGTCCCGATACCACATCCCCACCCCCGGTCCCGCATCCCCACCCCCGGTACAGCATCCCCAGTCCCGGTATCGCATCCTCACCCCCGGTACCGCATCTCCACCCACGGTACCGCATCCCCAGCCCCGGTACTTCATCCCCAGCCCCGGTACCGCATCCCCACCCCCGGTACCGCATCCCCAGTCCCTGTCCCGCATCCCCAGCCCCGGCAGCACCGGCCCCGCCGCCCTCGGTTCGCCCCGGTAGCACCGCGGTGCGGCAGCGCTCCCTAGCGGCCCCGAGGCGGCCGTGCCCGGTGCTGCTCCCGCCGCTCCGGTGGGCGCGGGGATCGGAGCGGTCGAAGGAGCGCCCCGGGGCGGGCCGGGTACCCCCGTGAAGAACCAAATCCCCCCCAAGCAACGAGCACCACTTTCAGTGCCCCCGCTCCCGTGTTCGGTTCGGTACCGGAGGGCGCAGCACAGCCCGGGACCAGCCACGGGCACGGACCCCAAGACGGGGACCGGGGTTCAAACCGTGCGGGGAAGGTGCAGCCCGGGATCAACGGCCCGGTGCGCACGGGAACAGCGGTGCCACGGAACCGGGACACCCGCGGGAATGGGCCGGGGGCACCCACGGGGGTGGGCGGGGGGCTTGGAAGGGAGGCAGAGAAGGACCTGATTAGAGCAGGAGTTAGGTCAGGAGTGGGTGTCACAGATGGGGCGGGGGGACACGCGTGGGTACGAGCAGTGGGTGTGTGGGGGCTGCATGGGGGTCACGAGCGGGATTTGGGGTAAGAGCGTGGTCTTGATAAGGAGGACAGGAATGGGGAGATACGGGACAGGAGTGGGGTCACGACCGGGTGGGGGCTGATATGGGACGGACGCGGAGCCGGTGGGTGCCGCAGCCCCTCGGTGGCGACGTGCGGGGATCCCAGGTCCTGCCGGGACTCGTCCCGATCCCGGTGCCCTCCCATCGATCCGCTCACGCGTCTCCTCCCTCTTCCTGAGCTCGGCGCTTCCCGGCGGAGCGGGGACCGGCCGCGTCCGCCGCCGCTATGGAGTGAACGAGAGGCCGCGGGGCCCGGCCGGAGCGGCCGCCCCCCGCCCGCGGCTGCTCTCGCCAGGTAACGGCGGGCGGGACCGGGAGCTCTGCCGCTGCTTGGCACCTCCCGTTTCGGGGCACCGAGCTGGGAACCGGGGTGGGACGGGATATCCCAGGGGTGGGGGATAGCCGGGGCTGGGGGGGCTGTCCAAGGACACCTCCCTGCTCCGGGGGTGGGCAGTGCCACGTGTGACAGGCTGAGGGGGAGGTCCCCCTTGTCAGCCCCTCACTGGGGTGTTTGGGGATGGGATGGGGATGGGGAAGGGGCTCTGGGGCCGGTGGCACCGAGGCTGTATCGGCCACCGAGGTGGAAACGCAGCCCAGCTCGACCCGAAGTCTGGAGCACCTACTGAGGATGGCATGCAGCTCTGCTGGCATCCAGCTCTGCTGGCACCCCACTCTCCTGGCATCCCACTCTCCTAGCTGGGCGCTGCTTGGGGACAGGGCATGCATGGGGCAAAGGAAGATCCCTTCTTTCCCCTGTCCCACTGGTGGACCTCGACAGTGAGTTCCTGGGACGGGAGCGGCACCAAATCCAGGCCGGGCTCCCGGAGCTGTGAGTCATCCTGGGCTGGGTCGGCTGGGAAGGCCCCGCTCCTTTTCCTACGAACCAGAGGAAATTTCATGCCCCCAAAACGTGGGTGTCCTCCTCGTGGCACTGTCACCAGTGTCCCACCGTGTCCTGTGTTCTGGCCTCAGCCTCGGCTGGCAGCAGTGGCGTCCTCAGCACTCTGGGGAAACTGAGGCACGCTGAGGGGCAGAAATGTTCCTCGGGTTCTTCCCGGCGAGGACAGAGTCAGAGAGAAGTCCGGGTGTTCATAGCATTTGGAAAACCTTGGAATATCCGAGAAAGCCTCGAGGAATTTGCGGGCAGGATAGGGAACGTGCTCTGAGGTGCCCCCGCAGGGTGAGGAGGGTGCAGAGGGCTGGGAGATCACAGATCCAGGCTGGGACATCGCAGAGGGGACATGGCCAGGGGTGGGATCCATCCCTGTCCCCCCAACACAGCCTGCCCGAGGATTGGGGGCTGAGGTTGGCTGCCAGCAAGGGCTAGTGGTTAATGAGTAACATCCGTGGGATGTACGGCAGCACCCCGGGACCGGGAAGGGGACGAGGAGTGTTACGGCACTTCCAGCTTGGGAACAAGGTTTCCTGTTGCAGTGACAGCACAAAGCTCGCACTGAGACTCTGGGGGTCCCTGAGCCCCCTCTCCGAGCCTGGGCTCCTCCTGAGCCACCTTCTCGCCCAGCCTCGCGGGTAGGCAAAGCCCTTGGGTGGAGGAGGAAGCGAAAGTGGCTGCGTGGAGAGGGTTTGGGGAGGGGGAGAGGGTCGGGGGCGGCTTCTCCCCCTCCCCAGGTGTTGTGTTGTGTCCTGCCCCGTGTCGAGCCGGTTTTCCCGGCTATAACACAGCTGCGACCTCGGTTTCCCTTGGAGGAGGGTCCCCATGGGATGTTGCCCCCAGGAGGGAATTGGGGAAACCAGAAGAGGGAAAGCTGGAAATTGGGATTGGAAGGATTCAGAGCACGCCTGGGCTGAAAGAGCTGCTGTGATTGATGCCAGGAGGGGACAAGGCAGATCCCCCGCCTCGAGCTCCTCCTGGGCTGTGGGAGGAGGAGGGAGCAGAGCAGCTTCTCCTGCAGGCTCCCAGCAGATCCAGGCATGCCTGGCTTAAGGCTTACGCTCCAGGTTGGCGCTTCCAGCCAGCAGCTGCCTCCCAGGGCTGAGCAGAAATACAGGTTTAATGGGGAAGGAGCACGGGGATTAACCTCGAGGGTGGCAAAAGGAGAGGCTGTTTTTCCCCCTCCTGCCAAGAATCCCATTGGGACTGTGGGGAAAAGCCCAGCAGCATTCCCAGAACTGCTGTGTGCAATTCCCACCGGGCATTGACCCCTGGGAGTGACCTCATGCCCTGCAGTGAATCCTTGGAATCTGTTTACTCCGGGCAGCGTGAAGTCGAAAGCAAAAGCATTTCTGGAAGGCGTCAACCTGCAGCCACCATGACCGGTGCCTTCCTGGGGTGGCACCGTGAGGGCTGGCGAGCCCCGGGCTGCCCCCTCCTCAGGGCTCCGGGCAGGCCGCAGGCGTTTGTTTGCTCCGGCCGCGACGTTGCCCAGTGACGCCGGCTTCCTTCCCCTCGTAGGCTTCTCGGAGTCTCTCAGCTCCACCTCCGCCCTACGCCTTCGGCGGCTCCGCGCGGCCCAGGCCCGTGGGGAACAACGCGCTGCCCGCGGGGGGACTCGAGCCGTGCCCGCGGCTCCGCGCTCGCCCCTTCGCCTGAGGGCACGGCGGGCCCGGCCCGCGCCGCCCCGGGGGTCCCGCCGCTGCCCGGCCCCTCGGCTGGGCTGTGAGACGCCACCGGGGCTGCGGGATCCGCCGCGGGATCGGGCCTTGGCCCCGGGCGGGGCCGGCGGAACCGGCAGCGAGGTGTGTGTCTGTTTGTGTGTGTGCGCCTGGAGACCCCCCTGGCCGGGCGGGCCCGCGGGGCTGCGGCGGGGCCTGAGGGGGCGAGCGGGGCGGGAGCGAGGGCGGGAACTGCCGGGAAGAGGCTCGGGCAGTGCTGAGGGGATGGGCTGGGAGTGTTGGGGTTCCGACGCCCACCTTGGGGTGCGGTGGGGCCATGAGCCTCCAGCCCGGGCATTCCAGGTGGAATTCCCCATTTAGCCCCTCATTCCAGGTGGAATTCCCAATCTAATGCCTCATTCCAGTTCTGTTCTTGTTTTTCCTGATCTCTGGAGCCTACCGAGTGTGAGGGCCTCCAACTCAGCCATTCCAGGTGGAATTTCCAGGTGGAATTCCCTCATTCCAGTTCTGTTCTTGCTTTTCTTGATCTCTGAGGCCCACTGAGTGTGAGGGCCTCCAGCTCAGGCATTCCAGGTGGAATTCCCAATGTAATGCCTCATTCCAGGTGGAATTCCCTGTGTAACCCCTCATTCCAGTTCTGTTCTTGCTTTTCCTGGTCTCTGGAGCCTACCGAGTGTGAGGGCCTCCAACTCAGCCACTCCAGGTGGAATTCCCTCATTCCAGTTCTGTTCTTGTTTTTCCTGATCTCTGGAGCCCACCTTGTGTGAGGGCCTCCAACTCAGCCATTCCAAGTGGAATTCCCAATCTAGCACCTCATTCCAGTTCTGTTCTTGCCTCTCCTGATATCTTGAGCCTACTGAGTGTGAGGGTCTCCAGCCCAGGCATTCCAGGTAGAATTTCCTATGTAAAGCCTCATTCCAGTTCTGTTCTTGCTATTCCTGATCTCTGCAGTCCACTGAGTGTGAGGGGCCCTCCTTGTGAGGGACACCTGAGGAAATTCTGGGGCACAGCCAAGCCACCTCACTGGGGTCACCCCAGTGGAACAGCCTCACCAAGTTTGGGGGAGTTCACACTTCTCCAGCTGTCCAGGAGTTCCACACTCTTCCAGCTCTCCCATGCCCAGTCCAGCAGCACTTGCCCATCCCTTTGAAAATCCTTGTGGCAAAAGGAGCAGGGAATCCCCAGAGATTTGGGAAACCGAGGCACAAGTGGGCTGCCAGCCCGCCCAGGATTGCCCAAGAAGCTGATCCTGGATCAACTTTCCCACTCCTCCTCCTCCTCCCCAGCAGCCCCAGCCCAGTGGAGCAGCAGGTTCAGACGTGGAGGGACAAGCAGCAGCTCTTGGCCCTCAAGGGCTGGCTGGGGGCTGCTCAAGTGGTCCCTATCCCCTCTCCTGCCTGCAGGTGACTGTTCCAAGATGTCCCTGTGGAACCTCGTGTCCCACATGCCACCAGAGGAGTTCAGCAGCCTCTCCACGGAGTTTCCCCGGAGCCTGCGCTGTCTCCTGGCCGAGTGGCTGGAGAACCAACCCTGGTGAGTCCCCCAGACCCTTCCTGCCTGGAATTTGGGGATCACACAGGGGTAGGAGTGGGATCCATGCCCATTCTCCCAACTTTTCCCCTCTCCAGGGAGTTCATCAACGGCTCAGATGCTTTCTGCACCAGCATGGCCAGCAGGATGCTCTCAGACATGCTGGACAAACTCCGCAGCGCTGCCGGCAGCGACGGGCAGCAGTGCCAGATCCTGCAGCAAATCAGCAACATCGAGGTGTGCAGGGACCCTGGGGCTGGGCCACGCTGGGATTGCAGCCAGCTCCCAGGAAAACTTGGTTATTTTATGCTGGAAGGGCTCAATGCCTAAGGATGGTCCCTGTGTGACAAAATTTTCCAGGCTTGTGAGCAGTGAACAGACTCAGCTATTGGGTTTTTGGGATTTTTTTTGCTGTCTGAGGTTCTGCAGCCACATCTTCCCTGAAATGGTCCTGTGGGGACCCCTCTGAGCCCCTCAGCCCCCAGTTGTTGGCACCTTGTTGGCTGTCTCTGCAGATGTTCCCCATTTTCTGCTCGAGTGTTTGTTTTCTCCTTCCTCCAGGCTTTGTGGGTCTGCATTTCCTCCTGCCGTGAGCTCTGGGTTTCATTTTTGGTGCTCTTTCTCTTATCAAGGCTGTTGGAATTGCTCTGTCTCTTTCACAACCCTCTGATTTATCTCCTCTGGCCAGTGGAGCTCAGAGCACCAGACCTGAGCAGGGCTCACTCCCAGAGCCCCATTCTGGTTGAAAATTCTGCTTTTTTTGGTAACAGACCTTTTTAATATTCAACATTTGGGAAGGGATCAGCTTTAGTCACAACTTCTGGGGAACGGGGTGACTTTTCAAAACAAGATTTTGTTGCTTTGTTGCTCTGTTGCTTTTTTGCTGTAGGAAACAAGCAGATGTTTCAGCTTAGGGATTTTTTATTATTTAAAATGCTGACGCAGAGCAGCCCTCCTGTGTTCACTCCTCCCTCCATCCCTCATCCCAGAACACCAAATCCTCACTCCTCCATGCCCAGCCAGGCTGTTCCCTGCTCTTGGTGCTGCTGTGGCCAGGTGACCCCCAGGATGGGCAACCACAGGGTGCAGATGGGAGCCAAACTTGGGCTTCTCGTGCCCTGAATTCCAAATTTTCCCTGGAAAAGCCCACGGGGCTGCATCCAGACCCCCACACTGGAGCTCCCACCGGCACAGGAACCCACCAAGCACGTCATCAGCCATTCCCCCATCGTGTTTCTGCTGCTGTTTTGGGAAGTTGCTAATTTGGGAAATGCGTGAAGGCCGCAGAAGCTGGCACGGGGACACGGGAGGCAGAGCCAGCAGGGGAATTCCTCTCCCTGGTTTTTTTCAGTGGAAAGCATTGATCCACCCAGGGCAGCTGGGAGAGTCTCCCCCAGGTGTCAGGCTGGAGGCTGGAGGAAATGCTCACAGGAATCCTTTCAGTTTGGATTTTTTTTTTTTTTTCTCTATTTGAAGTTGATTCTCTACTTTTTATACCAAAAAAAAAAATAGAGTTGGAGCCGATGATCCTGATGTTCCCTCCAACTCCAGATATCCCATGATTCTGTGCACCATTTAAAGCGGTTTTAAAGCTGGAAATCAGCTCTGTGGTTGTTACAGAACCCCTGAATTACTTTGTCCAGGTGTTGTGGGAAGGAGAAGGGGTGGGAGGGGGCAAGGGTGTCCCCCCCTGACACCCCTAATTTGTGTCCCCCTCCCCAGAGCACCTTCTGCCGGGACCCTCTGCGGCTGGTGGCCGTCGTCAGAGCCGTCCTGGAGGGCGAGAAGGCAGCCGTGCTCAAACGGGTGGGTGCCCCCTGCCCTCCTCCCGGGCACCCCGAGGTGCAGAGCCACCCACAACCCCCCTGACCCCCTCTCTGCTCTGCCCCAGGACCATCATCTGCCTCTCAGCTTCCACCGGCGGCAGGAGGAGCTGAAGTTCAGCCTGGGGCTGCAGCGGCTGCAGCACCGAGTCCGGGAGATCCAGGCGCTCCAGGAGGAGGGGCCAGGGCGGGATGGGGCTGTGCAGAGCCCCGTGGCTCCCAGGGAGCTGCCCACCCTCATCCTGGAGGCTGTGAAGGAGCTGGAGGCGGCCAAACAGCAGGTCCTGAAGAGGATCCAGATTTGGAAGAGACAACAGCAGCTGGCAGGGAATGGGGCCATCTTTGAGGAGAATCTGGCACCGCTGCAGAAGAGGTGAGGGGGCACAGGGCAAAGCTGAGGGATCCTGAGCAACCTGCTCCCACCACCAGGTGAGTGAGGATGGGGTGCTGAGTGTCCCCCTTTCCCCAGGTGTGAGAACCTGGTCGAGGTTTACTTCCAGCTGCAGCAGCAGGTGATGGCAGCGAGCACAGAGCTGGGCCCTGAGCTGCTGCCCCGGCTCCTGGAGCGCTTCAACGAGGTCTTGTCCAGCCTGGTCAAGAGGTAACACCTGAGGGCTGTGGTGGCCAGGGTTAAGGTGGATCTGGTGGCTGTGCCAAGTGCCACGGTGTCCCTTTGTCCCTCAGCTCCTTCCTGGTGGAGAAGCAGCCCCCACAGGTGCTGAAGACCCAGACCAAGTTCCAGGCGAGCGTGCGGTTCCTGCTGGGCCCGCGGCTGCTGAAGGCACTGCCCAAGCCCTACGTGGTGAGGGCTGACATGGTGACAGAGAAGCAGGCACGGGAGCTGGAGCTCAGCAACTACAGCAACACCCTCAGGTGAACAGTGGATGTGGGGAAAGAGGGTTTCCCAACCACCATTCCCCCCCTAATCCCCTTCTCTACCCAGTGAGAGCACGGGGGAGATCTTGCACAACACGGTGGCACTGGAGACCAACCCCACCAGCGGGAACTGCTGTGCCAACTTCAAAAACGTGGTAAGTGCCACCAGCTAGGGGCTGGGCTGTGGCCTCCATTGGGGTTTTGGGGGTCCTGAGGCTGGGGATGCTCAGCTCTCCTTCCCCAGCTGCTGAAGAAGATCAAGCGCTGCGAGCGGAAGGGCTCAGAGTCGGTGACGGAGGAGAAATGCGCCGTCCTCTTCAGCACCAACGTCACCTTGACCCCCAGCAACATCTCCATCCACCTCCAGGTACCATGGGATGGGGCTGGATGGGCTGAGCCTTCCCCTGTGGGACGCTGGGACAGTCCCAGGGCAGCCACCACGCCTGGCTCAGGGACACTGTGTGCCCCCAGGTCCTGTCTCTGCCCATTGTGGTCATCGTCCACGGGAACCAGGACAACAACGCCAAAGCCACCGTGCTGTGGGACAACGCCTTCTCTGACATTGTGAGTGCCACCAGCTGCAGGGAAGGAGCTGGAAACTGGGGCTGACTGGGCTTTGGACTCCCACCAGTGCAGGTGGGAGCAGGAGCCCAGGGTGGGACATGGTGGGCATCCTGTCCTGATGTCCCCCTGCCCGGCCACAGGACCGGGTGCCCTTTGTGGTGGCTGAGCGTGTGCCCTGGGACAAGATGTGTGACACCCTGAACCTGAAGTTCATGGCAGAGGTGCAGACCACCAAGGGGCTCCTCAAGGAGCACTACTTCTTCCTGGCCCAGAAGATCTTCAATGACCACAGTGCCAGCCCCGAGGACTTCCAGAGCCGCCACGTCTCCTGGGCCCAGTTCAACAAGGTGACTGCGAGGGATGGCCAGGGTGGGCAGGGGCCAGTGTGACCACAGTGAGCTTCATGGCCTCTCTCTGCCTCAGGAGATCCTCCCTGGCCGGGGATTCACCTTCTGGCAGTGGTTTGATGGAGTCCTGGACCTCACCAAGAGATGCCTTAAAAGTTACTGGTCGGACAGGTGGGTGCCCCAGGGCAGGGCTTTGAGGGGGTCCTGATCCCACCCCTACTGCCATGGGTGGTCCTGATCCCTGTTCCCCACCCATCCAGGCTCATCATGGGCTTCATCAGCAAGCAGTATGTGTGCAAGCTGCTGAGCATGCAGCCAGATGGGACCTTCCTGCTCCGCTTCAGCGACTCCGAGATCGGGGGCGTCACCATCGCTTACGTCATGCGGGGCAAGGACGGTGAGACGGGGTCAGGTGCTGTGCAGGGGAGGGGTCCTCACTGCCAGGGGGTGTGGGCAGCTCCAGGAACCAGCACTGGAATGCAGTGACGTGTCTCCCCTTGCTCAGGCTCCAGCCAGGTGGAAAACATCCAGCCCTTCTCTGCCAAGGACCTGTCCATCCGCTCCCTGGGCGACCGCATCCGGGACCTGGGGCAGCTCCGGAACCTGTACCCCAACATCCCCAAGGACCAGGCCTTTGGGAGTCACTACAACAGTGAGTGGGGAGGGCCTGCATGGGCCCTGGGCTCCCCCTCTGCACCCCAGCAATGCTGTGAGGGGGGTTATGGACCAGGTGTACAACAGTGAGTGGGGAGAGCCTGGATGGGTCCTGGGCTCCCCCTCTGCACCCCAGCAGTGCTGTGAGGGGGGGTTATGGACCAGGTGTACAGCAGTGAGTGGGGAGGGCCTGCATGGGCCCTGGGGTGCCCCTCTGCAATGCTGTGAGGGGGGTTATGGACCAGGCCTTTGACAACAGTGAGTGGGGAGGGCCTGGGTGAGTCCTGGGGTGTCCCTCTGCACCCCAGCAATGCTGTGAGGGGGAATACGGACCAGGCATTTGGGAGTCACTGCAACAGTGAGTGAGGAGGGCCTGGATGGGCCCTGAGCTGCAGGGGACCATCATCTCACCTCCTTCTGAGAATGAAAATTCATTATAAACTTCAAAGTCCCCATCAGCCTAAAAATAGACTTCTACTCCCTTACCTTCTTCCCCATTGCACTGGTCGTATCATGATCTATCCTACAAGATACATGGCCTCAGACCCCTACATTACAAAATTGTTCACCTACCTGCTATTCTTCATTGAAGATCTTCTGGGCCAGGAAGAAGTAGTGCTCCTTGAGGAGCCCCCTTGGTGGTCTGCACCTCTGCCATGAACTTCAGGGTGTCACACACACTCTTGCACCCCAGCAATGCTCTGAGGGGGGTTATGGGTGTCACCCAGGTGGCCCCAGGGCTCGCAGGGGCAGCTGGGGCTGGCAGAGATGGTTGGCAGGGCATGGTGGGGTTGGTGGTTCATGGATGGTTCTCCTCCCTGAGCAGAAGAGCAGACAGGCAAGGACGGCCGGGGCTACGTCTCCACCGCCATCAAGATGACTGTGGAGAGTGAAAGGTGGGTGTGAGGCCATCTCTGTGCTGGAGGTGTGTGCACATGGGCCAGGGTTTGCACAGACCCCTGGCCAGCAGGGGGAAATGCCTGACTGGGGAAAACAGAGCTGTGCTGGTGGGCAAAGAGCCCTCAAGCTGTGCTGGGCATGTCTGTGCATCTCCCACCTCCCCTCGAGCACCCACTGGCACATGTGCCCCTTCAGAGTCCCCCCTGAGCACCCACTGGCACATGTCCCCCTTCAGAGCCCCCTTTGAGCACCCACTGGCACATGTCCCCTTTCAGAGCCCCCCCTGGCACATGTCCCCCTTCAGAACCCCCCTGAGCACCCACTGGCACATGTCCTCCTTCAGAGCCCCCTTTGAGCACCCAGTGGCACATGTCCCCTTTCAGAGCCCCCCTGAACACCCACTGGCACATGTCCTCCTTCAGAGTCCCCCCTGAGCACCCAGTGGCACATGTCCCCTTTCAGACCCCACCTGCCACATGTTCCCTTCAGAGCCCCCCTGAGCACCCAGTGGCACATGTCCCCTTTCAGAGCCCCCCTTGAGCACCCAGTGGCACATGTCCCCTTTCAGAGCCCCCCTGAACACCCATTGGCACATGTCCCCCTTCAGAGCCCCCCTGAACACCCATTGGCACATGTCCCCCTTCAGAGCCCCCCTAAGCACCCAGTGGCACATGTCCCCCTTCAGAACCCCCCCTGCCACATGTCCCCCTTCAGAGCCCCCTTTGAGCACCCACTGGCACATGTCCCCTTTCAGAGCCCCCCCTGCCACATGTCCCCTTTCAGAGTCCCCCCTGAGCACCCAGTGGCACATGTCCCCTTTCAGAGTCCCCCCTGAGCACCCATTGGCACATGTCCCCCTTCAGAGCCCCCCTTGAGCACCCAGTGGCACATGTCCCCCTTCAGAGCCCCCTTTGAGCACCCACTGGCACATGTCCCCCTTCAGAGCCCCCTTTGAGCACCCACTGGCACATGTCCCCCTTCAGAGCCCCCCTTGAGCACCCAGTGGCACATGTCACCCTTCAGAACCCCCCTGAGCCTGGACCTGGCAGTGCTGATGGGCTCCATGTGTCTTTGCAGGGACCAGCACCCTCCAAACACCATGGGGGCCCCCCCCGAGGCCCCCCAGGCCCAGATGTTCAGCCTGCCCATGCTGCAGCACGAGCTGCACCCTGAGAATCTGCCGCCACTGCTGGGCCCCATGTGGTGAGTGCCCTGCTGTGGGGCGTGGGGTGGGGGCTGTGGCAGTGCCCCCCCCTCAATCTGAACCTCTGTGTGTGTGCACTGCAGCTCCCCCACTCCGTTCTGCCCCCAGCCCATGCCCGGGGGCTACCCCCCGGTAGAGAGCAGCATCATGACGGTGCCCGACAGGCTGACCCCCCCCTTCCACAGGTAGGAGCAGGGCGGGGCAGGGTGGGGGGCACGGGGGACACCCCACCACCCCCAGCACATTTCAGGGGTGTTCCCCTCTCTCTGAGTGCTCCTGCTCCCCACAGCCCATCACAGATGCTGTCGCCTCCCTCGCTGTCCCACTGCCAGGACCCTGCCTTCAGGACCCCTGGGTAAGAGCTGGCACGCAGGTGGAAGGGGGGCACCATGCCCTGTGCACCCCTTTACCCCCTCCCCACCCAACGCCAAGCTGGCAGAGCCCCACAGCAGCCCCCCATAAACCAAGCAGTGCCCCCCAATACTTTGGGGCTGGTGAGTGCCCTGGGGGACAGCTCCTACCCCATTCTTTGCCACCCCAGACCCTTCATGCCCAACCAGTTCCTGCCCGGGGAGGTCCCGCAGCTGCTGCCCGCGGGTCCCTCAGCGGATCCGCAGGACGTGGACATGCCCGAGCTGCCCCCGTTCCCGCTCATGGAGGACGCGTCGCTGCAGAGCCCTCCGCGGTGGTAAGCACGGGGAGGGGACAGCAGGGGGAAGCCCCTCCCAGTCCCCACCCTGTCACCCTGCTCTTTCTGTCCCCAGGATGTCGCCCAGCATGGATCAGCCATCAGCCTCAGAGCTGGAGCACCTCCTGGAGGTGTCCCCGTTGCCCCCCTTCGCCCCCCTCCAGCAGCACAGCGTGTACCCCAATTCCAGCCTGTCCTCCTGGGGGCTGGGGGACGCACGGTGGGATGACAGCATCCGGCCAGGACACGCGTGAGGGGGGCTCCTGGTGAGGGGAGGGGGACATCGGACTGCGACCCCCTCCCCTCACTCCCTCCCAGCCTTGCTGGGTTCATGGACTTGCCACAACTCCCGCAGCAGTGTGGAAAACTCCAGCTGGGAAAGGCGATGTTGGGGGGATTTGGGGTAACCCCTGTCCCCCACCCCAACCCCCGTGCGTTGCTGCCCGCCCCTCCCGGGGGTCCGCGGGTGAGGGGTGCGGGTTTAGGGGGGCCCCGTCCTGCGTGGGGGGCACCGGCAGCAGCCGCACGCGGTGCCCCCAGCCCACGCCCGCCGGGATGAGTCACCGCGGGGGCGGGAGGCGGCAGCGCGAACGGCGCCGGGGCGGAGGTGCCAGCCCGGTGCCCCCGGCAAAGGAGGGGGGGACACACCGGGACCCCCATGGAAAGGGGGGGGGGACACGACCCTCCCCGCACCCCCGCAGTCAGCGCTTGCTTTGGGGTTTTTTTGTTCGTCACTCCCCCTCCCCACCTCCAGGCTGGAGCAAGGGGGGGGTAGGAAGATAAGCCATAAAATAAAGTTTTATTCCAAAATAACAAAATAAATAATCTACTGTACACGGTACAAAGGAAGAGTCGCTAATGCTCTAAAAAGACACCACACAGTCCTAACGGGGGGGGGTGGGGGTGTGAATGGGAACCCCGGGGCTGGGTTTGTAGGGATGGGGGGGGGATAAGGAGGGGATTTGGGGTGGGGTCGGGGTCGGGAACAGCACCTCCCCAGTGCCCATCAAAGCCGCCTGCATCGTGCTGGGAGGGGGTGCCACCCCCCTGGCACGCGTGGCACCCCCCGGCACAACAGGGACCATGCTGGAAGCACACGCAGGTATCGGGGTGCGGGGTGGGGGGGGGGGGGATGCGTGCGGGGGTGTGGGTGTGTGTGTGGGGGGGTATTTACAGCCGATTCGGTGCTGGGGGGTGGTCGCAGGGTTTGGGGGGGGGTGCACAGTGAGCTGGCACGTGCTGCGGGGAGGGGGCTGGCGGCTGCTGCGTGGGCGCTGCGGGTGCGTGTGTGTGGGGGGGGGACCGTGTGCCCGGCGTGGGCGGCAGCGCTGGCGTGGGGGAGCGCACAGTGCGACGCGTCTGTCCCCGAGCTGTGATGGGGACGGGGGGGGGGAACGGTCAGCACGGGGCTCTACAGGGTGGGCTCCAGTCCATCGAGGGCTCCCCAGCCCTGGGGGAGCGGAGCCGGGCGGGATGAGGGTATTGCTGCTGCGGGGAGTTCGCATCCCGCCGCGGCTGAGGTAAACCAGAGCGTCGCTGTGGGACGGGAGGGGGGGCCAGGGAGGGTTGTGGATGAGACGACCCCCCCCTCCCGTCCCCAAGCTCCCCGGGGCCCGGAGCGCCGCCGCACCCGTCCCCCAGCACGTTATTGCTTCGTTAATGGTGGCGGGGGGGCTACAGGGGCCTCACTGCCTGCTGGTCTCCTGCTCCACCTTGATGGTGCCCCGAGGGGGGTCTGGGGGGGCCGGAGGACCCCGTTCCGCCAGCCCGTCCTCGAACTCTGCGGGGAGAACACGGGAGACGGAGTCAGGCCACGATTCTACAGCGCAAGGCAGCGGTGCCCTCCTGACCCCTGCCCGCGGCAAAGCCCCCCCGGCCCCTCGGGGGGCTCACCTGGTCCCGGGGGCTTCCCCGGCAGGCAGGGGCTGAGCCGCCCCACGCGGTCGTGAGAGACCAAGCGGGCCAGGCGCAGCCCCTCGTCCATCAGCGTCTGCTGGAGGATGTGGCGGCTCCAGAGCCCGTGGGGAGCGAGGCCGAGGGGCACGTCCGGGGCCGCGCCGGGCGGAGGGGTCAGCCGGGGACAAGCGCCCGCCGCTGCCGAGAGAGGGGCGACAATCAGCGCGGGGAGAGGGGGCCGAGCACCACCGGAGAAAGGGAGAAACCCCGCACTCACCCTGTAAATGGCCATCGAGGCTCTCCCCGGAGATGCTGCCCGTGTCCTCCTCCAAGCTGGCTCGGTACCCGGCGCCGGGCGGCTCCAACCCCACCGGCAGTGCCAGGAGCTCGGGGCGGCTCTGCTCTCCTGCCTGCCAGGAGCACACAGGTGAGCAGAGATCCCCTGCACCACCCACCCCACAACACCCACGGCGCTGGCATGGGCAGCCCCGGGCACGTTGCAGCGTCACGCCCACAGGTGTGCACACCTGCACACGCCGCTCCCCCTGCTGCACCTGCACCCACCTCCTGCTTGAGCCGCTTGGCCACCACGGCACTGCTGTCCTCGGGATGGGCCCTGGGGGTGGAAAGGGGCTGTGTCAGGAGTGGGGGTGGCCACAGCGAGGCTGTGAGCAGAGCCACCAGGCAGGTGGGGTTCTGGCACGGATGGAATTGGGGGTGGAAAAAAAGAGGGAAGCAGCTGGAGAGCAAAGGGAAAAAGCAGCGCTGGCACGGTGGGCAGGGGACTTTGGGGATGGAGGCAAGACATAGGGCATCCCCAGCGGCATCCCTTTGCTGCCTGGCATCCCTTCCCACGCCTGGCATCCCCGTCATTCCCATCCTCCCCACATCCCACGCTCCGAGGTCAGGCAGAAACCTCCCACGCTGGCAAAGGGGAACCGGGGGCCACAGGGTGCTGCCCCACCCAGAAGTGCTGGGGGCAATGGGGTGACAACCAGACCCCCATAGGCCTACAAGGGTGGGGTTTGGGGCTCACCTGGCCACCTTGAGCGAGGACAGGTAGGTGCTCTCCCGTGCCACCTGCCGTGAGAGCGAGAAGAGCTCGACGCGCCGCAGCAGCAGCGAGTTGTCCCGCAGGCAGAACTGGGCGGCCGCCTCATTGATGATGAGCTGGGGGCAGAAACGATGCGTGAGCGGGGACAGCGACACGGCAGCACCCACGGGACAGCACCACCCACACAACCCTCGGCTAAGGCAGCGCCGGCTCCAGCCTGGCGTGGGAGGAGAGCTCAAATCCCACCCACTCACCACACCCCCAGAGCCACCCCATTCCTTGTCCCATGTCCCAGCACCTCGCAGAACTCCAAGCACGGAGCTCACTCACCTCGTGCAGGGTGAGCTGCTTGCCCTCACGGCGCCGGGCCTCGCCGCGCCCGTAGATCGCGCTGTGCCGCCGGATCTCCTCCTCCTTCTGCCGGTCCCCGTCCTCCAGCTGGAAGATGTGCCCCACAGATTTGGCCAGCTTCTTGTTGAGCTTCATCAGCGCCCTCAGCTCGGCCTCGCCACCCCGAGGGCAGCTCTGCAGCAGCCTCTCCACGCTCTCCACCACCGTCCGTGCCAACTCCGGCTCCAGCTCCGTGCCCACCGCCTGCTCCCCGCTGCTCCCGCTCGGAGAGAAGGGGGGACCCCCGGGCTCCTCATCCCCTCCACCCTCCGACTCGGGGGTGCTCCTTCCTGGCCACGGTGGGGCTGCTGATGGTGACAGCTTCTCCCCTGGCTCCGTGGGGCTGCGCGCTGGGGGCGTCCCGGCGCTGCCACCCCCTTTGCCCGCTGCCTCTCCGGGGCTGGCGTGCCCGTTGCTGAGTGCCTTGCGCCCGCCGGCCTCGGAGAGCTTGAAGAGTGGGATGCTGCTGACCGGGACGGCCGACACGGGCTGGCTGAAGAGCCCTGGGTTGGAGGCCCATTCCCGCAGGGCCTTCTGGAGGCGGCGGACGTGGAGGGGTTTGGTGGCCATGCCCACCAGCGCCATGATCTCCAGGAACTCCTCCTCGCCCGCCTCGCAGAGCTGCTGCACGTCGTCCCCCCCTTGCTGGATGAAGGTCTCGTAGTAGCCCAGCAGGTTGGCACGTTGCAGCACCCGGTAGAGCTGCAGCTCCCCCAGCGTGCGGGGCAGGGCCATGACGAGCCTGTGGTGGTGGAGAGAGGACAGACGGACTCACCACCGGACAGATGGACGTGCGGGAGAAAGCTCTGCCCACCCTTAGGCCTGGTACAGGGCAGAGGGAGCATTCCCGTGTGGTCCAGTGTCCCTAAACCCCACCGGGCACCCAGTCCCACCCATGTGCTCCAAACTGGGACGGTCCCTGCAGTCACAGCCCCTGGACGTGGCACAGGCGCGAGTGGGGTCACCCTCACCCCAACCCCTACCCTGGGCTGTGCCCATCCTGTGCCCACCCCAGCCAGCATGCCCTCCATGCCAGGTCCTCACACAGGGCAGGACACACATCTGGGGGTTTCCCCCAGCCCCCCATGCCCGGGGGTCGTGTTCCAGTGCCAATGCCAATCCCACCATGGCCAATATCCCCCTGCCCTGCCGTGCCCTGTCCCCCTGTGGGTCCCCTGGATCCCACCAGGGCCACCCTTCCCTGGTGACCCCGCCCCGCTCGGTGCTCCCATCCCCACCCCGGTCCTACCAGGGCCATCCCCCCGCAGCATCCCCGGTGCCCTCCCGTGCCCCGAGCCCACCCTGTGCCTTATCCCCCCCCCCATTCGTCCCAGCCCCATCGGGGTCGTCCCTTTCCCGTGCTCTCCGCTCTGCCCGGTGACCCCCGCTGTCCATCCCCCCGTCCCTCTTTGCTCCCACCGCGGCCGAGCCTCCCGACCCCCCCCCCGGTACCCTCCGGTGTCCCCGGTGGGTGCCATCCTCTCCCCGTGCATCCCGGACCCTCCCGGATCCCCGTGGCCACCACCCCTGCTGCCCCCCGCCCTGCCCGGTGTCCCCCGCCGCTCCGTCCCCCTCCGCTCCCCCCAGTCCCACCGGGACTCCCGCCCTGCCCGGTGCCCCCCGTGCGCCCCATCCCCTCCCCGCCGTCCCCCCCGTTCGCTCACCGCCGCCTGGAACCGCCTCCGTCCGCTCCGCCCGCCCCGCCGGGCGGCCGGGGAGGGGCGGGGGGGCTCCGGGGCCGGCTCTAACCGGGGGGTCCGGGGGGTGCCGCCGCTCGGGGGGTCCCGCGGCCGGGCCGGGCGCGCTCCCTCCGCCGCGCCGCGCCGCTCTGCGCGCCGCCCACACGGGCGGGACCGTGAAATAGCAGCGGCCCCGGCTGCGCCGCGCGTGGGAGGCCCCGGGGGCGGATCCCGCGGCTGCCGCCCCCGCCGAGCGCGGGGAACGGGGGGGGGGGGGCAGCGGCGGGGGCGGCAGCACCGGGCCCCCTTCTTCCCTCTCCCCGTTACCGGAGCAGCGGGAGGGGAGCGGCGCCCCGCACGGCGGCACCGGGGGTCCCGCAGCCCCGGCAGGGAGCGGGCGGGACACGCGTGGCACCGGCGGGTCCGTGGCAGAGGCAGAAGCCCCCGAAGGGACGCGCGGTGCTCGGTGTTGGCGTGGACGCCCCGAATCCCCGCTCGCAGCATCGCCGGTGTCGGTGACAACGCGAGCGGGCGCGGGGATGCTCCGGGTACCGGCACCGCTGTCCCGGCAGTGCCCCCCGGTGCCGGAGGGCTGGTACTCGGTGTCACCGGCACGCACACGCTGCCACCGATGGGCTCCGGGGGGAGCAGAGATAACGGGAGCGGACGGAGATTTCTCGGGTGGGCTCGGGGGATGCTGGAGCCCCCCGCCCGCAGCACCGGGGTCTCTCCCGCGGGAGGGAGCACGGGGGGGATGTCACGGCCCGCACCCGCTCCGGCCCTGCGTGGCTCGGTGCTATTTATACCGCGGCCGGCGCCTGGCGTGGGGCCAGAGCCGCCCCCGCGCGATCCTGCCCGGTCTGGGGGGGCCGTGCCGGTGCCCGGGGCGCATCCCCGGAGCTACCGGGGGAGCAGCCGGGGCATCCCGCACGGGCACGGGGCCCATGGCGGGGGTCCTGCCCCAACCCTCCCGGTTCACCCCCCTCCCCACCGCCCCCCTATCACGCCCCCCCCCCCCCTCCATTTTTCCCTTTTCCACGAGCAAGCGTCCGGCGCGGCGGGGCCGTTCCCAGCCCCGGCGCTGCCCCCGGCTGACGCACATCCTCCGCCCACGGCCCCGCCGCTTCCCGGCTCCGCCGCCCACGGCCCGCGGAGGGGGAGCGGGGGGGCCGCCCGAGCCCGCTCCCCGCTGCCCGCCCACGGGCGGCCGCCGCCCCACGGTGGAGGGGAGGGGACGAACCCACGCGGAGAGCGGCACCCCCTGCCCGGGGCTGCGGGGCACGGACGGTGCGGGCAGAGAGGCGAACCGGAGTCCCCGGGCCGGTCCGTGGGATGCGGGTCACGGGTGGCCGCCGTGCCACGCCCGCGCTGGCAGAGCCCCGTGCGAGCCGTGGGGTCGCGGGGCCGGTGGGGTCAGTGGGACCCGATCTCGGTGGGACCCGGTACCGGTGGAGTCGGTGGGACCGGCGGGACCCGGGACCGCGGGTTCGGCTGCCGGGGGTGGGGAGGGGGCAGCGAGGGGCGGGACCTGCGTGCCCCCCACGCGTGACCCATTCACACAAACAACGCCAGGCCGCGCCCTGATAGGCGGAGGCGGTTGTCAATCACGCGGGATGTAAAATAAAATGGGGGCGTGGCCTAGGGTACCGGAGTTCTGATTGGTTGAGGGGCATGTCTGTCAGAGCCGTTACTGAGGAGGGGCGTGTCTGTTGGGTGAATGGCGGGCATGTTGTCACCATGGTAACCAAGGGCGGGGGAACATTGCTGCTTCCTGCACGCGCACTGCTGATAAGTTAAACATACTGTCAATCAACTCCGTAAGAGCCGAGGGGCGGGAGCGAGATCAGAGCTGAATTTTGATAGGTTCAATCAGCTGTCAATCGGCAACAAAGCCCGGCGAGCCCCCTTCCTATTGGCTGTGGCCGCTCCTCGGCGGCCGGCCCGGGACGGCGGCGGAAGCGGAAGCGGCTGGCGCAGCCGCGGCGGGAGGGATGAAACCGGCTCCGGGACGGCGGCGGCTCCCGGTACTGCCCGTGCTGCTGCTGCTGTTCCTGCCCTTGCTGCCCCTGGGAGCCGCAGGTGAGCGGGGACCGGGCGGGGTCATGGTGGGGAGCGGGGTGGCGGCAGCTCCCGGGGCAGCATGGCGGGACAAAGGGAGCGGCCCGCTGCCCTCAGGGAACTCTCTGGGCGTCTCCGCGCTGAGGGGGTCGGTGCCACCCGGTGGGACCGGGATTTGCCGTCCCGCTGTGCCGATCCCCCGACAGTATCGGGCATTCGGTGCCGTTCGGGAGCTGCCTCACCTCAGGGACCGGAGGCACCGTCGGGTTTGGGTCGCTGAGGCCGAATTTTGGAGCTTGGAGTCGAGCCAGATGGGATTACCCAGGAAAAGAACCGGAGGGTGAATTCTAAGGAAAACAGCGGAAAAATCGTGGGGATGTGGGAAATGGGAGCATCCCCGGGGAGGGGAAGGGTTGGGTGGGTGAGGCAGGGTCTGAACCCCTCCCTGTGGTCTGAACCCCTCCGTGTGCGCTCCCCAGGCCCCAAGGATGCCGTGATCCCACTCCAGGACGGGCACAACTCCCGGCACTGGGAATCCCAGCGCTTCTGCTACACCAACACCCGCACCCCGCAATGGAACGACGTCTGGACCAGGACACAGGTGACAGCAGGAGGAGGAGGAGGCAGCAGGTCCTCCTTGCTGCAGCCCATCCATCCATCCATCCATCCATCCATCCATCCATCCATCCATCCATCCATCCATCCATCCATCCATCCATCCATCCATCCATCCATTCACAGAATCACTGGGTTGGAAGAGAACTTTTGAGATCATTGAGTCCAACCCAGCCCCAACACCTCAGCTAAACCCTGGCACCCAGTGCCACATCCAGGCTTTGTTAAACACACCCAGGGATGGTGACTCCACCACCTCCCTGTGCAGAACATTCCAGAATTTATCACTCTTTCCATGAAAAACTTTTTCCTGATATCCAACCTGAACTTCCCTTTGCACAGATTGAGACTGTGTCCTCTGGTTTTGTCAGTTCCTGGAGAGAGAGTCCAACCCCACCTGAGCACAGGCACCTTTCAGGGAGTGTAGAGAGTGATAAGTTCACCTCTGAACGTAAATCTCTGGGGCAGAACTAGCTGCTAAGACAGGAATTCCCGGGGCAGAACCAGCTCCTGAGGCTGGACCGACTTCAGGAACATGAATCCCTGGGGCAAAACCAGCTCCTGAGGCTGGACCAGCTCCTGGCACACAAATCTCTGGGCCAGAACCAAATCTTAATACAGGAATTCCTGGGATAGACCAAGCTCCCAGGACAGGACCAGCTCCTGAGACAGGAACCCTGGGGCAGAACCAGCTCCTGAGGCTGGACCAGCTCTTGGTTCACAAATCTCTGGGGCAGAACCAGCTCCTAAGACAGGAATTCCTGGGACAGACCAAGCTCCCAGGACAGAACCAGCTCCTGGGATATGAATCCCTGTGGCTGGATCAGCTCCTGAGGCTGGACCAGCTTCAGGAACATAAATCTCTGGGGCAGAACCAGCTCGTAGGACAGGAATCCTGGAGCAGAACCAGCTCCTGGGGCAGAACAGCTCCTAAGACAGGAATTCCTGGGACAGACCAAGCTCCCAGTACAGAACCAGCTCCTGGGGCAGGACCAGCTTCAGGAACATGAACTCCTGGGACAGAACCAGCTCGTAGGACAGGAATCCTGGAGCAGAACCAGCTCCTGAGGCTGGACCAGCTCCTGGAACATGAATCCCTGGGACAGAACCAGCTCGTAGGACAGGAATCCTGGAGCAGAACCAGCTCCTGAGGCTGGACCAGCTCCTGGAACATGAATCCCTGGGACAGAACCAGCTCCTGGGGCAGAACAGCTCCTAAGACAGGAATTCCTGGGACAGACCAAGCTCCCAGTACAGAACCAGCTCCTGGGGCAGGACCAGCTTCAGGAACATGAACTCCTGGGACAGAACCAGCCCCTGGGGCAGGAACCCACTCTCAGTTCTCCAGTCCAACCCCCCCCATTCCCCTCTCTCCCCCCCAGATCCGCGTCACCAGCGACCGCATGCTCCGCGTCACCCAGGTGGACAGCGAGGAGGAGCTGGAGAAGTTCAGCCTGTGGAACGTGGTCTTCTCCTTCCTGAGGGGCAAACTCAACGACACCAGCATCGATGTGGACCTCTACAGCAACAAAACCTGCCTCAAGGTCGAGCTGCTGGAGCCTGGCACCAGCTACAACGTCGTCCTCTTGCGACGTACGTCCCCTCTGTTAGGAATGAGAAGCTTGATTGGGCCAATATTCAAGCAGCAATCAATTTATTAATTAATATGGTAAATTATGAGCAATACTCACTGGGTACAGTGGGAGAAGTTTTCCCTCCAACTGCACACCCATAGTTGGGGCTTACAGGTATTTATAGGGGTACTCATCAGCTTTCTCAGCAGTTTCTATCCCAATTTTTACTCTTCAGCAGTTTCTATGCCAATTTTTATTTCACAATTCTATACATTATTGTGATTTAGTTTTTCTCAAGATGTATCCCAAAAGGAGTATCCACAGATGGTGGTTCAGTTTCCAAAAGAAGAAAGACAAATCCCATCTGGTGAAGTCCAGTTTGTTAGAAATGAGAAGCTTGACTAGGCCAATATTCAAGCAGCAATCAATTTATTAATTAATATGGTAAATTATGAGCAATACTCACTGGGTACAGTGGGAGAAGTTTTCCCTCCAACTGCACACCCATAGTTGGGGCTTACAGGTATTTATAGGGGTACTCATCAGCTTTCTCAGCAGTTTCTATTCCCAATTTTTATTTCACAATTCTATACATTATTGTGATTTAGTTTTTCTCAGGATGTATCCCAGGTGGTGGTTCAATTTCCAAAAGAAGAAAGACAAATCCCATCTGGTGAAGTCCAGTTTGTTAGAAATGAGAAGCTTGATTAGGCCAATATTCAAGCAGCAATCTATTTATTAATTAATGAATGATGATCAATATAGTGCTGGGTACAGTGGGAGAAGTTTTCCCTCCAACTGCACACCCATAATTGGGGCCTACAGGTATTTATAAGGGTACTCATCAGCTTTCTCAGCAGTTTCTATCCCAATTTTTACTCTTCAGCAGTTTCTATGCCAATTTTTATTTCACAATTCTATACGTTATTTTGATTTAGTCTTTCTCAAGATGTATCCCAAAAGGAGTATCCCAGGTGGTGGTTCAGTTTCCAAAAGAAGAAAGACAAATCCCATCTGGTGAAGTCCAGTTTGTTATAAATGAGAAGCTTGATTAGGCCAATATTCAAGCAGCAATCAATTTATTAATTAATATGGTAAATTATGAGCAATACTCACTGGGTACAGTGGGAGAAGTTTTCCCTCCAACTGCACACCCATAGTTGGGGCTTACAGGTATTTATAGGGGTACTCATCAGCTTTCTCAGCAGTTTCTATTCCAAATTTTTATTTCACAATCCTATACCTATTGTGATTTAGTTTTTTTCAAGATGTATCCCAAAAGGAGTATCCCAGGTGGTGGTCCAGTTTCTAAAAGAAGAAAGACAAATCCCATCTGGTGAAGTCCAGCTCCATTCTTAAGGATTATAGTCCTTAATTACAAGGACTGTAAATCTAATAACAGTGATGTCCAGCTTCCCTTGGTCAAAACTACAAATCCTTGAGTTGATGTTCATCTTCCTTTCTCAAGCTGTTTTTTTAAGGTGTGAGATAAGCATGTTTCCTTTATATATATTCCAAATATATATTTATATTTATATTTTCTATAAATATATAGTTTATATACATAATAAATATAAATATAAATATATATAGTTTTAAGGATACAATCAATATTCTTAAATTATATTTCAAAAGGTTATTGCAGAGCTCTTTAAGCCTTAGCTACAAGCAAAGAGCAACGTCCTTAATGCTTTAATTCCAATGCTCCCAAATCAACCAAGATTAATTGCAAATAATCGATGATCCACAGACCTGTTCCTTCCTCAGAAAGGGATTTTGGTGTGCAGAAGGAATTTGGGACACTTGGAGGTCCCATCCTTGTTCTGTAACCCTGTGGCAGGTGGGAGCTTCCCACCGTGCCCCTCCTCACTGGGATTAATATTTTTCATTCATTTTTTTTCCAGGTTTTGATCCTAAGCTGTTCCTTGTTTTCTTCCTGGGCCTGCTGTTGTTTTTTTGTGGGGACACCTTGAGCAGGTGAGATCTCTCCTTTCCCTGGTGGCTCCTGGTTGGGGGTGTTGGTGCACAGATACCCATGAAACACCTGCTGAGATTGATTCCCTGTGTGATCATTGCAGGAGCCAAATCTTTTACTACTCAGCTGGGATCAGTGTGGGCTTGTTGGCCTCTCTGCTTGTCCTTGTCTACATGATGTCCAAAGTCATGCCCAAGGTAGGTGTCACGTTTTGAGGGGCTCAGAGGCCTCGTAACCCTTTCCATACCTGTGCTGGGATGGACTGGGTTTGGTACAGAGCACCTGAGGGGAGGTATCCACAACCTGCCTGTGCTCCCTCCAGAAAAGCCCTGTGTACTTCCTGCTGGTTGGAGGTTGGTCCTTTTCCCTGTACCTGCTTCAGCTGATCTTCAAGAACCTGCAGGAGATCTGCAAGTCCTACTGGCAGTACCTGTTAGGTAGGTGGGAGCTCTGAGATTCACCTGGCGAACATCTCCTGGTGGAACCATGGAGCAAAGCTGAGCCTCCCTGTCCCTGCTGGTGGTGTCAGGTTCCTCCTCATCCTCACAGAGCCCCATCCCTGTGCTGCCCCACAGGTTACCTGCTCTCTGTGGGCCTCCTGAGCTTCGCCGTGTGCTACAGGTACGGCCCCTTGGAGAACGAGCGCAGCATCAACCTCCTGTCCTGGGCCCTGCAGCTCCTGGGGCTGCTGCTCATCTACTCAGGCATCCAGATCCACCCCCTCGCCCTGGGCCTGGTGCTGGTGGCTGTCTGCACCAAGAACCTGGATTACCCCTTGCAGTGGGCATTTGCTGCCTACAGGTGAGGAGCTGGGAGCTTGGGATGCCCCCAGAGATTTGTGTTCCTGAAGGTGGTGTAGCCTCAGGAGCTGGTTCTGTCCCAGTGTTCAGGGGGAGCTGGTTCTGTCCTGGGAGCTGGTTCTGCCCCAAGAGCTGGTTCTGCCCCAGGGTTCCTGCCCCAGGAGCTGATTCTGTCCCAGGGATTCATGTTCCAGGAGCTGTTTCTGTCCTGGGACCTAGCTCTGCCCCAGGGATTTGTGTGCCAGGAGCTGGTCCAGCCTCAGGAGCTGGTTTTATCCCAGGGTTTCTGCCCCAGGAGCTGGTTCTGTCTCAGGAATTCCTGTCCTAGGAGCTGGTTCTGCCCCAGAGATTTGTGCACCAGGAGCTGGCTCAACCCAGGGGTTCTTGCCCTGGGAGATGATCCTGCCTCAGCTGCTGGTCTTGCCTTAGAGTTCCTGCTCCAGGAATCCTGCCCTGGAGGGTGGTTCTGCCCCAGGGGTCCTGCCCTTGAAGTGTGTTCCTGCCCCAGGGCTTCTGTCCTGGGGTCCTGTCCCAGAGGTTCTGGCCTGAGAGTTCCTGCTCCAGGGGTTCTGACCTGAGAATTCCTGCCTCACAGTTCCTGCCCCAGAGGTTCTGTCCTGAGAATTCCTGCCCCAAAGGTTTTGTCCTGGGGTTCTGCCCTGAGAATTCCTGTCCCAGAGATCATGTCCTGGAGGGTGGTCCTAACCCAGGAGTTCTGACCTGAGAGTTTCTGCCCCAGGGGTTCTGTCCTGGGGTCCTGTCCCAGGGATTCTGACCTGAGAATTTTTGCCCCGGGTTTCCTGCCCCAGCCCAGAAGTTCTATCCTGAGAGTTTCTGACCCTGGGGTTTTGTTTGACCTGAGAGTTCCTGCCCCAGAAGTTCTGTCCTGAGAGTTTCTGCCTCAGTTTTCCTGTCCCAGGATTCCTGCTCCAGGGGTTCTGACCTGAGAGTTTCTGCCCCAGGGTTCTGTCCCAGGGTCCTGCCTTGGTGTCCTGCCCCAGGCAGGCATTAACTGCTGTTTCCCCCCTGGCAGGAAGGTGCAGAGCTCCAAGCTGGGCCCGACCCCTCCTCGGTTTCTGACAGAGGAGGAATTTCAGCTCCAGGGCGAGGTGGAGACCAGAAAGGCCCTGGCAGAGCTGAGGAGCTTCTGCAAGAGCCCCGAATTCTCTGCCTGGACCACGGTGTCCCGCATCCAGTCCCCTAAAAGGTGACATCCCTGACAGTGAGCTTGGGGTGGCCACCCTGTGTCCCTCTGGGCTGTCACCTCTGTCCTTAGGGACACAGATCTGTGGTTTTGCGGGGGGGGAAAGGATGGATAACACCAGGAAAGGGGGAAAGGATGGATAAATAACTCCAGGGGTGGAAAAGGGGAAAAGATGAATAACACCAAGGGTGGAAAGGATGGATAACACCAGGGGTGGAAAGGGGGAAAGGATGGATGACACCAGGGATGGAAAGGATGGATGACACCAGGAAAGGGGAAAGGATGGATAACACCAAGGGGATGGAAAGGATGGATAACACCAAGGGGATGGAAAGGATGGATAACATCAGGAAAGGGTGGAAAGGATGGATAACACCAAAGGGGGAAAGGATGGATAACACCAGGGATGGAAAGGATGGATGACACCAGGAAAGGAGGGAAAGGATGGATAACACCAAAGGGGGAAAGGATGGATAACACCAGGAGGTGGAAAACAAGAAATAATGGATAACTCCAGGTCTCAGCAGCAAAATGCTTCACCTGCCTGTGTCAGGGCCTCTCCAGAGGCACTGGACACACCTGCCCAACGTGCTGCTCCATGGTTTCTCCCAGGTTTGCTGACTTTGTGGGTGGTGCTTCCCACGTCACCCCCAACGAGGTGTCGGCCCACGAGAGGGAGTTTGGCCTGGAGAGTCTCTCCATTGACGAGGAGCTCTTTGAGGAGGATGATGATTATGAGGATGAAGAGGAGGAAAACATCAGTGACTCCTCTGGTGGGAATCACAAGAGCGATTCCCTGTTCCACAACCACGTGGATGTCCAGTGAGGTCAGCTGCACTGAGCTGGTCGAGGAGCAGAACTTGGGCTGCTCCAGGCATGGTGGGGCTGGTCCTTGTGGGGTTGGACCCCGTGGGGATGGTCCCTTTGGAGGTGGTCCTTGTGGGGGTGGACCCTGTGGTGATGATGACTCTTGTGGGGTTGGACCCCATGGGAATGGTCCTTGTGGGGTTGGACCCCATGGGGATGGTCCTTGTGGGGTTGGACCCCATGGGAATGGTCCTTGTGGGGTTGGACCCCATGGGGATGGTCCTTGGGTTGGTCCTTGTGGGGTTGGACCCCCTCTGACAGGGATAAAAGGGGTCTCACCTCCCTGCAGCCCCTGCCTGAGGTGTGAACGCTGCTCTCAGCACAGCTCTGGGTGTTGGGAGCGGGGTGGGACACACAGGAATCCCCCACCCCAGGTTGGGAAGTCACCAAGGTGCCACCTGGACCCAGCCCAGCTTTGGCATTGGATGTTTGTGAGCCCCCAGGGTGGCACCCCCAGGGCAGGGACCCCCTCCCAAACCTGGGTGCTCATCTGGCTCCATCCCCCAGTGCCACAGCTGCAGGCAGGAGCCCCTTTCCCCGCTCTGGGGTGGGGATGGACCTTCCCCTCCATCTCCTCTGCAGGTACCTGAGGGTGACACACACGAGAGGAACTTTGGACCTGTCCTGTTGGTACCTGCGTGCTCAGCACCTGCCTGGAGCTGTGGTGAGGAGTGTCCTGCTCCTCCTCCTCCTCCTCCTGGTTCAGAGGTGTCAGAGGGCTCCAGCTGGTTGGGCCACACCTCTCTGCCTTGGCTTCAATCCCGTGTGGAAACCAAAAACTCCTCCATGGAGCTGAGGAGCCTCAGGGTCTGCTGGTGCCCCTGGATGTGGTGTTGGGGTAGAAGCTGTGCTCAGCCCCCTCTCTCCGTGCCAGAGCTGAGGATGAGTGTGGATGTGCTTCCTCCCTGCCTCCCTGCCCTTCTCCTGTTACTCCTCTCCCAAATGGGTGTGGGCAGGGACTTGGGGTGACCCCGCTGATGTTCCAGAGCTCTGGGGAGCTCTAAAGCCCAAAGCTGGAGGGGACACCCCAGTCTATGCAACTTCCTAAGCAATAATGCTGCCCTCACCTGCTCACAGCTCCAGCTTCTACCTCACCTGGAGCTTCTGCCATCAGTTTGTCCCTGTCCCAGGTTTGTCCCTGTCCCAGGTCTGTCCCTGTCCCAGGTGTGCTCCCCCAGCCCTTGCTGTGCTTTCCTCCCTGTTCAAGTGTGAGCAAACTCTGTTACTTCATCCTCCCGGTCTCAGCGTGGTGGATGACTGATTATATTTTTAATAAAGATGTATTTTTGATGTCCTGAGCCTCATTTATTCGTCCTGCTGTGACCCGTGGGAGGTCATTCTGCTGGGCATGGTGTGTGGGGACACGACAACCCCTGGGTGACACATTCCCTGGTTGGGACCAGGTGTCCTCCTTGAGGCCAGGTGTCCTCCTTGGAGCAGCCCTGAGCATTCCCGGTTCTCCAGCCCCAGCTGCTCCTGGTTCTCCATCCCCAGCTGCTTCTGCTTCTCCTGCCCTGTACCTTGCCCCTGTTTCCCTCAGCCCAGCAAAGGAAGCTCCCTTTGTTTGCTCGGCTCCAGGATTTTCCCTTCTTGTTCCTGCTCTCAGCTGCCGGGTGGGGAAGGTCGAGCCGGGACTGCCGGCAGCACTCCTGAGGCTGATCCGCGCTTCGTGCCTCAGTTTCCCCACCTGGGAGCTCTGGGGGAGGGCCCTGCGGTCTCCCCCTCCCCTCCGTGGGCCGGACCGGGGCCGGCACCGGGCGCTGGGCTGGGCTGAGCCCCGCCGGTTCCGGGGCAGCCCCAGCTGAAGCCGCTCCAGCCGCTCCTGCTCTGCGACCGGGAGGTGAGTTGGGGACCCTGAGAGCAGCTGAAGCACCCAAACCCCCCCGATCCTCAGCGGGATGGGGGTACCCTGTCCCCATAACCCCCATCCCATGGGGAGTGGGGACCTGGTGGCATTGGGACCCTCAGGGTGAGCCCAGCACTGCCCTAGAGCTTGGGGGGCCTCTTTGGTTCCCACCCTGCTGACTTTGGGGGTCTCACCCAGCACAGACCCTTGATGGGTTTTGCCATCTCTGGAGGGTATTGGGATCACCTCCCATCACCTTTTTTTTTTGCCTCATCTTTCCCCACCTTCTCCTCATTTGTGAACTTTCCCCAGGGCATTGATAAGCGGGGCTGGGTTTACAGCCCTGCGCCCCAGCTGTAAACTGGGGGTGAAGGTCACCCCAGGAACGTGACTGCGCTGTCACAGACAGGTGAGAGATGGGGAGAAGCAGCTCCTGGGGGTCACCTCTTGGGGGGCTTGGGCTCCTCTTCCCCACCCCGGCTCCCCCCTGCCAGGAAGGAGGGAGGAAGTGGAGGCTGAATTAATAATCCTGCCCCAAGAATAGGATCCAGGTGGCCGCGTTTCCTGCCCGGGTCCTGCTTCCCCCCAGCATCCGGCTGCCCCCAGCCCCACCACGGGCTCCTGGGCACCGGGATAGCCCACCAGGTGCCCCCCGTGCTTTTTGTGGGTGTGTGGCTGCCTTGTCCCCCATCCCCAGGGTTGGGGAGAGCAGCTGAGGAGCTGGTGGGATGATGTTTTGGGGAAGGGGCTGCGTGTCTGTGGGTGCTGATCCTCCATCCCCTGTGCTGTGTCCCAGCTGCCCCCAGCCCCACCACGGGCTGCTGGGCACCGGGATACCCCACCAGGTGCCCCCCGTGCTTTTTGTGGGTGTGTGGCTGCCTTGTCCCCCATCCCCAGGGTTGGAGGGAGCAGATAAGATCCCGGACACTGCTGAGGAGCTTGCGGGGCGTTTTGGGGAAGGGGCTGCGTGTTTGTGGGTACAAACCCCCGATCCCCCGTGCTGTGTCCCAGCTCCCCCGGAGCTGCCTGGCCATGGAAGGCTCCTCCTCGATGCTGGACGCCGAGGCTGTGGCGGATCTGGTGCTGCTGGACCCGCTGACAGAGGAGTCGCTGGTCCAGACGCTGCGGGAGCGATTCCGGCGGCGCGACATCTACGTGGGCAGCGGGACCGAGGGGGACAGGGGCTGCTGGGGTGGGAGTGGGGTATGGGGTGTGGGATATGGGATAGGGAATGGGATATGGGATGGGGATTGGCAGGGCTGCAGGGTCTGAGATGGGATATGGAGTATGGGATGGGGAATGGGAGTATAGGGTATGGGATGGGAAGAGGATATGGGATGGGGTTTGGGAAAAGCTGCAGGGTCTGGGATGGGGATTGGCAGTGCTGCAGGGTCTGGGATATGGGATGGGGCTTGGGATAGGGGTATGGGATATGGGATGGGGATTGGGATAGGGGGTATGGGATATGGGGTATGGGATATGGGATGGGGTTTGGCAGGGCTGCGGGATCTAGGATGGGGAATGGGATATGGGTGTGGGACAAGGGATGGGAATGCGATTTGGGATATGGGATATGGGATGGAGAATGGGATATGGGATGGTGTTTAGGAAAGCTGCAGCGTCTGGGATGGGGATATGGGTCTGGGATGGGGGTTGGGAAAGCTGCAGGGTCTGGGATGGGGAATGGGATATGGGATGGGGATTAGCAGGGCTGCAGGATCTGGGATGGGGTATGGAGTATGGGGAATGGGATATGGGATGGGAAGAGGATATGGGGTGTGGGATGGAGATTGGGAGGGCTGCAAGGGTCTGGGATGGGGAATGGGATATGGAATATGGGGTATGGGATATGGGATAGGGATTGGCAGGGCTGCAATGTCGGGGATGGGGAAGGGGATATGGGATATGGGGTATGGAATATGGGATGGAGATTGGGAGGGCTGCAGGGTATGAGATGGGGAGCGAGATATGGGGGGTGGGATATGGGGTATTGGATGGGGATTGGGAAAGCTGCAGAATCTGGGATGGGGATTGGGATATGGAGTATGGGATGGGAAGGGGGTATGGGATATGGGATAGGGATTGGCAGGGCTGCAATGTCTGGGATGGGAAGGGGATATGGGGTCTGAGGTGGGGATTGGCAGGGCTGCAGGGTCTGGGATGGGGAATGGGGTCTGGGATGAAGACAAGGGTCTGGGATGGGGATGAGAAGCACCAGGACCTCCCAGCCCCTAATCCCTGCTGTCCCACAGACCTACATTGGGAATGTGGTGATCTCAGTGAACCCGTACCAGTCCCTGCCCATCTACACCCCGGAGAAGGTGGAGGAATATCGCAACTGCAGCTTCTTCGCCGTGAAACCCCACATGTGAGCGAGCCCGGGCTGGCTGGTGGTGCCCTCAGCCCCCTGGACTGTGCCAAGGGCATCACTCCAGGGCAATCCCAAGAGAATCCACTTGGGGCAACACCACGGCCGCAACAGGGGCGTTTCCAGGTGGTTCCAACCCCTTCCAACCCCTCTTGCCCGCAGCTATGCCATCGCTGACGATGCCTATCGCTCGCTGCGGGACCGGGACAGGGATCAGTGCATCCTCATCACCGGAGAGAGCGGCGCGGGGAAGACAGGTACAGCCAGGGCTGCAGGGGGGCTCAGGGCACTGAGAGGGGCACGGCAGCACCCACCACCCCACCCCAATATCCCCCACTGTCGCAGACATCTTTTTATGAAAATCCTTTCTTAGGATGGGGGGATGTGGGGAGTGGAGCACAGAGGGAATGGGGATATGGGGGATGGCGGGGGGGGTGTGGGGATTTGGGGAGATCCTTTCTTGAGATTTTTCCTGCTGAGAGGCCCTCAGAAGCAAAATGTAAGCATTGATTATCTGCTGCTGTGGGGTGCAACAGGTGGATCTGTGATTGGTCTCATGTGGATGTTTGGAATTAGTGACCACTCACAGCAGAGCGGCTTCTCTCTCTCTGTCAGAGCCCACAGACCTTTATTTTCATTCCTTTCTGTTCTTAGCTTAGCTAAGCCTTCTGAGATGAACCTTTTCCTTCTATTCTTTGTAGTATAGTTTTAATGTAATATATATATATATCATAAAATAATAAATCAAGCCTTCTGAACATGGAGCCAACATTTTTGTCTCTTCCCTCACCTGCAAACCCCTGTGACCACTGTCACACCCCACCCCTCTCTGGCAGAGGCCAGCAAGCTGGTGATGTCCTACGTGGCGGCCGTGAGCAGCAAAGGGGAGGAGGTGAACAAGGTGAAGGAGCAGCTGCTGCAGTCCAACCCTGTGCTGGAGGGTGAGTGCAGCACATCCTGAGCTCCTCCTCGGGCATCCCAGGGCTTGGGGGCGTCCCTCTGGAGCACATCGTAACCTTCCTCCTCTCCTGCAGCCTTTGGGAACGCTAAAACCGTCCGGAATGACAACTCCTCCCGATTTGTGAGTGAGCTGGGGAGGGGGATTGGACCCTGCTGGGGCTGTGTGGGTTCTGGTGGGGCTGGGAGAACAGAGGGGATGGGAATGGGGATGTGGGGATGGGGGGGATGTGGAGATATGGGGATGTGGGGAGTGGAGCACAGAGGGGATGGGGATGTGGGGATGGGGGGATATGAGGGATATGGGGATGGGGGTGTGGAGAATGTGGGGATCAGAATGTGGGGATGTGAGGATGGGGGATATGGGGATGAGGGGATGTGGGGATATGGGGATGTGGGGAGTGGAGCACAGAGGGGATGGGGATGTGGGGGTGTGGGGATGGGAACGTGGAGATGGGGGGATATGAGGGATATGGGGATGGGGGTGTGGAGAATGTGGGGATCAGAATGTGGGGATAGAGATGGGGATGTGAGGATGGGGGATATGGGGATGGGAATGTGGGGATGAGGGGATGTGGGGTTATGGGGATGTGGGGAGTGGAGCACAGAGGGGATGGGGATGTGGGGATGGGAACGTGGGGATGGGGGGATATGAGGGATATGGGGGTGTGGAGAATGTGGGGATAGAGATGGGGATGTGGGGATGTGAGGATGGGGGATATGGGGATGGGAATGTGGGGATGAGGGGATGTGGGGATATGGGGATGTGGGGAGTGGAGCACAGAGGGGATGGGGATATGGGGGATATGGGGGTGTGGAGAATGTGGTGATAGAGATGGGGATGTGGAGATCTGAGGATGGGGGATATGGGGATGGGAATGTGGGGATGGGGGGATATGGGGATGGGGGGATATGGGGATGGGAATGTGGGGATGGGGGGATATGGGGATGGGGGGATGTGGTGATGGAGATGTGGAGATGTAGGGATGTGTGGGGATGTGGGTAGTGGAGCTTCCAGTCCCAGCAGGACCCCCCCTCCCTGAGCCAGCCCCTTCCCCCAGGGCAAGTACATGGACATCGAGTTCGACTTCAAAGGAGAACCCCTGGGAGGGGTCATCAGCAACTGTGAGTACCCACCAACCACCCCAAGGGGTTCCACTCAACACACCCCAGTGATTGGGAAATCAATTTGTAGAAAATTCTCCACACCTGACAGAAGGTTCTGTCATCTCGATACAAACCTGGAGGTAAAAAATACTGATTTAAGCATGCCATAGAATCAGACAGATGTTGTTGAGAGAGGAACAGAACTAAAACCAAATTTCAAAAGGTAGCCTTGCAAAAAAAGGCTGTATGAAGCTTTGCAAAATTCGGAGAATTTTTGGAATACCTTATTTATAATTGGAGTTATAGTTATTTATATTTGGAATACATTATTTATATAATAATGAATATATAATAAAGAATAAAGAATAAATTTATATAATTATTTATATAATATATTGATTATAATAATTTCTTTTTGGAATAAATTTTTATATAATAGTGAATATATAATAAATAATCAATTTACATAATTATTTATATAATATATTTGTTATAATTGTTTATATTTGGAATGTATTATTTGTATAATAATAAATATATATTGATAATAAGTAATAAGTGATGTATTTATATAATTATTTACATAATATATATTTTATTTATAATAATTTCTATTTGGAATACATTATTTATATAATAATGAATATATAGTTATAGTAAGGAATAAATAATATATTTATATAATTATTTATATTATATATATCATTTATAATTATTCATATTTTGAATACATTATCTATATAATAATAAGTATATATTGATAATAAGTAATAAGTGATGTATTTATATAATTATTTACATAATATACATTTTATTTATAATCATTTATATTTGGAATACATTATTTATATAATAATGAATATATAGTTATAGTAAATAATAAGTAATATATTTATATAATTATTTATATTATATATATTATTTATAATTATTCATATTTGGAATACATTATTTATATAATAAATACATATTGATAATAAGTAATAAGTAATGTATTTTTATAATTATTTATATAATATTTATTTTGTTTACAATTATTTATATTTTGAATACATTATTTATATAATAAATTATTAAATTATTCAAGTGTTTATTCTACTCATTATCCAAGCCCCAACACGATTTAACCCACCCTGACCCCTCCCTGCAGACCTGCTGGAGAAATCCCGCATCGTCCGGCACGTGAAGGGCGAGAGGAACTTCCACATCTTCTACCAGCTCCTGGCTGGGGCTTCACCACAGCTGCTCCGTAGGTCCAGACCCACAATGTGGAGGGATTTGGAGGTGGAACAGGAGCTGGGGAGGACCAGGGCTGAACTTCCACGTCCTCTCCCCTCCACCAGAGCAGCTGAAGCTGCGCCAGGACTGTGGGCACTACGGGTACCTGGACCGGGAGGGCTCCAGCCTGCCTGGCATGGATGATGCAGCCAACTTCCACGCTATGCAGGTACCCACGGGAAGATAGAACCTCCCCCCCCAAAAAAATCCTGGAGCCCATCTGTGCTGGTTTAGGGCAAATTTCGGAGAAAACCTTCAAAAGGGGCCCCTCCAGAAGGCAAACGCACACAGCCCCTCTGCCCAACCAGTTTGGGGAAGATTCGTGAGAGAGAAGTGGAAAGAACCTGTTTATTTAACAGGCAAAGCACCCTCCAGCACACAAAATGAACAATATTGGATGACACTACTCTGAAAAAACTGACAAATTCAGGAAGTCTCTCTTGGGGTCGATTGCGCTGTTATCAGTCCCTCCGGTGCTGGGGCAGCTGCTGCAGCCACAGGGTGCAAACTCTCGGTGTTTCCCAGGTCCCAGTCTGAAGCAGGTCCGAGTTGGTCCAAAAAAGGGAAAGGGAAACAGTCCAGGGAAATTTGGACTGCTTAGTTAAACTAATGAATTGAGCAGAAGCAAAAAGCAGGAGTGAAGTGAAAAGCAAAGCAAAAAGCAGCACCATGCCCTGCCCTGTCTCTGTGTCCCACCAGCCGTGGGGGAGCAGGATGATAACAAAACCAAAACCAAAACAAAACATTCACCCTTCAGAGCCTGTCTTGAAGGCACAGAACATAAAATCCAGCATAAACAGAACACAGGAATGGGGATACAAGCATCATAACATCACCCTAGGACACCTGTGTGTGTCCCACTAGTTGTGGGGGAGCAGGCTGATAACAAAACCAAAACAAAACACCCTTCAGAGCCAGTCTTGAAGGCACAAAACATGAAATCCAGCATGAACAGAACAGAGGAATGGGGATACAAGCATCATAACATTACCCTAGGACACCTCTCCGTGGGGGAGCAGGCTGATAACAAAACCAAAACAAAACATTCACTCTGAAGAGTGAAGGCACAGAACACAAAATCCAGCATAAACAGAACAGAGGAATGGGGATACAAGCATCCTATCACCCTAGGACACCTCCCCATCCCCTGATCTTTGTGTCCATCCCCAGGATGCCATGAGGATCATCGGCTTCTCGCCCACGGAGGTGACGGAGCTGCTGCAGGTGACGGCCGTGGTGCTCAAACTGGGCAACGTCCAGCTGAGCAGCAGCTTCCAGGCCAGCGGGATGGAGGCCTGCAGCATCAGCGAGCCCCAGGGTAGGGAAGAGGGATAAGGGTGGGGATATTGGGGTGGGGGAGACCCCCTCAGCCCCTCCTCAGCTCTGGGAAATGCTGTGTCCTCACGCAGAGCTGAATGAGATCTGCGAGCTGATCGGGCTGGACCCCGGCGCGCTGGAGAGGGCGTTGTGCTCCCGCACGGTGAAGGCGCGCGATGAGACGGTGCTCACCACCCTCAGTGTCCCCCAGGTGAGCGGCACCACCCCCAGCTGTGGGGCTTGTGATATCTCAGGGCTTTAGCTGGTCAGGGTTACCCCAAAATACGCTAGAGAGTCTCTTTTCCCAGCCCGGAGCTTGAAGGAGTCAGAGCTCTTCAGTTCTTGGTCTCAAGGTTGTTTATTAGATCTTATTTATAAAATTCTTTCTTTTGTCCAGCTGAGGTTTGCTTAGCAAGACAGTGAGAGGCACTCTGCCCACCTTTTTATACTGAAAACTACATGTACAATATTTACAATTACTTCCCAATGCCTATCACCTATGTTAGACAGTGAGCTTCTACTCTAAACCAATCTAAAAGTGCCAACATCACAGCAGAAGATGGAGGCTAAGAAGAAGGACAGGACATGCCCAGATTCCTCCATCTTGCCTCCTGAAACCCCATTCTAAATCCCCAAAATTCTACATTTTCACCCCGTGATTAATTCACTGTCATTCTACTCAAACTCTTGTGGCTTGTAACTCCTCGCACAAAGCTGGTCATTGTTTCCAGCCCTTGGGGTGTTGGTAGTTTTTTATACTAAAAACTACCTGTACTTTACTTACAATAATTTTCCAATACCTATCACCTATGTTAGGCAATGAGCTTCTACTCTAAACCAATCTAAAAGTGCCACCATCACAGCAGAAGGTGGAGGCCAAGGAGAAGAAGGAGAAAGGCTGGACAAGCCCAGATTTCTCCATCTTGCCTCTTGAACCCCCATTCTAAATCCCCAAAATTCTACATTTTCAGACCCTGATCGCCTGGCTCAGAGTCGAGATTGCGCGTGGCTTTTTCCAAATTTATACTTTGACAATTTAATAGATGCCCTTAATTATTAAATTGGATGATACATTTAGAACAGGCTGATGCCTGGCAGCCCACCATGAGCCAGGACCAACCCCTCTCCCCTCTCCCCAGGGTTACTACGGCCGGGACGCGCTGGCCAAGAACATCTACAGCCGCCTCTTTGACTGGCTGGTGAAGAGGATCAATGCCAGCATCCAGGTGAGATCCAGAGGATCCTGGAGCCCCAGAAAGAACCTGGACCCCCACCCCAAACAGGGCTCAACACTTCATTATGTCCCCAGGTGAAGTCGGACAAGCAGAGGAAGGTGATGGGCGTCCTGGACATTTACGGCTTTGAGATCTTCCAGGTGAGTGAAGGATGCACCAAACCCCATTCAGGAGGTTGGGAACAGCATTTGAGACACAGGGCAGGGCTGGGAGCTCAGAAAGCAGTTGCCATAAAGGATCCTTCTCTCTCAGGACAACGGCTTTGAGCAGTTCATCATCAACTACTGCAACGAGAAGCTGCAGCAGATCTTCATCCTGATGACGCTGAAGGAGGAGCAGGAGGAATACGTGCGAGAGGTACCTCCAGCCCTTCCCAGAGCACGGCCCCGAGGAGTTTCAGCCTCCCTGGGATGGGGAAGTGCTGGAGACGGCTCTGCTGCACTTCCCTGCCTCTCCCTGCTCCCCGCTGAGAGCGCATTCAATGGCAGGAAGGGATTTGGGATCCTCAGTCCCGTGGCCGGACGTCCGGTTCCTGCCCCACACCGGCTGTGGTGTCCGTGGGGCAGGGTCTGGTTATTCCTGTGTCTGACCCACATCTCCTCTCAGGGCATCCAGTGGACCCCAGTGGAGTTTTTTGACAACAGTATCATCTGCAACTTGATTGAGAACGTGAGTTGTCCACTCGGTGCTGGGATCTTGGGGTTCCAGCTCCTCCCACAGCCCAAACTGGGATCCACTGGGGCTGGTTTAATTAAAATAATTAAATTTAATTACATTTAATTACATTTTAATTAATCCCCCAAACTGGGATTAATTTGGGCTGGTTTGGGGTGACACCTTGATTGAGAACGTGAGTTGCCCACCCAGTGCTGGAATTTTGGATTTCCAGTTCCCACCACAGCCCAAACTGGGATTTACTGGGGCTGGTTTGGGTGACACCTTGGGGTTTGGGGTGACACCTTGACTGAGAACATGAGTTGCCCACCCAATGCTGGGATCTTGGGGTTCCAGCTCCCCTCCACAGCCCAAACTGGGATTAATTTGGGCTGGTTTGTGGTGACACCATCCATCATGGTGACACCACCCATCACACAGAACACCACGGGGATCCTGGCCATGCTGGATGAGGAGTGCCTGAGGCCCGGCGTGGTCAACGAGGACACGTTCCTCACCAAACTCAACCAGCTCCTGGCCACACACAAGCACTACGAGAGCAAGGAGACGCAGAACGCCCGGCGTGTCACCGACGCCAGCCTGCCGCCGCGCTGCTTCCGCATCCACCACTACGCCGGCAAGGTCTGGCTGTGCCTGATCCTCTGCCCTGGGCCACACTCCTCTTCCCAGAGCCCTGATTCTCTTCCCAGAGCCCTGATCCTCTTCCCAGCACCCTGATCCTCTTCCCAGAGCCCTGATCCTCTTCCCAGCACCCCAATCCTCTTCCCAGCTCCACGCACCTTTTCCCAGTGCTCCAAGCACCCTGATCCTCTTCCCAGTACTCCAGTGCTCTTCTCAGGACCCTGATTCTTTTCCCAGTGTGACAATCCTCTTCCGAGAACTCTGATCCTCTTCCCAGCACCCCAATCCTCTTCCCTGTACCTTGATTCTCTTCCAGAACCCTGATCCTCTTCCCAGTGCCACACTCCTCATCCCAGAGCCCTCATGCTTTTCCCAGAATCCTGATCCTCTTCTCAGTGCCCTGATCCTCATCCCAGAACCCTGATCATCTTCCCAGTGCTCCAGTCCTCTTCCCAGCACCCCAATTCTCATCCCAGCACCTTGGTCCTCTTCACAATGCCCCAGTTCTCCTTCCAGGGCCCTGGTCCTCTACCCAGCATCCCAGACCTTTTCTCAGTGCTCCAGTCCTCTTCCCAGAATCCCAAATCTCTTCCCAGTGCCCCAGTCCTCTTCCCAGTGCCCTGGTCCTCTTCCCAGCACCCCAGTCCTCTTCCCAGCACCCCAAATCTTTTCTCAGTGCCCCAATCCCCTTCCTAGTGCCCTGGTTCTCTTCCCAGCATCCCAGACCTTTTCTCAGTGCTCCAATCCTCTTCCCAGCACCCGAAATCTTTTCCTAGTGCCCTGGTTCTCTTCCCAGCATCCCAGACCTTTTCTCAGTGGCCCAATCTTCTTCCAGGCACCCCAATCCTCTTCTCAGCACCCCAGTTCTCTTCCCAGCACCTTGCTCCTCTTCCCAGTGCCTCAGTTCCCCTTCCCAGCCTCACGCAGGAGATGTTGGGAGGATGTGCACTGGACTGGGAGCAGGCTGGAGGTGCCCCCCTCCCTGCCCAGCTGCTGACCCCACCACCCTCCCCAGGTGACCTACAACGTGATGGGCTTCATCGAGAAGAACAACGACCTCCTCTTCCGTGACCTCTCTCAGGCCATGTGGGCGGCCAAGCACGCTCTGCTGCGCTCGCTCTTCCCCGAGGGGGACCCCCAAAAAGTCTCCCTCAAGCTGCCCCCCACTGCAGGCTTCCAGTTCAAGTCATCCGTGGCGATGCTGATGAAGAACCTCTACTCCAAAAACCCCAACTACATCAGGTACCGGCCCCTGTGGTGTTTTCAGAGTTTCCCAGATTGAGGAGGAGTGGTTGAATTTGATTCCATGTTCTTAGGAGGCTAATTTATTATGTTATATTAATGTACTATAATATATAATATATAATATATAATATATAATATATAATATATAATATATAATATATAATATATAATATATAATATATAATATAATATATAATATATAATATATAATATATAATATATATTATATATATGCCAGGGGGGTCTCTGACCAGTGAGGCAGTGAAATTTTCTGAATACACTGTATATTATATTATATTATATTATATTATATTATATTATATTATATTATATTATATTATATTATATTATATTATATTATATTATATTATATTATATTATATTATATTATATTATATTATATTATATTATATTATATATCATATAATATCATATCATATCATATCATATATCATATATCATATCATACTATATAATATTATACTATATTATATTATGCTATACTAAAACTATATTGTACTACTAGTAGTATTTATCATCCTTGATTCACTACAGTCAAAGACAACCAGTACAACAATTTCCTGGAGCCTATTTGTGAAGGCAAAGATATTTATGAGATTTTTATTAAGATTTTGGAGTGGGTCCTCACTGGTTGATATTCTGTCTGCTGATCAGTGTATCTCTGTCAGTGTCAGGGTTGCATTGACTTTGAATCTTCATATTTGAGTAATTTTTAAAAGAAAATGAGAGAATATGACACAGACATTGAGAATACTGAGTTGTAAGGATTGAGAAAGGATACAGACAGAAGGTTTAACAAGATAATAATGAAAAGATGGTGACTTCTTCCAGAGTCCTGACACAGCTGATGGTGATTGGTCATTAAGTAAAAACAATTTACATGAAATTAATCAAACAATGACCAGTTGGTAAACAATCTCCAACCCACACTGCAGAGCAGCAAAACACAGGAGAAGCAAATCAGATAATTACGGTTTTCATTTTTCTCTGAGGCTTCTCATCTTCCCAGGAGAAGAAATCCTGGCGAAGGGATTTTTCAGAAAATATGATTTTTCAGAAAATAACTCGCCAGAGTCCTGACACAGCTGATGGTGATTGGCCATTAAGTAAAAACAATTCACATGAAACCAATCAAACAATGACCAGCTGGTAAACAATCTCCAACCCACACTGCAGAGCAGCAAAACACAGGAGAAGCAAATCAGATAATTACTGTTTTCATTTTTCTCTGAGGCTTCTCATCTTCCCAGCTGAAGAAACCCTGGCGAAGGGATTTTTCAGAAAATATGATTTTTCAGAAAATAACTCTCCAGAGTCCTGACACAGCTGATGGTGATTGGCCATTAAGTAAAAACAATTCACATGAAACCAATCAAACAATGACCAGTTGGTAAACAATCTCCAAACCACATTGCAGAGCAGCGAAACACAGGAGAAGCAAATCAGATAATTATGGTTTTCATTTTTCTCTGAGGCTTCTCATCTTCCCAGCAGAAGAAACCCTGGCAAAGGAATTCCAGAGCAGCAAAACACAGGAGAAGCAAATCAGATAATTACAGTTTTCATTTTTCTCTGAGGCTTCTCAGCTTCCCAGGAGAAGAAATCCTGGCAAAGGGATTTTTCAGAAAATACGACCGTGGCAAAGAGACCCCTGGGGATGACTCTGGCACCCCCCAAACCACCAACTGTGCTCTGCAGGTGCATCAAACCCAACGACACCAAGTCAGCCATGGTGTTCACGCCGGAGCTGGTGCTGGCCCAGGTGCGCTACCTGGGGCTGCTGGAAAACGTGCGGGTGCGGCGGGCGGGCTACGCCTTCCGCCAGCTCTACGGGCCCTTCCTGCAGCGCTACAAGATGCTCAACGCCCAAACGTGGCCGCGTTGGGACCGTGGGGACAGGTAAGGGGGCTGGCACACCCTGGGAGGGTCAGGGGGCTGCCAAGGGGGCTCTGACCAATGAGACAGCGAAATTTTCTGGATGCATCGGAATTTCCCATTTTGATTTAGGTGAAATGTACATTTTTGAGTTGAGTCTGTGGTTAGAGAACATAGCTATTGAGCCCGCCAGGAAAAACCTAGGCTCAGAGAAAGTACTTCAGTGAAAGACAGAGATAAGGGGAGACAGAAGGTGATAGAGAAAGACAGAGAGGTTGACCTAGGCTCAGAGAAACTGCTTCAGGGAAGGACAGAGATAAGGGGAGAGGGACAGAAGGTGATAGAGAAAGACAGACAAACTGCTGTGAGAGCAGGTCAACCTGACCTAAGAATTCTTTCTGATAAAGAAGAACTAGCAGCAAATGTCACGTGAAATTTGTAAAAAATTTCAAAATTCATAAAAATGAATATGTATGAAGCTGTGACAGTGTTCACACGGGTCTTAGGATGAGGGAAGAGACGAGAATCTGACTCCATGTTTCAGAAGGCTTGATCTATTATTTTATCATATATATTACATTCAAACTATACTAAAAGAATAGAAGAAAGGGTTTCATCAGAAGGCTGGCTAAGAATAGAATAAGAAATAATGATAACAAAGGTTTGTGGCTCGTCTCTCTGTCTGAGCCAGCTGACTGTGATTGGCCATTAATTACAAACATCCAACATAGGCCAATCAAAGATCCACCTGTTGCATTCCAAAGCAGCAGATAATCAATGTTTGCATTTTGTTCCTGAGGCCTTTCAGCTTCTCAGGAGGAAAAATCCTAAGGAAAAGATTTTTCATAAAAGATGTCTGTGACAAACCTGACCTAAGAATTCTTTCTGATAAAGAAGAACTGGCAGCAAATGTCACATGAAATTCTTAAAAATGAATATGCATGAACCTATTGTGAAGTTGTATGCGTATGTGTCTGAGAGGGGGATAAAAAGGGACCTGAAGTTCCCAGAAGGATAAAAAGGGACCTGAAGCCACCAGAAGTACACATGTCATTTTAAAAGAACGATTCCCACATGCGTGTTATAAACATACCGGCATTCCCACATGCGTGTTATAAACATACCGGCTTTACAACTTTCACAAAAGTTGTGGAGTTTTGATTATCTCCGCCAAACGCAGGTACCAGCACCGTGGTGCCCATCTTGTCCCTTTCACAACCTATTGTGAAATTGTATGCATATGTATTTGAGAAGGAGATAAAAAGGGACCTGAAGTCCCCAGAAGTACGCGTGTCATTTTAACAGAACCATTCCCACATGCATCCATAATGAACATACTGGCTTTACAACTTCCACAAAAGTTGTGGAGTTTTGATTATCTCCGTAAAACTTCACAAAAGTTGTAGAGTTTTGATCATCTCCACAAAACACCAACCCCGACTGTGCCCTGATGCAGGGAGGGCACCGAGGTGCTGCTGGCAGGCCTGCAGTTCCCCGCCGAGGAGCTGGCGTTTGGTCACACCAAAATCTTCATCCGCTCGCCGCGCACCGTGAGTTTGGGAACGGGGGAGTTCAGAGGGATCTAAACTCATCCTGGGAGGTCCTGGGGCTGCTCACTGCTTGCCACGGTTGTGCCCAGCTCTTCGACCTGGAGCGGCGGCGCCAGGAGCGCGTGGCCGAGCTCGCCACCCTCATCCAGAAGATGTTCCGGGGCTGGCGGTGCCGGACCCAGTACCAGCTGATGCGCAAGAGCCAGATCCTCATCTCTGCCTGGTTCCGTGGCCACAGGGTGAGGATAGGGCAGGTCCTGGCCGTGCTTCCCCTGCCCGTCCCTCTCCTCCTGGCTCTCCAAGCTCACCCCACTCACCCCCTTTGTTTCCCCACAGCAAAAGAACAGATACAAGCAGATGAAGCGTTCGGCACTGATCCTCCAGGCTTATGCACGGGGCTGGAAGGTGAGAGCTGGGCAGCCCCAGGGCCGCCACGGGGCTGGCCTGGTGTGGGGGAGCAGGGTGAGTGGGCACAGGGGCTCTGCGTGCCCCACGGTGGCACCAGGAGCTCCGTGAGTCCCACGGTGGGACCAGATTCACCCTCATCTCCTCTCCCCGTCTTTCCTCCTTCTCTCCTGCCTCTCTCCCGCCTCTCCCTCGCTCTCCATGTCTGTGTTGGTGTCTCCCCCTGGGGCTCCCTGGGCTCTCACCCCCGCAGTCTCGCCGGCTCCTCCAGGAGCTGAAGTCCCAGTGCCGACGCCACGCGGCCGCCACCACCATCGCTGCTCACTGGAGAGGGTACCAGGTAACGGGGCCACGCGCCCTCAGGCCGCTCTGTCCTGCTGTCCGTGCCGTCTGTCTGTCTGCCCACCCTGTCGGGCTGGAGACTCTGTCCTCTCCACTGGGGCCAAACAGGGATGGGGGGTGTGGGGGACATGGGGGATATAGGAGATGTGAGCAATGTGGGGGACAGGGGGGACATGGGGGGACCCTTTGTGGGGCTGGTGGCAATGTCCTGGTGTCCTCACCGCTGGCGCTGTCCCCACAGGCACGCAGGACCTACAGGAAATATTTCCGTTCCAGCGCCAGCACCTGCCTGGCCAACTTCATCTACCGGCGCCTGGTGAGTGGGGCTGGGGCAGAGGGGGCCACGCTGCCAACCCAGCCCCCTGCCCTGCTGGATGCCCCTGCCCTCCCCTGACCCCTGCCACGTTGTCACCCCCAGGTGCAGAAGTACCTGGTGGGGCTGGCAAAGAACCTCCCGCCGCTGTCGGTGACCGACCGGACCTGGCCCCCGGCGCCCTACAGGTTCCTGGATAACACCAACCAGGAGCTGAAGAACATCTTCTACCACTGGAAGGTGGGAGATGGGGAGAATTCCAGGCGGGGTTTGGGCGTGCCAGCTCACCTGAGAGAGGTCTTTGGTGGCATCAAATCATCCCCTTCCCTCGGCAGTGCAAGAAGTACCGTGACCAGCTGTCGGCGTCGCGGCGGGCGCAGCTGCAGGCCAGGCTCTGCGCCAGCGAGCTCTTCAAGGACAAGAAGACCCTCTACCCCAAAAGGTGCCAGGGCAGGGGGCAGGGGGGTGCAGGGGGGCTCGGGGCAGTGATGCTGAAATGGCCTCGTCCCCAGCCTGCAGCAGCCGTTCCGCGGGGACTACCTGGGGCTGAAGCAGAACCCCAAGTACCAGAAGCTGCACGCGGTGGCCAAGGACAAGCTGGTGATGGCGGACAGCGTGAGGAAGGTGAACAGGGCCAGTGGGAAGGTGAGAGCTGCTTTGGGGCTGTGCTCTGGGCACTGGGAGGGCACACGGGGACACCGTGACCCCCTGCTCTGACCCACTGCCTACGCTGACACCCTGCCCACGCTGTCCATCTGCTCATGCTGACCCCCTGAACATGGTGGCCCTCTGTCCACAACGATTCCCTGCCCACACTGACCCCCAGCTCTGACCACCTGTTCTTGGTGACCACCTACCCATGCTGACCACCACCTGCCCATGCTGACCCCCTGCTCTTGGTGACTTCCTTCCCACATTGACCCCCTGCCCACACTGACCCCCAGTTCTTGGTGACCACCTGCTCATGCTGACCTCCTGCTCTTGGTGACCCCCTTCCCACATTGACCCCCTGCCCACGCTGACCCCCCTTCCCACATTGACCCCCTGCTCTTGGTAACCCCCTCCCCATGCTGACCCTCTGCCCATGCTGACCCCCCTGCCCATCTGACCCCTGCCCACGCTGACCCCCTGCCCACTCTGACCCCCTGCCCACTCTGACCCCCTGCCCACACTGACCCCCTGCCCATGCTGACCACCTGCCCACGCTGACCCCCACCCACAGACAGTGCCACGCCTGCTGCTCCTCACCACCGAGCACCTGGTCCTGGCTGACCCCAAGGCTGCCCAGCCCAAGACCGTGCTCAGCCTCAGTGACATCCGCGGCGTCTCCGTCACCCGCTTCTCCGACGGCTTCCTGGCCCTGCACCTCAAGGAGGTACCTGGGGACGGGGGTCCTGGGGGCTCAGGGGGTCCCCAGCGGGGCTGACCCCCTGTTTGCCCCACAGGTCTCCACAGTGGGGGCCAAGGGTGACTTCCTGCTGGTCAGTGACCACCTCATCGAGCTGGTGACTCGCCTGTACCAGACCTTCGAGGCCACCACGGGGCAGGCGCTGCCCCTGCACATCACTGACAGGTGTGGGCGGGGCTTTGGTGGGCGTGGTTACGGTGGGTGTGGTCACGATGGGTGGAGTCTGAAGGGCAGGACTGCAATGGGTGGGGCAGGACAGGGCTGGGTGCACAGAGGGCGCGGCTTCAGTGGGTGGAGCTAACTTGGGTGGGACCAGAAGGGTGGGGTTGATGTGGGTGTGGGCACTGGAGGGTGGGGCTGATGTGGGTGTGGTCACTGGAGGGTGGGGCTGCAATGGGTGGGGTTATTGTGGGTGGGACAGGGTGGTGCTCAGGGTGGGATTGAGGTGGGTGGAGCCTCCAAGGGTGGGGCACCCTGTGAGTGACCCGATTGGCTGCAGCAGGAAGCTGCTGAGGAGGGGGTGTAACCAAGGCAGCTCATTGGGCAATGATGAGATGGGTGTGGACGTGTCCCCCTCCCACCTCTCCATCCTGACTCCTCCCCTCCCAGGTTCTCCACACGCTTCCCGAAGGGCGACGTGTCCATCACCGTGGTGGAGTCCCCCAAGGCCAGCACCAACGGCCCCGTCTGCAAGAAAAAGGGCAGCAACAAGATGGAGGTCCTGGTGTACTGAGGGGACCCTCACAGGACCCCCACCCTCACACTGACACCCCCCTTGTGTCATCCCCCACCCCTGTGAGTGCTGGCAGCACCCGGGCACAGCTCCAAACTCATTAAAAGGATGCCGAGGCGTCGGTGCCAGGGTGGTGTCGCCTCATTTTGGGGTGGGACCTCAGGGGAAAAACGCCCAAGCTGTGGGGGGCACAGCCCAGCCTGGTGATGCAGCCCCTCATGCTGGCCTCTCGCTTTCCTGACTTTTCCTGATGCCTGATTGCAGCCAGCGCTCAGCTTGTGGTGATTGGAGAGGCTCCAAATTGTGGCCACTTTTCCCATCGAGTGGCTCACAGGCTCACGCTGCCTCAGAGGCAATTTCTTGGCAGCCGTGGGTGGCTGCATGTGAGGTCCCTGTCATACTCCTGCCTGCTCTGGATGTCCCTGTGCCCCTGCCCAGGGTCCCCCCACCCTGCTGCAGGACACCCTGGCTGGGTGCTGGAGCTGCATTTAGGGACCAGGAACATGGAGAATGGGATAGAGGGAAGTAATGCACAGCCCCAGTGATGCTGCAGGACCCGCAGGACCTCCATCAGTTCTGCAACCCCCAGGACCCCCATCAGGACCCCCATCAGGACCCCCATCAGGACCCCCATCAGGACCCCCATCAGTCCTGCAGTGCCCAGGACTCTCTGGAGCCCCACCAATCCTGCAGCTCTCAGGATCTGTGGGACCCTTCCAGTCCCCCAGCCCCCAGAACCCTCAGGACCCCATCAGCCCTGCAGCCCCCAGGTCCTTCAGGGGCTCCATCAGCACTACAACCCCCCAGGACCTGCAGACCCCCTGTCAGTCCCCCAGCCCCCAGAACCGTCAGGACCCCATCAGCCCTGCAGCCCCCACGTTCTTCAGGAGCTCCATCAGGCCTTCAACCCCCCAGGATCCATGGGACCCCCCTCAGAACCCTCCAGCCCCCTGAACCCTCAGGACTCCCACCACTCCTGCAGCCCCCAGATCCTTCAGGACCTCCATCAGTCCTTCAACCCCCCAGGATCCATGGGACCCCCCCCAGCCCCCAGAACCCTCCAGATCCCCATCAATCCTCCAGAACCCCACATCCTTCACGACACGGCCTTTCCCCCCCTTTTCTGCCTTTCCCCCCCCTGCACTCATCAAGCTCTTGACGAGGGTTTTTATCCTGTCCCCACACATCACCCGCGTTACCTCGGGGAGCTGCCAACTCCCCGTCACGTCACCATCAGCACCAGCTCCCAGGTGGGCCCCGGAGCAGCTCCTGCACGTTGGCAGGGCACGTGCGTGTGCACGGTGGTGGCACTTTCGGTGGCCTGGCCGTGTCCCAGCACCGAGGGCTCCCCAGCTCTGTCACGTCCCAGCACCAGGGACCTTCCCCCTCGCCATAAACAAGCCCGGGGCAGCGCGGCTCTTCACAGCTGCGTCGCACTTGGCATCTCACAAGTAGGTGTTATTAATTAATTAGGCCGTCTCTGGCCAGGCTCCGATTTAATTAACGTTGCCGGCGCTGCAGATGCTGCCCTGCCCCGGGCTGTGTTGCCACGTGAGTTGTTTTCCCGAGGGGCTGCCGCAGCCACCGGAGCAGTCACCGCTGCCTGTTGCTCGGCATGGAGTCCTCGGATGTCATTTTTGGCCCAGTCCTTCCCTCTTTCCTGCTTTTCCCCCAAATTTTCCTCCCCATCTTCCACCTTGGCACGTCGTGGCATGAGAGCGGGCAGGCCGGGCGTGCTGCAATGGGGCAGGGTGTGAGTGTGCGGGCACACCTGTGCTCGTGTGTGCAGATGGACACGTGTGTGGGAGCCTGGTCAATGCCCTTTCACCCCCGAGACCCCCAAATCCTGTCTGCACCACCCAGAATCTGACCGGGACCACTCCTCCACGTGTGTCCCCACACGTGCCAACAGACACGTGGTGACATCCCCACAGTGAGGGGCTGGGGGCTGCGTGGGCATGCTCGTGGTGGGCACGGTGCCCATGTGCTGACCCCTCATCCCGGGGTTCCTGTGTGGGCACAGTGCCCATGTGCTGACTCCCCACCCCAGGGTGGGCATGGTGCCCATCTGCTGACGCCCACAACGAGGGGCTGGGGGCTGCATGGGCGCAGTGCCCACGTGCTGGCCCCTCACCCTGGGGTGCCTGCGTGGGCATGGTGCCCACCTCCCCACCCTGTGGAGATCTTTGTGGACAGTTGGTTTGCTGAGAAAGGTCACGTCTTAAGCTAGAAGGGGACAAGTTTAGGAGTCAGCAGTCAGTGTCCAATAACAGGCAAGGACATTGTGCCCTTGGTGCAACAACAGGATAGGGGAGAACATCTTTGGCAGAAAAATGAAGAATAGTTTCAATAAAACATCCACAAGAATGCAAAAGTAGGCGTAGTTGGCTGATAAGTAACTAACCAATAGTGAGCTCGCCTTTGCAATTTGTATGAGCCTCGTTAACACCGATACAGAGATGAGTACCTATCAATAAAGTTGGAGATTTCCTGATCAATCATGTTGTGTGCCGCATTTCTCCTGCCCATCCCAGCACCACCCCAGCATGGGCACGGTGCCCATGTGCTGACACCCCATTCTGGGGTCCCCTGCATGGGCACGGTGCCCTTGTGCTGACCCCCCATTCTGGGGTACCTGTATGGGCACGATGCCCATGTGCTGACCCCCCACCCCAGGGTGGGCACGGTGCCCGTGTGCTGACCTCCCATTCTGAGGTTCCTACATGGGCACAGTGCCCATGTGCTGACCCCCTATTCTGGGGTACCTGTATGGGCACAGTGCCCATATGCTGACCCCCTATTCTGGGGTCCCTGCGTGGGCACAGTGCCCATGTGCTGACCCCCACCCCAGGGTGGGCACGGTGCCCGTGTGCTGATCCCCCACTCTGGGGTGGGCACAGTGCCCACGTGCTGACCCCTGATTTTGGGGTTCCTACATGGGCACAGTGCCCCTGTGCTGACCCCCCACTCTGGGGTGCCTGCGTGGGCACGGTGCCCGTGTGCTGACCCCCACCCCTGCGTGGGCACGCGTGTGCCGCTGTGTGACTCCGTGTGTGCCACGAGTGCTGCGTGGGCGTGAAGCTGCAGGGTGGGGGTACCACCTCCCCCCGGCCCCCATTGGCAGCTCTCCTCTTGCCCACCCACGCCGTGCCATGGGCAGAGCCCCTTATTTAGCGCCGTGCAGCAGCTGCTGCCCCGGTATTTCATCTCCCGGCTGAGCCCGGGCCGGGGGAGCTGCCCACCATCGCTGCCCACCACCATCGCTGCCATCCATCACCGCGCCTCGAGAGGTCCCTTCTCCGAGGGTCCCTCATCCCTCGACTCCACCGGCAGGTCTGTGTCCCTGTGTCCCCCACAACCCTGGGGGCTTCCCGAGGGTCCCTGTGCCCTGAGCTCACCCCGCTGGGGCTCGGGGAAGGCAGGAGGAGGAAGAGGAGGTTGGGATGGCGCTGGGGACGGGCACAGGAAGGGGGAGAGATGGGGTGAGGGTGTTGTTTGAATTTGGGGAGGGTTTGGTGGGGGTTCTGGAAGCAAATCGAGCTGTGGGCAAGCATATGTGTGCCAGGGAGCGTGCCAGGGGATGCCAGCGCGCCAGGGGATGCCAGTGTGCCAGGGAGCGTGCCAGGGGATGCCAGTGTGCCAGGGAGCGTGTCAGGGGACCGGGTGAACGTGCAGGACGGAGCCCGAGCCGTGTCCGTGCCCCACCCTCGCGGTTGCACGGCTCGTGTGCCAGCGCACAACGGTGGCACCGCGGCCACGAGCGGGGGGACACGAGCGGCCACAGCAGGGCCGTGTCCCCCCGCACGCCCCCAACCCTGTAACGCACCCCCGGGGCTCCAAGGGACACCGGCATCCAGGGAAGCGGCGCGATCCCTCCTCCACACACCGGAGAGGGGGTCCCGCCGCCCCCGGTCCCCCCCGTCTCCCGTCTCTTTCCCTCCCCAGAGCCCGCTTCGCTTCCAGACCCATCCCGGGCCGCCCCATCGAGGGTTCGCCGGCTCGGCACAGCCCCGGGAAGCTCCATCGCTGATCGCTGCCCCCGCGTCCCCCCGAGGATGAAGAACCGGCCGGTGCTCGCCGTGCTGCTGCTCCTGGCGCTGCCGCTCGCCCTCGCCCGCCGCGCCCCCGCCGCCCCGCCGGGCCCCGCTCCGGTACGGCCGTCGGTGGGGGAAGCAACGGGCGGATCCCGGATGCCCGGGACCTCCCAGACCCCTTCCCACCTGCTTCATTCCCGCAGGGGATGCCCGGCCCGGAGCCGCTGCCGTGGAGCCCCCGCGGCAGCCCCGGGGCCGCCGCCGCCGCCGCCGCGCTGGAGCTGCTGCGGGAGGAAAGCGCCGGTGAGGGGCGGGAGGGCTCGGATGGGAGGGGGTCGGTCCGCCCGGCGCTCACTCACCCATTTCGGTCTTTTCCAGGTCCCCCCGCGGCGCCGCAGAAGAGTAAGTCCCGCCCGGTGCCGGTGTCGGTGCCGGCGCCCGTACCGGTGCCGCTGACGGCCGGTCTCTCCGCAGGAGACATGCACGATTTCTTCGTGGGGCTCATGGGGAAACGAGCGGCGGGGCGGGGGAACGGCAGCCCGGCCCCCCGGTGCTCCCCGGGACCCCCCGCTCCCGGCGAGGCCCCGCTGCGGGCGGCGTGAGCGGCGGAGCGAGCCCCGCACGGGGCCGTGCCCGGTGTCCCGGGGATGGTGGGACCGGAGCGTCCCGGCGCCCACGGAGCCGTGGGGAGCGCGGCGGTGCCGCCCCGCGAGCGCGTGTCCGTGCACCTGTGTACACCCGGACGTGTCCCGTTATACACCCACCCGTGTCTGCGCGGGACACGCGCAAAATGCGGCTCCGTGTCTTGGCTGCGCCTCCGGGACCCGCTCGGGACGGACCGGGGGACGGGGAAGCGGGAACGAACCCGCCGGGATGGGGATGCGGGGACGGGGATACGGGGATGAGCCCACGGGAACACCGGGGCCGGGGTTCGTGGGCTCTTGGGCTACAGCGCCCTGTCCCTTCCCCACGGCAGCCCCGTAACTGGAGAAGTGCCCCTGTCCATGTCCCTTCCCGTGTCCGTGTGTCCGTGTCCGTGTGTCCGTGCCGCTGTCCGTGTCCCTTCCCGTGCCCGTCTCCATGTCCCTTCTCGTCCGTGCCAGTGTGTAAATACCACACCAGTGTCCGTGTGTCCCGCCTCGTGTCCGTGTGTCCCTCCCCCTGTCCGTGTCCATGTGTCCCTCCCCATGTCCATGTGTCAATGTCCGTGCGTCCTTCCCCGTGTCCGTGTGTCTTTCCCCATGTCTGTGCGTCCCGCCCCGTGTTCATGTGTCCCTCCGTGTGTCCATGTCCATGTGTCCCACCCCGTGTCCATGTGTCCGTGTCCATGTCCGTATGTCCCGCCCCATGTTTGTGTGTCCCGCCCGGTGTGCCCGTGTCCGTATGTTCCTCCCCATGTCCATGTGCCCCTCCCCATGTCCGTGTGTCCCTCCCCGTGTCCGTGTGTCCGTGTGTCCCGCCCCGCCCCGTGTCCGTGTGTCCCTCCCCGTGTGTCCGTGTGTCCGTGTCCGTGTGTCCTTTCCCGTGTCCGTGTGTCCCTCCCCGTGTCCGTGTGTCCGTGTCCGTGTGTCCCTCCCCATGTGTCCGTGTGTCCCTCCCCGTGTCCGTGTCCCCGTGTCCCGCCCCATCTCCATGTGTCCCTCCCCGTGTGTCCGTGTGTCCGTCCGGTGCCCCCGCTCCGGTTCCTCCTCTCCGCACGGGGGCGCTGTCGGCGGCGGCTCCCGGAAGGCGGCGCGGGCCGGGGCGGGCGCGGGGCGGGTCGGCGCCTTTGTGTGAGCCGGGCCGGGATGGTGCGGGGCGCCGGGCGGGTAAGGAGCGACCCCCGCCCGCCACCCCCGGCCCCCGCAGGTCCCCCGAGCCGCGCCAGCCCCGCTCCGACCCTCTCCGACCCTCCCCGGGGCCTCCCGCCGCCTTTCGTGGCTCCCTCCGGGGTCCCTTCGTGCCCCGCTCCCCGGGCCCACCGGGGACGCCGCTGTCCCTCCCCTCCGTCTCCTCCCGTTTCTCCCGGAGCAGCTCCGGGATCCCCCCTTCCCGCTGCCCCCTTCCCTCCGGTTCTTTCCCCTCCTGCCCCATCCCCTCCGCAGGGATCCCCAATTGCCCAGGTGTTTTTTCGGCTGGGCAGCGTTTCCAGAGCCTTCCTCTCCATCTTCATCCTCCTCCTCAGCTGCCGGTGGTGTTTCCTGCATCCCTCCCATCCCCGGGGATGGGTTTTGGGTTTTCCCGGAGCTGGGGCAGAGGCAGCTCCAGCCCCTCCAAACTCCCTCTCTTTGCTGCCTTCTGGGCTCGCTGTTCCCTGTCTCAGGACGGGGAAAATGCAGGGAATTAGGAATAGGGGAATTAAGGATAGAGTTGCCTGGGTAAGTTCGTGAAATCCCAAGAGCTGGTGGGGTGTCCGTGAGCAGGACAGAGGGACAAAGGCAGCGGGACAAGCTGGGAGGAATGGTCGGTGCTGTGGGACAGGTGTGGTGGTGGCAGCTGAGGAATCTGAGAGGTGCTGCCAAAAAATCCCAGGGGAATCCACCCGGGAGAATCCATCCAGGGAGAATCCATCCAAGGGAATCCATCCCAGGAGAATCCATCCAGGAGAATCCATCCAAGGGAATCCATCCCGGGAGAATCCATCCAGGGGAATCCATCCAGGGGAATCCATCCAGGAGAATCCATCCCAGGGGAATCCATCCAGGGGAATCCATCCAGGAGAATCCATCCCAGGGGAATCCATCCAGGGGAATCCATCCAGGAGAATCCATCCAGGAGAATCCATCCAAGGGAATCCATCCCGGGAGAATCCATCCAGGGGAATCCATCCAAGGGAATCCATCCCAGGAGAATCCATCCAGGAGAATCCATCCAAGGGAATCCATCCCGGGAGAATCCATCCAGGGGAATCCATCCAGGGGAATCCATCCAGGAGAATCCATCCCAGGGAAATCCATCCAGGGGAATCCATCCCAGGGAAATCCATCCAGGGGAATCCATCCAGGAGAATCCATCCCAGGGGAATCCATCCAGGGGAATCCATCCAGGAGAATCCATCCCAGGGGAATCCATCCCAGGAGAATCCATCCAGGGGAATCCATCCCAGGAGAATCCATCCAGGGGAATCCATCCAGGGGAATCCATCCAGGGGAATCCATCCCAGGGGAATCCATCCCAGGAGAATCCATCCAGGGGAATCCATCCAGGGGAATCCATCCAGGGGAATCCATCCCAGGAGAATCCATCCCAGGAGAATCCATCCAGGGGAATCCATCCCAGGAGAATCCATCCAGGGAAATCCATCCAAGGGAATCCATCCAGGAGAATCCATCCAGGGGAATCCATCCAGGGAAATCCAAAGGCTGGAATGCAGAGAGTCCCACCTGGGAGCCTGAAGTCTCCTTGTGGGTCCAGGTGGAATCTGAAGTGAATGAACGAAGTGGCTGCAGCTGGAGGAGACCTGGAGTTGAATCCAACTGGTGTGTGACATCTCCTTGGAGAGGAGCCCCATCCCCAGCTCAGGAGGAGGGAGATGTCAGGAACAGGCTCTGGTTTGGTCTCAGGGTCAGCAGGATCTCTGTCCCTGCCCCTGTAGCAGTGAGACCTTCAGGCTGCCTCTGAGAGTCTTTTTGTTTTGACTTTGCCGCTTTGCACATCCAGCTTTTTGCTTCCCAAAACTGAGGTGACAGGACGGGGTTAGTCCATCTCCAGCTGAGCAGCTGCTCTGTGGCTCCTCAGAAGGGTGCAAAGTGACCAGAATGACATTGCTTTGATTGTTAAATAACATTTTTTTTTTAACATTTCCCCTCTGCAGAGCCCCTTGCCCTGCCAATTCCTGCTCCCGCCGCGGATGAAAGCGTGAAGGCCGAGCTGACGAGCAGAAAGGGCTCTTGAAGCAGCTGCTAAGATGGGCATGAGGATCAAGCTGCACAGCACCAACCACCCCAACAACCTGCTGAAGGAACTCAACAAGTGCCGCCTCTCCGAGACCATGTGCGACGTCACCATCCTGGTGGGCTCCCGCTCCTTCGCCGCCCACAAGGCCGTGCTGGCCTGTGCTGCTGGCTACTTCCAGAACCTCTTCCTCAACACGGGGCTGGACGCTGCCAGGACCTACGTGGTGGATTTCATCACGCCGGCCAACTTTGAGAAGATCCTGAGCTTCGTGTACACCTCGGAGCTCTTCACCGACCTCATCAACGTGGGGGTGATCTACGAGGTGGCGGAGAGGTTGGGCATGGAGGACCTGCTGCAGGCTTGTCACTCCACCTTCCCTGACCTGGAGAGCTCGGCCATCACCAAGCAGCCTGCTCTGGCAGTGGGGGAAGGCAGGGCTGGGGTGCTGGGCAGCACCTCCTCGGAGCAGGGCCACCCTTTGGGGGACATCCGGGGTGGTGTGGAGCATTTTGGCCCCGAGAGGAATTATCTCCTGCACGGGGACGTGGTGGGAAGCTACAAAGAGGATGAGAGGAGTGCTGTGGGTGAGGCCAGCCAGGCTCTTCCCCTGATGCACCCGCAGCAGCCTCCCAAGACAGAGCAGGAGTCTGATGCAGGACAGTTCACTCCAGTCACGGGTCTGGGGGCTCAGCCTGGTGGGAATGTCGTGGCACAAACCACTGGCAGCTCCTGCCCTCAGTTCAAGGCCCAGAGCAACGGTGACTACAGCAAGGGTGGCTTCTTCCCCACTGACCCCTCCCTGGATGTCTCCACGGGGAGCAATTCCTGCCCCAGCAACAGCGACCACTCCAAAGAGCAGGGATTCGAGCAGATGGATGAGCTCCAGCTGGAGGATCTGGGGGAGGCCGAGCTGCATTTTGAGGATGCTGGAGAAGAGCTGGTGCCATCTGAGGAGGTGATTGAGCTCAGCGACGACAGCGAGGAGGAACTGGCCTTTGAGAGCGACAGCCGGGACAGCAAGGCCATGCCCTGCCAGGTGTGCAAGAAGGTTCTGGAACCCAACATCCAGCTGATCCGCCAGCACGCCAGGGACCACGTGGACCTGCTCACGGGGAACTGCAAGGTGTGCGAGACCCACTTCCAGGACCGCAACTCCAGGGTGACCCACGTGCTGTCCCACATTGGCATCTTCCTCTTCTCCTGTGACATGTGCGAGACCAAGTTCTTCACCCAGTGGCAGCTGACGCTGCACCGGCGGGACGGGGTCTTCGACAACAACGTCATCGTCCACCCCAGTGACCCCCTCCCGGGGAAAGTGGCTGTTTTTGGGGGAGGGCCCGGCCCTGAGCTGGCCTGTGCTGCCTGCGGGAAGCCCTTGGCCAAAGATTTCCACACGGTGCGGAACCACCTGCTGGAGCACGTGAACCTGAAGAGCCAAACGTGCGGCGTGTGCGACCAGCGGCACCTGAGCCTCTGCAGCCTGCTGTGGCACGCCCTGTCCCACCTGGGCATCTCTGTCTTCTCCTGCTCGGTGTGTGCCAGCAGCTTTGTGGACAGGCAGCTCCTGGAGAAGCACCTGGCCGTGCACCAGCACGTGGAGGAGGCTCTTTTCCAGTGCCACTTCTGCAGCCAGAGCTTCAAGCTGGAAGCCGCTTACCGCTACCACGTCAGCCAGCACAAATGTGGGGGCAGCCTGGACATCAGGGCAGGGTTTGGGGAGCGCCTGCAGCCGCAGGGGCTGCCCAAGAGGAAGCTGCCCGAGGAGTTCTTGAGCGAGGATCTGGCTCTGCAGAGCCAGCCGGGGAACAGCAAGTACAGCTGCAAGGTCTGTGGCAAGAGGTTTGCCCACACCAGCGAGTTCAACTACCACCGGCGCATCCACACCGGGGAGAAGCCCTACCAGTGCAAGGTGTGCCACAAGTTCTTCCGAGGGCGTTCCACCATCAAGTGTCACCTGAGGACGCACTCGGGGGCCCTGATGTATCGCTGCACGGTGTGTGGCCACTACAGCTCCACGCTCAACCTGATGAGCAAGCACATAGGGGTGCACAAGGGCAGCCTCCCGCCCGACTTCACCATCGAGCAGACTTTCATGTACATCATCCATTCCAAAGAGGCTGAGAAAAACACGGATAGCTGATGGGGAAGAAGAGATGGAGGAGGAAAAAGGAAAGGAAAGGAAAGGAAAAAAAAAAAGCAAGTAGTTTCGTTTTATTTAATGGTCAGGCATCATGGATGGAATTTTGGTTTTGGTTTGATTTTATATTTTTTTTTTTAATTATTATTTTTGGGCCTTCCTAGGGCTTTTTAGATTGGTGGAGTTGTACAAATTAACAGCACGTGAGGTACATCACTGTTTCAAGGAGTCTGTCGTGTTTACTTACCTCTGGTCCTGTTAGAGGCCATCTGTGCTATTAGCATTTCTCACTAGTTTTTGAGCCTAGATTCTATTTTTTTTTTTAAACCTTTTAGCCCACTTGACCAGGCTAAGCTTGTCCACAAACTGATGCTGCTAAGATTTTCACACCTGACCTCAGTGGAGAGGGACAAGAGCCAGAGCAGGCGCTGGACTCGAAAGGAAAGGAACAAAAGAGAAAGAAAAAGAGAAAAAAAAAAAAAAAAAAAAAAAGGAAAGGAAAAAAGACATTCTGGGCATCCCTGGTGCTCTGCTGCTACTGCCAGGAGAGGAGCAAAGTGTGCTCTGGGGAGAGGAGCAGGAAGCACCTGAGTGTGTAAACAAGGAGGGATCCCAGCAGGGATCAAGGAGCAGGAGATTCACAAACAAGGAAGGATCAGGAGCAGGGAATTCACAAACAAGGAGGGATCAGGAGCAGGGAATTCACAAACAAGGAGGGATCAGGAGCAGGGAATTCACACATTCCCACGTTTGCTCTGCTGTGCCCTGAGACCTTGGAGAGGAGGAGCTGAAGGAGCCCCAGGACCTCCGTGCAGAGGTAGAGGTGGCTGTGCGAGCACGGAGATCTCCTGCAGGATTGGAGAGGGAGGGGAGGAAGCTCCCTGCTCCTTTTCGGGGTGATTTGTGGTGGCCACAGAGAGCCAGGACTGTCCTGGCAGTGCCCTGGGCAGGTGAGTCAGGATGAAGCTGTTGCCTTAACTCCCTGGAAGGAGGAGGAGGAGGAGGAGGAGGAGGAGGGAGGACCCTTCTCCTGCCACACCCTGGACGTGTTCCTGTGGCAAACCCGTGTGCTTGGAGTGATGTGAGTTTGTTTGTTGGTGGAGTGGGAGCCACAGCGATGGCTGGGCACTTCTGAGGGGGGCTTCCCTGGGTTTGGGGGGCTCCCCTGGGCATGGAGTGGGCGTGGAGGGGCTCTTCTGGGTGTGAGGAGCTCTCCTAGGTGTGGAGGGGCTCCCCTGGGTGTGGGGGGCCATGGAGGGGCTCTCCTGGCCTGTGGAGATGCTCCCCTGGGTATGAAGGGGCTCCCCTGGGTGTGGGGGGCTCTGCTGGGCATGGAGTGGGCATGGAGGGGCTTCTCTGGGTATAGGAGGGGCTCTCCTGGGTTTGAGGAGCTCTCCTGGGCATGGAGAGGCTCCCCTGGGTGTGGAGAGGCTTCTCTGGGCATGGAGGGGCTCTCCTGGGTTTGGAGGTCTCTCTTGGGCATGGAGGGTCTCTCTTGGGCATAGAGGGGCTCCCCTGGCTGTGGAGGGGCTCCCCTGGACATGGAGGGGCTCTCCTGGGTGTGTGGGGGGCTCTGCTGGGCATGGGGGGTCTTCTCTTGACCCTGTGTCAAGTCCACCTCAGCATGGGGGTCTCTCCTGCCCACTCCTGGGATCTCTCCTGAGGTCTCTCCTGCCCATTCCTGGGGTCTCTCCTGCCCATTCCTGGGGTCTCTCCTGCCCATTCCTGGGGGTCTCTCCTGCCCATTCCTGGGGTCTCTCCTGCCCATTCCTTGGTGTTTCCTGGCCATTCCTGGGGGTCTCTCCTGCCCGTTCCTGGGGTCTCTCCTGGGGTCTCTCCTGGCCGCCCCAGCGAGGTGCCAACAGTGTTAACGCAGGGAAGGGCTTGGCTTGGCTTCTCCCTGTTGTTTTCCAGCTTTTTTTTTTTTGTGGGGGGCAGAGGTGGGGAAGGAACGAACAGATCTTTCCAAGCTGGGATTGCCCTCGGGTAACTCAATTCTACCTCACAAACAAAGAAGTGCTCGGGGCTTTTTCCAGCCTGGATCGGCTCCTGCGCTTCTGTCGAGTTTTGCTGTTACAAAACTAAAACTGAAAAAAAAACTAAAAAACTAAAACTAAACTAGTGATTTGCAAACCCTGGAAACTCACCCTGCTGTGAAGGGACACAGGGAAGGGACAGACACCCAGGAAGGGCCATCTCAGAGAGCTCAGAGCACGCCAGGGTTTCTCTCTCCCAGCTCCACCGTGGCCTTGGGCAAGTCACTTCACCTCTTTTGCCTCAGTTTCCTCATCTGTAAAATGAGGGTGGTACCTCCCGTGGTACTGAGCTACCTCCAGGAGCAGGGGAGGGTGCCTGGAGCCTGGATTTGGAGGGTGGGAAGGAGGCGCCAGAGCCAAATTCAGCTCTGGCTTGCTGCAGCTCTTGAGTCTTGAGCTCCGGCCTCGTGGCCCTGGCGTCGCTGTGGAGCTGTGTTGAGGTTTTACAAGAGAAATGGGGGAATTTTGGGAGTGGTGTGGTGCTGTGGGCGCCCCTGAGCTGCTCTCTGGGTTCCTGTCGTGGGATTTTGGGGTGGGTGAGGCTGGGGGGGACCATTGGGGGTCACCCAGACACCCCCTCATGGCTGGGGACAAACTGGGGGACAAACTGGGGACAGGGATGGACACGACCTGCGCCGCTCTGGAGGTGGCTGTGGAGGCTGGGAGAGCCTTGAGACCCTCCTGGAACGTTCCAGAAGCCGTGCTGAGCTTCAGGGAGGGCCTGCTGAAAAAGCAGAAGCCTTTTTGTGCGCATAAACCAAAAAGTGAAGATTTTACACCCAAAACAGGCACAGCCAGCCCTTGCTCCTGCCTGGAGGGGGAAAGCAGGAATCCCCCATTGCTGCTGGTTCTGATCCAGGGAATTTTTTGGGCTAAAAACAGATCATTGCCACCTGGAACACCCCAAATCCAGGGAATTTTTTGGGCTAAAACCAGATCATTCTGTTTTTGGGGGGGAAAGCAGGAATCCCCCATTGCTGCTGGTTCTGATCCAGGGAATTTCTGGTTTTTTGGGGGTTAAAAACAGATCATTCTCACCTGGAACACCCCAAATCTGCCCTGGAGGGGCTGCAGGGATGGGTCTGACCCTGCTGCTGCTCCTGGGGGTGACTCCCTGAGGTTTCAGAGCCCTGAATGGGGGTCCTGGGTGTTGCTGAGCCCTTGGGGTGGGCAGGGATGTCACCCCTGTCCCCAGCCTGCTCCAGCTCAGTGTGGGGAGAGCCAAAATCAATTTGGATTTCGTTCCATGGGCAAACCTGGCTTTCTGCTGTCCCCACCGCCCTTGGTGGCTCTGGGGACACCGACCTACCTCCCCTGGTGTTTGCAAAGTGCTTTGGGATCCCTGGGGTAGGAGAGGGGGAAATTCTGGCAGCATCCAGGTCATGGAGCCTTCCCCAAACAGAGAATCTCCGATCTCCAGCGATCACTCCCAAACACAAAATTCACTTTTTTCCCCTGTTCTCAGTGGATCCAGGTCTGTCAGCAGAGAAAATGAGCGGAAGAAAGGAAAGAAAAGAAAAGAAAGAACAAGAGTTGGATTTGCTGTCTAACCTTTTTTTTTGTTAAGTTAATCGTAGGTACTGACCTCCTGCTATTTAAGTGTTTACTATCTATTTGCTGTAAAGTTTTGTATATTTTGTAAACTTTTCCCCCCCTGCCCTCCCCCGAATCGTAGATGTCTAAAATCGTTGTACATCGGGTTCTTTTCTACTCCATTGTTCAGCACAAAGTGTGGTTTTTATTTAGAATAATAAAATGGAAAACATTGATCCCTTGTAGCTGTTTTTTTTATAAAGTGTTTTCCTCACAGGAATGCCTGAGGAGCAGGTATCCATATAAATCATTTGAGGGGGGGATCTTGTCCATAAAAATATCTCAGATTTCTCATTTGAGAGGGGATCTCAATCCATAAGATATCTCAGATATCCAGATAAATACCTTATTTGAGAGGGGATCTTTTTAATCCATAAAAATATCTCAAATATCTCAGAGGGGATCTCAACAATCCCTAAAAATATCTGAAATTTCTCATTTGAGAGGGGATCTCATCAATCCACAAAAATACCTCAGATATCTCAGAGGGGATCTCTTAAATTCATAAAAATATCTCTGATTTCTCATTTGAGAAGGGATCTCAACAATCCATAAAAATATCTCAGATATCCATACAAATACCTCATTTGTAAGGGAATCTCATCAATCCATAAAAATATCTCAAAGTGGGTGCCAAGAGGATGGTGCCAAACTTTTCAGTGGTGTGACAGGACAAGGAACAACAGTTCCATAAATGAAACCACAAGAAATTCCACCTCAACACAAGGAAGAATTTCCCATGGAGGTGAGAACGATTTATTGGAGGCCACTCTGGCCCTAAAGTTTACGGACAAAAGTGCAGAGAAATCCAGACAGTTAAAAATTAAGTTTATTAGGTGAAATACCAGATTTTGCACATTGAAATATCTTGAATATATTTTTGCCCTGGTGAGTGGCTGGTTTTGGGTTTATCATCCATTTCTTCATTGGGAATGGGAGGGAATTAACAAAAGGAAGCTCAGGGGGAATTTGGGATGAGGGAATGAAGGTGGTGGGGTGCAGATCTCAGCCTGGGGGTGTCACAGGAACAGAGCAGGGAATTCCTGAGCAGGGAATTCTGACCCTGCTGGAGCCTGGATTTGGATTATTCCCAGTGGGATAAAAAGGAATATCCCTGCAGAAGGAATTCTGAGGAATTTCGGGGTTTTTTCCCCCCCATCAGGGACCCCTGGAAGTGGCAGAGCTTTGTGATAACCCCACATCCTGGTCATGGGCTTCTCCTGGGACATCCTGCTCCCAGCCCTGAGCCAGCATCCTGTCCCCAGAACTGCTGATGCTCTGCTTTTTTTTTTCCACCAAGAGTTCCTCCAGCAGCTCAAGGCCTTTGGGAGATTTATGGTCCCTCTGTCACCTTCCCCCAGCAAAGGCCTGACCCCAGCACGTGACTGAGATCAGCATCCACACAAGGATGAACTTTCTCCGCATTCTCCAGTTCCTTGCACGGCACAAACCCAGCTCTGAGGATTTCTGCACATCCCCGTGCTCCCAACAGCGGCTTTGGTGGAAGGGGAAGGGATTTTGGGGCTTGTTGGGGCTGAGGAATCCACCCAGTGGCCATGAAAACCCTCCAGGGGATGCTCCAGAGGAGTTAATGGGATGGGGGACCCAAAGTTAGTGTGAGCAGCCTTTCCCAGCAAAACCCAGTTTAGCCACCACTAATTTAAAATCGGTGAAAAATTTACAGCTGGGTTTGCAAAACTGCTCTGAAGGAGGGGCTGATCTCAAATGCAAATTGTTCCTCCCCTCCCTCAGGTCTGTGCCCTGCTCAGCCCCTCGGGGTGCTTGGCCTTCATCTCTCAAAAATCAGGCTCTGGGTGTTGCTGGGCACTGTGGAGGGAGGTTTGTGATCCAAATTCCTCCTCTCCCACTCGGGATGGCACAAACCAGGCAGTGCCATGCCCAGGGCAGTTTGGGGGTGCAGGAACACCCTTGGTGGGGCAGATGCTGCACCCCAACCCCACAGCTTGGGGGCACAGGATGGGGCTCTGATCTGGGGGCTGGGCCAGACACTGAGTGGAGTAACAAACTTTATTATTGCAAGGGAATATAATGTTCTTATCAAACGGGAATATAATTCTCTCTTATCCTTCCTTTAGGTTGAACACAACAGCGCTCCAGGGCAAGATGTCCATAGCTCCCAGCTCTCCTCAAACCTGGCACGGGAGGTGCCCGAGCAAATCGTGTCCTCAGCAGCAGGAAAACCAATCCCACTGTCCCCAGGATGGAGCCACCAGGATGGAAGTTGGGAGAGCCTGACCCTCTTTAGTTGGGAGGGCTGTTGTCCTTCGCGATGACTATGGAGTGCTGCGTGCTGGAGGAGGAATTCCCAGCTCCCTTCTGGCCACCGTGGTCCTTGGGGATGTACTTGACCACGGCGGAGATGAGTTTGCCGCGGAAGTTCTTGCTGAGGAAGTTGTAGAGGATGGGGTTGACGACGCAGTGCAGCAGCGTGAAGCAGTCGATGATGTCGTAGAAGAAGTAGAGGAGGTGGGCGAAGGTGCAGTGCAGGATGAGGTGGTTGCCCTCGAGGGTCAGCAGGGTCAGCACCACGTGGAAGGGCAGCCAGCTGAGCAGGAACACCCCGACGTAGGCGTAGATGAGCAGGCAGTGCTTGCGGCTCTCGGGCTTGGCGCGCCGGATGAAGCGCGCCGTCAGCACGTTGAACGCCGCGATGACGGGGAAGGGGATGAGGAAGCCGACGGTGGTGGTGGCCAAGCTGACCGCCAGCGCCCACTCGTCGTACGTCTCAAAAGGGGCCATGAAGATGCAGATGGGCTCCCCGGTGTTGACCAGCTGCATGTGGGCCACCTCCAGCACGGGGACGGCGGCGGCCAGGAGCCAGCAGCAGGCGCAGACGGCGCGGCGCGCGCGGTGCTGGTGCCGCTGCCAGAAGACAGAGGAGCTGGTCAGGGTCACGTAGCGATCCACGCTCAGGCAGGTGAGGAAGAAGATGCTGGCGTACATGTTGGCGAAGTAGAAGTAGTGGGTGAAGCGGCAGAGGAAGCTGCCCCAGAGCCAGGTGTAATCCAGCATCACCTCCAGCATCCAGATGGGCAGCGAGAGCAGCACGCCCAGGTCGGCGATGGCCATGTTGATGATGTACAGGTTGACCAAGTTCTTGGTGCCCCTTGTCTGCCAGTTGACCCAGATGACGAGGAGGTTCTCCACCAAGCCCACCACGAAGATGACCAGGTAGAGGATGAAGAGAACGACTCGTTTGATGTTCTCGTCCAGGCTGAACTCGCAGAAGGTGTAGGTGTGGTTCAGGAGGTAGAACAGCTCGGACAGGTTGTGGTAGTCGCTGTACTCACTCGGGACAGTGTGTGTCTCCATGGGGACAGTGGTCACCTCCTCGGCCATCCTGGTGGCTGCAGGGAAAGGGAGAGCACTGAGCTGGGAGCCCTTGTGTGGGGCTCAAAAGGATCCTTCTGGAAGCTTCTAACCCAATTTTTGCTCCCACGGTGACTCCCTACATCGACCCTCAAAAGATGCCGTGTCCGCCCAGGTGATTCCCTCACATAAATTCCAGCCACAAAGGGGAGTCACCACATGTGGTGGCTGTCCCCTGTCCCGGAGGCTGGCCTGAGACACAGAGAGGTGTTGGTGACTGTCACAGAGGCAGCTCCAGCAGGAAAGCCACCGCTCCCACCCGAGCTCTCGGGGTGTGATCATTAATCAGCCACCCTCACCCTGCCAGGAGCCATCGGGACACCCAAACAGGTGACAAAATTACACATTTCCTGGGAAAATGCAGACCTGAACCTCCTCCCAATGCCCCAAGTGAGAGCCCCGATCCCAGCACAGCGAAGAGGCTGCGAATGTGCCCAGGAGCCGCCGTTCCCTTGGGAATTCTGCAGGATTCCGCCCTCCCAGTGGGGTTTTCCTGCTTCATTTGGAGCCTGGCAAGCCAAGATGAGCCACATCTGGTGTCACCCGTGAGTGTCACCCCTGTGGCACCCAGCCAGGCTGGCACCCAGCTGGTGTCACCCGTGAGTGTCACCCCTGTGGCACCCAGCCAGGCTGGCACCCACCGGCCCCAAAGCCAGGGGAGGATGGAGATGCCACCCCAAGGGATCCTGGACATCCCGTCCTCTCTCTGTCCTGCAGGTCCTGAGAGGCTGCTGGGGGTGACGAGAGACAGGACAGACGGATGGGAGAGGGGACAGACGGACAGGACCAGGAACAGATAAACAGGAGCAGCGACAGACCAACAGGAGAAGGGACGGACGGATGGGAAAGACGACAGATGGGTGGTAAAGGGGACAGACGGACAGGAGAAGAGACAGCAGACTGGACGGACAAACGGGCAGACAGGGACAGACAGACAAGGAGAAGGGATGGACGGATGGGAGAGGGGACAGACGGACAGGAGAAGGGACAGGCAAACAGGACCAGGGACAGACAAACAGGAGAAGGGATGGACGGATGGGAGAGGGGACAGAAGGATGGGAGAGAGGACAGACGGACAGGAGAAGGGACAGGCAAACAGGACCAGGGACAGACAAACAGGAGAAGGGACGGACGGATGGGAGAGGGGACAGACGGACAGGAGAAGGGACAGGCAAACAGGACCAGGGACAGACAAACAGGAGAAGGGACAGACGGATGGGAGCGAGGACAGAAGGATGGGAGAGGGGACAGACGGACAGAAGCGACACGAGGGAGCAGGGACGCTGCTGCCTCACCTGCCTGCAGCGGGGGGATCCTCTCGGCTCGGCCGCTCGGGCTCCTCTGGGCACGGAGCCGGGGTGGGCTCGGGGGCCGCTCGCTGGGCAGGAAATGAGCGGCGTGGTTCAACATCCTGAGCCCGGCTCGGGGACATTTCACGGCATTTCCAGCGCCGGGACTCCGCTCCGCTTTGATTTCACCGCAGGGTGGGGATGGGAAGCGGGGAGGCTCCGAGGAGGCGTCGGTGCGGGAGCCGCAGGTGCCTGGGGATGGATGGTGTGGGAACCAACAAAATTATTGAATTTTGGGAAAGCTGCAGGCCTTAGAGGCAGCAGAGCTGTGATTAGAGCTAAGCAGCAGCCATGAGATAAATCAGCAGAAAAAATATTTAAACTGTAGAAAAGCAAAGACAAATAGAACAATGGTCCGTGTATTAACGCTTGTCTAGAATAACTCTCTAAGCTACAGAAAAGTTTATCTAGCGAGATATTAGGAAGGTTGAAGCTTAATAATGGAGCTCTGTGTGTTGTGCTTTAAGGCTTACAAGCAGGTATTGTATTGGAAATAAGCAGCATTGTTTTAACCAAAGGTACCTGTGCTTATAGTGGCTGGATAGAACCGCTGTCAATGTGCTTTTGCTTTGTGTGATTGGTCAAAAAACTTATAAAGTGAGTTGTAACATTAAATTCTGGGTCTGCTGCCTGAGATGTGAGCTGGTGACATCTTCCCATTGTCATCATCGTGTAATGAGAGTGATGCTGGAAAATAAAACAGCTCGAGGCGCGTTCCACAGCAGCCCCGTCTTGTTTGTGTCTGTAAATAAAAATAAAACAGCTCAAGGCAGTTCCACGGCAGCCCTGTCCCATTGGTGGTCTGTAAATAGCCCCCCTTGCCGGGGAGGGATGGGGGTCCCCGAGGCTTCCTGAGTGTCCCCTCCACTGTCACCCCACTGTGACAAGAGGTTGGATCCTGCCTGGATGGGGAAAATCCATCCCAGAGCTCGGAGGGGTTGGGTTAGAACAAAAACACCAAAGCTGCCCTCGATGCCACCTCGGCATCAGGGTGAGCTTGTCAGCGTTCAGAAACGCAAAATCACGAGAATGATTCTATGCAGGGGCTTTTATTGAAGAGCTGGAGGCACCTCAGGGACACAAACGTGGTGTTGGGAGGATGCAGGAGTGCCCAGAGTGTGCTTTAGATTTGGAAAAGAGAGCTCTGGGTGTCAGGGGTACAAACCCAAATCTGACCCCGACGTGGCTTCGGGATGAACATGTTTTTATAGTCTATCATACTATAACTTTTATGTTAATGATTAAACTTATATTGCTCTATTGTATACATAGATTTCATCCAAGCGTGGGCTCCTCGTGGGCCCCCTCAAACTTCTAACAGAGTTTCTCATGATTCTTCCTACGATTAAACAATAATTATATTTAATTACTAAACAATCATCACACCTAACAATTATATAATTTATCATATACTGCTTGCACAGGTGCACTTTCACATGATCTGGCCTAACATTTTCAGAGCCTACTTTAAACATTTTTCCAGGGCCCCACTAAGTCCGGCTTCTTTCTAATTCCCCGAATTTTATGATTTTAAAACCTTTTACTATCAAGCTCAGGGGTTTTTTTTTCAGTGGGAAAGGGCTGAAAGTTGAACTCTCTGCCCCATGGCAGATGGATGTCGCCAGAGAAGCACCTCTGGCCAGGCAGTAATTAATCACAAAGCCTTGATTGCCCTGTGCTCTGACAGGGGAAACCAAGGGGCTCAAGCCTTGCCCTGGCGCTGGGGATGGGGGCTGATAGGCAGCAAATTTTGCATCGTGCTGCGAAACGACTTTTGCAAAGCCCTGCGAAACAATTGCAGGAAATCTCCTTTTTTTTTCCCAGCGCGGCCAAGACTGCGGGATCAACAATCAGCTCGGAAGGAAGGCTCGGGGAGCGGGGAAGCGCCAGGGCGCTGATAAGTCGGGGGCTCACAACAACAAACCCAGCGCTGGTGACCTCGTGTGCGGGTACCGAGCCCGGCAGGAGCGGCTTCCAAACAGGAACTCGGCATTTTCGGGCACGTTTTGGGTCATTTGGGGTCGTGGCGGTGGTGAGGAGCTGCTCTCAGCACCCCAAATGTGCTCTCAGCACCCCAAATGTGCAGCTGCAGAGGGGGGCTCCAAGCAGAGGCAGCGCTGGGGATCTGCGATTCTCCAAATCCCTCCCTCCCCTGGCAGCCGGAGGGATTTGGGCACAATTTGGTGTCTCACGGCAGGTACAGCCAAGGCTGCAGCTCCCGGGGGGTTGGAACGCCACATCCCCACCCTGGGGACATCCCGACCCTTGGGACATCGTGGCTCTTGGGGACATCCCGGCCCCTTGGGGACATCCCCACCCTGGGGACATCCCGACCCTTGGGGACATCCCAGCCCCTTGGGGACATCCCGACCCTTTAGGGACATCCCGGCCTTTGGGGACATCCCGACCCTTGGGGACATAGCGGCTCTTGGGGACATCCCCACCCTGGTGACATCCCAGCCCTTGGGACATCCCGACCCTTGGGGATACCCCGGCCCCTTGGGGACATCCCAGCCCCTTGGGGACGTCCCCACCCTGGGGACATCCCGGCCCTTGGGGACATCCCGACCCTTGGGGACATCCCGGCCCTTGGGGACATCCCGGCCCCGATCGCGACCTGCGGGGGCTGCAGGGCGCGTTTGAATTTTCTAAGCCAAGGAAAACACTCGGGAAAAGCTTCCTTGGCTGGGGAAGCAGCTCGGCGAGGCTGAAGGCGGCTTGAGCAAGGTCCCGGCTCCTCCTCATCCTCATCCTCATCCTCATCCTCATCCTCATCCTCATCCTCATCCCTCCCGCCCTCCCCGTCGCTTTTCGGGGTCCCGGTCCGGCGTGGGCTCGGTCCTTGCCGGAGCCGGGGGGGTTGAGCTGGCGCTGCTCCGGTCCCGCAAGAAAATGCACAACCTCAGAGACCTGCCCTGAGTACTGATCGCTAATCAGCTCTTAATTAGCCCGATGAGTGACGCGGGGATCACCGCCCACGAGCCCAGGGCATGGA